>JAEIFK010000558.1:1462154-2079481 GCA_018901825.1 Drosophila funebris | reverse complement strand
TTTTAGATACATTTGATTTTTGTCGGAATAACCGCTATTTTTGCAATTTTTTCCCATATCTGATTCTTGTCGGAAAAATCCGTTATTTTGCCCTTTTGAGCATATCTGATTTTCGTCGAAGAATCCGTTATTATGTCATTTTTGGATATATTTGATTTTTGTCGGAATAACCGCTATTATTGGCATTTTTCCCATATCTGATTCTTGTCGGAAAAATCCGTTATTTTTTTCATTTTTGTACATATCTGATTTTCATCGAAAAATCCGTTATTTTGTCATTTTTAGATTCATTTGATTTTTGTCGGAATAACCGCTCTTTTTGCAATTTTTTCCCATATGTGATTCTTGTCGGAAAAATCCGTTATTGTGTCATTATTGGACATATCTGATTGTTGTCGAAAAAATCCGTTATTTTGTCATTTTTTGACATATCTGATTTTCGTCAAAAATCCGATATTTTGCAATTTTTGGACATATTTTATTTTTGTCGGAATAACCGCTATTATTACCATTTTTCCCCGTATCTGATTCTTGTCGAAAAATCCGTTATTTTGTCATTTTTGCACGTATCTAATTTTCGTCGAAAAATCCGTTATTATGTCATTTTTGGATATATTTGATTTTTGTCCGAATAACCGAAATTTTTGCCATTTTTTCCCATATCTGATTCTTGTCGGAAAATCCGTTATTTGGCCCTTTTGCGCATATCTGAATTTCGTCGAAGAATCCGTTATTATGTCATTTTTGGATATATTTGATTTTTGTCGGAATAACCGCTATTATTGCCATTTTTTCCTATATCTGATTCTTGTCGGAAAAATCCGTTATTTTGCCATTATTAGACACAAAAAAATTGTTATTTTTTCATTTTTGTACATATCTGATTTTCGTCGAAAAATCCGTTATTTTGTCATTTTTAGATACATTTGATTTTTTGTCCGAATAACCGATATTTTTGCCATTTTTTCCCATATCTGATTCTTGTCGGAAAAATCCGTTATTTGGCCCTTTTGCGCATATCTGAATTTCGTCGAAGAATCCGTTATTATGTCATTTTTGGATATATTTGATTTTTTGTCGGAATAACCGCTATTATTGCCATTTTTCCCATATCTGATTCTTGTCGGAAAAATCCGTTATTTTTTCATTTTTGTACATATCTGATTTTCATCGAAAAATCCGTTATTTTGTCATTTTTAGATACATTTGATTTTTTGTCGGAATAACCGATATTTTTGCCATTTTTTCCCATATCTGATTCTTGTCGGAAAAATCCGTTATTTTCTCATTTTTGGACATATCTGATTTTTGTCGAAAAATCCGTCATTTTGTAATTTTTGTACGTATCTGATTTTCGTCGAAAAATCCGTTATTTTGCCATTATTCGACATATCTGACTGTTGTCGAAAAAATCCGTTATTTTATCATTTTTTTACGTATCTGATTTTCGACAAAAAATCCGTTATTTTGCCATTTTTGGACACATCTGATTTTTTGTCGAAATAACCGCTATTATTGCCATTTTTCCCATATCTGATTCTTGTCGGAAAAACCTGTTTTTTTTTTCATTTTTGTACATATCTGGTTTTCGTCGAAAAATCCGTTATTATGTCATTTTTAGATATATTTGATTTTTGTCCGAACAACCGCTATTTTTGCCATTTTTTCCCATATCTGATTCTTGTCGGAAAAATCCGTTATTTTGTCATTATTGGACATATCTGATTGTTGTCGGAATAACCGCTATTATTGCCATTTTTTCCCTTATCAGATTCTTGTCTGAAAAATCCGTTATTTTTTCATTTTTGGACATATCTGATTTTCGTCGAAAAATCCGTTATTTTGCCATTTTTGCACATATCTGATTTTCGAAAAATCCGTTATTTTGTCATTTTTTGGACATATCTGATTTTTGTCGAAAAATCCGTTATTTTGTAATTTTTGTACGTATCTGATTTTCGTCGAAAAATCCGTTATTTTGCCATTTTTGGACATATCTGATTTTTGTCGGAATAACCGCTATTATTGCCATTTTTTCCCTTATCTGATTCTTGTCGGAATAACCGATATTTTTGCCATTTTTTTCCCATATCTGATTCTTGTCGGAAAAATCCGTTATTTTGCCCTTTTTGTGCATATCTGATTTTCGTCGAAAAATCCGTTATTTTGTCATTTTTAGATATATTTGATTTTTGTCGGAATAACCGCTATTATTGCCATTTTTCCCATATCTGATTCTTGTCGGAAAAATCCCTTATTTTTGTCATTTTTGTACTTATCTGATTATCGATCGAAAAATCCGTTATTTTGTCATTTTTGGAAATATCTGATTTTCGTCGAAAAATCCGTTATTATGTCATTTTTTGGATATATTTGATTTTTGCCGGAATAACCGCTATTTTTGCCATTTTTTCCCATATGTGATTCTTATCGAAAAATCCGTTATTTTGTCATTTTTTTACATATCTGATTTTTGTCGGAATAACCGCTATATTTTTTCCCTTATCAGATTCTTGTCTGAAAATCCGTTATTTTTTCATTTTTGTACATATCTGATTTTCGTCGAAAAATCCGTTATTTTGTCATTTTTAGATATATTTGATTTTTTGTCCGAATAACCGCTATTTTTGCCATTTTTTCCCATATCTGATTCTTGTCGGAAAAATCCGTTATTTTGTCATTATTGGACATATCTGATTGTTGTCGGAATAACCGCTATTATTGCCATTTTTCCCTTATCAGATTCTTGTCTGAAAAATCCGTTATTTTTTCATTTTTGGACATATCTGATTTTCGTCGAAAAATCCGTTATTATGTCATTTTTGGATATATTTGATTTTTGGCGGAATAACCTCTATTTTTGCCATTTTTCCCCATATGTGATTCTTGTCGAAAAATCCGTTATTTTGTCATTTTTTTACATATCTGATTTTTGTCGGAATAACCGCTATTATTGCCATTTTTTCCCTTATCAGATTCTTGTCTGAAAAATCCGTTATTTTTTCATTTTTGTACATATCTGATTTTCGTCGAAAAATCCGTTATTTTGTCATTTTTAGATATATTTGATTTTTTGTCCGAATAACCGCTATTTTTGCCATTTTTTCCCTTATCAGATTCTTGTCTGAAAAATCCGTTATTTTTTCATTTTTGTACATATCTGATTTTCGTCGAAAAAATCCGTTATTTTGTCATTTTTAGATATATTTGATTTTTGTCCGAATAACCGCTATTTTTGCCATTTTTTCCCTTATCAGATTCTTGTCTGAAAAATCCGTTATTTTGTCTTTTTTTTACATATCTGATTTTCGTCAAAAAATCCGATATTTTGCAATTTTTAGACATATTTGATTTTTGTCGGAATAACCGCTATTATTGCCATTTTTTCCCATATCTGATTCTTGTCGGAAAATCCGTTATTTTGTCATTTTTGTACGTATCTGATTTTGGTCGAAAAATCCGTTATTATGTCATTTTTGGATATATTTGATTTTTGCCGGAATAACCGCTATTTTTGCCATTTTTTCCCATATCTGATTCTTGTTGGAAAAATCCGTTATTTGGCCCTTTTTGCGCATATCTGATTTTCGTCGAAGAAATCCGTTATTATGTCATTTTTGGATATATTTGATTTTTGTCGGAATAACCGCTATTATTGCCATTTTTTCCCATATCTGATTCTTGTCTGAAAAATCCGTTATTTTTTCATTTTTGTACATATCTGATTTTCGTCGAAAAATCCGTTATTTTGTCATTTTTGGATATATTTGATTTTTGTCCGAATAACCGCTATTTTTGCCATTTTTTCCCATATCTGATTCTTGTCGGAAAAATCCGTTATTTTGTCATTATTGGACATATCTGATTGTTGTCGAAAAAATCCCGTTATTTTGTCATTTTTTTACATATCTGATTTTCGTCATAAAATCTGATATTTTGCAATTTTTAGACATATCTGATTTTTGTCGGAATAATCGCCTAATGGGGTTATTGCCATTTTTTCCCATATCTGATTTTTGTCGAAAAATCCGTTATTTTGTCATTTTTGGATATATTTGATTTTTGCCGGAATAACCGCTATTTTTCCATTTTTCCCCATATGTGATTCTTGTCGAAAAATCCGTTATTTTGCCATTTTTGTACATATCTGATTTTCGTCGAAAAATCCGTTATTTTGAAATTTTTGGACATATCTGATTTTTGTCGGAATAACCGCTATTTTTGCCATTTTTTCCCATATCTGATTCTTGTCGGAAAATCCGTTATTTTGCCATTTTTGCGCATATCTGAATTTTCGTCGAAAAATCCGTTATTTTGTCATTTTTAGATACATTTGATTTTTGTCGGAATAACCGCTATTTTTGCCATTTTTTCCCATATCTGATTCTTGTCGGAAAAATCCGTTATTTTGCCATTGTTAGACATATCTGATTGTTGTCGAAAAAATCCGTTATTTTGTCATTTTTTTACATATCTGATTTTCGTCAAAAAATCTGATATTTTGCAATTTTTAGACATATCTTGATTTTTGTCGGAATAACCGCTATTATTGCCATTTTTTCCCATATCTGATTCTTGTCAGAAAAATCCGTTATTTTTTCATTTTTGTACATATCTGATTTTCGTCGAAAAATCCGTTATTTTGTCATTTTTAGATACATTTGATTTTTGCCGGAATAACCGCTATTTTTGCCATTTTTTCCCATATCTGATTCTTGTCGGAAAAATCCGTTATTTTGCCATTTTTGCACATATCTGATTTTTGTCGAAAAAATCCGTTATTTTCTCATTTTTGGACATATCTGATTTTTGTCGAAAAATCCGTTATTTTGTAATTTTTGTACGTATCTGATTTTCGTCGAAAAATCCGTTATTTTGTCATTTTTTACATATCTGATTTTCGTCAAAAAATCCGTTATTTTTGCAATTTTTTGGACATATCTGATTTTTGTCGGAATAACCGCTATTTTTGCCATTTTTTCCCATATGTGATTCTTGTCGAAAAATCCGTTATTTTGTCATTTTTGTACGTATCTGATTTTCGTCGAAAAATCCGTTATTTTGTCATTTTTAGATACATATTGATTTTTGTCGGAATAACCGATATTTTTGCCATTTTTTCCCATATCTGATTCTTGTCGGAAAAATCCGTTATTTTGTCATTTTTGTGCATATCTGATTTTCGTCGAAAAATCCGTTATTATGTCATTTTTGGATATATTTGATTTTTGTCGGAATAACCGCTATTATTGCCATTTTTCCCATATCTGATTCTTGTCGGAAAAATCCGTTATTTTTTCATTTTTGTACATATCTGATTTTTGTCGAAAAAATCCGTTATTATGTCATTTTTAGATACATTTGATTTTTGTCGGAATAACCGATATTTTTGGCATTTTTCCCATATCTGATTCTTGTCGGAAAAATCCGTTATTTTGCCATTTTTGAGCATATCTGATTTTCGTCAAAAAATCCGTTATTTTGTCATTTTTAGATATATTTGATTTTTGTCGGAATAACCGCTATTTTTGGCATTTTTTCCCATATCTGATTCTTGTCGGAAAAATCCGTTATTTTGCCATTATTAGACATATCTGATTGTTCGTCGAAAAATCCGTTATTTTGTCATTTTTAGATACATTTGATTTTTTGCCGGAATAACCGCTATTTTTTGCCATTTTTTCCCATATCTGATTCTTGTCGGAAAAATCCGTTATTTTGCCATTTTTTGCACATATCTGATTTTCGTCGAAAAATCCGTTATTTTGTCATTTTTGGACATATCTGATTTTTGTCGAAAAATCCGTCATTTTGTAATTTTTGTACGTATCTGATTTTCGTCGAAAAAATCCGTTATTTTGTCATTTTTGAACATATCTGATTGTTGTCGAAAAAATCCGTTATTTTATCATTTTTTTACGTATCTGATTTTCGTCAAAAAATCCGTTATTTTGCCATTTTTGGACATATCTGATTTTTGTCGGAATAACCGCTATTTTTGCCATTTTTCCCCATATCTGATTCTTGTCTGAAAAATCCGTTATTTTTTAATTTTTGTACATATCTGATTTTCGTCGAAAAAATCCGTTATTTTGTCATTTTTAGATACATTTGATTTTTGTCGGAATAACCGCAATTTTTGCCATTTTTCCCATATCTGATTCTTGTCGGAAAAATCCGTTATTTTGTCATTTTTTTACATATCTGATTTTCGTCAAAAAATCTGATATTTTGCAATTTTTAGACATATTTGATTTTTGTCGGAATAACCGCTATTATTGCCATTTTTCCCATATCTGATTCTTGTCAGAAAAATCCGTTATTTTTTCATTTTTGTACATATCTGATTTTCGTCGAAAAATCCGTTATTTTGTCATTTTTAGATACATTAGATTTTTGCCGGAATAACCGCTATTTTTGCCATTTTTTCCCATATCTGATTCTTGTCGGAAAAATCCGTTATTTTGCCATTTTTGCACATAACTGATTTTCGAAAAATCCGTTATTTTCTCATTTTTGGACATATCTAATTTTTGTCGAAAAATCCGTTATTTTGTAATTTTTGTACGTATCTGATTTTCGTCGAAAAATCCGTTATTTTGTCATTTTTTTACATATCTGATTTTCGTCAAAAAATCCGTTATTTTGAAATTTTTGGACATATCTGATTCTTGTCGGAATAACCAATATTTTTGCCACTTTTTTCCCATATCTGATTCTTGTCGGAAAAATCCGTTATTTTGCCCTTTTTGTGCATATCTGATTTTCGTCGAAAAATCCGTTATTTTGTCATTTTTAGATATATTTGATTTTTGTCGGAATAACCGCTATTATTGCCATTTTTCCCATATCTGATTCTTGTCGGAAAAATCCGTTATTTTTGTCATTTTTGTACTTATCTGATTATCGATCGAAAAATCCGTTATTTTGTCATTTTTTGAAATATCTGATTTTCGTCGAAAAATCCGTTATTTTGTCATTTTTGGATATATTTGATTTTTGTCGGAATAACCGCTATTTTTGCCATTTTTCCCATATGTGATTCTTGTCGAAAAATCCGTTATTTTGTCATTTTTTGACATATCTGATTTTTGTCGGAATAACCGCTATTTTTTCATTTTTTCCCATATCAGATTCTTGTCTGAAAAATCCGTTATTTTTTCATTTTTGTACATATCTGATTTTCGTCGAAAAAACCGTTATTTTGTCATTTTTAGATATATTTGATTTTTGTCGAAAAAACCGTTATTTTTGCCATTTTTTCCCATATCTGATTTTTGTCGGAAAAATCCGTTATTTTGTCATTTTTGGACATATCTGATTGTTGTCGGAATAACCGCTATTATTGCCATTTTTCCCATATCAGATTCTTGTCTGAAAAATCCGTTATTTTTTCATTTTTGGACATATCTGATTTTCGTCGAAAAATCCGTTATTATGTCATTTTTGGATATATTTGATTTTTGGCGGAATAACCGCTATTTTTGCCATTTTTCCCCATATGTGATTCTTGTCGAAAAATCCGTTATTTTGTCATTTTTTGACATATCTGATTTTTGTCGGAATAACCGCTATTATTGCCATTTTTTCCCATTATCAGATTCTTGTCTGAAAAATCCGTTATTTTTTCATTTTTGTACATATCTGATTTTCGTCGAAAAAATCCGTTATTTTGTCATTTTTAGATATATTTGATTTTTGTCCGAATAACCGCTATTTTTGCCATTTTTTTCCATATCTGATTCTTGTCTGAAAAATCCGTTATTTTTTCATTTTTGTACATATCTGATTTTCGTCGAAAAATCCGTTATTTTGTCATTTTTAGATATATTTGATTTTTTGTCCGAATAACCGCTATTTTTGCCATTTTTTCCCATATCTGATTCTTGTCTGAAAAATCCGTTATTTTGTCTTTTTTGTTACATATCTGATTTTCGTCAAAAAATCCGATATTTTGCAATTTTTAGACATATTTGATTTTTGTCGGAATAACCGCTATTATTGCCATTTTTCCCATATCTGATTCTTGTCGGAAAAATCCGTTATTTTGTCATTTTTGTACGTATCTGATTTTGGTCGAAAAATCCGTTATTATGTCATTTTTGGATATATTTGATTTTTGCCGGAATAACCGCTATTTTTGCCATTTTTTCCCATATCTGATTCTTGTCGGAAAATCCGTTATTTTGCCCTTTTTGCGCATATCTGAATTTTCGTCGAAAAATCCGTTATTATGTCATTTTTGGATATATTTGATTTTTGTCGGAATAACCGCTATTATTGCCAATTTTTCCCATATCTGATTCTTGTCTGAAAAATCCGTTATTTTTTCATTTTTGTACATATCTGATTTTCGTCGAAAAATCCGTTATTTTGTCATTTTTGGATATATTTGATTTTTGTCGGAATAACCGCTATTTTTGCCATTTTTTCCCATATCTGATTCTTGTCGGAAAAATCCGTTATTTTGTCATTATTGGACATATCTGATTGTTGTCGAAAAAACCCGTTATTTTGTCATTTTTTTACATATCTGATTTTCGTCATAAAATCTGATATTTTGCAATTTTTAGACATATCTGATTTTTGTCGGACTAACGTCTAATGGCGGTTATTGCCATTTTTTCCCATATCTGATTTTTGTCGAAAAATCCGTTATTTTGTCATTTTTGGATATATTTGATTTTTGCCGGAATAACCGCTATTTTTCCATTTTTCCCCATATGTGATTCTTGTCGAAAAATCCGTTATTTTGTCATTTTTGTACATATCTGATTTTCGTCGAAAAATCAGTTATTTTGAAATTTTTGGACATATCTGATTTTTGTCAGAATAACCGCTATTTTTGCCATTTTTTCCCATATCTGATTCTTGTCGGAAAATCCGTTATTTTGCCATTTTGGGCATATCTGATTTTTGTCGAAAAAATCCGTTATTTTGTCATTTTTAGATACATTTGATTTTTGTCGGAATAACCGCTATTTTTGCCATTTTTCCCATATCTGATTCTTGTCGGAAAAATCCGTTATTTTGCCATTGTTAGACATATCTGATTGTTGTCGAAAAAATCCGTTATTTTGTCATTTTTTTACATATCTGATTTTCGTCAAAAAATCTGATATTTTGCAATTTTTAGACATATTTGATTTTTGTCGGAATAACCGCTATTATTGCCATTTTTTCCCATATCTGATTCTTGTCAGAAAAATCCGTTATTTTTTCATTTTTGTACATATCTGATTTTCGTCGAAAAATCCGTTATTTTGTCATTTTTAGATACATTTGATTTTTGCCGGAATAACCGCTATTTTTGCCATTTTTTCCCATATCTGATTCTTGTCGGAAAAATCCGTTATTTTGCCATTTTTGCACATATCTGATTTTTCGAAAAATCCGTTATTTTGTCATTTTTGGACATATCTAATTTTTGTCGAAAAATCCGTTATTTTGTAATTTTTGTACGTATCTGATTTTTGTCGAAAAATCCGTTATTTTGTCATTTTTTTACATATCTGATTTTCGTCAAAAAATCCGTTATTTTGCAATTTTTGGACATATCTGATTTTTGTCGGAATAACCGCTATTTTTGCCATTTTTTCCCATATGTGATTCTTGTCGAAAAATCCGTTATTTTGTCATTTTTGTACGTATCTGATTTTCGTCGAAAAATCCGTTATTTTGTCATTTTTAGATACATTTGATTTTTGTCGGAATAACCGATATTTTTGCCATTTTTTCCCATATCTGATTCTTGTCGGAAAAATCCGTTATTTTGCCCTTTTTGAGCATATCTGATTTTCGTCGAAAAAATCCGTTATTTTGTCATTTTTGGATATATTTGATTTTGGTCGGAATAACCGCTATTATTGCCATTTTTCCCATATCTGATTCTTGTCGGAAAAATCCGTTATTTTTTCATTTTTGTACATATCTGATTTTCGTCGAAAAATCCGTTATTATGTCATTTTTAGATACATTTGATTTTTGTCGGAATAACCGCTATTTTTGGCATTTTTCCCATATCTGATTCTTGTCGGAAAAATCCGTTATTTTGCCATTTTTGAGCATATCTGATTTTCGTCGAAAAAATCCGTTATTTTGTCATTTTTAGATACATTTGATTTTTGTCGGAATAACCGCTATTTTTGCCATTTTTTCCCATATCTGATTCTTGTCGGAAAAATCCGTTATTTTGCCATTATTAGACATATCTGATTGTTGTCGAAAAAATCCGTTATTTTGTCATTTTTAGATACATTTGATTTTTGCCGGAATAACCGCTATTTTTGCCATTTTTTCCCATATCTGATTCTTGTCGGAAAAATCCGTTATTTTGCCATTTTTGCACATATCTGATTTTGTCGAAAAATCCGTTATTTTGTCATTTTTGGACATATCTGATTTTTGTCGAAAAATCCGTTATTTTGCAATTTTTGTACGTATCTGATTTTTGTCGAAAAATCCGTTATTTTGTCATTTTTGGACATATCTGATTGTTGTCGAAAAATCCGTTATTTTGTCATTTTTTTACGTATCTGATTTTCGTCAAAAAATCCGTTATTTTGCCATTTTTTGACATATCTGATTTTTGTCGGAATAACCGCTATTATTGCCATTTTTCCCCTTATCTGATTCTTGTCGGAAAAATCCGTTATTTTTTCATTTTTGTACATATCTGATTTTCGTCGAAAAAATCCGTTATTTTGTCATTTTTAGATACATTTGATTTTTGTCGGAATAACCGCTATTTTTGCCATTTTTCCCATATCTGATTCTTGTCGGAAAAATCCGTTATTTTGTCATTTTTTTACATATCTGATTTTCGTCAAAAAATCCGATATTTTGCAATTTTTAGACATATTTGATTTTTGTCGGAATAACCGCTATTATTGCCATTTTTTCCCATATCTGATTCTTGTCGGAAAAATCCGTTATTTTTTCATTTTTGTACATATCTGATTTTCGTCGAAAAATCCGTTATTTTGTCATTTTTAGATACATTTGATTTTTGCCGGAATAACCGCTATTTTTGCCATTTTTTCCCATATCTGATTCTTGTCGGAAAAATCCGTTATTTTGCCATTTTTGGACATATCTGATTTTTGTCGAAAAATCCGTTATTTTGTCATTTTTGGACATATCTGATTTTTGTCGAAAAATCCGTCATTTTGTAATTTTTGTACGTATCTGATTTTTGTCGAAAAATCCGTTATTTTGTCATTTTTTTACATATCTGATTTTCGTCAAAAAATCCGTTATTTTGAAATTTTTGGACATATCTGATTTTTGTCGGAATAACCGCTATTTTTGCCATTTTTTCCCATATGTGATTCTTGTCGAAAAATCCGTTATTTTGTCATTTTTGTACGATATCTGATTTTCGTCGAAAAAACCGTTATTTTGTCATTTTTAGATACATTTGATTTTTGTCGGAATAACCGATATTTTTGCCATTTTTTCCCATATCTGATTCTTGTCGGAAAAATCCGTTATTTTGCCCTTTTTTAGCATATCTGATTTTCGTCGAAGAAATCCGTTATTATGTCATTTTTGGATATATTTGATTTTGGTCCGGAATAACCGCTATTTTTGCCATTTTTCCCATATCTGATTCTTGTCGGAAAAATCCGTTATTTTTTCATTTTTGTACATATCTGATTTTCGTCGAAAAATCCGTTATTATGTCATTTTTAGATACATTTGATTTTTGTCGGAATAACCGATATTTTTGCCATTTTTCCCATATCTGATTCTTGTCGGAAAAATCCGTTATTTTGCCCTTTTTGAGCATATCTGATTTTCGTCAAAGAATCCGTTATTTTGTCATTTTTAGATACATTTGATTTTTGTCGGAATAACCGATATTTTTGGCATTTTTTCCCATATCTGATTCTTGTCGGAAAAATCCGTTATTTTGCCAATATTAGACATATCTGATTGTTGTCGAAAAATCCGTTATTTTGTCATTTTTAGATACATTAGATTTTTGCCGGAATAACCGCTATTTTTGCCATTTTTTCCCATATCTGATTCTTGTCGGAAAAATCCGTTATTTTGCCAATTTTAGACATATCTGATTGTTGTCGAAAAAATCCGTTATTTTGTCATTTTTAGATACATTTGATTTTTGTCGGAATAACCGCAATTTTTGCCATTTTTTCCCATATGTGATTCTTGTCAAAAAATCCGTTATTTTGTAATTTTTGTACGTATCTGATTTTCGTCGAAAAATCCGTTATTTTGTCATTTTTAGATACATTTGATTTTTTGTCGGAATAACCGATATTTTTGCCATTTTTTCCCATATCTGATTCTTGTCGGAAAAATCCGTTATTTTGACCTTTTTGAGCATATCTGATTTTCGTCGAAGAATCCCTTATTATGTCATTTTTGGATATATTTGATTTTGGCCGGAATAACCGCTATTATTGCCATTTTTCCCATATCTGATTCTTGTCGAAAAAATCCTTTATTTTGTCATTTTTGTACGTATCTGATTTTGGTCGAAAAATCCGTTATTATGTCATTTTTGGATATATTTGATTTTTGCCGGAATAACCGCTATTTTTGCCATTTTTTCCCATATCTGATTCTTGTCGGAAAAATCCGTTATTTTACCATTGTTAGACATATCTGATTGTTGTCGAAAAAATCCGTTATTTTGTCATTTTTTTACATATCTGATTTTCGTCAAAAAATCCGTTATTTTGCAATTTTTGGACATATCTGATTTTTGTCGGAATAACCGCTATTTTTGCCATTTTTTCCCATATGTGATTCTTGTCGAAAAATCCGTTATTTTGTCATTTTTGTACGTATCTCATTTTCGTTGAAAAATCCGTTATTTTGAAATTTTTGGACATATCTGATTTTTGTCGAATAATCCGTTATATTGTCACTTTTTGACATATCTAAATTTTGACGAAAAAAAACAACCTTTTTTTTGACATTTTTTCCCATATGTGATTCTTGTCGAAAAATCCGTTATTTTGTCATTTTTGTACACTATTATTGCCATTTTTTCCCATATCTGATTCTTGTCGAAAAAATCCGTTATTTTGTCATTTTTGTACGTATCTGATTTTCGTCGAAAAATCCGTTATTTTGTCATTTTTAGATACATTTGATTTTTGTCGGAATAACCGATATTTTTGCCATTTTTTCCAATATCTGATTCTTGTCGGAAAAATCCGTTATTTTGATCTTTTGAGCATATCTGATTTTCGTCAAAGAATCCGTTATTATGTCATTTTTGGATATATTTGATTTTTGTCGGAATAACCGCTATTTTTGCCATTTTTTCCCATATGTGATTCTTGTCGAAAAATCCGATATTTTGTCATTTTTGTACATATCTGATTTTCGTCGAAAAAATCCGTTATTTTGTAATTTTTAGATATATTTGATTTTTGTCGGAATAACCGATATTTTTGCCATTTTTTCCATATCTGATTCTTGTCGATAAATCCGTTATTTTGTCATTTTTGTACGTATCTCATTTTCGTCGAAAAAATCCGTTATTTTGTCATTTTTAGATACATTTGATTTTTGTCGGAATAACCGATATTTTTGCCATTTTTTCCAATATCTGATTCTTGTCGGAAAAATCTGTTATTTTGCCCTTTTGAGCATATCTGATTTTTGTCGAATAATCCGTTATATTGTCACTTTTTGACATATCTAAATTTTGACGAAAAAAAACAACCTTTTTTTGACATTTTTCCCCATATGTGATTCTTGTCGAAAAATCCGTTATTTTGTAATTTTTGTACGCTATTATTGCCATTTTTTCCCATATCTGATTCTTGTCGAAAAATCCGTTAATTTGTCATTTTTGTACGTATCTGATTTTCGTCGAAAAATCCGTTATTTTGTCATTTTTAGATACATTTGATTTTTGTCGGAATAACCGATATTTTTGCCATTTTTTCCAATATCTGATTCTTGTCGGAAAAATCCGTTATTTTGCCCTTTTTGAGCATATCTGATTTTCGTCAAAGAATCCGTTATTATGTCATTTTTGGATATATTTGATTTTTGTCGGAATAACCGCTATTTTTGCCATTTTTTTCCATATCTGATTCTTGTCGAAAAATCCGTTATTTTGTCATTTTTGTACATATCTGATTTTGGTCGAAAAATCCGTTATTATGTCATTTTTGGATATATTTGATTTTTTGCCGGAATAACCGCTATTTTTGCCATTTTTTCCCATATCTGATTCTTGTCAGAAAAATCCGTTATTTTATCATTGTTAGACATATCTGATTGTTGTCGAAATAATCCGTTATTTTGTCATTTTTTTACATATCTGATTTTCGTCAAAAAAATCTGATATTTTGCAATTTTTGGACATATCTGATTTTTGTCGGAATAACCGCTATTTTTGCCATTTTTTCCCATATGTGATTCTTGTCGAAAAATCCGTTATTTTGTCATTTTTGTACGTATCTCATTTTCGTTGAAAAATCCGTTATTTTGACATTTTTGTACGTATCTGATTTTCGTCGAAAAATCAGTTATTTTGAAATTTTTGGACATATCTGATTTTTGTCGAATAATCCGTTATATTGTCACTTTTTGACATATCTAAATTTTGACGAAAAAAAACAACCTTTTTTTGACATTTTTCCCCATATGTTATTCTTGTCGAAAAATCCGTTATTTTGTAATTTTTGTACGCTATTATTGCCATTTTTTCCATATCTGATTCTTGTCGAAAAATCCGTTATTTTGTCATTTTTGTACATATCTGATTTTGGTCGAAAAATCCGTTATTATGTCATTTTTGGATATATTTGATTATTGCCGGAATAACCGCAATTTTTGCCATTTTTTCCCATATCTGATTCTTGTCAGAAAAATCCGTTATTTTATCATTGTTAGACATATCTGATTGTTGTCGAAAAAATCCGTTATTTTGTCATTTTTTTACATATCTGATTTTCGTAAAAAAATCCGTTATTTTGCAATTTTTGGACATATCTGATTATTGTCGGAATAACCGCTATTTTTGCCATTTTTTCCCATATGTGATTCTTGTCGAAAAATCCGTTATTTTGTCATTTTTGTACGTATCTCATTTTCGTTGAAAAATCCGTTATTTTGACATTTTTGGACATATCTGATTTTCGTCATAAAATCTGATATTTTGCAATTTTTAGACATATCTGATTTTTGTCGGACTAACCGCTATTATTGCCATTTTTTCCCATAACTGATTTTCGTCGAAAAATCCGTTATTATGTCATTTTGGATATTTTATTTTTTGGCGGAATAACCGCTATTTTTGCCATTTTTCCCCATATGTGATTCTTGTCGAAAAATCCGTTATTTTTTCATTATTGTACGTATCTCATTTTCGATGAAAAATCCGTTATTTTGTCATTTTTGGATATATTTGATTTTTGCCGAAATAACAGCTATTTTTGCCATTTTTTCCCATATGTGATTCTTGTCGAAAAATCCGTTATTTTGTCATTTTTGTACGTATCTCATTTTCGTCGAAAAATCCGTTATTTTGTCATTTTTAGATACATTTGATTTTTATCGGAATAACCGATATTTTTGCCATTTTTTCCAATATCTGATTCTTGTCGGAAAAATCTGTTATTTTGCCCTTTTGAGCATATCTTATTTTAGTCGAATAATCCGTTATATTGTCACTTTTTGACATATCTAAATTTTGACGAAAAAAAAAACCTTTTTTTGACATTTTTCCCCATATGTGATTCTTGTCGAAAAATCCGTTATTTTGTCATTTTTAGATACATTTGATTTTTGTCGGAATAACCGATATTTTTGCCATTTTTTCCCATATCTGATACTTGTCGGAAAAATCCGTTATTTTGCCCTTTTGAGCATATCTGATTTTCGTCAAAGAATCCGTTATTATGTCATTTTTGGAAATATTTGATTTTTGTCGGAATAACCGCTATTTTTGCCATTTTTTCCCATATGTGATTCTTGTCGAAAATCCGATATTTTGTCATTTTTGGATATATCTGATTTTCGTTAAAAAATTCGTTATTTTGGAATTTTTGGACATATCTGATTTTTGTCGGAATAACCGCTATTATTGCCATTTTTTCCCATATCTGATACTTGTCGGAAAAATCCGTTATTTTGCCCTTTTGAGCATATCTGATTTTCGTCGAAAAATCCGTTATTTTGTAATTTTTAGATATATTTGATTTTTGTCGGAATAACCGCTATTTTTGCCATTTTTTCCCATATGTGATTCTTGTCGAAAAATCCGATATTTTGTCATTTTTGGATATATCTGATTTTCGTTAAAAAATTCGTTATTTTGCAATTTTTGGACATATCTGATTTTTTGACTAACCGCTATTATTGCCATTTTTCCCTTATCTGATTTTCGTCGAAAAATCCGTTATTATGTCATTTTTGGATATTTTATTTTTGCCGGAATAACCGCTATTTTTGCCATTTTTCCCCATATGTGATTCTTGTCGAAAAATCCGTTATTTTTTCATTTTTGTACGTATCTCATTTTCGATGAAAAATCCGTTATTTTGTCATTTTTGGATATATTTGATTTTTTGCCGAAATAACAGCTATTTTTGCCATTTTTTCCCATATCTGATTCTTGTCGAAAAATCCGTTATTTTGTCATTTTTGTACGTATCTGATTTTCGTCGAAAAATCCGTTATTTTGCCATGTTTAGATACATTTGATTTTTGTCGGAATAACAGCTATTTTTGCCATTTTTTCCCATATGTGATTCTTGTCGAAAAATCCGTTATTTTGTCATTTTTGTACGTATCTGATTTTCGTCAAAGAATCCGTTATTATGTCATTTTTGGAAATATTTGATTTTTGTCGGAATAACCGCTATTTTTGCCATTTTTTCCCATATGTGATTCTTGTCGAAAAATCCGATATTTTGTCATTTTGGATATATCTGATTTTCGTTAAAAAATTCGTTATTTTGCAATTTTTGTACATATCTGATTTTTGTCGGAATAACCGCTATTATTGCCATTTTTCCCATATCTGATTTTCGTCGAAAAATCCGTTATTATGTCATTTTTGGATATTTTATTTTTGCCGGAATAACCGATATTTTTGCCATTTTTCCCCATATGTGATTCTTGTCGAAAAATCGGTTATTTTTTCATTTTTGTACGTATCTCATTTTCGATGAAAAATCCGTTATTTTGTCATTTTTGGATATTTTATTTTTGCCGGAATAACCGCTATTTTTGCCATTTTTCCCCATATGTGATTCTTGTCGAAAAATCCGTTATTTTTTCATTTTTGTACGTATCTCATTTTCGATGAAAAATCCGTTATTTTGTCATTTTTGGATATATTTGATTTTTTGCCGAAATAACAGCTATTTTTGCCATTTTTTCCCATATGTGATTCTTATCGAAAAATCCGTTATTTTGTCATTTTTGTACGTATCTGATTTTCGTCGAAAAATCCGTTATTTTGTCATTTTTAGATACATTTGATTTTTGTCGGAATAACCGATATTTGTGCCATTTTTTCCCATATCTGATTCTTGTCGGAAAAATCCGTTATTTTGCCCTTTTGAGCATATCTGATTTTCGTCGAAGAATCCGTTATTATGTCATTTTTGGATATATTTGATTTTTGTCGGAATAACCGCTATTTTTGCCATTTTTTCCAATATCTGATTCTTGTCGAAAAATCCGTTATTTTGTCATTTTTGTACATATCTGATTTTGGTCGAAAAATCCGTTATTATGTCATTTTTGGATATATTTGATTTTTGCCGGAATAACCGCTATTTTTGCCATTTTTTCCCATATCTGATTCTTGTCAGAAAAATCCGTTATTTTATCATTGTTAGACATATCTGATTGTTGTCGAAAAAATCCGTTATTTTGTCATTTTTTTACATATCTGATTTTCGTCAAAAAATCCGTTATTTTGCAATTTTTGGACATATCTGATTTTTGTCGGAATAACCGCTATTTTTGCCATTTTTTCTCATATGTGATTCTTGTCGAAAAATCCGTTATTTTGTCATTTTTGTACGTATCTCATTTTCGTTGAAAAATCCGTTATTTTGACATTTTTGTACGTATCTGATTTTCGTCGAAAAATCAGTTATTTTGAAATTTTTGGACATATCTGATTTTTGTCGAATAATCCGTTATATTGTCACTTTTTGACATATCTAAATTTTGACGAAAAAAAACAACCTTTTTTTGACATTTTTCCCCATATGTGATTCTTGTCGAAAAATCCGTTATTTTGTAATTTTTGTACGCTATTATTGCCATTTTTTCCCATATCTGATTCTTGTCGAAAAATCCGTTATTTTGTCATTTTTGTACGTATCTGATTTTCGTCGAAAAATCCGTTATTTTGTCATTTTTAGATATATTTGATTTTTGTCGGAATAACCGCTATTTTTGCTATTTTTTCCCATATCTGATTCTTGTCGAAAAATCCGTTATTTTTTCATTTTTGTACGTATCTCATTTTCGTTGAAAAATCCGTTATTTTGACATTTTTGGACATATCTGATTTTCGTCATAAAATCTGATATTTTGCAATTTTTAGACATATCTGATTTTTTGACTAACCGCTATTATTGCCATTTTTCCCATATCTGATTTTCGTCGAAAAATCCGTTATTATGTCATTTTTGGATATTTTATTTTTGCCGGAATAACCGATATTTTTGCCATTTTTTCCAATATCTGATTCTTGTCGGAAAAATCCGTTATTTTGCCCTTTTTGAGCATATCTGATTTTCGTCAAAGAATCCGTTATTATGTCATTTTTGGATATATTTGATTTTTGTCGGAATAACCGCTATTTTTGCCATTTTTTCCCATATGTGATTCTTGTCGAAAAATCCGATATTTTGTCATTTTTGTACATATCTGATTTTCGTCGAAAAATCCGTTATTTTGTAATTTTTAGATATATTTGATTTTTTGTCGGAATAACCGCTATTTTTGCTATTTTTTCCCATATCTGATTCTTGTCGAAAAATCCGTTATTTTTTCATTTTTGTACGTATCTCATTTTCGTTGAAAAAATCCGTTATTTTGACATTTTTGGACATATCTGATTTTCGTCATAAAATCTGATATTTTGCAATTTTTAGACATATCTGATTTTTTGACTAACCGCTATTATTGCCATTTTTCCCATATCTGATTTTCGTCGAAAAATCCGTTATTATGTCATTTTTGGATATTTTATTTTTGCCGGAATAACCGCTATTTTTGCCATTTTTCCCCATATGTGATTCTTGTCGAAAAATCCGTTATTTTGTCATTTTTAGATACATTTGATTTTTGTCGGAATAACCGATATTTTTGCCATTTTTTCCCATATCTGATACTTGTCGGAAAAATCCGTTATTTTGCCCTTTTTGAGCATATCTGATTTTCGTCAAAGAATCCGTTATGTCATTTTTGGAAATATTTGATTTTTGTCGGAATAACCGCTATTTTTGCCATTTTTTCCCATATGTGATTCTTGTCGAAAAATCCGATATTTTGTCATTTTTGGATATATCTGATTTTCGTTAAAAAATTCGTTATTTTGGAATTTTTGGACATATCTGATTTTTGTCGGAATAACCGCTATTATTGCCATTTTTTCCCTTATCAGATTCTTGTCTGAAAAATCCGTTATTTTTTCATTTTTGTACATATCTGATTTTCGTCGAAAAATCCGTTATTTTGTAATTTTTAGATATATTTGATTTTTGTCGGAATAACCGCTATTTTTGCCATTTTTCCCATATCTGATTCATGTCGAAAAATCCGTTATTTTGTCATTTTTGTACGTATCTGATTTTGGTCGAAAAATCCGTTATTATGTCATTTTTGGATATATTTGATTTTTGCCGGAATAACCGCTATTTTTGCCATTTTTTCCCATATCTGATTCTTGTCAGAAAAATCCGTTATTGTGCCATTTTTGCAGATATCTGTTTTTCGTCGAAAAAACCGTTATTTTGCCATTGTTGGACATGTCTGATTTTCGTTGAAAAATCCGTTATTTTGTCATTTTTGGACATATCTGATTTTCGTCATAAAATCCGTTATTATGTCATTTTTGGATATATTTGATTTTTGCCGGAATAACCGCTATTTTTGCCATTTTTTCCCATATGTGATTCTTGTCGAAAAATCCGTTATTTTGTCATTTTTGTACGTATCTGATTTTCGTCGAAAAATCAGTTATTTTGAAATTTTTGGACATATCTGATTTTTGTCGGAATAACCGATATTTTTGCCATTTTTTCCCATATCTGATTCTTGTCGGAAAAATCCGGATTTTTGCCATTTTTGCACATATATGATTTTCGTCGAATAATCCGTTATTATGTCATTTTTGGATATATTTGATTTTTGTCGGAATAACCGATATTTTTGCCATTTTTTCCCATATGTGTTTCTTGTCGAAAAATCCGTTATTTTGTCATTTTTGTACGTATCTGATTTTCGTCGAAGAATCCGTTATTATGTCATTTTTGGATATATTTGATTTTTTTCGGAATAACCGCTATTTTTGCCATTTTTTCCCATATGTGTTTCTTGTCGAAAAATCCGTTATTTTGTCATTTTTGTACGTATCTGATTTTCGTCAAAAAAATCTGTTATTTTGCAATTTTTAGACATATCTGATTTTTGTCGGAATAACCGCTATTATTGCCATTTTTTCCCATATTTGATTCTTGTCGAAAAATCCGTTATTTTGTCATTTTTGTACGTATCTCATTTTCGATGAAAATTCCGTTAATTTGTCATTTTTGGACATATCTGATTTTCGTCGAAAAATCTGTTATTATGTCATTTTTGGATATATTTGATTTTTGCCGGAATAACCGCTATTTTTGCCATTTTTTCCCTTATCAGATTCTTGTCTGAAAAATCCGTTATTTTGTCATTTTTGTACATATCTGATTTTCGTCAAAAAATCTGTTATTTTGCAATTTTTAGACATATCTGATTTTTGTCGGAATAACCGCTATTATTGCCATTTTTTCCCATATTTGATTCTTGTCGAAAAATCCGTTATTTTGTCATTTTTGTACGTATCTCATTTTCGATGAAAATTCCGTTAATTTGTCATTTTTGGACATATCTGATTTTCGTCGAAAAATCTGTTATTATGTCATTTTTGGATATATTTGATTTTTGCCGGAATAACCGCTATTTTTGCCATTTTTTCCCATATGTGATTCTTGTCGAAAAATCCGTTATTTTGTCATTTTTGTACGTATCTGATTTTCGTCGAAAAATCAGTTATTTTGAAATTTTTGGACATATCTGATTTTTGTCGGAATAACCGCTATTTTTGCCATTTTTTCCCATATCTGATTCTTGTCGGAAAAATCCGGATTTTTTCCATTTTTGCACATATATGATTTTCGTCGAATCATCCGTTATATTGTCACTTTTTGACATATCTAAATTTTGACGAAAAAAAACCTTTTTTTTTGACATTTTTCCCCATATGTGATTCTTGTCGAAAAATCCGTTATTTTGTATTTTTGTACGCTATTATTGCCATTTTTTCCCATATCTGATTCTTGTCGAAAAATCCGTTATTTTGTCATTTTTGTACGTATCTGATTTTTGTCGGAATAACCGCTATTTTTGCCATTTTTTCCCATATCTGATTCTTGTCGGAAAAAGTCGTTATTTTGCCATTTTTGGACATATCTGATTTTTGTCGAAATAACCGCTATTTTTGCCATTATTTCCCATATCTGATTCTTGTCGAAAAATCCGTTATTTTGTAATTTTTGTACGCTATTATTGCCATTTTTTCTCATATCTGATTCTTGTCGAAAAATCCGTTATTTTGTCGTTTTTGTACGTATCTGATTTTCGTCGAAAAATCCGTTATTTTGTCATTTTTAGATACATTTGATTTTTGTCGGAATAACCGATATTTTTGCCATTTTTTCCCATATCTGATTCGTGTCGGAAAAATTCGTTATTTTGCCATTTTTGGACATATCTGATTTTTGTCGAAATAACCGCTATTTTTGCCATTATTTCCCATATATGATTCTTGTCGAAAAATCCGTTATTTTGTAATTTTTGTACGCTATTTTTGCCATTTTTTCCCATATGTGATTCTTGTCGAAAAATCCGTTATTTTGTCATTTTTGTACGTATCTGATTTTCGTCGAAAAATCAGTTATTTTGAAATTTTTGGACATATCTGATTTTTGTCGGAATAACCGATATTTTTGCATTTTTTCCCATATCTGATTCTTGTCGGAAAAATCCGGATTTTTGCCATTTTTGCACATATATGATTTTCGTCGAATAATCCGTTATTATGTCATTTTTGGATATATTTGATTTTTGTCGGAATAACCGATATTTTTGCCATTTTTTCCCATATTTGATTCTTGTCGAAAAATCCGTTATTTTGTCATTTTTGTACGTATCTGATTTTCGTCGAAAATCCATTATTATGTCATTTTTGGATATATTTGATTTTTTGCCGGAATAACCGCTATTTTTGCCATTTTTTCCTATATGTGATTCTTGTCGAAAAATCCGTTATTTAGTCATTTTTGTACGTATCTGATTTTCGTCGAAAAATCAGTTATTTTGAAATTTTTGGACATATCTGATTTTTGTCGGAATAACCGCTATTTTTGCCATTTTTTCCCATATCTGATTCTTGTCGGAAAAATCCGGATTTTTTCCATTTTTGCACATATATGATTTTCGTCGAATCATCCGTTATATTGTCACTTTTTGACACAATTTTGACGAAAAAAAAAACCTTTTTTTGACATTTTTCCCCATATGTGATTCTTGTCGAAAAATCCGTTATTTTGTATTTTTGTACGCTATTATTGCCATTTTTTCCCATATCTGATTCTTGTCGAAAAATCCGTTATTTTGTCATTTTTGTACGTATCTGATTTTTGTCGGAATAACCGCTATTTTTGCCATTTTTTCCCATATCTGATTCTTGTCGGAAAAAGTCGTTATTTTGCCATTTTTGGACATATCTGATTTTTGTCGAAATAACCGCTATTTTTGCCATTATTTCCCATATCTGATTCTTGTCGAAAAATCCGTTATTTTGTAATTTTTGTACGCTATTATTGCCATTTTTTCTCATATCTGATTCTTGTCGAAAAATCCGTTATTTTGTCGTTTTTGTACGTATCTGATTTTCGTCGAAAAATCCGTTATTTTGTCATTTTTAGATACATTTGATTTTTGTCGGAATAACCGATATTTTTGCCATTTTTTCCCATATCTGATTCGTGTCGGAAAAATCCGTTATTTTTTCATTTTTGTACATATCTGATTTTCGTCGAAAAATCCGTTATTTTGTCATTTTTAGATACATTTGATTTTTGTCGGAATAACCGATATTTTTGCCATTTTTTCCCATATCTGATTCTTGTCGGAAAAATCCGTTATTTTGCCCTTTTGAGCATATCTGATTTTCGTCGAAAAATCCGTTATTATGTCATTTTTGGATATCCATAATAACCGCTATTATTGGCATTTTTCCCATATCTGATTCTTGTCGGAAAAATCCGTTATTTTTTCATTTTTGTACATATCTGATTTTCGTCGAAAAATCCGTTATTTTGTCATTTTTAGATACATTTGATTTTTGTCGGAATAACCGCAATTTTTGCCATTTTTTCCCATATCTGATTCTTGTCGGAAAAATCCGTTATCTTGTCGTTTTTGGACATATCTGATTGTTGTCGACAAAATCCGTTATTTTACCATTGTTAGACATATCTGATTGTTGTCGAAAAAATCCGTTATTTTGTCTGATTTTTGTCGGAATAACCGATATTTTTGCCATTTTTTCCCATATCTGATTCTTGTCGGAAAAATCCGTTATTTTGTCATTATTGGACATATCTGATTGTTGTCGACAAAATCCGTTATTTTACCATTGTTAGACATATCTGATTCTTGTCGAAAAATCCGTTATTTTGTCATTTTGTACGTATCTCATTTTCGTCGAAGAATCCGTTATTATGTCATTTTTGGATATCCATAATAACCGTTATTATTGGCATTTTTCCCATATGTGATTCTTGTCGAAAAAATCCGTTATTTTGTCATTTTGAAATTTTTGGACATATCTGATTTTTGTCGGAATAACCGCTATTTTGGCCATTTTTTCCCATATGTGATTCTTGTCGAAAAATCCGTTATTTTGTCATTTTTGTACGTATCTCATTTTCGTTGAAAAATCCGTTATTTTGTCATTTTTGGACATATCTGATTTTCGTCATAAAATCCGTTATTTTTTCATTTTTAGATACATTTGATTTTTGTCGGAATAACCGATATTTTTGCCATTTTTTCCCATATCTGATTCTTGTCGGAAAAATCCGTTATTTTGCCCTTTTGAGCATATCTGATTTTCGTCGAAGAATCCGTTATTATGTCATTTTTGGATATATTTGATTTTTGTCGGAATAACCGCTATTATTGCCATTTTTCCCATATCTGATTCTTGTCGGAAAAATCCGTTATTTTTCAATTTTGTACATATCTGATTTTCGTCGAAAAATCCGTTATATTGTCATTTTTAGATACATTTGATTTTTGTCGGAATAACCGCAATTTTTGACATTTTTTCCCATATCTGATTCTTGTCGGAAAAATCCGTTATTTTGCCATTTTTGCACATATCTGATTTTCGAAAAATCCGTTCTTTTCTCATTTTTGGACATATCTGATTTTTGTCGAAAAATCCGTTATTTTGTAATTTTTGTACGTATCTGATTTTCGTCGAAAAATCCGCTATTTTGTCATTTTTAGATATATTTGATTTTTGTCGGAATAACCGCTATTATTGCCATTTTTTCCCATATCTGATTCTTCTCGAAAAATCCGTTATTTTGTCATTTTTGTACGTATCTCATTTTCGTTGAAAAATCCGTTATTTTGTCATTTTTGGACATATCTGATTTTCGTCAAAAAATCTGATATTTTGCAATTTTTAGACATATCTGATTTTTGTCGGAATAACCGCTATTATTGCCATTTTTCCCATATCTGATTCTTGTCGAAAAATCCGTTATTTTGTCATTTTTGTACGTATCTGATTTTCGTCGAAAAATCCGTTATTATGTCATTTTTGGATATATTTTTTTTGCCGGAATAACCGCTATTTTTGCCATTTTTTCCCATATGTGATTCTTGTCGAAAAATCCGTTATTTTGTCATTTTTGTACGTATCTCATTTTCGTAGAAAAATCCGTTATTTTGTCATTTTTGGACATATCTGATTTTCGTCGAAAAATCCGTTTTTATGTCATTTTTGGACATATCTGATTTTTGTCGGAATAACCGCTATTTTTGCCATTTTTTCCCATATGTGATTCTTGTCGAAAAATCCGTAATTTTGTAATTTTTGTACGCTATTATTGCCATTTTTTCCCATATCTGATTCTTCTCGAAAAATCCGTTATTTTGTCATTTTTGTACGTATCTCATTTTCGTAGAAAAATCCGTTATTTTGTCATTTTTGGACATATCTGATTTTCGTCGAAAAATCCGTTTTTATGTCATTTTTGGACATATCTGATTTTTGTCGGAATAACCGCTATTTTTGCCATTTTTTCCCATATGTGATTCTTGTCGAAAAATCCGTTATTTTGTCTTTTTTGTACGTATCTCATTTTCATAGAAAAATCCGTTATTTTGTCATTTTTGGACATATCTGATTTTCGTCGAAAAATCCGTTATTATGTCATTTTTGGATATATTTGATTTTTGCCGGAATAACCACTATTTTTGCCATTTTTTCCAATATACATATACAATACAAGAGTTTTTGCGATTGTTATGTTAGTTTATTAAACATAAAATTAATTGGTGGCTTTAAATTAACTAAAAGCTGCGATTGTGCGTGTTTTCACTCTATTTCGATAATTTCAACTGGTTTACAAATTTCTTCTTAAGCCTAGCTTAACATGTGGTGGCGAAGTGAGGCGAATTCGCTCTCAGAGCGAATGACGAAAATTTTATTGCGCTCTCACTTCGCCCTAAACCTAAGAATTCAAGTGATGCTACTCTTATATCATCTGCGAAAATAATTCTAATAATTTAATAAAAATACACGCCGAAGTGCGGCGACATCGGCCCTCACGAAGCCCTGTGCTTCATTCAATTGGAAGCCGCGCTAATTTGTGGATCGGCCTCTTGAACGCTGATCCCGTCGCCGTCCTAATATCTACGACGCGCACGACGCCGTCCTCTCCCTTGTGCGCCGCCGTCACGCTGCCGACCAGCGAATTCTGGGGCGGCAGATTGTCCTCCGCGACGACCACCAGGTCTCCCACGACAACATCTGGCATGCGATGGTGCCACTTGCTCCTGGCTTGGAGTCCCAGAATGTACTCCTTGGACCATCGCCACCAGAACTGTTGCTTGAGCGACGAGACAGCTCGCCATCGACTTAAGCAAGTCAGGCCCTCCTGGTCCGGTGCCCTCCCACTAGTGCGTGGCCCGGTGTGAGTGCCTCGCCGTCGCTGGGGTCGTCGCTTAGCGCTCCTATTGGCCGGGAGTTGAGTACGGCCGCCACTGGGACGAGCGTTGTTTGCAGCTCCTCTGCCGTCAGTAGCAGGCTGTAGGAGTAGGTGCTTTGCAGATTTCTCACCTGCCTCCCACAGACCCCCCGAAGTGCGGAGCCCTGGGCGGTATGAACGCAAATTCGCATCCGCTTTTTGATGTGAATCCCTGAATCGCGTCCGCCTCCTCCTCGATTCGGGCCCGCAACTCCCGAAGCTGGCGACTTGCGCCGACGAAATTCGTCGCGTTGTCGCAATGGACGGTCTGTAGGACTCCTCGACGGCCGACGAACCTTTGAAAAGCCATTAAGAAGGTATTAGTTGATAAATCGGACACAAGCTCGGTTCGGTCTGCTGGCAAATTACCCATTATTTGGGTTAGCAGACGAGGCTTGCATTTGAAGCAAGGGATGCAGGATCTCACTGTCTGACGACAGACCTCTTGAGCATTGACTAACCAAATTCGCTCACGAAGAAGACTCACGAGTGCTCTTGGACCAGCATGACAATTCGTTAAATGCAGGTATCTAATATAGCTCCTAGCAAAGAGTGAGCTTTTAGGAAGGAGCATCGGAAACTTAGCATCATATGAAAGAGGAGCATTGGCAAGTCGTCCCCCCACTCGCAACATCTTAAAGGAGCAACAAGATCCGTTATACTCATGTATAAACGGATTGAGACGCTGTAAGCTATGACCCACACGCGTGCCTTTAAGAACCCTATCTATGTCATCTTTGAATTCAAATTGTTGAATGACTTCAACTATCTTTTCAAAAGCTTCTTTTCTTTCTTGCGCCGTAGGAATTTTTTCAAAAAACTTCATTTTTGTTCTTACATTTCTTAATGAAACGGAACACATATGCGAACACTCTCAGCAACTTAGCATGCGATGAATAACTATCGATCGTTTTCAAGAGATCTGGGCGGTCTACCATAGCTGTCAGTCCAACAGCTGTTTTACGTACCTCCAAGGTACGCATCTCGTCTGTTACCAGATGCTGGTTAACCGGCCAGAAATCTCTTGGTTCCCTCAGAAATGAAGGACCATCATACCAAATCGATGTAATTAATTCGTCAACATCGCAGCCTCTCGAAACGATATCTGCTGGGTTCTGTTTTGTCGGTACATGGCGCCATTCAGCCTTCTCTGTCCACTCTTGGATTTCAGCCACACGGTTCGACACAAATGTTGCCAAGGAAGAAGGATGTGACTTAATCCAATGAAGCGTAACTTCAGAATCAGACCAAAGAACAGTCCGCTCAATCGGTAATCTTATTAGATTTCTGATTCGGTGACAGAGCTCTGCAAGAAGGTGAGCCGCGCACAGCTCAAGTCTAGGAAGAGTCTTAGTCTTGAGGGGGGCTACTTTGGACTTAGATGTCAACAAGGAAACATGACAGCCTTCTGCAATATGACTACGTATATAAACGCATGCGCCAAACGCTCGCATTGAGGCGTCGGCGAAGCCATGAATCTCGATCGGTATCGTTGGCTCTGTAAAAACGTATCGTGGTATCCTAATTCTTTGCAACTGAATCAAAGTTGACTTCAGCTGCTGCCACGAGGTGTCTAAGCTCAGAGGGATAGACTCATCCCAGTCTAGCTTTTGAAGCCAGAGCTCTTGGAGCAGGATCTTTGCCTTGATAATCAGAGGGCTTAACAAGCCAAGCGGATCAAATAACCGCGACGAAACCGAGAGAATGTTCCGTTTAGTCGCTCTAAGACCCATAAATGAATTGTCTATCTTAAATTGAAAGACGTCTTCATTTGGCAACCACAACACGCCTAGTGCTTTGGTTGAATCAGACTCTGAGATCGTTATCGGCTTTGCTGCATTTGTTGCGGAGAACTCAGGAGAATTCGAAAACCATTTGGTAAGTTCGAATCCTGCGCTTTTCAGGATTTGCGCAACCTCAGATTTTATTATCTGAAGATTCTCAACGTAAGCAGCACCAGTTAGAAGATCATCGACATAAAAGTCGTGCCTGATAACGTCAGCAGCTTTTGGTTGTGACGATTCCACCATGTCACTAAGCTTTGTTAAACACCGTATAGCCAAAAATGGGGCAGGCGCAGTGCCATAAGTTACGGTGTTTAACCTGAAGGACCTCAAAGAGTCAGATGGGTTCTTTCTCCATACTACTAGCTGGAAATTTCTATCTGCTTCATGCACCATGACTTGCCGGTACATCTTTTTGATGTCAGCTGTCAGTGCATACTTATGTAGTCTAAATCGGAGCAGAGTTGAATACAGCTCTTCTTGAATGGTCGGTCCAACCATCAAAAGGTCATTCAACGCATGGTGAGACGAAGTACGGCAAGATGCGTCAAAAACGACACGTAGCTTCGTCGACGTGCTTTGTGGTCTAAGAACACACTGATGCGGAATGAAGTAGTGAGGCGTACTTGGAATCTGGGTGCCTATTTCAGACATATGACCAAGCGAAAGATATTCTTCCATGAATTCCAAGTACATACGCTTAAGATCAGGATCACGAGTTAAGCGTTTCTCGAGCGACAAAAAACGACGCTTGGCAACTTCGAAAGAGTTACCAAGCTGATTTGGATCAGACTTAAATGGTAGTCGTACTTCAAATCGACCTGACGGCAATATTTTTAAATTATTTAGAAAGTGGCTCTCACATAACTGGTGCTCAACTGTTCGCACCTTTTTGACCGAAGGCAATTCTTCCAATGACCAGAATTTCTGCAATGTTGTGTCTATAGATGTATATGTATCTTCCTGACAACTCAGGTTTACTACCTGACCTGTCTTCGGACCTGTAGGCGTATAGCGCCCTGACACGATCCATCCCAAAAGAGTTTTTTGCAAAATCGGACAATTCGGACCTTGTTTAATTTGACCGACAGAGAGCAGTTCAAAGAACGTTTCAGCTCCGATGAGCATGTCGATCTTCTGTGGCTTGTGGAAATATGGGTCAGCTAATTGCAGGTTCTCAGGGATTTTCCAGCCACTGACATTGACCGTGTGGTCAGGCTGATATCCAGAAATGGTCTTTAAAATCCAAAGATCCAGCGAGAACTCACTGCAATTGACTCGCGACTTCACCACAGAATGTATCTTGCTTTTAACTTGTGTGTTGCACTGAGCAATTCCAAGCAAGCTGATACTAGCCTCTTCTCTACCCAGCTGCAATCGTTGAGCTAGCTCGTCTGTTACGCAATTAATTTGCGAACCAGAATCAAGCAGAGCCCTGGCCAAAACGAAATCGCCACTTTTCGTTTTGACACTAACGACTGCTGTGGCTAGGATCACACTATCAGACGAATTCGCATGCATAGCATGTGATGTCGATGGTTGATCCTGGGCAGAGTCAAGGGGTGGTGGTAACGCTCGAGTGCCAGAAACGGCAGAATATCTATGCAGCAGCGTATTATGTGAACCACTGCATACTCTGCATTTGTTCGCCTTACATCTGGCGACAGTGTGTCCCTTCCGAAGACAATTAATGCATAATGGAGCTGCTTTAGCGAACTCGAAACGCTGTTGCACTGATTGTGCAGCATATGCAGAACAAGTCAATATTGTATGGTGTTCGGAACTACAATATAAGCATTTAGGGGACACCTGGTCGTTTCTAACACTGGCCACAGAACATGAAAACAAACTGCGATTATTGTTTTTGGAAGCAGTCTTTGGCTCTGACTTAGAGCTATCGGATAATAGTTTTGACGAAGCTCCAGCAATTAAGTGCTGATATCTACGATTCAAAACTGCTTCGCAATCACTCCACATTGGAATGGCTGCATAATCGCGTTGATCTTCCCATTTAGCTTTGGTCATTGGATCAACGCTGTTCATTACGAGGTGAACGATGATTGCATTGGATATCTTTTTTATCATCACCTATCGAGAGAAGTGAGCCATATATGGCGGAGACTGTGTCTATTCTCGATCGTAAAGCAGCAGCAGAAGGCTGCGCTATTTTTGGTAGGCTAAAGAGAGCGTTAATATTATCATTAAATATTAGACAATCATTGTCATACACTGTCTTTAGCCTGTCCCATCGCCAGTCCCCAGAGCCCCAACTGATGTTAATTTGGCGGATCCATGACGAGGGTTTCAAACAGTCTAAAAAAATTTTTGAACACTGAGTATTTCCCGCTAAACTTGGGAAGTGCCAGAAGAGGAAGACGTGTACGAGGAGCCGCAACGGGATTGACTGCTTGTGCAACAGGAGCAAGTCTCTGAATAATGGACTTTAAGCGAGCCTTCGTTGTTATGCAGAGCTCTTCCAACTCGCTACGAGATTCATCGTCTGGATCAAAAGATTCTACTCGAGTTTGATATTTTAACGCTGTATCTATATGAGTAGCCAACATTTCTAGTCTACATTCCAATTCTGTAGCTTCAAGGTTTAATTTACCCTTGGTAATTTGGTCATTTACACATTGTATGCTTTTCATGCATACATTACGTTTCTTTTTCGAATCATCAAAAGTTTCCTTAGTGTTTGTCATGAAGACAATTAAATTCGAATCTCTTTATTAAATTAAAATAAGATTGAATTTATTATCAATAGCACTCGTTTAGACGTAAACGTTAAAAGAAGCAAAAAAAATAAACGAACGCTAACAAATGACGAACGACTTTTGAAAATGAATATGCCTGACCAACAATGTAGGGGAGCGAGTGACGCTTGCACAAAGCGCGCCAACGAAAACGGCCAACAACAACTGCACAGCTGCCGCTATGCACAAAACGAAAACGAAACTAGTTTTTTTCCATATATTTTCTTTTCTGAATGTCTTCTTTATTCCTGGACCGATCTTTATGAAACTTTTTTAAATTTTTTTTAAAAAAGTTTTTTTAAACACCTGTTAAGTTAGAAATATGTACGTTCAGAAATACATGCTGTTAGCAGGGTATAAAGAGATTTGATCGATTTGCGGGAGAAGGCGTGGAGGTATCCAAAATTTGAAACAAACTTGATCTGCGGACGGTAAAGAGGAACCTTCATGCCAAATTTTGAGTCTCTAGCTCTTATAGTTGCTGAGATCGACGCGTTCATACAGACGGACAGACAGACAGACGGACAACTTTTTTCACAAAGTTAATATATCCCTGTACAGGGTATAAAAATAGCGGACTGCAGCTGGGCAGCTATGTGAGTCTGTTTTGTGTATATATGTGCGCTTTGGGTCAGTCAACTGGTCAACTTCCAGTGACTGCCAAGTGTAGGCAAGAGGGGGGAGAACGAACGACTGAGCGAAGTGAAATTAATAAAGCAATTTTTGCTTCTAATTTAACAGCCGCTCTGCACTAATCGCACAAATATTATATGTAAAAAAAACTCCAAAGCGGTTACTTATGTTTATTAAGTGCTCAACTACTTTACATATGTGCTAGGAATTGAAAGCGTTGGCTTTATTAGCACAACCAATAAAATTGTGGCTGTTCAGCTTTCAATTTTTAGCACAGTACCTGCTGTTCGGGACTTTTAATTGCCGACGCAACTTTCCTTGGCATTTCTAGTTTAAATGACCTCCAAAGGGAATCCAAGGTAAATGCCAATACGGTAACGTCCAACGACGTTCACAGGAAGCAATTTTTTTTTTTTTTTTTGCCACGACCGGCGCGATAAATTTATAATTATTATTATTTATATTTTCAATTTTGTCGCGGGCCACACAAAGTCTAAATTGAGCTTTAATCTGTTTATGCACTGCACTTCGAAATTGTCATCACAAAAACCAGTCGAAAAGGCTACAGTCGACCGCATTCGACAGTATAATACCCTGTACAGGCTTCTATATTAAGAGTATTTTGATAATAGATACTTTGATTAAAATTAAAGTAAGAACATAACAGGTGTTTAAAGAAAACCCCTTTGAAACTCTCATTTTGCATATGAATTTTTTTGCTTGCTTATAGCAGCTCACTTTCACATATTTATACATATTCAATCAAAAGCTGAGTGTTACGACACTTAATTTACTTATGCCTGTGTCGCAGTAGTTCCCTATCTCGCTCGCACAAATATGCACACATGGTAAGCAGACGCATGTGTCACAGTCGTTCGCTGTCTCGCTCGCACACATGTGCTGCCTGCTGCTCTAAGATTCCGTGGAAAAATAACTTTTATTGCTGATTATCTGTCTTATTTACAAACCGATCTTGATGAAACTTTCAGCGTTCCTTCTACATATAATTCTTAACGCACCTGTTAAGTTAGAAGTGTCTGCGTTGAAAAATGTGGCTATTATTCGTTTTTTTTTCGATTTGCGGGGGAAGGGGCGGAGGTATCCAAAATAAAATAAACTTGATCTGCGTATGGTATACAGGAACCTTGATGCCAAATTTGGTGTCTCTAGCTCTTATAGTTGCTGAGATCGACGCGTTCATACAGACGGACAGACGGACATGGCTCAATCGACTCGGCTGTTGATGCTGATCAAGAATATATATACTTTATAGGGTCGGAGATGACTCCTTCTGCCTGTTACAAAAATTTTTTTCACAAAGTTAATATATCCCTGTACAGGGTATAAAAATCAATTTAAAATAGTCCACCCGGGGGCGCCATGAAAAATCACAAGAGTTTTTGCGATTGTTATGTTAGTTTATTAAACATAAAATTAATTGGTGGCTGCGATTGTGCGTGCTATCACTCTATTTCGATAATTTCAAACTTTATTGCGCTCTCACTTCGCCCTAAACCTGAGAATACAAGAAATGCTACTCTTATCTTAACTTCGAAAATAATGCTAATAATTCAATAAAAAATACACGCCGAAGTGCGGCGACACCGTTATTTTGTCACTTTTGTACGTATCTGATTTTCGTCGAAAAAATCCGTTGTATTCTCATTTTTATACATATTTGTTTTTTTGTCGTTATCGTTATTTAGCCATTTTTGGGCTAATCTTATTTATGTCGAAATAGATATTTTTCCATTTTTGACAAATCTTATTTATGTCGAAAAAACCGTATTTTGCTATTTTTTGACAAATCTGATTTTTGTCGAAAAAAATCGTTATTTTGCAATTTTGGAACAAAACTGATTTTTGACACAACTGATTTTTGATGAAAAAATCGTTATTTTGACATTTTTTGACAAATCTGAATTTTGAAGAAAAAAAAACGTTATTGGACAAAACTGACTTTAGCCGGAATACCCGCTATTTTTGTCACATTTTGGCATATCTGATTTTTTTGGAAAAACCGTTATTTTTCCATTTTTTGACCAATCTGATTTTTGTCGAAAAAACCCGTTATTTGCCATTTTTGACAAATCTGATTTTTGACGAAAAAATTGTTATTTTGCAATTTTGCCATTTTGAGACACATCTGATTTTTGTCGAAAAAAACACGTTAATTTGTCATTTTCTGACCTATCTGATTTTTGTCGAAAAAAAACTTTATTTTGCCATTTTTGACATATCTGGATTTTGACGAGAAAATAACCCTTTTTTGCCATTTTTCTCATATCTTATTATGGACGAAAAAACCGTTATTTTTCCATTTTTGGAAAAATCTGATTTTTGGCATAATATCCGCTTTTTTTTACATTTTTTGACTAATCTGATTTTTTTCGAAAAAAACCCGATATTTTGCCATTTTTGACAAATCTGATTTTTGACGAAAAAATCTTTATTTTGCCATTTTTTGACATTTTCGGACATATCTGCTTTTTGTCGAAAAAATACGATATTTTGCCAATTTTGAACATATCTGACTTTTGTCGGAATAGTCGATATTTTTGCCTTTTTTGACATATCTGACTTTTGTTAAAAAAAACCTTATTTTGCCATTTCTTGACAAATCTGATTTTTGTCGAAAAAAAAAAACGTTATTTTGAAATTTTTTGACAAATTTGATTTTTGTCAAAAAAAAAACGTTATTTTACAATTTTTGGACAAATCTGATTATTGTCGAACAAAACCCACATTTTGCAATTTTTGACAAATCTGAATTTTGACGATAAATAACCCTTTCTTGCCATTTTCTGATTATGGACGAAAAAAGCGTTATTTTAACATTATTGAGCATATCTGATTTTTGACAATTTTTGCCATTTTTTGATAAGTCTGATTTTTGTCGGAAAAAACGATTTTTTTTTAGCATTTTTGTCACAACTCATTTTGGACGAAAAAATTGATAATTTGCAATTTTGAAAAAAAATTTATTTTGACATTTTTTGACAAATCTGATTCTTGTTAAAAAAAACCGTTATTTTGCCATTTTTGATATAACTGAATTTTGACGAAAAATAACCTTTTTTTGCCATTTTTCTCACATCTTATTATGGACGAAAAACCCGTTATTTTTCCATTTTTGGAAAAATCTGATTTTTGGCGTAATATCCGCCATTTTTGACACTTTTTGGCGTATCTGATTTTTGTCGAAAAAAAAAACATTTTTTGACTAATCTGAGTTTTTTCGAAAAAACCAGTTATTTTGCCATTTATGACAAATCCGATTTTTGACGAAAAAATTGTTAATTTCCCAATTTTTGGACAAATCATTTTTTGACATATCTTATTTATTTATTTAGATAATTTTGGACATATCTGACTTTTGTCGGAATAGCCGATATTCTTACCATTTTTTGACATTTCTTGACAAATCTGATTTTTGTCGAAAAAAAACGTTATTTTGAAATTTTTTGACAAATTTGATTTTTGTCAAAAAAAAAAACGTTATTTTGCCATTTCTTGACAAATCTGATTCCATTTTTAGAAAAATCTGATTTTTTTTCGTAATACCCGCTATTTTTGACACTTTTTGACGTATCTAATTTTTGTCGAAAAACGTCATTTTGCCATTTTTTGACAAATCTAATTTTTGTCGAAAAAAACCCATATTTTGAAATTTTTGTCGAAAAAACACGTTATTTTGCCAATTTTGGACATATCGGACTTTTGTCGGAATAACCGCTATTTTTGGCATTTTTTGAAAGGTCAGATTTTTGCCGAAAAAACTATTTTTTTAGCATTTTTGTCATAACTTATTTTTGACAAAAAAATCGTTATTTTGCAATTTTGCCATTTTGAGACACATCTGATTTTTGTCGAAAAAAACAAGTTAATTTGTTATTTTCTGACTTATCTGATTTTTATCGAAAAAAACCGTTATTTTGGCATTTTTTGACAAATCTGATTGTTGTTTAAAAAAAACCGTTATTTTGCCATTTTTGACATATCTGAATTTTGACAAAAAAATCGTTATTTTAAAATTTTTGGACAAATTGTCAAAAAAAACCCATATTTTGCCATTTTTGACAAATCTGAATTGTGACGATAAATAACCCTTTCTTGGAATTTTCTGATTATGGACTAAAAAAGCGTTATTTAACATTATTGAGCATATGTGATTTTTGACAATTTTTGCCATTTTTTGATAAGTCTGATTTTTGTCGGAAAAAACGATTTTTTTTTTAGCATTTTTGTCACAAAATGTCACAAATCGTTAATTTGCCATTTTGAAAAAAAATTTATTTTGACATTTTTTGACAAATCTGATTCTTGTTAAAAAAAAACCGTTATTTTGCCATTTTTGACATAATTGAATTTTGACGAAAAATAACCTTTTTTTTGCCATTTTTTCTCACATCTGATTATGGACGAAAAAACCGTTATTTTTCCATTTATGGAAAAATCTGATTTTTTTCGTAATACCCGCTATTTTTGACATATCTGATTTTTTTTTCGAAAAAAAACCGTTATTTTGCCATTATTGACAAATATGATTTTTGACGAAAAAATTTTTATTTTGACATTTTTGGACAAATCATTTTTTGACATAGCTGAATTTTGTCGAAAAAACCGTTATTTTGTCATTATTGAAGAAATCTGATTTTTGCCGGAATAACCGCTATTTTTGCCATTTTTTGGTAAATCTGATTTTTGTTTAGCATTTTTGTCACAACTTATATTTGACGAAAAAATCGTTATTGTGCAATTTTGAGACAAATGTGATTTTTGTCGAACAAAACGATAATTTGTCATTTTTTGACCTATCTGATTTTTATCGAAAAAACGTTATTTGGCAATTTTTTGGATAAATCTGATTTTTGGCGTAATACCCGAAAAAAACGTATTTGTTTAGTATTTTTGTCACAACTGAATTTTTACGACAAAATGATTTTTGACGAAAAAATTGTTATCTTGCCATTTTTGGACAAATAGTTTTTTGACATTTTCTGAGATATCTGATTTTTGTCGGAATAGCCGAAATTTTTGCTATTTTTTGACATATCTGATTTTTGTTGGAAAAATCGTTATTTTGCCATTTCTTAACAAATCTGATTTGTGTCGAAAAAAAATCGTTATTTTTCCATTTTTGGTAAAAATCTGATTTTTGGAGTAATATCCGCTATTTTTGACATTTTTTGTCGTATCTGATTTTTGTCGAAAAAAACGTTATTTTGCCATTTCTTGACAAATCTGAGTTTTGTCGGAAAAACCGTTATTATTCCATTTTTGGAAAAATATGATTTTTTTCGTAATACTCGCTATTTTTGAAATTTTTTGACGTATCTGATTTTTTATCCAAAAAAACCTTATTTTGCCATTATTGACAAATATGATTTCAGACGAAAAAATTGTTATTTTGCCATTTTTTGACATATCTGATTTTTGTCGAAAAAACGTCATTTTGCCATTTTTTGACAAATCTGATTTTTGTCGAAAAAAAACTAATGATGTCGAATATTTTTAGACTCTGTACTAAAAGTACATAGTCTTCTAAGTTTGACGAAAGCGATTTGTGCGTAACAGGCAGAAGGAGTCATCTCCGACCCTATAAAGTATATATATTCTTGATCAGCATCAATAGCCGAGACGATATAGCCATGTCCGTCTGTCCGTCTGTCTGTCTGTCCGTCTGTCCGTCTGTCCGTCTGTCCGTCCGTATGAACACCTAGATCTCAGAGACTATAAGAGCTAGAGCTACCAAATTTGGTGACAACACCCGTATAGTGTGCAGGCAGATCAAGTTTGTTTTAGATTTTTGTCACGCCCCCTTCCGCCCCGAAAATCGAAAAAAACCCTATTATAAGAGCTACAGACTTGCCACATTTGGCAGATTTGGTACACATCAAGTGCGCCCGCGTGCGGACGTTTTCCGAAAATTTCATCACGATCGGACCATAAACAAAGGAGATTTTAAGGAATGAATGACCTACAAATTCATGAGGGCTAAGCAGCATTACAGCAACAACAACAGCAAGACTCGCTACGGGTGCGCGGGTTCAAATCTCGCTGCTGACAATTACAAATTTGAGTTATATTTTTCAATTATTAATTAATTATTGCTATTTTATTTAAATATATATTATAAATTCTGCATAATTTGTCAGAAAGTAGCAAAATCTTAAAAAATAGAAATAACAAAATTTAGTTAGAAATTCGAATTAGTGTACATATATGTCAAATGCTAAAATTCGTGCTGCATAAGTATAGAGATTGCCGTCTTCGAACTATATGAAGTAGTGGCTTAGCTTAGAGAACATAGGATTTGCGCGCGACAGGTCTGGGGTTCGAAGCTTGCTCAGACCGCAAAAATTTTTTTAAATTTTTTTTTGCAAATGCAGGCAATCTTTAACGTACTTGCAATTTAATAAAACCAATACATAAGCACTTGTGTTGTTCACTATTGATTGCTTTGCATTAGAGAATACTTTCTATGTATCCGCATAGTACATAGCAATGCAAAAAAAACGATGGAGAATTTTTTGAGCAAAAGAAACTTTCAAGGCGGCAATGAATGGGAAATACGAATTCAGTTATTTTAATCTTGTCGGCTTGCGGGTCGGTTTGCCGGTGGCACAGGGCGTAGAGCATTAGACTGTGAATCAAGGGATCGCGAGTTCGAGGCTCGGAAGATTCGTTTTGCTATCTGTTCAATATTTTTTGAATGCGTAGATTTTGCTATTCACGATTAGTACAGAGTCTCCCACTGTCGACTGCGGTCGACTGTAGTCATACCCAACTTCAGTTGTGAATACTGATGCAAGGTACTATACTGTCGCATGCGCCTCGTTTAAATATCGTATCAACGATATTCTCTGTTTTAAAAAAATATCAAAATGATATTTAATATATCGTATTTAAATATCGATTTATCGATATAATTGATATTTTTATTTTTTCCAATTTTTCCCAAAAATAAGTTGCACTGTGCCCCACAATAAAAAGAGATAGTCTATGTTAATCAAACATAACAATATAATTCATGATTCCATTTATAACATAAGTTTTTTATACCCTGTACAGGGATATATTAACTTTGTGCAAAAATGTCCGTCTGTCTGTCTGTCTGTCTGTCTGTCTGTCTGTCTGTCTGTCCGTCTGTATGAACGCGTCGATCTCAGCAACTATAAGAGCTAGAGATGGCATGAAGGTTCCTCTATACCGTCCGCAGATCAAGTTTGTTTTAAATTTTGAATACCTCCCCCGCCTTCCCCCGCAAATCGATCAAAACTCTTTATACCGTGTTAACATCATGTATTTCTGAACATACATATTTCTAACTTAACAGGTGTTTAAAAAATATTGTTCTGAAACATATGTGAAAGTTTCATAAAGATCGGTCCAGGAATAAGGAAGAAATTTAGAAAAGAAAGTAGATGGAAAAGACTAGAACATTTTGCAACGAATCGCACTGCTTTGTCAACAATTAGAATTCATTGCATGCTTATAGCAGCTAGCTTTTGCAAGTGAGCACATTCTCGCCGTTGCTGAGTTGTGTTACTTCAAATGTCGTACTGCTTGCCGAAAATTATATTGCAAGTCAAAACGTAATGTATGCAGAGATTTGTAAGAATAATAATTAGTATGATATTTGTAATATTAGATTTTGTCTTTCAAGAATTGATTATTCTAATGATCATTTGCATTTTAAATATTGGCGAGTAAGTGAAGTCCATGAAAAAACGGAGATGTTTTTTTTCCATTTAATCGTTGCGGTTGCGTCAAGCAGCACATGTGTGCGAGCGAGACAGCGAACGTGCAGACGTATATGAAATAACGTAGCACTAAGCTTTTCATCTTGCTGATATAAGCATACAACGAATTCATATGCTAAATGACAGTCTGAAAAGAGTATTCTTTAAACACCTGTTATGTTCTTACTTTTATTTTAATCAAAGTACCTATTATCAAAATACTTTTAATATAGAAGCCTGTACAGGGTATTATACTGTCGAACGCGGTCGACTGTAGCCTTTTTTTTGTGTAATACATATTAAGTATTTTAGGGCCCATATTTGACTTCCAATAACGTTGTTATCTGGAAAACAGTATATATATTTAGCAAAGTCTACTGATTTCATAGTAAATAATAATCCTTTAATACTTGCCTTGGACCGGCCAGGAATTTTAAATTGCAGCACACATTTCTTAAGAAGGTGTGTTAAACCTTCTATCTCTACGCACCGTACAGGCATGTTATCCTTGCAAATCATGAAAACAATAGCTTCTGTAATCTCTTTTGCCTTTTGTCCATTGTCTAAAATGAAGAAAAATTTAATTAAATGATATTACATATTTTAGCATAATTTACCTTTAAAAGTCTCAGCATTCCTGAATGACTCCGTTATCGTTGGATGCTCTCCAATGTTCTTTACAAATTATAAATTCTACATCGCGCCGAATTTTAGCGCCATTAATTATTCCGTGAAAACGCATTATTCGTGGAAAAACACACCACTACATATTCATACATACCTTTTTATACCCTGTACAGGGATATATTAACTTTGTGAAAAAAATTTTTGTAACAGGCAGAAGGAGACATCTCCGACCCTATAAAGTATATATATTCTTGATCAGCATCAACAGCCGAGTCGATTGAGCCATGTCCGTCTGTCTGTCCGTCCGTCTGTCCGTCTGTCCGTCTGTATGAACGCGTCGATCTCAGCAACTATAAGAGCTAGAGACACCAAATTTGGCATCAAGGTTCCTGTATACCATACGCAGATCAAGTTTATTTTAAATTTTGGATACCTCCCCCCTTCCCCCGCAAATCGAAAAAAACGAATAATAGCCACATTTTTCAACGTAGACACTTCTAACTTAACAGGTGCGTTAAGAATGATATGTAGAAGGAACGCTGAAAGTTTCATCAAGATCGGTTTGTAAATAAGACAGATAATCAGCAATAAAAGTTATTTTTCCACGGAATCGTAGAGCAGCAGGCAGCACATGTGTGCGAGCGAGACAGCGAACGACTGTGACACATGCGTCTGCTTACCATGTGTGCATATTTGTGCGAGCGAGATAGGGAACTACTGCGACACAAGCATAAGTAAGCTAAGTGTCCTAACACTCAGCCTTTGATTGAATATGTATAAATATGTGAAAGTGAGCTGCTATAAGCAAGCAAAGAATTCATATGCGAGTTTCAAAGGGGTTTTCTTTAAACACCTGTTATGTTCTTACTTTTATTTTAATCAAAGTATCTATTATCAAAATACTCTTAATATAGAAGCCTGTACAGGGTATTATACTGTCGAATGCGGTCGACTGTAGCCTTTTCGACTGGTTTTCATTTTAAATATTGGCGAGCAAGTGAGGTCCATGAAAAAACTGAGATTTTTATACCCTGTACAGGGATATATTAACTTTGTAAAAAAAATTTTGTAACAGGCAGAAGGAAACATCTCCGACCCTATAAAGTATATATATTCTTGATCAGCATCAACAGCCGAGTCGATTGAGCCATGTCCGTCTGTCCGTCTGTATGAACGCGTCGATCTCAGCAACTATAAGAGCTAGAGACACCAAATTTGGCATCAAGGTTCCTGTATACCATACGCAGATCAAGTTTATTTTAAATTTTGGATACCTCCGCCCCTTCCCCCGCAAATCGAAAAAAAAAAACGAATAATAGCCACATTTTTCAACGCAGACACTTCTAACTTAACAGGTGCGTTAAGAATTATATGTAGAAGGAACGCTGAAAGTTTCATCAAGATCGGTTTGTAAATAAGACAGATAATCAGCAATAAAAGTTATTTTTCCACGGAATCGTAGAGCAGCAGGCAGCACATGTGTGCGAGCGAGACAGCGAACGACTGTGACACATGCGTCTGCTTACCATGTGTGCATATTTGTGCGAGCGAGATAGGGAACTACTGCGACACAAGCATAAGTAAGCTAAGTGTCCTAACACTCAGCCTTTGATTGAATATGTATAAATATGTGAAAGTGAGCTGCTATAAGCAAGCAAAGAATTCATATGCGAGTTTCAAAGGGGTTTTCTTTAAACACCTGTTATGTTCTTACTTTTATTTTAATCAAAGTATCTATTATCAAAATACTCTTAATATAGAAGCCTGTACAGGGTATTATACTGTCGAATGCGGTCGACTGTAGCCTTTTCGACTGGTTTTCATTTTAAATATTGGCGAGCAAGTGAGGTCCATGAAAAAACTGAGATTTGTTATACCCTGTACAGGGATATATTAACTTTGTAAAAAAAATTTTTTGTAACAGGCAGAAGGAAACATCTCCGACCCTATAAAGTATATATATTCTTGATCAGCATCAACAGCCGAGTCGATTGAGCCATGTCCGTCTGTCCGTCTGTCCGTCTGTATGAACGCGTCGATCTCAGCAACTATAAGAGCTAGAGACACCAAATTTGGCATCAAGGTTCCTGTATACCATACGCAGATCAAGTTTATTTTAAATTTTGGATACCTCCGCCCCTTCCCCCGCAAATCGAAAAAAAAACGAATAATAGCCACATTTTTCAACGCAGACACTTCTAACTTAACAGGTGCGTTAAGAATGATATGTAGAAGGAACGCTGAAAGTTTCATCAAGATCGGTTTGTAAATAAGACAGATAATCAGCAATAAAAGTTATTTTTCCACGGAATCGTAGAGCAGCAGGCAGCACATGTGTGCGAGCGAGACAGCGAACGACTGTGACACATGCGTCTGCTTACCATGTGTGCATATTTGTGCGAGCGAGATAGGGAACTACTGCGACACAGGCATAAGTAAATTAAGTGTCGTAACAATCAGCTTTTGATTGAATATTTATAAATATGTAAAAGTTAGCTGCTATAAGCATGCAAAATGAGTATTCTTCAATAATCACCTGCTAAGTTCTTATTTCTATTATAATCAAAATACTTAATTTATAAAACTGCACAGGTTTATGAATTATAATTTAAATACATACATTTTATAGTGTTGTGTCTGCTTTAATATGGAATAATAGGTACGAGTACGGCTGCGCCTGTTACCAATATATGAATAATAATATTGGTGTAGATAACTTCTCTTTATTTTTAAGCGTCCGTCCGAACGCTATGTTCACACTCGAAACACAAGAGAGAAACTAAAAACTAGAACAATAGCCTCTTCGCTATTCTCCTCTTTTTGCATAACGGTAGTTCCGATTGTGTCCAGTCGGATCGTGCCAAGTCGGGTTCGTCGTAGACTCATAGCACTGTGCGAATAGAATAGAGAAGGTAACTCGTGCACACTATAGGAGTGCTGTAACCAAATTTGGTCACACTTCGTCTATGATTGAAACTTTAAGATCAATAAATCTTGAACTGAGGGTATTCCGATTTATAAAGGACGACCCAGATTGATTCACTGGAAGTGAAAACATAGAATAAAGGGTAGAGCCCCCCAATTCCAAATGCTGCTCTTCCTTTGGGAGCGGACAGAATAATTTAGGCAATGGTTTAGGCGCATACAGGCCTGCGTTTATATAACTGAGAGAAGTACTGAAATAGTGCTGAATCTAATTTACTTTTCCAACTACTGCTCGACGAATTGTAACATGAGTAAAGAAAGAGTTTTGCTTAAAATTTAAAGATCGAACAATGATCGATAAACTTTCAGGGGATGTTAGTGGCGGAAGTTTTATTATTCGGATAGTAGCGTCCGAATCTTTATTTTGACCATTGTTACCATAAACATTTAAAACATTTAATTGGGAACTTATTTTAGGAAAAGCTAAAACCCTAAATTCATTATCTACCTGACCAGCCATTTCATCATCCTCAATTTTGCCCTCAACTTCCTGCATAAAGGAAAATATAGAATAACAATCTCTCTAAAGTAATTTTGTATATCGGTATGTAAATTAAAATTCCTAAAGTGAGTTAGACATAGCTGTCCTCGTCCTAACAAATCCACTTCCATCAAGAAAACGAAATGGCAAGCCACCAATTGTCACATTTTCTTCAATATTTTCATTATCACTACTTTGACGAGTTGGTCTTACTGATTTGGTATAACTAAATTCTGCAACAGCAGAACCACCACCACCAGCACACGTGGTCGAACTTGAAGAAAAATACGAACGTAAAGAGGAACATAAAACATACCTGAAAAGCTTTCATCGGCACCAAGCGAAGAAGAACTTAGCACAAATCAGGAAAGCTTTTACCAGTACCACAAAGAGAAGGAAGATAAGTAACATGAATGAAAATAACTTTGCTGCGTTTAACTCAACCATGAACTGCATCAAATTTATAAAAAATTTTGATGGTACTGACACTAATCAACTTCCTGATTTAATATTACAAATAGAAGTTATTCTTCCAACTTTTGGCGTTTTCGATTCGGCAACCAAAAACATTTTGTTTGGTTTTATTAAAAACAAATTTGTAGGATTGTGCAGGCCAGTGCAGGTATGGAAATATAAACGAGTGGGAAAGGTTAAAACAGATTGTCTTAAAACATTTTGGCGAAAAAGAGACAAGCGACGTCTTAATGGATATGTTAAAATTGTGTCGTGTTGAATCGACTATAGAAGATTATTACAACAAAATTAATGAAGTGGCTAATGAGTACACAATCGGATACTAATCCATAACGATCACACATACACCACTTCTGAAGTAAATCGAATTTCACTCCGTGTATTTAGAGATAATTTACCTCAACCTACAAAAACTATGATATTCGCAAGAAATCCACAATCTTTAGACGATGCTTTTAAAATAATTGAAGATGCTCAACACCAAAGCTATACATTATTCGGGCCTATCCGAAAGAATAATAATAATAACAATAAATTTAACTTTAGAACAAATTTTAGCAATGATAATAAAAATGTAAACGAACAAATTGTTACACAAGGTAGTTCTGATGAAGCTTACAACCAACCAAATAGTGCTATAAAAATGAAAATCGGAGATCCGAAGGTACATCTAACGTATACAATAAAAAGCAGGGGTATCAATATCAATATCAGTCAAATAATAATTCAGCTTCCAATTCTGCTCGAGTGTCGACAAATAGCAGAAATAAGCAAACCTCTGAGCAAAGCAAACGTACTTCTGAGCCAATGGATCTTAACCAGTCTAACGTAAATTTTCAGATAGAGGGGCAAGAAGATTACCATATATAAAAATCTAAGGAAAAAAGAGAACACTATTGTTTATTATTGACACTGGAGCAGAGTTCAGTGTTATTAATGAGAATATGTGCCACCCAAAGTGGAAAACAGATATTGACCTAGAAGTTAAAGCAATGGGCAACAAAATTAAAATACATAAATTATGCAGGTTTCCATGTTTTCAAGAATTTAAATCTGAAGGTTATATTTGCGAATTTTTAGAATATAATTTCCACAACGCTTACGCTAATAGGTGGTAATATACTTAACGATATGTATGCAGTCATCGATTACGCAAACAAAAAGCTGAAAGTAAATTATGTCTACTTAGATCTTTTTACTCAGAGAAATCAAGCAGATCTAGATATAAACAGTTTGATTCCACTGAACAGTATTGACCCACAGGCAAAACTCTTAGTAGATAACCTTTTAGAAAAATTCGATAATATTTTTTACGAAGAAGCCCAAGACCTAAGTTTCACGAACGAAATTAAACACAAAATAATTACAAAAAATGAAATACCAATTTATTCAAAAATATACAAATACCCCGAAATACATAAAGCCGAAGTTAATAGGCAAATAGAAGAAATGCTACAGCAAGGCATTATAAGACATTCAAAAAGCCCATACAATAGCCCTTTATGGATCGTTCAAAAGAAAATGGACCAGACTACCGTAAACTAAATAAAGAAACCATCGAAGATCGATTCCCGATATCAAATATAGATGAGATTTTTGACAAATTAGGGGGTTGCAACATTTTCTCTAGCCTAGACCTCGCAAAAGGCTTCTACCAAATAGAAATGGACATACAAGATATACACAAAACGGAATTTTCAACTACTAGTGGCCATTATGAGTTTCTTCGCATGCCTTTTGGACTACGGAACGCTCCCTCGACGTTTCAAAGACTAATGAACAATATTCTTAGTCCCTATATAGGAAAATTTTGCATAGTTTACATGGATGACATCCTTATATTTTCAAAGAATATAGAAGAACACGTCAATCATCTAAACTGTATATTCAACTGCCTATCGAAAGCAAACTTAAAACTCCAACCAGACAAATGTGAGTTTGTCAAAAAGGAGATTGAATTTCTTGGCCATGTTATTAATTCAGAAGATCTTAAGCCAACTCAAAAGAAAGTCGACGCAATCTTTAAGATAAAACCAGTCGAAAAGGCTACAGACGACCGCATTCGACAGTATAATACCCTGTACAGGCTTCTATATTAAAAGTATTTTGATAATAGGTACTTTGATTAAAATAAAAGTAAGAACATAACAGGTGTTTCAAGAATACTCTTTTGAAACTGTCACTTAGCATATGAATTCTTTGTATGCTTATATCAGCAAGTTTTCGATGAAAAGCTTAGTGCTACGTCATTTCATATACGTCTGCACGTTCGCTGTCTCGCTCGCACACATGTGCTGCTTGACGCAACCGCAACAATTCAATGGAAAAAAAAATATCAGTTTTTTCATGGACCTCACTTGCTCGCCAATATTTAAAATGCAAATGATCATTAGAATAATCAATTCTTGAAAGGCAAACTCTAATATTACAAATATCATAATAATTGATTATTTTTTACAAATCTCTGCATACATTACGTTTAGACTTGCAATATAATTGTCAGCAAGCAGTATGACATTTGAAGTAATACAACTCAGCTTTTCGGCGAGGAATGTGCTCACTTGCAAAAGCTAGCTGCTATAAGCATGCAATGAATTTTAATTGTTGGTAAAGCAGTGCGATTCGTTGAAAAATGTTCTAGTCTTTTCCATCTACTTTCTTTTCTGAATGTCTTCCTTATTCCTGGGCCGATCTTTATGAAACTTTCACATGTGTTTCAGAACAGTATTTTTTAAACACCTGTTAAGTTAGAAATATGTACTTTCAGAAATACATGATGTTAACACGGTATAAAGACTTTTGATCGATTTGCGGGGGAAAGTGGGGAGGTATCTAAAATTTGAAACAAACTTGATCTGCGGACGGTAAAGAGGAACCTTCATGCCAAATTTGGAGTCTCTAGCTCTTATAGTTGCTGAGATCGACGCGTTCATACAGACGGACAGACAGACAGACAGACGGACATTTTTTGCACAAAGTTAATATATCCCTGTACAGGGTATAAAAATTTATAAGGATCACATTTTTTCTTTAATCTAATGGAAATTTAACCAAATTGTCGAAACTTACGCTGGGGGAGTCATGTACACTCACACATACCCTCACCCATTAGATTAAGATTAGTATGTATGTATGCACATGGCAGCTAAGCTTTCACTTGGAGCTTTTAACACTAAGCTCAAGCTTAGCTATTTAATGAGTTAGTTGATAAGAAATATCAAAACTGTACGCACGTACCAATAAACGTTAGTTAATCGAAACTCGAGTTTTCATTAATAACCTATTCTTCAACAAAGAAGTCGAAGAGCAAAACCGCTTACAGACGACGACGAAGTCGTGGCTGAAGGCGCAGAAGTCAAGGTCCGAAAGGCAACAATCATCCTTTCATTTAACTATATAATCCTCATAAGTGACATTAGACATTAGAAAATATGAAATACCGTTTCACGTATGCATGAATGTCCGTGCTTTTGCTTTTGGAATTCTATGTATTCAGCATGGTTGATATTATTTACATCCTTGGGAACCGACTGATTAATGAAATCTGTTACTGGAGGAATTGAAGCTAAATTATCGAAATTTATTTGAGGGGCATATTTCAGCCAAAGCATTCCGTGCATATGTGGGGACCGTCTCTGATGAAATTCAACCCGTCAGTATACTTAATATCATAATGTTCTCCGAAAATAGGGGGTATTCTTCTTCATAACCTAAAATAATTGTCTATACCTTCTTGTTCTGAAACTTCTTGCTTGTCCACATTCCTTTATACCCTGTACAGACTCAGTTGTGATCTCAAGGTGAACAGTCGTTTTCTCTGACAGCTCCCAAAAGATACATTAACAAACGTTTCTTATCTACATTTATAATCTCCGTCCCTTTATCCCATCTACCTCTCTGAGCGACAAATAACAAAGAAGTGCAAAAGAGAATCAATACAAAAGCTAACTGTATTTGATACCGATCACTAAGGCAAAGTGGACAAATTTATTCTCATAAAAACAATTGACTCTTTCAACTTATTCAAAATACATTCTTATTTTGAGAAATAATATCTCAGTTAAGTAACTTAAATTATCTCCATTTGCAATCAAGAATATTATTTATTACACTTGTGGGGGAAAGTACTTTTCTGCCGCACACTTAGAAGTTGTGACCTTTTAGTTAAAACTAAAAACACTCAACAAGCCGGAAAACTGTTTAAGATAACCAACTTTACCAATGACATTCTAGTCACAGTCTCCGAGCATCGCAAACCATATCATACAATCAGATCGCCTCCAGTGTTAAAAAAATAATGCGAAATATTGACGGATCTCTAGCCGACACTAGATTATACATTCTAACCTTTTCATCAACCATCCTACCGGAACACATCATGATTGGGTATGAGAGAGCCTCTATCCGCTCATAGATCCCAACTCCCCTTCGATGCAACAACTGCCAACGTTTTGGACCCACCGCCAAAATATGTAAAAATGATAAAACTTGCGCAAATTGCGGGGACAAACATCATGTAAACGAAGATCAATAATAACACCCATAGCTCAACTGACAAAAAGTGTCCAATCTACGTTAAACAACAAGAAATTATAGCGAATAAAACTAATCTACAAAAAGACAATAAGACAGCATACGAATTATATAAGAACAAGCGGATCAGTCGAGCGCGCTCGACAGTATAAAACCCTGTGCAGTTTTATAAATTAAGTATTTTGATTATAATAGAAATAAGAACGTAGCAGGTGTTTATTGAAGAAAACTCTTTTGAAACTCCCATTTAGCATATGATTTCTGCTTATTTCTTGCTTATATCAGCAAGCTTTCACATATGTATACATATTCAATCAAAGCTGAGTGTTACAACACTTAATTTATTTATGCTTGTGTTGCATTAGTTCTCTATCTCGCTCGCACACATATGCACACATGGTAAGCAGACGCATGTATCACAGTCGTTCGCTGTCTCGCTCGCACACATGTGCTGCCTGCTGTTCTACGATTCAATGGAAAAATAACTTTAATTTCTTTGTTGATTTTCTGTCTTATTTATAAACCGATCTTAATGAAACTTTCAGCGTTCCTTCTATATAACATTCTTAACGCACTTGGCCATAATTAGTTTTTTTTGAATTGCGGGGGTGGGGGGAAATTATCGAAAATCTAACATAAACTCGATCTGGAGAGGGTATACAGGAACCCTCATGCCAAATTTGGTGTCTCTAGCTCTTATAGTTGCTGAGATCGACGCGTTCATACAGACAGACGGATGGACGGACGGACGGACAGACGGACAGACAGACGGACATGGCTCAATCGACTGGGCTATTGATACTGATTAAGAATATATATACTTTATAGGGTCAGAGATGCCTCCTTCTGCCTGTTACATACATTTGCACAAAATTATTATACCCTTTTTTTGCCCATTTTTAATGGGCACAGGGTATAAAAACCATTCAGCTGATTGCTTAACATACGCTGAAATGGTTAAAACTACACAGCAAAGCGAAGCACCCCCAGTTTCTAATAGTAAGCGATCCACTTCAACCGTTGATTATAGCAACTTGAATGATCTTGTCAGCGTACTACCCAGCACATCCAACACAAAGAAGTTATCAATCTCAAAAAAGCCAAAAGTCCAAGTCCTTCCTAGGACTACCTCCAAAAGAACACTAAAAGTATTAAAATCTCAAAACAATAAATAAATTATCTGGCGAAAACTCTTTAGACAGCCCCGACAACATGGAGTGCTTATAGACATCCATACATTCCCTGTATCCCCGACTGGCTGACTGCCGGGGACAATTTTTCACATACACACACAAAAAGACTGTAAAAATACCACTTTACACATAATAATTCATAACGATATCTGTTTTTAAATCTAATTCAATGAAATATCCGTGGGTATATAAACAATTACAAATTATCACTTAAAACCAGTCGAAAAGGCTACAGTCGACCGCATTCGACAGTATAATACCCTGTACAGGCTTCTATATTAAAAGTATTTTGATGATAGGTACCTTGATTAAAATAAAAGTAAGAACATAAGAGGTGTTTAAAGAATACTCTTTTGAAACTGTCATTTAGCATAGGAATTCTTTGTATGCTTATATCAGCAAGTTTTTGATGAAAAGCTTAGTGCTACGTCATTTCATATACGTCTGCATGTTCGCTGTCTCGCTCGCACACATGTGCTGCTTGACGCAACCGCAAAGATTCAATGGAAAACAAGCTTTCACATTTGTATAGATATTCACTGTGCTGCCTGCTACTCAACGATTCAATGGAACAATAACTTTAATTTCTTTGCTGATTTTCTGTCTTATTTATAAACCGATCTTGATGATCAGCGTTCCTTCTATATAACATTCTTAACGCATGTGTTAAGTTAGAAGTGTCTACGTTGAGAAATGTGGCCATAATTAGTTTTTTCCCGATTTTCGGGAAAAGGGGGAAGGTATCCAAAATTGAAGATAAACTTGATCTGCGTATAGTACACAGGAACCTTGAGATCTAGGTGTTCATAGTCTTCTAAGTTTGACGAAAGCGATTTGTGCGTAGCAGGTAGAAGGAGTTATCTCCGACCCTATAAATTATATATATTCTTGATCAGCATCAACAGCAGACCGTCTGCTGGTCCGGCCGTATGAACACCTAGATCTCAGAGACTAAAAGAGCCAGAGTTACGAAATTTGGTGACAACGTTCTTATAGTGTGCAGACATACATACATAAAGTATGGAGGTACATACACAGCAATGCAAAAATGTAACTGTAGTTCGCTTCGTTCACTGCTACTGCTCTCTTCCAAGAACGAACGATAATGAGTGAGCATTATTTGAGTAAAATAAACTTGCAAGGCGGCAATGAATCGAATTTAGTTATTTCGATTTTGTCGGCCTGCGGGGTGGTTTGGCGGTGGCACAGGACGTAGAGCATTAGACTGTCAATCAAGGGATCGCGAGTTCGAGGCCCGGCCGATTCGTTTTGCTATCTGTATAATATTTTATATGCGTAGATTTTGCTTTTCACGATTAGTACAGAGTCTCCTACTGTCGACTGCGGAAGACTGTAGCCGTTTCGACTGGTTTCCTATCAAAATGTAAGAGGCCTTAATACTAAACTTTTTAAATTATATGTAAATAGCCTAACTTTTGAATTCAACGTGATAGTCTTTACTAAAACTTGGTTAAAGCCTGAAAGTTCTCTCTATTTTTCCCAATAAATAAGATGTGATTGTCTATCACGTTTGGGGGGTGGATTTTTTATAGCTGTTGACTCTGATCTTTCATCTGAGGCGATAACTTCATGTATCAAATATTGAGTTCATTGCAGTTAAAATCTCAATGAACAATGAACAATCTGATATCTCCATTTACCATGAGCGCCTTCCTTCTTGCTTCCTTGCCTTCCTCCTTGCTTTCTAACAAAGACTTTTTATTCGTATTTGAGACTTTTGATATGGTATGCCTGATATGGTATGGTCTGATTCACCAAATGTCTTGGTTCCGTCCAGCTCTCATGAATTTATTAATTCACTTTTGGAGCTGTCTCTCTCTCTCTCAAGTTAATCCGTTTTGAAACTGTAGCGGGCGTCTTCTTGATCTGATTTTTGTATCAGATCCACTTTGTAGTTTAGAATCTCGTAGCAATCCTTTAGTTCTTCCTGAAGACCCCTATCATTCTACGATCTAGTTATAGATCGAGGCATAGAACTGCCTTCTTATGATTTTAACCAGTCGGAAAGTTACAGTCGAGGTGCTCGACAGTATAAGACCCGGTACTTATACTTAAATATAAACATAAACATAAATAAACAACAAAACTTTAATATAAATATAATATTATGAAGATTTGAAATAATAATAAAATAATGCAATATTTACTTAAAATATGTCGCCGCTCACATTTGCTTCCGATTGTTAAATCGTTACCCAGGGAACACCACGGGGAGGCCATTACAAGTAATGGGGTCTTTTTTCCAAAACAAAACTTTGGAGACCTATGAGTCGACTTGTGCTGCTTAAAAGCAACACCAAAGTTCCCCAAAAATGTTTAAATTCCGCATTTATCTAACGGACATAGACTTATTTATGGTAATAAAAACTTCATATTTGAAATTACTATAATTTAGATAACATAATAAATAATAAAAATGAAAATAATAATATAATATATAATAAAAATTAATTTAAAAAATCACAAAAAATGTCTCCTACAGTGCTCTATCATCTATACTCACTACAATACCAATATGGTAACTATATACAGTTTCATAGGTGCGTGCTGTGGCCATGCAATCACAAATATTTGAAAACGCCCAATCAATATGTGTATCACAATTGGTTGTAGACGAATTTTAATCTAGAAGAGAATTGTATCTAATTCTACCTAAAAATGCATGGAGTTTCCTACTAGCTCCCGAGAACGATCGCAGACACTGATTAAAATCTCCTAAAACTATTGAATTGCTATCTAAGAAAGAAAATCTTTGAAATAAGCTCTCAAATTCTGTTTCAAACTTATATATGTTGCACTTTTATATATTATGAGAAATCCTAAAGACCGATATTTGAACACCGCAAATTCGAACACTGCTGAAGTTAAATTATTACGGTCAGCATAATTTCGACCACTACAACAAAAGTTAATATTCTCAAAAACTTCATTTTTAGCGAATATGAGAATGCCCCTTTTTGGTCGAGCTCCACTAGGTACGGACTGGCAATCTAAGCGCACTGCATTCGTGAAACCAGGAATATTGTATATTTCATGAGAGTATGTAGAAGCCTCTACAAAACATAACAACGGAGATTGAAGCATTAGCTTATCGGAGCAAATATCGCTAATGTGGCAATGAATGCTTTGGGTGTTATGAAAGAATGCATTCACTTTTGAATTGTCGAATAGACAACTGAAATGTGTATTCAGTAGCTTTGTGCAACGCAAACTTTTTAACTCTTGCTCTACTATTGAGAAACGGTCAGATTTAGGTGGGATAAATTGCCCAACAATGAAAAGGCCAGCTGCACTTGTGGCTCTACTACAAGCTACATATAATGCTTCTCGCTGCATTCCAGGACTTGTGTGGACCACCACTTTGGTATATGTAGCTCCCTGACTTTTATGAATTGTTATACCTTCTGCAGGTATAACTGGAAATTGCTTACGGTCAATAGTAACTTGTTCGATGGAATGATATTGAAAACTTTTTATCGTTTTCTGAATTGGGGTCCAAGAAGGGTTTGAGTCTAAGTTGAGATGTGAAGCTTTAATTGAATCAAGGGCACTGGATTGAATTTAATTTTGCAGTGTTAAATACATTTGTATCCTCATTTTTAAGAAATAAATGAATTGCATCATTTGGAAGTTGGTTTGGTAAGCAAACTCGTGATCTAAGCAAATTTATATCAATATATTTATATCAAATTTAGACGACATTTGACCGGATGCCATGTTATTGAGCGCAACCGCAAAGTCTTGGTCATCTCGTTGACGCATAATTTCTGTGAGCTCAAAAAACCGAAAACTGTCCCACAGAGAAGACCCAAATATAGCACTATATGGGTCATGCGAAGATGAAGTCGATTGGAAAATCCATCGATCTCCTACGGGTTAGTACTATAAATGAAATTCCTCCAAATGAAGTTTCTCTGTTATTGAAAATTTGCTTTAAAGGTGAATCCAAATAGGATAACATTTTGGCACCCACCATTGAAATTTCGTCTATGATTAAAAGTTTCAGATCTGAAAATTTAACTCTAAGATTATTTAAAAGATCAGGTCCTAAATCTTTAAAGGAGGATCCTGCCTGATTCACGGTAAGTGAGAACATGGAATGAAGGGTAGACCCCCCAATTCCAAAAGCTGCTTTTCCTGTAGGTGCACACAGAAGAATTTTAGAAGTAGTTGGATCGCAGCCAGGTTTACTATTATACAGTTGAGATAGGGATTGAAATATTGCTGAAATCAGCCTAATCTTGCCAACACCTGCTCCGCCATTCACTTGAGAACTTATTTCAGGAATACCCAAGGCCCTAAATTTTTCATCTACTTCAGTTTCCTGATTATTTTGACCCTCTCCAAAAAAGTCCTCATTTTCCATGGCCCTTCTAAGCACGTCTTCTAAGTCTTCTAGTACATTATAATTTTTATATTTAAAATTTATTATATCTTCATTGTGACTATATAAATTTTCACAATCCACTTCAATTAACTCTGCCGTTTCATTTCTCCACGGAAAATACAACATTAAAAGTTCCCTGAAGTAGTTCTGTCTGTCGGAATTCAGATTAAACTTCCTAAATCGAATAATGCGTGGCTTGGTCCTTTTTCTAATATAGCCACTGCTATCGCGGAGAGGAAGAAAATAACTACCGTTTTCTTGTGAATTTTCATTGTCACTACTATGACGGGTTGACCTACAGTTTTTGGAAAAACTGTAATTTGCAGCGAAATCGGCTAAACACAGGCCTTCAAGACTATCTGGTCTTTGAATATACTGATCCAGAAATCCTACAAGAAATATGTCAGTTGAATCCTGAGGCATATTTAGTAGCTGTTGCTTAGACTTAAGCATTTTAACTCGTTGCTCAGGCAATCCAGTATTTACATATATATCGGCAGTGCTAGCTTCCGGCAATGACATGCCTAAACAACAATAAGAGGCTTCCTGAGCTGAAATCTCAGTGCCCGAAATAAATTTATGACCGATATGTTGCAGTTTTTGTTTGATACTAAAGTTGCCTCTGTGAATCTCGTTCACAGTATCACGCATCAATTTGGAAATTCCCCTTTGGGATTTATTAATATAATTAATAATGTAACTGCAGCATGCATATGGATCTAAAATGTACTGAATGTCCATATTAGCTCTTTGCATTGCAAGAATATGTTTATTATAAGCATTTACTTTAATTGCTGCAAATGTTCTCTTCAAAAATATTTGGGGTTTTTTCAAACCAGATCTAAGAGCGTAAAGATACTCCTCGTAGGTGATGCTCACTTGATTGTGAGATAGAAAATTTTCAAAATTGCTCAATTGGCTAATAGTGTCAGAATCAAATGGAAAATTCAAAACGTTTTGAATTTTCTTTAAATTTTCACGATGAAGTGAAATATTAATATTATCTTCCGCCAGAGGCCTTAGAATTTTGGTTTGGGGCATTGGAAAATATGGAATACCGAAGCGACAAAAAGAGTTTCCTCTTACTTCACGCATGCACGAATGCCCGTGATTGTGCTTTTGATATTCAATATACTGAGCTAAATCAGTATTTGTCACATCAGTAGTAATGAATTGATCAATGAATGCTATTACGGAAGAAATAGTCGATTCATTGTCAAAGTCCACTGAAGGGGCACCTTTCAACCAAAACATGCCATGTATATGAGGAGAACCTCGTTGTTGGAACTCAACTCGCCAATAGTATTTAACAACGTGATGTTCACCGAAAATACCTCCTTCTTTTTCATAATTTTCAGTACTTGTCGATACCGAAAATCGAAATACCTAGCACAAGTTACAGGATCTGACCTAATTAAACGCGCCTTTTCGTTAAAACTAAAATTAAAAGCTGCTTCCTCTGTAACTTGTTGTCTATCAACATTTTTGTCTTGTCTCAGCAGCCGACAAGGTTATAAAGAATGTAGGCAGTCCAAACTGACGGATCATAGCCATGACTTTCTTTTTTTCTGCTTCCCAATGAGCAGGTGACGTACGAATACCTTTTAGGACCCTATAGCCTTCATCGTGGCGAATGAGATGGTCTATATGTTCTTCATTGAGAGAATTAGATGCCGTAATAGCGCGTGAGTCGCTCTGTTTTCTTAAACAGATTGAAGTATTATTCCCAATTTGAATGAGCTCTAACTTTTTATAATTAAACAATAACTTGTCGATTCTACAACCTCTCCTATCTACATTACGAAGCTCAGACTTACAAATGGTTTTAAAATTTTGTAAGGAAGATCTTTTATTGCCAGCATATATCGTAGGAAATGCTAACTCCTCTGATTCAGCATCGAGAATCATGTCTAGGGGTCTTTGGCCTTCGCCATTGGCAAGGGTGATTCTCTGCATGGCAACATAATCTATTTGATTATTTTCTAGCAATGTTTCTTGACCCCCAGGATTAAGCTCCTCTATTAACACATCTTCCTCAGGATTGGTTGCTTCATGAATTCTTTGTTCAAGTCCCTGTACCAATTCTGTGTCTGCTTGAGAAGCTATGAAAGGAACAGTATCAGCTGTGAAAGACGACAACCACTGCTCATTAACAACAACCTCATGTTTCTTATAAAGTTCTGTATTCACTAAGAACCTTATTGCCTCCGAGATTTTTAAGGGCCTAATGGTTTCGGCCATGAAATCCATTCTACGCTTGAGGTGGAGCTGTACAACCTCAGCTTCATGGAAAGCCCGTGGAAGGGAAGTCACAATATTACTAACTGGGATAGGAACATTAACTATAGCTCCTTTAATTTCACTCTGACGTTCATGACCAATTGACTTTATTATCATAAAGGGAAGACGAGGAGAAATTAGGCGTTCCTCTAAAGAAGTAAGTCCTTTGAGACAATCAGGCAAATCAGGGAAATCTAAGCCATTTGTAATTGAAGCATTTGGTTTTTGAACAGATCTTATCTTGCGGCTACAGGTTCGACAAAATGTCAGATTACCGTCAGATGAAGGAAACTGACGTTCAAGATTAAAAATATCCGCACAAAACTATTTTCAAAAACGGCTCGAGCTATCCTAACAACTTGGTGGGGAAACCACAGGCCTTTACACGAAAAGCAAATTCTGTCTGGACCCAGTTTTACCAACTTATTATAATTTGCTTTTTGAGCTTCAATAGAATTTGGTCTGGGTATAAATTCATCCTCAAAGATATTCGTACGTTCCTCTCTAATATGGGCGGCATTTCGACGGTTTTCTGCTTCCCTATTTTGGCTAATACTTCGGTATTGACTAATTCTTTGACTAAGACGCCTTGAGGCGTCAAATGCTGATTGTCTCGCTCGCAATCGGGCACTTCGTCGTGCTGAAGTATTGCGTGTTTGCTCAATAATCCTCCGACTAGGATTATGCCTAGCTTGAGATTAATCTATCTCTCTCTCTTTCTAATATGCGGAGCTCAACATTTGTACGTCTACGTGTCCGCAGTTCTGTATTGCGTCTTTGTTCGTTAGTCATGTAGTCAATATCCCGTCTACGGGTCGACCTACGTCGCATATCAGCCTGCTGTTCAGGCTGCCTAAAATCAACGTCTGTTCTACGTTGACTCCTAAACTCTGAATTGTCCGTTTGCTCGCTAGTTCTGTATTCGATATCCCGTCTACGGGTCGATCTACGTCGCGTATCAGCCTGCTGTTCAGGCTGCCTAAAATCTACGTCTGTTCTACGTTGTCTCCTATTATTATTGTCACCTACCTGTTCCACTTGTCGAAAACGCGTGGAATGTCTCCTAATTGAGCGCCGCCGACTATTAATATGCTGCTCTTGTTCTCTATATTCTTCGTCTGCCCTACGATCTCTCTGAGAGCTTGAATTTCGTTCCCTTTGTAACGGCGAATAAGAGCTACTTTCCCTATTAGTCCTATTTCTCGATTGGCGGCTACGAGACCTCTGAGAAACAGACAGCCGACTAAGTCGTGGCATATCGGACAACAATTTGTGAAAATATTTATAACAGTAAATATAATAATAATAACAATAAAACAATGAATTAAATGTGAATATTACAAAATTTTTGTAATTATAAAAATGTTTGTAATTAAGAAAAATATAATTAATAATAAAATCAATTATTTTGATAAATATTACTAATTATATTTAATTATAAAAAAACAAGCGGATCAGTCGAGCGCGCGCGACAGTATAAAACCCTGTGCAGTTTTATAAATTAAGTATTTTGCTTATAATAGAAATAAGAACGTAGCAGGTGTTTATTAAAGAATACTCTTTTGAAACTATTATTTAGCATATGATTTCTGCTTATTTCTTGCTTATAACAGCAAGCTTTCACATATGTATACATATTCAATCAAAGCTGAGTGTTACGACACTTAATTTACTTATGCTTGTGTCGTAGTAGTTCGCTATCTCGCTCGCACACATGTGCAAATATGGTAAGCAGACGCATGTATCACAGTCGTTCGCTGTCTCGCTCGCTCACATGTGCTGCCTGCTGCTCAACGATTCCGTGGAAAAAAAATAACTTTAATTTCTTTGCTGATTTTCTGTCTTATTTATAAACCGATCTTGATGAAACTTTCAGCGTTCCTTCTATATATCATTCTTAACGCACTTGTTAAGTTAGAAGTGTCTACGTTGAGAAATGTGGCCATAATACGTTTTTTTTGAATTGCGGGGGGTGGGGGGAAAGATATCGAAAATCTAACATAAACTCGATCTGGAGAGGGTATACAGGAACCTTCATGCCAAATTTGGTGTCTCTAGCTCTTATAGTTGCTGAGATCGACGCGTTCATACAGACAGACGGACAGACGGACAGACGGACAGACGGACAGACGGACAGACAGACGGACATGGCTCAATCGACTCGGCTATTGATACTGATTAAGAATATATATACTTTATAGGGTCGGAGATGCCTCCTTCTGCCTGTTACATACATTTGCACAAAATTATTATACCCTTTTTTGCCCATTTTTAATGGGCACAGGGGTATAATTAAACAAATTTAATAAAATACAACTTAAGATACTTAATTAATAAATTTGTAAGCCTAACTTACTTTATAACGTTAGCTCTTAATAAGCACACGCTATAAACTGAAAAAAAAATCTAATGGTAACTCCTTATTAAAGTCATACACAGACACACACACACAATAATTTACAGAAGCAACAAAAGGTGACTCCTTATTAATCTAATGCAAATTCTCTCACACACACAAACAATATATAAGATAAAGAAGCCACTGAAGGTGACTCCTTATCCAAGTAATTTCTTTGTATGTATGTGTACACAAATACATACAACATAAAATACACAGCTGTTTCAGAAATTCTTAGTTAATATATTTTAAAATTTATACATATACATACATAGATAAATAACAGCAGAAGAGTTCACTACAAATAGAAGATGCACACACCGAAACACACACACGCGAGCGCCAGCTATTATTATTTCAATTATCGAAATAAATTTGACGTATTAGAGCATCACAATACTCATTTCCCTTGCATTATCTCTTCTGTCACAATGATGCTTCATAATCGCTCGTTCGTTGAATGGGGTTTTATGGATGAAAGAAGGGGGAAGAGGTATAAAGAGCGGCGGAAACTGTTAGCAATGCCGTTACATTTTTTTGCGTTGCTGCATGTATGAACAGATATTTGAATAAACATTTCTAACAACGCATTGTTATGTCTTCTTCTTAAAAATTAAATTTGATGACATGGTCAAAATTGATAATATGTATGTAAATAAAATAATTGTAAGCAATTAAATAATAATGAGCCAAAAAAACACAAGCGCGAAATGTTAATTTGAGGGCAATGCTTTTCCACTCAAAAACACTTGTCTTAAAAAACATTAATATTTTACTTATGACATATGGGCAAAATTAATAAAATATATGTAAATAAAATAATTTAAACAATTAATTAAAAATATAAAAAAAAAATTAAATGAAAAATGGTCAGCGTACTCGCAGAAGTCTTGTTATACCCTGTACAGGGATATATTAACTTTGTGAAAAAAATTTTTGTAACAGGCAGAAGGAGTCATCTCCGACCCTATAAAGTATATATATTCTTGATCAGCATCAACAGCCGAGTCGATTGAGCCATGTCCGTCTGTCTGTCCGTCCGTCTGTCCGTCTGTCCGTCTGTCCGTCTGTATGAACGCGTCGATCTCAGCAACTATAAGAGCTAGAGACACCAAATTTGGCATCAAGGTTCCTGTATACCATACGCAGATCAAGTTTATTTTAAATTTTGGATACCTCCCCCCCTTCCCCCCGCAAATCGAAAAAAACGAATAATAGCCACATTTTTCAACGTAGACACTTCTAACTTAACAGGTGCGTTAAGAATGATATGTAGAAGGAACGCTGAAAGTTTCATCAAGATCGGTTTGTAAATAAGACAGATAATCAGCAATAAAAGTTATTTTTCCACGGAATCTTAGAGCAGCAGGCAGCACATGTGTGCGAGCGAGACAGCGAACGACTGTGACACATGCGTCTGCTTACCATGTGTGCATATTTGTGCGAGCGAGATAGGGAACTACTGCGACACAGGCATAAGTAAATTAAGTGTCGTAACACTCAGCTTTTGATTGAATATGTATAAATATGTGAAAGTGAGCTGCTATAAGCAAGAAAAGAATTCATATGCAAAATGAGAGTTTCAAAGGGGTTTTCTTTAAACACCTGTTATGTTCTTACTTTTATTTTAATCAAAGTATCTATTATCAAAATACTCTTAATATAGAAGCCTGTACAGGGTATTATACTGTCGAATGCGGTCGACTGTAGCCTTTTCGACTGGTTTTTGTTGTTTTTACATTTAATGCAATTAATTGTCGTCAAAGCTGCCATGAGCTTGTGATAATTAGATATCTTATTAACTGCTTTGTTTATGGTCCGATCTTCATGCAATTTTCACAAAATGTCCAGACATGAGCACACACTATGTGTGCCAAATCTAGTTATACGTTTTATTCGATTTGCGTGGGCGGAAGGGGGCGTGGCAAAATTCAAAAACAAACTTGATCTGCGTGCACACTATAGGAGTGTTGTTACCAAATTTGGTAGCTCTAGTTCTTATAGTCTCTGAGATCTAGGTGTTCATAAGGACAGACAGACGGACATGGCTATATCGTCTCGGCTATTGATGCTGATTGTGGCAGCCTGTCACTACGAGCGTTAATGAGAGCGGAGAGCATACTGGCTCTCATTGAGTCAGTCGTTGTATATACACTTGTAGAGTGCGGATCGCACCGAAGAAATAATAAATATTGTTTTGTATATCTTAGTAATTGCGTGCAGTTGGTTTGTAATTATTGGGCAATTTGCAGGTTATTACATTGGCGACGAGAGAAAAAAAACCGAAAAAAAAATAGAAAAAGACCGATAAAGAATAAAATTCGTTTCGGCTGTATGTGTGTTATGTTGGTACATATGTACATACATATAAAAAAACCAGTCGAAAAGTTACAGTCGAGGTGCTCGACAGTATAAGACCCGGTATTCATATCTATGCCGTTATATAGAACATATTATTACAATAAGTATTAATATAATAATACAAAGATTATTAATAGCAAGCGTGATATGTTAATTTGAGGGCAATGCTTTTCCACTCGAAAAGAATTGTATAAGCAGCATTCATATTTTCATGTAAAAAAAGGAAAAGATATTCACCACTTCACATCAAATATTTTGTAATAAGCAAGAGAAACCGACCAAGACTCGAACTCAGGATCTCCTGAGCGCTGTGCCAACGCTCTAGCACCTGCGCCATTGCAACTGACGTCAGAGTCTGACAAATGCGTAACATATTCTCGCATTCCTCTCATTGTCCGTTTTGCAAGTTTCTATTGCTTCAATGATTCTCTCTGAATATCGATCACTCTTAGAAGAGAGGGGGGATAGAGAGCGGCGGTAACTGAGAGAGAAATGCCGTTACTTTTTTTGCATTGCTGCATATGCGTGTACATGCATACATATATTTGAAATCAAATTTCTAACAAAACTTTGTTATTTCTTCTTCTTATGACATATTGGCAAAATTAATAACATATATATAAATAAAATAATAGTAAAAAGTTAATTTTTATAAATATATAAAAAAAAGTGAAATAAAAAATGGTCAGCACCGAGACTTGAACTCGGGTACTCGCACAGAATGTCTTGTTTTTGTTGTTGTTACATTTAATGCAATTAATTGTCGCTAAAGCTGCCATGAGCTTGTGGTAATTAGATATCTTATTAACTGCTTTGTTTATGGTCCGATCTTCATGCAAAATGTCCAGACATGAGCACACATTATGTGTGCCAAATCTGAAGTATGTAGCTACAAATGAAGTCTAGTTATACGTTTTATTCGATTTGCGTGGGCGGAACGGGGCGTGGCAACATTCTAAAACAAACTTGATCTGCGTGCATACTATAGGAGTGTTGTTACCAAATTTGGTAGCTCTAGCTCTTATAGTCTCTGAGATCTAGGTGTTCATACGGACAGACAGACGGACAGACGGACATGGCTATATCGTCTCGGCTATTGATGCTGATCAAGAATATATATACTTTATAGGGTCGGAGATGCTTCCTTCTGCCTGTTACATACATAGCACAAATACATAAGCCCCTGTACCCTTTGGGTACCGGGTCTAAAAAACGGAAAAAGGTGTGGCCACTTAAATGTAGCCTAATTGTGGCAGTTTTAATACAGCCTACGAAAATAAGAAAATAAGATAAAATGAATATGTGGCCACTTAAATGTAGCCTAATTGTGGCAGTTTTAATACAGCCTACGAAGATAAGAAAATAAGAAAAAATGAATATGTGGCCACTTAAATGTAGCCTAATTGTGGCAGTTTTAATACAGCCTACGAAGATAAGAAAATAAGATAGAATGGATTAAAAAAAAAAAAAAAAAAATATTATGAGTGGCCACTTAAATGTAGCCTAATGGAGGCCGTTTCGATACAGCCTAGGAAAATACTAAAAAAAAAAAAAAAAAAAAAACCAGTCGAAAAGGCTACAGTCGACCGCATTCGACAGTATAATACCCTGTACAGGCTTCTATATTAAAATGATGTTGATAATAGATACTTTGATTAAAATAAAAGTAAGAACATAACAGGTGTTTAAAGAAAACCCCTTTGAAACTCTTATTTTGCATATGAATTCTTTGCTTGCTTATAGCAGCTAACTTTCACATATTTATACATATTCAATCAAAAGCTGAGTGTTACGACACTTAATTTACTTATGCTTGTGTCGCAATAGTTCCCTATCTCGCTCGCACAAATATGCACACATGGTAAGCAGACGCATGTATCACAGTCGTTCGCTGTCTCGCTCGCACACATGTGCTGCCTGCTGCTCTACGATTCCGTGGAAAAATAACTTTTATTGCTGATTATCTGTCTTATTTACAAACCGATCTTGATGAAACTTTCAGCGTTCCTTCTACATATCATTCTTAACCCACCTGTTAAGTTAGAAGTGTCTACGTTGAAAAATGTGGCTATTATTCGTTTTTTTCAAATTGCGGGGGGAAGGGGGGGAGGTATCCAAAATTTAAAATTTAAACTTGATCTGCGTATGGTATACAGGAACCTTGATGCCAAATTTGGTGTCTCTAGCTCTTATAGTTGCTGAGATCGACGCGTTCATACAGACGGACAGACGGACGGACAGACAGACGGACATGGCTCAATCGACTCGGCTGTTGATGCTGATCAAGAATATATATACTTTATAGGGTCGGAGATGACTCCTTCTGCCTGTTACAAAAATTTTTTTCACAAAGTTAATATATCCCTGTACAGGGTATAAAAATGCGCGTTATTACGGCCTTTGTAATAGTTGGTAGTAGCGTGGGCGCAAAGTTACATTGAGAATCGAATAAGAAGAAAAAGGAAAAAAAAAACAAAGTAATGGCCGAACTTAAGCCATTTCTATGCAATAGCATAGACAAATCACTCTGGCGCCCCGAATGGGAGGTCTGGTTGCGCGCATTCAACATATATGCGGACAGCGAAGACATCAGTTCAACTCTTAAAAAGCGCAATAAACTTCTGCATTTGGGAGGTTCACAACTGCAGTCTATTGTTTATAACTTGCCAGGAGCGATGGTCCCTTATATTCCAGAGGAGCAGAACGATGTCTTCACACCTTTGGTGGAAAAATTAAATGAATATATTTGAGCGTCATTTGTACCGTGGCATGACACCGCGGGATGGAGAATGTTTCACCGAGTTTCTTATGCGATTGCGTCAGCAGGTGAGGAAGTGTAATTTTGGCACTTCCAAAACAGAAATAGAAGAGATCTGTCTCAAGGATAAACTAATTGATTCTTGGGCACCGGCTGAGCTGAAGAAAAAGTTGCTGTCAACTGAACAGTCCTTGGAGGGAGTCATATCTGCTTGTCTAATTGAGGAACAGGTGAGCAAGCAGACGCAATCAATGTCATCAATGTCATCAACTGGATGCTCAGGCTCTATGGTCAATAAGATTGCATCGCGCACGGCTAAATGGAACAACACCAAAGTAGAGTGCGGCAGATGTGGTCGATATGATCATGATTCAAATAGTTTGCTTTGTCCAGCGAAAAATGCAAAATGTAACATATGTTCCAAAGTCGGGCACTTTGCTAAGAGATGTCGGACTACTGTGAAGAGATCCGGCGGAAATCATCGAGGAGGTACAAAGCGGCGCTATGTAGATGAAGCACCGGTCCGAGCAGTGAGTAATGGTCAACAATTTCACAATCCCTGTTTCCGAGTTGCGAATGATTGTGACATGGGCGAAGTCATTTCCTGCCGAGTTGGTGGCTTACCAGTTAGCATGGTCATCGATTCCGGATCCAAATATAACTTATTAAGTCAAGATGATTCGAATTATCCACAAGAAAAAGGCGCTGCTATATTAAATCTGCGAACTGAGTCGACAAATCAATTTCGGGCATATGCTGCGGATCAGTTGTTACAGATCTCATGTGTGTTTGAAGCACCGATTGCAGTTGGAGGGAATGCCGAGTCTATTGCAACCTTTTATGTCATAAAAAAGGGTAGGCAATCGTTGCTTGGTCGCGAAACAGCCATAAAACTCAACGTGTTGAGACTGGGCATAGCTATAAATAGAGTCGAAAAGTTGGAACCTTTTCCAAAGTGGAATAATGTATCTATTCGGCTGTCAATAGATCCACATGTTAGGCCCGTCAAGCAACCAATGCGACGCATCCCAGCCGCCATTGAGGACAAGGTAAAAGAAGAGCTAGAATCGGCTTTATCTCAAGATATAATAGAGCCAGTACACGGACCAAGTGAATGGATTTCTCCAATAGTTATCGCATTCAAAGGTGATGGGAATATAAGGCTGTGCATTGATATGCGTCAAGCGAATAAAGCAATTCAACGGGAAAATTACCCATTACCAACATTCGAGTCGTTTTTAACGAAGCTGAAGGACGCTAAGTATTTTTCTCGACTGGATTTGAAGAGTGCGTATCAACAATTGGAATTGCATCCAAATAGCCGAGAAATTACTACATTTATAACACCACAAGGACTGTATAGATACAAGCGTCTACTCTGCGGTGTTAACTCAGCACCTGAGATATTTCAAAAACTGCTGGAGGAACGATTAGCGAAATGCCCGAATGCATTAAACTATATAGATGATGTAATTGTCTTCGGAAGTTCATTGGAGGAACACGACAAAATGCTGGAGATGGTAAAAGTTATTTTCAAGGAAAACAATATATTTCTCAACAAAGATAAATGCGTATGGAAAACACAGCGACTTAAGTTCCTCGGGCATATATTATCTGACGCAGGCATTTCTGCTGATCCAGAGAAAGTACAAGTAATTACAGCATTCAGGCCACCAAAGAACAAAGAGGAACTTCGTAGTTTTTTAGGCCTGGTCACGTACGTGGGAAGGTTCTTGCCAGATTTGGCAGATACAACAGAACCGTTGAGAAAGTTACTCAAAGCGGATGAGAAGTTTCTGTGGAACCAACAAGAACAGCAAGCATTCGACAAATTGAAAATTGGAGTTTCACGAGTTTCGGAGTTGGCATATTTTAACGTGAAATTAAAAACTCGTGTAATAGCTGATGCTAGTCCTGTAGCGCTGGGAGCGGTCTTAATACAGTTTGATGTCGAAAATAATCCATTTATCATATCGTTTGCAAGTAAGAGCCTTTCTGATGTTGAGAAACGATATTCGCAAACGGAAAAGGAAAGTTTGGCATTGGTATGGAGTGTTGAAAAATTTCATTACTATGTTGCTGGTCTGGAATTCGAGTTGGTAACTGACCATAAGCCATTGGAAGCGATTTTTAAACCAACTTCTAAGCCTCCAGCTAGAATTGAGAGGCGGTTATTACGTCTACAGGCATACCGTTTCCAGGTGATATATAAGTCTGGGAAGGAAAATATTGCTGACTCGATCTCACGCTTATGTGACATTTCAAGTACTAAATCATTTGATTGGGGTGGAGAGGAAAACATATTCCATATGATTTCAATTTCTACTCCCACATCTTTAAATATATCTGAGATTTCCGAAATGAGTACAAGAGACGAGGAAGTACTAGATGCTATAACATGCTTGGACAATGACTGCTGGAATTCTGCAGCAACTAGCCCATATTATCCGTTTCGCCTGGAGCTGTCGAGTATTGGTAGTATTCTATTAAGAGGAAGCCGTCTGATCATTCCCCAACAACTACGACAGAGAGTTTTAATACTAGCTCATGAGGGACACCCTGGAGAAGCAGCAATGAAAAGGCGACTGAGATCAAAAGTATGGTGGCCAAAAATTGACAGGGATGCAGAAAAATTTGTCAAGGATTGTCGTGACTGTATATTAGTATCTTTACCAGATAATCCAGTCCCAATGAGACGTCATGCATTTCCGAGTAGCCCATGAGTATGGGTAGCCACTGATTTGTTAGGACCATTGCCAAATAATGAGCACTTGCTAGTTCTCATCGATTACTATTCTAGATACATAGAAGTAAAATTTGTACAATCAATAGGATCGAAGGTGCTTATTGAAGAGATGTCCGTAATTTTTAGTAGATTGGGGTATCCAAAAAAGTTAAGAACAGACAATGGCAGACAATATGTGAGTGTAGAGTTTAAAAAATATTATGAGACGAATGGAATTGACCTCATTACAACCCCTCCATATTGGCCTCAAGCTAATGGCGAGGTAGAAAATATGAATAGGTCATTAGTAAAGCGGTTGAAAATAGCACATGTGAATGATAAAAATTATAGACATGAGATTCAAAAATTCATATTAATGTACAATGTCACTCCCCATGGTACTACGGGCTCGCCACCATCCGAGCTTATGTTCAATCGCACAATTAGAGACAAGATTCCGGGAGTTCAGGATATAGTAGGGGAAGTGGGGAGAATCTGAAGAGAGAGACAGAGATTTCATTAATAAGGAAAAAGGAAAAGAGGTGGCAGACAAAACTAGAAGAGCCACGGAATCTAAAATACAACTGGGAGATAAAGTAGTGCTAAAGAACGTAATTTTTCCTAACAAGTTAACTCCTAATTTTGATACAACAGTCTATGAGGTAATTCAGATAGATGGAAGCGTAGTAAAGATATCGGGAGGAGGTAAAACGTATTTGAGAAACATAAGTCATGTTAAAAAGATCTCAGGGGGTTCTAGTTTGGGCATCGAATCTTCTCAACAGTTGGATGGCAGCGAGCAAGAAAATGGTGCCTCACTTGGAATACTGCCACCACCGCTACCGCAAGCCGAATCAATTCCCGATATCTCCGTGGAGCCGCCTGCAGACGCGCAGCAGAACTTGAAGCTGAAGCTGAAAAATATTGGAGGGATGTGGCAGCCTGTCACTACGAGCGTTAATGAGAGCGGAGAGCATACTGGCTCTCATTGAGTCAGTCGTTGTATATACACTTGAGAGTGCGGATCGCACCGAAGAAATAATAAATATTGTTTTGTATATCTTAGTAATTGCGTGCAGTTGGTTTGTAATTATTGGGCAATTTGCAGGTTATTACACTGATCAAGAATATATATACTTTATAGGGTCGGAGATGCTTCCTTCTGCCTGTTACATACGTAGCACAAATACATAAGCCCCTGTACCCTTTGGGTACCGGGTCTAAATATCTAATTATACCCTGTACAGGGATATATTAGCATTTGTCAAAGAAAGGACTGGTGCGTGGATTGGGGAAGATTGACGTAACACCGAGTACTCCCTGCAAGACGTGCATGGTGAGCAAAGTTCATGTTCAACCATTTCCGAGCACAAGTGGAAGTCGTGCGCAATAGTTGCTGGAACTAGTTCATACAGACGTATGTGGACCATTTGAAATAAAGTAACTTGGAAGATCCAGATATTTCATGACATTCATTGATGACTGTTCGCGCCGAATCTTTGTGTATTTCCTGAAGGGTAAAGACGAGGTCTTTGACAAGTTCGTGGAATACAAGAATCTGGTAGAATCTGGAAGAAAGCTGAAATGTATTCGCAGCGACAACGGACACGAATATATAAATAACAAGTTCGACTGTTATTTAAGGAGTCATGGTATTGCTAGACAGTTGACAGTAACATACACCCCGCAACAAAATGGTGTTGCAGAAAGGGCGAATCGTACGTTGGTGGAGATGGCCAGATGTTTGTTGGTGCAGTCAGGATTAAGCCAGACGCTATGGGCTGAAGCAGTAAATACGGCAGTGTATTTGCGTAATCGTGCGTCTACTAGAGCGTTGTCTAACATGACGCCCATGGAAGCGTGGACTGGGAAGAAGCCAAATATCACTCATTTAAAAGTTTTTGGTTCCGTTTCAGTGGCACTCGACAAAGGACACCACAAAAGCAAGTTTACAGCGAAGGGCAGAGAATATCGTATGGTCAGATATTCAATGCAGTCCAATGGTTATCGGCTTTACGAATTTGATTTGCGTTCGGCAAACCAAATGGAATCTTCAAATAACGACAACAGTGACGATGAGGAGCTGAAATCATTCAAGGAAAGTGACAGCCATCAGTCAGGACCTGAAGCTACTGAAGAGAGTAGCAGTAATGAATCTTTTGCAGGTGCAGAAGAGAGCGATATTGTACAGGGTGGGCCAGCCATGCGTATCGGGCCTGGCAGAAAAAAGATTTTGAGAACGGGCAGACCTGGACGCCCAAAGAAGCTGTACAATATACTCGGCGCAATGATTACAGGTGATGTAATTATTCCATCATCCGACGAGGAGGCGATGAACGATAGAAGCAGCGCATTGGCGCAAGGCTATGCAAAAGGAGCACGAAGCTTTGATGACAAATAAAACGTGGCAGCTTGCAGAATTGCCGAAGAACCAGCGGGCTGTAAGTGGGTTTTTAGTGTCAAGCGAGATGTGTACGAACAGATACAACGATTCAAGGCCAGATTGGTGGCGAAACGCTGCTCACAGCAGTGCGGTGTTAACTAAAACGAAACGTTTTCACCAGTATGCAGATTGGAGAGCATGCGCCTGGTCTTGGCGTTGGCATCGGAGTTGCAATTATATTTGCATCAGATGGATGAATGCACGGCATACTTAAATAGTGATCTCACGGACACGGTGTATATGAAGCAACCTCAAGGATATGAAGATGACAATCAGACAGGAAAGGTTTTGTTACTCAAGAAGGCAATTTATGGATTGAAACAATCAGGAAGAGAATGGAATGTTGCGAAAATTGGATTTTATTCCATGTAACAACGAGCCACTTGGTCAGAATAAAGACGGCCTTTTCAAATTCATTTGAGGGTGTTGACAAGGGACCGTTGGAGCAGTTTCTGGGCATGGAAATTCAACGAGATGGTGAACTTGGCGAGATCACATTGGGTCATTCATAATATATAACGGATCTCTTACGGTGCTATGGGATGGAAAATTGTAGAGTGGCTGCATGCGAAAGTGACCAATGCCAGAAGGTTGACTTGAGGTCATATCAGTCAATAGTCGGAGAGTTAATGTGGTTAGCTCTTACAGCCAGACCGGATATTTTGCATTCAGTAGCAAATTTAGCTCAGCGGAACAAGGTTCCGCATGCAGAGCATCTTGCAGGCATCAAGCACATTATGCGGTATTTAGCGTCAACAATTGAGTTGAAGTTACACTATAAAAGGTGTGGAATGCCTTTTGAAGGTTTTGTTGATGCTGATTGGGGCGGCGACAAGGTCCGCAGCACGGAAGCTGAGTATATGGCCTTGTCAACGGCATGCAAGGAAGCTATTGTCATGTGGCATAGAGGATAACCCCACGATCGTACACAGAGACAATTTGAGTGCACAGCAACTTGCAAAGAATCCTGTGCATCATTCCAGGGTAAAGCATATTGATATAAGATATCACTTTGCGCGAGAAGTTAGAAACGATGGCCAAATCGTTTTGAAGTACGTTTCGACTAACGAAAAATTTGCCGATCAAGAAATACATACAGATTACGCATTTGTTAAATTTAAAGTAATTTTTGTAAACATGCTTGCATTTAGAAAGAGTGTTGAAATTAATCATATGCACGCATGTATATCGATATAATATTGTAACGAAAGTAGGCTGTGCCTACTGTCACTGGTGGTTGGTCGAGCGATCCCTTGATTTTGGTGGCGTGAGGGAGTCGCCACGTAAGCCCGAGCAAATCTAAGTAACCCCGATCACAATAAGAAAAATTATGGTTTCTCTTATTTAAGCAGCCGTTTTTATTTTTCGCGTGTTTAATTTTATTATTTTACACGCTAAAAACCCCGGAGCCGATCGTGGCGGCGCACAGTGGGGCCTTTTCCCATTTTGCTTTGCGAAAATCGTATCTTTTGAACCAATAAAGATATTTCAAAAATTTAGATAATGACAGAAAACTCCTTTTAAAATGCATGTATATAGAAGGTGATAGGTTTACAGGGAGCTTTAAGCTTGGCGGTCAAAGTTGAAAAATATTTTCTGTGCACATTTTACGTACTAATTATCAAAAATTCAACTTTTTTGTGATAAACATTTATTTTTGTTATATAATTTTAATTTTAAATTAATAATTCTTTACGTATAATATAATTTTTCTATCATATTTACTTAAAAATGATATGAGGTTATGAGGTATGAGGTTATGAGGTTAATTTTGCATTTTATTGCTTGTCCGCTGATTCCCTTCAAAATATTCAGCAAGATTTGGATTAATATCTAATAAACTTAAAATTTCGGAACGATATCTCGTTTGTTCTAAATCCATCCGCGATCTCACGTGTCTAAACAATGAAATAAGTGGATTTGAAGGGGCCGTCTGCATATTTAAAAGGGGTGTGTACAACTTTTTGTGTATCTAAACTCATTGTAGTCCTTATTTTCCCATTTCAGTGCTAAATGGTTGAACTACGTAAAAAACAAAACCCAAATTATGTACTAATATATTTTACATGTTTATTATGAGTTTTTTGTCATATTGTGGGTGCAGTCAGTGCAGTAATGCGTGCAGTTGCATTGCGCTCTTCTTCTTCCATTGCCCTGCCACGTGTTTTTATTGCGAGGTTTCATCAGTTTTATTGAAATAAATTCTAAGGGCGCAATTGGTATGCAGCGGATTTTATAAAAATAAGTTAGAGTAATGATTCCTAAAGGTAATGGAAGTAATGGGACGGTCTAACTATGCTTAACTCATATAATAATATTCTACAATTCATAAATCATAAACATACTTTTCAGATGACACTAAAAATATAAAGATCGGTTGCATAGTTTGCCTCCAATTTGGATCGAAAATCGTGCTATATATCGTGAAAATTTGCACGCTTTTACATTCACTTGAACTTTGAGAGGCTGTCCCGCCCACAATTTTTACCCGATTTCAAAATCCTTTCGGATTCTTCATCTTTGTGGAATTCTTAATCAACTGTCATTATTAGATTTTACGAACGCTGACCTCTAAAAAGGTATTTTTGCCAAGCTTTTCCGGCAGAGGCCCCACTGTGCGGCGTTTCGAAAAAGAGAGAAAGAGGAACAGGAAGCTCCGCCATGCCTAAACTTGCTCTTAAGCTGAACTGTGTGAGCGTCCGATCGCCAAAACAGCTGACAGTGTGACCGTCTGATCGCCGAAACAGCTGACGAGTGGTCACCTGTTGTCATAGCAACCGTGAATCGGGAGTGACAATCTTGGGCTACTAGGGCAGCGTTAACATTAACATTTGGAGCACACTATGTTAATGTAAACTAACATAATAATGAATAAGCGCGAATAAATGTTTAAGAAGAATGGAGCGTGTTTTTCTTAATTCAATTCAATAAATCTGAATTGTTAAAATATGGCAAAATATTGTTTTTTTCGACTAAAATCAAATCTGTCAAAAAATTGCAAAATAACGGGGTTTTCGTCAAAATTCATATTGGCAAAAACACGGTCTTATTTCGACAAAAATTAGATATGTCAATAAAAGGCAAAAATATCGGTTATTCCGCCAAAAATCAGATTTGTCCAAAAATGGCAATATAACTGTTTCTTCGTTAAGATGTGTTAAAAAAAAGGCAAAATAGCTGTTATTCCGCCAAAAATCAGATTTGTCCAAAAAGTCAAAATAACGGTATTTTCGTCAAAAATTAGTCATAAAAAGGCAATAATAGCGGTTATTCCGACAAAAATGGCTTGTTCAAAATGGCATAATAACGGTTTCTTGCCTAAAAAACCAGATTTGTCAAAAAATAACAAAATAACAGTGTTTTTTCGATATAATTCAGATATGTCAAAAAAATTAAAAAATAGCGGTTGTTCCATAACAAATAAGATTTATCTCAAAATGGCAAAATAACGGTTTTTTTTGACAAAATTCAGATTTGTCAATAAATATCGAAGTAACAGTTTTTTCGACAAAAATCAAATATATTAAAAAAAGACAATAATAGCGGTTATTCCGACAAAAGTCAGATTTGTCCGATAATAGCAAAATAACGCCTTTTACGTCAAATTTCAGATTTGTCAAAAAATGGCAAAATAACGGTTTTTCGACAAAAATAAGATTTGTCAAAAAGTGGAAAAAATAACGGTTATAATTGACAAAAATAAGATTTGTCAAAAAATGTCAAAATATCTGTTTTTCGTCAAAAATCAGATATACTAAAAATAGGTAAGAATAACGGTTACTCCCACAAAAAGTTGATTTGTCCAAAAATAGAAAAATAACGGGTTTTTCGTCAAAAATCAGATTTGTCAAAAAGTGGAAAAATAATGGTTTTAATTGATAAAAATAAGATTTTTTAAAAAAATGTCAAAATAACTGTTTTTTTTGCACAAAAAATAAGATTTTTCAAAAAATGGCTTTTTCGCAAAAAATCAGATATATCCAAAATATGTAAAATAACGGTTTTTTCATCAAAAACAAATATGTCAAAAATTACAAGAATAGCGGTTATTCCGACAAAAATCAGATTTGTCCAAAAATGGCAAAATTACCATTTTTCGACAAATTCCAGATTTGTAAAAAATGACAAAATAACGTTTTTTTTTTTCGACAAAAAACAGATTTATCAAAAATTGCAAAAAAGAAACGTTTTTTTCGACAAAAATCTGATATATCAAAAATGACAATAAAACTGTTTTTTCGTCAAAAATCGGAATTGCCAAAAATGACAGAACAACGATTTTTCGACAAAAATCAGATTTGTCCAAAAATGGAAAAATAACTGTTTGTTCGTCAAAAATTCGCTGTGTCAAACATTTGCTAAATAAGGGTTTTTCGTATTAATCATAAATCAGATTTGTGAAAAAATATCGGTTTTTTACGACAAAAATCAGATTTATCCCAAAATGGCAAAATAACGATTTTTATTTTGACCAAAACCCAATATGTAAAAAAATTTAGAAAAATTGCGGTTATTCCTACGAAAATCAAAATACCGTTTTTTCCGACAAAAATCAGATATGTCAAAAAATGACAAAAATACCGGTTATTTCGACAAATATCCGATTTGTCAAAAAATAACGGTTTTTTCGTAAAAAATTAGATTTGTCAAAATATTACAAAATAACGTTTTTTTTCGACAAAAATCAGATGTTTCAAAAATTGGCAAAATATCGAATTTTTCGACGAATACGATGAGTCAGATATGTCAAAAAACACAAAAATTGCGGTTATTCCGACAAAAATCATGTGTCAAAAAATTTCAAAATAATGTTTTTTTTTTCGACAAAAATCAGATATGGCAAAAAATGTAAAAAAAAAAAGATTTTTTACGTCAAAAATCAGATTTGTCCAAAAATGGCTAAAAAAAAAAAAAAAAAACAGTTTAATCGTCAAAATTCAAATTTGTCAAAAAATGGTAAAATAACCTTTTTTTTCGACAAAAATCAGATTTTTCAAAAAATGTCAACATAACGGTTTTTTACGACAAAGATCCGATTTGTCAAAAAATGGCATAATAACGATTTTCCGTAAAAATTCAGATTTGTAAAAAATGCCAAAATAACGGTTTTTCGTCAAAAATTCGATTTATCAAGAAATGGAAAAATAACGTTTTCTTCGACAAAAATCAAAATATAAGGTTTTTTTGCGACAAAATTCAGATTTATCAAAAAATGGCATAAAAACGATTCTTTCGTCAGATAATAACGGTTTTTTCGTCAATAGTCAGATTTGTCAGAAATGTCAAAATAACATAATCATATTCATAAAAAAAATAGAAAAATATCGGATTTTTCGACTTAAATCAGATATGTCTAAAATTACAAAATAACGGTTTTTCGTCAAAAATCAGAACTGCAATAAAATGGCCAAATAACGGTTTTTTCGTCTAAAATCAGATATGGCAAAAAAAATTCAAAAATAGCGGCTATTCGGATTAAAATCAGATGTGTCAAAAAATGACAAAATAACGTTTTTTATTCGACAAAAATCAGATTTATCAAAAAATTACAAAATAACGTGAAAGATGACAATATAACGGTTTATTCGTAAAAACTCAGAATTGCCAAACAATGGCAAAATAACGGTTTTTTCGAAAAAAAAATCAAAAATCAAATATGATTTGTCAAAAAATAGAAAAAAAAAAAAAAAGGTTTTATCGTCAAAATTCAAATTTGTGAAAAAGTGACGAAATAACGGTTTTTGACGACAAAAATCCGATTTGTCCAAAAATTGCGAAATATCGGTTTTTATTCAACATAAATCGTATATGTAAAAAAAAATTACAAAGATAGCGGTTATTATGACGAAAATCTGATTTCTCCAAAAATGGCTAAAAAACGTTTTATTCGTCAAAATTAAAATTTGTCAAAAAATGGCAAAATAACGGTATTTTGTCGACAAAAATTAGATTTATAAACAAAAATTTCAAAATTTCGGATTTTTTGACGAAAATCAGATATGTCAAAAAACTGTTATTCCGACAAAAATCAGATGTGTCAAAATATGACAAAATAACGGTTTGTTTCGTCAAAAATGAGAACTACCAAAAAATGGCAATCAGATTTATCAAAATAGGGCAAAATAGGGGTTGTTTGGTAATTGTCAAAAATGGCAAAATAACGGTTTTTTCGACAAAAATCAGATTTAAAAAAAATAGGCAAAATAACGTTTTTTCGATTAAAATCAGGTATGACAAAAATGATTTTTTCGTCTAAATTCAGAATTGCCAAAAAAATTTAAAATAACGATTTTTCGACAAAAATGATATTCATAAAAAAATATAAAAATATCGGATTTTTCGACGTAAATCAGATATGTCTAAAATTAGAAAATTACGGTTTTTCGTCAAAAATCAGAACTGCAATAAAATGGCCAAATAACGGTTTTTTCGTCTAAAATCAGATATGGCAAAAAATTTCGAAAATAGCGGCTATTCAGATTAAAATCAGATGTGTCAAAAAATGACAAAATAACGTTTTTTATTCGACAAAAATCAGATTTATCAAAAAATTACAAAATAACGTGAAAGATGACAATATAACGGTTTATTCGTAAAAACTCAGAATTGCCAAACAATGGCAAAATAACGTTTTTTCTACAAAACTCAGATATGTCAAAAATTACAAAATAACGGTTTTTCGTCAAAAATCAAATATGTCAAAAAATGGCATAAATAGCGGATATTCCGACAAAACTCAGATTTGTTCAAGAATGGCAAAATAACGGTTTTTTCGACGAAAATCAGATATGGCAAAAATTGGCAAAACAACGGTTTTTTTGACAAAAATCCGATGTGTCAAAAATTGGCTAAATAACGGTTTTGTCGTAAAAATCTAAATTTTAAAAAAATTGCAAAATAACGTTTTTTTCGACAAAAATCAGATACTCCAAAAATGACAAAATAACGGTGTTTTTTTTGGCAAAAATCAAATATGGTTTGTCTAGAAATGGCTAAAAAAAAAAAACTGTTATTCGTCAAAATTCAAATTTGCAAAAAAATGGGAAAATAACATTTTTTTCCGACATAATACAGATTAGTGAAAAAATGACAAAATAAAGGTTTTTTTTCGAAAAAAATCAAAAATCAAATATGATTTGTCAAAAAATAGCAAAAAAAAAAAAACGGTTTTATCGTCAAAATTCAAATTTGTGAAAAAGTGACAAAATAACGGTTTTTGACGACAAAAATCCGATTTGTCCAAAAATTGCGAAATATCGGTTTTTATTCGACATAAATCGTATATGTAAAAAAAAAATTACAAAGATAGCGGTTATTATGACGAAAATCTGATTTCTCCAAATATGGCTAAAAAACGGTTTATTCGTCAAAATTAAAATTTGTCAAAAAATGGCAAAATAACGGTATTTTGTCGACAAAAATTAGAATTATCAAAAAAATTCAAAATTTCGGATTTTTTTACGAAAATCAGATATGTCAAAAAACTGTTATTCCGACTAAATTCAGATGTGTCAAAATATGACAAAATAACGGTTTGTTTAGTCAAAAATCAGAACTACCAAAAAATGGCAATCAGATTTATCAAAATAGGGCAAAATAGGGGTTGTTTGGTAATTGACAAAAATGGCAAAATAACGGTTTTTTCGACAAAAATCAGATTTAAAAAAATAGGCAAAATAACGTTTTTTCGATTAAAATCAGGTATGACAAAAATGATTTTTTCGTCTAAATTCAGAATTGCCAAAAAAATTTAAAATAACGATTTTTCGACAAAAATCATATTCATAAAAAAATAGAAAAATATCGGATTTTTCGACGTAAATCAGATATGTCTAAAATTACAAAATAACGGGTTTTTCCGACAAAACGTCAGATTTGTAAAAAAAAATGTCAAAATAAAGTTTTTTCGTCAAAATTCAGATTTGTCAAAAAATGACAGTATAATACCCTGTACAGGCTTCTATATTAAAAGTATTTTGGTAATAGGTACTTTGATTAAAATAAAAGTAAGAACATAAGAGGTGTTTAAAGAATACTCTTTTGAAACTTTCATTTAGCATAGGAATTCTTTGTATGCTTATATCAACAAGTTTTTTATGAAAAGCTTAGTGCTACGTCATTTCATATACGTCTGCATGTTCGCTGTCTCGCTCGCACACATGTGCTGCTTGACGCAACCGCAACAATTCAATGGAAAAAAATATCAGTTTTTTCATGGACCTCACTTGCTCGCCAATATTTAAAATGCAAATGATCATTAGAATAATCAATTCTTGAAAGGCAAACTCTAATATTACAAATATCATAATAATTGATTATTTTTTACAAATCTCTGCATACATTACGTTTAGACTTGCAATATAATTGCTAGCAAGCAGTATGACATTTGAAGTAACACAACTCAGCTTATCGACGAGAATTTGCTCATATCACGCAATGAATTCTAATTGTTGGTAAAGCAGTGCGATTCATTGCAAAATGTTCTAGTCTTTTCCAAGTACTTTCTTTTCTGAATTTCTTCCTTATTCCTGGACATCAGATGGAAATCAGATATGGCAAAAAAATGTCAAAAATAGCGGTTATTCCGGCAAAAATCTGATTTGTCCAAAAATTGCAAAATATCAGATTTTTTGACGAAAATCAGATATGTAAACAAATGACAAAATAACGGATTTATTCGACAACAATCAGATATGTCTAATAATGGCAAAAGAACGGATTTTTCCGACAAGAATCAGATATGGGAAAAAATGGCAAAAATATCGGTTATTCCGACAAAAATCAAATGTATCTAAAAATGACAAAATAACGGATTTTTTCGACAACAATCAGATATGTCCAATAATGGCAAAATAACGGATTTTTCCGACAAGAATCAGATATGGGAAAAAATGGCAAAAATAGCGATTATTCCGACAAAAATCAGATTTTTCCAAAAATAACGGTTTTTTTCGACAAAAATTAGATTTGTCAAAAAATAGCAAATGAACGTTTTTTCCAACAAAAATCAGGTATCAAAAATATCGGCTATTCCGACAAAAGTCACATATGTCCAAAATTGGCAAAATAAAGTTATTTCCTCAAAAATTGAAAAATTTGGCTTTTTTTTCGACAAAAGTCAGATTTGTCATGAAATGGCAAAATAACGTTTTTTCCAACAAAAGTCAGATATGTCAAAAAATGGTAAAAATATCGGCTATTCCGACAAAAGTCAGATATGTCCAACATTGGCAAAATAACGTATTTTTTCGACAAAAATCAGATATGTCAACAAATGATTTGTCCTCAAAATAACAAATCTTTCGTCAAAAATCAGATTTGTCAAAAATGGCAAAATAACGTTTTTTTTCGACAAAAAACAGATTTGTCAAAAATGTCAAAATAACGGGTTTTTCGACAAAAATGAGATTAGTCAAAAAATGGAAGAATAACGGTTTTTTTCGACAAAAATCAGATATGTCAAAAAATTTCAAAAATAGCGGCTTTTTCGACAAAAATAAGATATGTCCAAAATTGGCAAAATAACGTATTTTTTCGACAAAAAATGGCAAAATATGGGTTTTTTTATGGTTGTTGATAATATATCAAAATATCAATATATCGATATTTTTATAAAAAATGGTATATTTATATCGTGGTATTTTTTTTCCAAATATCGAATATGCGATTTTTTTTTTTTTTTTAAGATATATGTGCATTGGTCACTCTTTGAATCAAGTTCAAACTCGCAAAGTTCTCGGACAAAATGGATTTAAATTTGAAAAAAAAAAATATTACAGTGATTTCAAAAACGGCACAGCGAAGTGTAAGCTATGCATGAAGGTAATAAAAACAGGCGGCAATACAACTAATATGGCTTCACACTTGAAAAACAAACATTTTGAAATATTCAAGAAGTGCAGTTAAAAAAAGGTATGTATGAATAAGTAGTGGTGTGTTTTTCCACGAATAATGCGTTTTCACGGAATAATTAATGGCGCTAAAATTCGTCGCGATGTTGTATTTATAGTTTGTAAAGAACATTGGAGAGCATCCAACGATAACGGAGTCATTCAGGAATGCTGAGACTTTTAAAGGTAAATTATGCTAAAATATGTAATATGATTTAATTAAATGTTTCTTCATTTTAGACAATGGAAATAAGGCAAAAGAGATTACAGAAGCTATTGTTTTCATGATTTGCAAGGATAACATGCCTGTACGGTGCGTAGAGAAAGAAGGCTTAACACACCTTCTTAAGAAATGTGTGCTGCAATTTAAAATTCCTGGCCGGTCCAAGGCAAGTATTAAAGGATTATTATTTAATATGAAATCAGTAGACTTTGCTAAATATATATACTGTTTTCCAGATAACAACATTATTGGAAGTCAAATATGGGCCCTAAAATACTTAATATGTATTACACATAAAAAAAACTTATGTTATAAATGGAATCATGAATTATATTGTTATGTTTGATTAATATAGACTATCTCTTTTTATTGTAGGGCACAGTGCTACTTATTTTTTGGGAAAAATTGGAAAAAATAAAAATATCAATTATATCGATAAATCGATATTTAAATACGATATATTAAATATCATTTTGATATTTTTTTAAAACAGAGAATATCGTTGATATGATATTTAAAAAATATTCGACATCATTAGTTTTTTTTTCGACAAAAATGAGATTTGTCAAAAAATGGCAAAATGACGTTTTTCGACAAAAATCAGATATGTCAAAAAATGATTTGTCAAAAAATGGCAAAATAAAAATTTTTTCGTCTGAAATCATATTTGTCAATAATGGCAAAATAAGGTTTTTTTGGATAAAAAATCAGATACGTCAAAAAATGTCAAAAATAGCGGGTATTACGAATCAGATTTTCCAAAAATTCAATAACGGTTTTTTCGACAAAAATCAGATTTATCAAGAAATGATTTGTCAAAAAATGGCAAAATAACAATTTTTTGTCAAAAATCATATTTGTCAATATTGGCAAAATAACGGTTTTTCTCGACAAAAATCAGATATGTCAAATAATGTCAAAAATAGCGGGTATTACGAATCAGATTTTTCCAAAATTGGGAAAATAACGGTTTTTTTCGACAAAAATCAGATATGTCAAGAAATGCCAAAATAACGTTTTTTTCGACAAAAATCACATTTGTCAAAAAATGGTAACAATATCGGCTATTCCGACAAAAGTCAGATATGTCCAAAATTGGCAAACTAACGTATTTTTTCGACTAAAATCAGATATGTCAAAAAATGTCAAAAAATGATTTGTCCACAAATGGCAAAATAACAATTTTTTCGTCAAAAATCAGATTTGTCAAAAATGGCAAAATAAAATCAGATATGTCAAAAAATGGCAAATAAAATTTTTTTCGACAATAACCAGATTTGTCTCAAAATGGCAAAATAACGATTTTTTCGTCAAAAATAAGTTGTGATTTTTGTCACAACTAAGAAAAAAACTTTTTTCCGACAAAAATCACACTTATTAAAAAATGGCAAAAATAGCGGTTATTCCGACAAAAGTCAATTATGTCCAAAATTGGCAAAAAAAACGTGTTTCTTTTTCGACACAAAATGGCAAAATATGTGTTTTTTTAGGGTTGTTGATAATATATCAAAAAGTGGTATATTAATATCGTGATATTTTTTTTCCCAAATATCGAATATGCGATTTTTTTTTTTTTTTTTAAGATATATGTGCATTGGTCATTGGTCATCATTGAATCAAGTTCAAACTCGCAAAGTTCTCGGACAAAATGGATTTAAATTTGAAAAAAAATTATTACAGTGATTTCAAAAACGGCACAGCGAAGTGTAAGCTATGCATGAAGGTAATAAGCACAAGCGGCAATACAACTAATATGGCTTCACACTTGAAAAATAAACATTTTGAAATATTCAAGAAGTGCAGTTAAAAAAAGGTATGTATGAATATGTAGTGGTGTGTTTTTCCACGAATAATGCGTTTTCACGGAATTATTAATGGCGCTAAAATTCGGCGCGATGTTGTATTTATAGTTTGTAAAGAACATTGGAGAGCATCCAACGATAACGGAGTCATTCAGGAATGCTGAGACTTTTAAAGGTAAATTATGCTAAAATATGTAATATCATTTAATTAAATTTTTCTTCATTTTAGACAATGGACAAAAGGCAAAAGAGATTACAGAAGCTATTGTTTTCATGATTTGCAAGGATAACATGCCTGTACGGTGCGTAGAGATAGAAGGTTTAACACACCTTCTTAAGAAATGTGTGCTGCAATTTAAAATTCCTGGCCGGTCCAAGGCAAGTATTAAAGGATTATTATTTACTATGAAATCAGTAGTCTTTGCTAAATATATATACTGTTTTCCAGATAACAACGTTATTGGAAGTCAAATATGGGCCCTAAAATACTTAATATGTATTACACATAAAAAAAACTTATGTTATAAATGGAATCATGAATCATATTGTTATGTTTGATTAATATAGACTATCTCTTTTTATTGTGGGGCCCAGTGCTACTTATTTTTTGGGAAAAATTGGAAAAAATAAAAATATCAATTATATCGATAAATCGATATTTAAATACGATATATTAAATATCATTTTGATATTTTTTAAAACAGAGAATATCGTTGATACGATATTTAAAAAATATTCGACATCATTAGTTTTTTTTCGACAAAAATCAGATTTGTCAAAAAATGGCAAAATGACGTATTTTTTCGACTAAAATCAGATATGTCAAAAAATGTCAAAAAAATGATTTGTTTACAAATGGCAAAATAACAATTTTTTCGTCAAAAATCAGATTTGTCAAAAATGGCAAAATAACGGTTTTTTTCGACAAAAATCAGATTTGTCAAAAAATTTCAAAATAACGGGTTTTTTCGACAAAAATCAGATATGTCAAAAAATGATATGTCATAAAATGGCAAAATAACAATTTTTTCGTCTGAAATCATATTTGTCAATAATGGCAAAATAAGGTTTTTTTGGATAAAAAATCAGATACGTCAAAAAATGTCAAAAATAGCGAGTATTACGAAAAAAATCAGATTTTTCCGAAAATGGAATAATAACGGTTTTTCCGACAAAAATCAGATTTGTCAAGAAATGGCAAAATAACGTTTTTTTTTTCGACAAAAATCAGATTTGTCAAAAAATGTCAAAAATAGCGGGTATTACGAATCAGATTTTTCCAATAATTCAATAACGTTTTTTTCGACAAAAATCAGATTTGTCAAAAAAATTTCAAAATAACGTTTTTTTTTCGACAAAAATCAGATTTGTCAAGAAATGGCAAAATAACGTTTTTTCCAACAAAAGTCAGATATGTCAAAAAATGGTAAAAATATCGGCTATTCCGACAAAAGTCAGATATGTCCAAAATTGGCAAAATAACGTATTTTTTCGACAAAAATCAGATATGTCAAAAAATGTCAAAAAATGATTTGTCCACAAATGGCAAAAAAACAATTTTTTCGTCAAAAATCAGATTTGTCAAAAATGGCAAAATAACAGTTTTTTTTTCGACAAAAATCAGATATGTCAAAAAATTTCAAAAATAGCGGCTTTTTCGACAAAAATAAGATAATCCTAAAATGGAAAAATAACGAGTTTTTCGTAAAAATTCAGTTGTGACAAAATTGCTAAAAAAAAATACGTTTTTTTCCGACAAATATCAGACTTGTCAAAAAATGGAAAAATAGAGGTTTTTTCGACAAAAAACAGATTTGTCAAAAAATTTATATTTATTTATAGTTTGTAAAGAACATTGGAGAGCATCCAACGATAACGGAGTCATTCAGGAATGCTGAGACTTTTAAAGGTAAATTATGCTAAAATATGTAATATGATTTAATTAAATTTTTCTTCATTTTAGACAATGGACATAAGGCAAAAGAGATTACAGAAGCTATTGTTTTCATGATTTGCAAGGATTACATGCCTGTACGGTGCGTAGAGAAAGAAGGTTTAACACACCTATGAAATGTGTGCCGCAATTTAAAATTCCTGGCCGGTCCAAGGCAAGTATTAAAGGATTATTATTTACTATGAAATCAGTAGACTTTGCTAAATATATATACTGTTTTCCAGATAACAACATTATTGGAAGTCAAATATGGGCCCTAAAATACTTAATATGTATTACACATAAAAAAACTTATGTTATAAATGGAATCATGAATTATATTGTTATGTTTGATTAATATAGACTATCTCTTTTTATTGTGGGGCACAGTGCTACTTATTTTTTGGGAAAAATTGGAAAAAATATCAATTATATCGATAAATCGATATTTAAATACGATATATTAAATATAATTTTGATATTTTTTTATTTATTTATTTATTTATTTAACGTCGACTAATGGCAGGCGACCAAAAACGACAACAAAGTATAAATGAATTAAACCATTATTATATAATTATAATTAAGATTAAAATTAGATTTAATAACAATAATAAAATTGAGTTTAAGCTTAAGTCTGGGGTATTCAAAGAGAGTATTTAATTGATCCAACATTTGTTGTAAGGATTGGGGAAAACCCAGAAAAACCCAAACAGATCAAGAAGAATTAAAATGAGTGTTAGTTTATACTAGCTAAAGAGTTAAGAATAGTAGGAAGAGAGGACTCTAAGTTGAATACACGATAAAGTCTGTTGTAATCAGCACAGAGTACTCGAAAAGGTTCATGCAAAGCATAGTTAGTAGTACAAGTGTTAATAGCAAGAGGAATGAAGTTGCGCGTACGCCTAGAAGGAATAGAAAAATTAATTTTATTTAATAAAAGAGAGGCGTCAATTTCCCCATTAATTAATTTAACAATGAACAAGACACCCAACATGATTCTACGATTAGTTAGGGACGGAAGGTTAATTAGCAAAAGTCTACTAGAATAAGAGGGCAAGTCAATACCTGAAACCCAGTTAAAGCCACGAAGCGCGAAAAGTAAAAATTTCTTTTGAACAGACTCAATTCTGTCCTGGTGTACCGGATATTGGGGAGACCATAAACAAGATCCGTATTCAAGAATTGGCCGAACAAGAGAAGTATAAAGTAATTTTGTCGTATAAGGGTCGTCAAATTCCTTCCATCGTTTGATGAACCCAAGAACTTGAGTTGCCTTATTGACAGTATATGAGATATGAAGATCAAATTTCAATTTATGATCTAGAAGAATCCCTAAATCCTTTACATGATTTAAGCTCTCAAGAGGCATCCGATCAAGCGTGTAAGTAAAAATATGAGGCCTGGTCCGATAAAATGACATCACCTTACACTTTGAGCAGTTTAATATTAACAAATTAGCATTACACCAGGCAAAAAAGGAATCAAGATCTGCTTGTAGTATATTACAAGAATTGATGTCATTGTATGTTAAACAGAGCTTCACATCATCGACGTACATTAGTATACTAGAGTGTTTGAAAATAGACGGAAGATCATTAATGAAGAGATTAAAAAGTAGAGGACCAAGATGGCTGCTCTGAGGAACGCCAGAAGTTACAAAGACGGGCTTAGAAAGAGATGAACGAAAGAGCACTTTTTGGGTTCTAGAATTAAGATATTCAGAGATCCACAGAAGAAGTTTATGTGGAAAACCGATTAGATGAAGTTTGTTAAGCAGGAGACAGTGATTGACAGAGTCAAAAGCCTTACTGAAGTCAGTGTATATGACATCGGTCTGCATTTTGTTCTGAAATCCTCTGATCACTAAAGAGTTAACCGAGAGTACAAAAAGAGAATGCACTGGTCTACATAAAGAAACAGCACAATATGTAAGTATACATCCTGGTACTCCATCAGGACCAGGTAGATAACCAGGCTTGATTGAATTTAGTTCATTAAGTAACGAACTTTCAGTGATCACAGGACCAAAAATGCAGTTAGACCTGAGCAAACTGTAAGGATAAGGAGAGTTAATAGAGGAGTTGTTAGTTGAGTAGGTAGATTGGAAGAAGTCTGCAAACAAATCGGCCGATGCCTGATCAGAGTTTGCTTTCATATCTTCGTAAGAAACAGAAGAGGGTAAAGAGGAAGATTTACGTTTCATATTAACAAAATTATAGAACTGCCTAGGATTTTGGGCAAATTGCAATCGACAACGATTCAAATAATCATTGTTACAACGCGAGTTAAGAGTAATAAAGTTAGATCTGGCAACGACATAGCGCGAAAAATCAGAAGGATTTCCCGACCCCTTATATCTTTTATAATATCGAGATTTCGCATTTTTTAACATTGTTAGCTCTCGCGAGAACCAGGGAGGTCTATTAGACCTCACAGGGGACTTACGGGGCACACACTGCTCAAAGAGCGAATTTAACATATTATAAAAAAGAGAAGAGGCAATGTTTATGTCAGTACAAGCGTACAGAGCAGACCAGTCAGTAGTTAAAATTAATGTATTAAGTTTACAAAAATCAGTTTTTCGAAAGGTTTAACCATTGAACTAGTGAAACGAATTTGCTCAGAAGAAGGCAGCTCTATAACTAGATCTAACGTAGGATGATAGGGGTCTTCAGGAAGAACTAAAGGATCGCTACGAGATACTAAACTACAAAGTGGATCAGATACAAAAATCAGATCCAGAAGACGCCCTCTACAGTTTCGAAACGGATTAACTTGAGAGAGAGACAGTCCAGAAGTGAATTAATAAATTCATGGGGGCTGGACGGAACCAAGGCATTTGGTGAATCAGACCATACCACATCAGGCAAATTAAAGTCTCCAAATACGAACAAAAAGTCTTTGTTAGAAAGCAAGGAGGAAATGGAACGAATAACACAAAGGTGCTCATGGTAAATGGAGATATCAGATTGTGGAGGGATATAGGAGCAAGTAAGAAATATTGAAAACTTGTTCATTGAGATTTTAACAGCAATGAATTCAATATTTGCTACATTACTTAAAGTTATCGCTTCAGATGAAAGGTCAGAGTCAACAGCAATAAGAACTCCACCCCCCAAACTTGATAGACGATCACATCTAAAAGGGGTGTTCTTATTGGGAAAAATAGAGAAATCTGAAATTTCAGGCTTTAACCAAGTTTCAGTAAAGACAATCACGTTAAAATCAAAAGTTACGCTATCAACATATAATTTGGAAAGTTTAGTATTAAGGCCTCTAACGTTTTGATAGGAAAAAAGAAGAGATGATTTTAGTTTTTTTGCCACCACATTAGAAGAGGAAGCGACAGCAGGAGTTCTAGGCAGTGAAATCGGAGGCCGATTTCTTTTAGTTTGTTCATACTCTTTAACAATTAGGTTCAACGGCCAGAAAGAAGTGCAACAAATTTCTTTGAAAACTTCAGCCGAGACCCCAATTTTAAAAGAGGGAGATATCTCTAGCATACGTGAATTTAAATTTATCCACCTCTATGCTAGTCGTTTTAACTTTTGATAAAATAAAGGCTTTGACATCCTCAACCGATGTATCGGGAGCAAGCCTTGAAACAAAAATTTGCTTTCTGGGTGGAACCACTGAAAGAGGCTTAACACCCCTACACACCAGAATAGGTACTGCCAAAGGCTGAGGAGAAAGAGGTACAGCCTTATTTGCAGAAGAAGCAGGAAGAGGGGTATTAAATGTCATAAGTTGCCTATCACTAACAGTAGGGGTTAACGGACAAGAGGCAAGAGATATGGCAGGGGTGACGGAGAAATCAAAGGGATACTGATTACTTCAGCAGGCAAGGAAGGTCCATCAAAAACTTTTAAGTTAATAAATTTTTCTTCCAAAGCCTGAAATTCACCCTGTAATTTTGCAAAGGATGCACTTAAGGCACTAAAACCATGTCGTGTATGCCTCATAAACATTTGCATGTTTAATTCAGCCTCACGACAAGGCTCACAGCACCATCTAAGTCCAGACTTGCTATTAATGTAGTCCTTGACACGTTGTGTGTAACCCGCACACTTAACGTGAGCTACATTATCACATAGCCAACAACAAATGAAGTCAGCCTTCGAGTCGGACTGACATTTACAATTTTTAATACAGCAGACCATCATAATGGAAAAAAATAAAAGTAAAAACAAAAATAGAAAAATACAGCAACACAAACGTGTATCAAAGCAGCCAAGAGAAACGACTGAATATGACAACAACAACACAAACGATGCAGCGCCGTTATTTAAACACAAACGCACAAACGCGCAGAAATTTAGAGAACGAGAGCGGGAGAGAAAGAATTGCGCGATCTAAAAATAGCACAAACAACAGCATAGGCTGACTTACAAAGTGAAAAACAATAACACAAACGAAAACACAAAAATTGCCAACAATTTTAAATGCCTTTGTTATAAAATTAAACAAAACCAGTCGAAAAGGCTAAAGTCGACCGCATTCGACAGTATACTACCCTGTACAGGCTTCTATATTAAGAGTATTTTGATAATAGATACTTTGATTAAAATAAAAGTAAGAACATAACAGGTGTTTAAAGAAAACCCCTTTGAAACTCGCATATGAATTCTTTGCTTGCTTATAGCAGCTCACTTTCACATATTTATACATATTCAATCAAAGGCTGAGTGTTAGGACACTTAGCTTACTTATGCTTGTGTCGCAGTAGTTCCCTATCTCGCTCGCACAAATATGCACACATGGTAAGCAGACGCATGTGTCACAGTCGTTCGCTGTCTCGCTCGCACACATGTGCTGCCTGATGCTCTACGATTCCGTGGAAAAATAGTTAAAATTAATGTATTAAGTTTACAAAAATCAGTTTTTCGAAAGGTTTAACCATTGAACTAGTGAAACGAATTTGCTCAGAAGAAGGCAGCTCTATAACTAGATCTAACGTAGGATGATAGGGGTCTTCAGGAAGAACTAAAGGATCGCTACGAGATACTAAACTACAAAGTGGATCAGATACAAAAATCAGATCCAGAAGACGCCCTCTACAGTTTCGAAACGGATTAACTTGAGAGAGAGACAGTCCAGAAGTGAATTAATAAATTCATGGGGGCTGGACGGAACCAAGGCATTTGGTGAATCAGACCATACCACATCAGGCAAATTAAAGTCTCCAAATACGAACAAAAAGTCTTTGTTAGAAAGCAAGGAGGAAATGGAACGAATAACACAAAGGTGCTCATGGTAAATGGAGATATCAGATTGTGGAGGGATATAGGAGCAAGTAAGAAATATTGAAAACTTGTTCATTGAGATTTTAACAGCAATGAATTCAATATTTGCTACATTACTTAAAGTTATCGCTTCAGATGAAAGGTCAGAGTCAACAGCAATAAGAACTCCACCCCCCAAACTTGATAGACGATCACATCTAAAAGGGGTGTACTTATTGGGAAAAATAGAGAAATCTGAAATTTCAGGCTTTAACCAAGTTTCAGTAAAGACAATCACGTTAAAATCAAAAGTTACGCTATCAACATATAATTTGGAAAGTTTAGTATTAAGGCCTCTAACGTTTTGATAGGAAAAAAGAAGAGATGATTTTAGTTTTTTTGCCACCACATTAGAAGAGGAAGCGACAGCAGGAGTTCTAGGCAGTGAAATCGGAGGCCGATTTCTTTTAGTTTGTTCATACTCTTTAACAATTAGGTTCAACGGCCAGAAAGAAGTGCAACAAATTTCTTTGAAAACTTCAGCCGAGACCCCAATTTTAAAAGAGGAGATATCTCTAGCATACGTGAATTTAAATTTATCCACCTCTATGCTAGTCGTTTTAACTTTTGATAAAATAAAGGCTTTGACATCCTCAACCGATGTATCGGGAGCAAGCCTTGAAACAAAAATTTGCTTTCTGGGTGGAACCACTGAAAGAGGCTTAACACCCCTACACACCAGAATAGGTACTGCCAAAGGCTGAGGAGAAAGAGGTACAGCCTTATTTGCAGAAGAAGCAGGAAGAGGGGTATTAAATGTCATAAGTTGCCTATCACTAACAGTAGGGGTTAACGGACAAGAGGCAAGAGATATGGCAGGGGTGACGGAGAAATCAAAGGGATACTGATTACTTCAGCAGGCAAGGAAGGTCCATCAAAAACTTTTAAGTTAATAAATTTTTCTTCCAAAGCCTGAAATTCACCCTGTAATTTTGCAAAGGATGCACTTAAGGCACTAAAACCATGTCGTGTATGCCTCATAAACATTTGCATGTTTAATTCAGCCTCACGACAAGGCTCACAGCACCATCTAAGTCCAGACTTGCTATTAATGTAGTCCTTGACACGTTGTGTGTAACCCGCACACTTAACGTGAGCTACATTATCACATAGCCAACAACAAATGAAGTCAGCCTTCGAGTCGGACTGACATTTACAATTTTTAATACAGCAGACCATCATAATGGAAAAAAAATAAAGTAAAAACAAAAATAGAAAAATACAGCAACACAAACGTGTATCAAAGCAGCCAAGAGAAACGACTGAATATGACAACAACAACACAAACGATGCAGCGCCGTTATTTAAACACAAACGCACAAACGCGCAGAAATTTAGAGAACGAGAGCGGGAGAGAAAGAATTGCGCGATCTAAAAATAGCACAAACAACAGCATAGGCTGACTTACAAAGTGAAAAACAATAACACAAACGAAAACACAAAAATTGCCAACAATTTTAAATGCCTTTGTTATAAAATTAAACAAAACCAGTCGAAAAGGCTAAAGTCGACCGCATTCGACAGTATACTACCCTGTACAGGCTTCTATATTAAGAGTATTTTGATAATAGATACTTTGATTAAAATAAAAGTAAGAACATAACAGGTGTTTAAAGAAAACCCCTTTGAAACTCGCATATGAATTCTTTGCTTGCTTATAGCAGCTCACTTTCACATATTTATACATATTCAATCAAAGGCTGAGTGTTAGGACACTTAGCTTACTTATGCTTGTGTCGCAGTAGTTCCCTATCTCGCTCGCACAAATATGCACACATGGTAAGCAGACGCATGTGTCACAGTCGTTCGCTGTCTCGCTCGCACACATGTGCTGCCTGATGCTCTACGATTCCGTGGAAAAATAACTTTTATTGCTGATTATCTGTCTTATTTACAAACCGATCGTGATGAAACTTTCAGCGTTCCTTCTACATATCATTCTTAACGCACCTGTTAAGTTAGAAGTGTCTACGTTGAAAAATGTGGCTATTATTCGTTTTTTTCGATTTGCGGGGGAAGGGGGGGAGTTATCCAAAATTTAAAATAAACTTGATCTGCGTATGGTATACAGGAACCTTGATGCCAAATTTGGTGTCTCTAGCTCTTATAGTTGCTGAGATCGACGCGTTCATACAGACGGACAGACGGACGGACAGACAGACGGACATGGCTCAATCGACTCGGCTGTTGATGCTGATCAAGAATATATATACTTTATGGGGTCGGAGATGTCTCCTTCTGCCTGTTACAAAAATTTTTTTCACAAAGTTAATATATCCCTGTACAGGGTATAAAAATATTCGACAACCCTAGTTTTTTTTCGTCAAAAATCAGATTTGTCAAAAAATTGCAACAGAAAGATTTTTTCGTCAAATATAAGTTGTGACAAAAATGCTAAAAAAAAATCGTTTTTTCCGACAAAAATCAGATTTATCAAAAAATGGCAAAAATAGCGGTTATTCCGGCAAAAATCAGATTGCTTCAATAATGGCAAAAAAAACGTATTTTTTCGACAAGAATCAGATATGTCAAAAAATGATTTGTCCAAAAATGTCAAAATAACAATTTTTTCATCAAAAATCATATTTGTCAATAATGACAAAATAACGGGTTTTTCGACAAAAATCAGATATCTCAAAAATAACGGGTATTACGAAAAAAATAACATTTTTCCGACAAAAATCAGACTTGGCCAAAAATTGCAAAATAACGTTTTTTTCGACAAAAATCAGATATGTCAAAAAATGGCAAATTAAATTTTTTTTCGACAATAACCAGATTTGTCTCAAAATGGCAAAATAACGATTTTTTTCGTCAAAAATAAGTTGTAACTTTTGTCACAACTAAGAAAAAAAAAGTTTTTTCCGACAATAATCACACTTATTAAAAAATGGCAAAAATAGCGGTTATTCCGACAAAAATCCGTTTTCTTCAATAATGGCAAAATATCGCCTTTTTCGTCCATAATCAGATGTGACAAAAAATGGCAAAAAAGGGTTATTTATTCGTCAAAATTCATATTTGACAAAAATGGCAAAATAACGTTTTTTTTTTCCGACAAAAATCAAATATGTCAAAATATGGCAAAAATATCGACTATTCCGACAAAAGTCAGATATGTCCAAAATTGGCAAAATAACGTATTTTTTCGACAAAAAATGGCAAAATATGGGTTTTTTTTATGGTTGTTGATAATATAAAAAATGGTATATTTATATCGTGGTATTTTTTTTCCAAATATCGAATATGCGATTTTTTTTTTGATATTTTAAGATATATGTGCATTGGTCACTCTTTGAATCAAGTTCAAACTCGCAAAGTTCTCGGACAAAATGGATTTAAATTTGAAAAAAAAAAAATATTACAGTGATTTCAAAAATGGCACAGCGAAGTGTAAGCTATGCATGAAGGTAATAAAAACAAGAGGCAATACAACTAATATGGCTTCACACTTGAAAAACAAACATTTTGAAATATTCAAAAAGTGCAGTCAAAAAAAGGTATGTATGAATAAGTAGTGGTGTGTTTTTCCACGAATAATGCGTTTTCACGGAATAATTAATGGCGCTAAAATTCGGCGCGATGTTGTATTTATAGTTTGTAAAGAACATTGGAAAGCATCCAACGATAACGGAGTCATTCAGGAATGCTGAGACTTTTAAAGGTAAATTATGCTAAAATATGTAATATGATTTAATTAAATTTTTCTTCATTTTAGACAATGGACATAAGGCAAAAGAGATTACAGAAGCTATTGTTTTCATGATTTGCAAGGATAACATGCCTGTACGGTGCGTAGAGAAAGAAGGTTTAACACACCTAAGAAATGTGTGCCGCAATTTAAAACTCCTGGCCGGTCCAAGGCAAGTATTAAAGGATTATTATTTACTATGAAATCAGTAGACTTTGCTAAATATATATACTGTTTTCCAGATAACAACATTATTGGAAGTCAAATATGGGCCCTAAAATACTTAATATGTATTACACATAAAAAAAACTTATGTTATAAATGGAATCATGAATTATATTGTTATGTTTGATTAATATAGACTATCTTTTTTTATTGTGGGACACAGTGCTACTTATTTTTTGGGAAAAATTGGAAAAAATAAAAATATCAATTATATCGATAAATCGATATTTAAATACGATATATTAAATATAATTTTGATATTTTTTTAAAACAGAGAATATCGTTGATACGATATTTAAAAAATATTCGACAACCTTAGTTTTTTTTTCGTCAAAAATCAGATTTGTCAAAAAATTGCAACAGAACGATTTTTTCGTCAAATATAAGTTGTGACAAAAATGCTAAAAAAAATCGTTTTTTTCGTCAAAAATCATATTTGTCAATAATGACAAAATAACGGGTTTTTCGACAAAAATCAGATATCTCAAAAATAACGGGTATTACGAAAAAAATAACATTTTTCCGACAAAAATCAGACTTGGCCAAAAATTGCAAAATAACGTTTTTTTCGACAAAAATCAGATATGTCAAAAAATGGCAAATTAAATTTTTTTTCGACAATAACCAGATTTGTCTCAAAATGGCAAAATAACGATTTTTTTCGTCAAAAATAAGTTGTAACTTTTGTCACAACTAAGAAAAAAAAAGTTTTTTCCGACAAAAATCACACTTATTAAAAAATGGCAAAAATAGCGGTTATTCCGACAAAAATCAGTTTTCTTCAATAATGGCAAAATATCGCCTTTTTCGTCCATAATCAGATGTGACAAAAAATGGAAAAAAAAGGGTTATTTATTCGTCAAAATTCATATTTGACAAAAATGGCAAAATAACGGTTTTTTTCCAACAAAAATCAAATATGTTAAAATATGGCAAAAATATCGGCTATTCCGACAAAAAGTCAGATATGTTCAAAATTGGCAAAAATAACGTGTTTTTTCGACAAAAATGGCAAAATATGGGTTTTTTCCGCCAAAAATTAGATTTGCCAAAAAATGCCAAAATAATGTATTTTTTCGACAAAAATCAGATAAGTAAAAAAAATGGCAAATTAACGTTTTTTTTTGACAAAATTCAGATTAGCCCAAAAATGTCAAAAAGGATTTGTCCAAAAATGTCAAAATAACAATTTTTTCGTCAAAAATCAGTTCTGCCAAAAATGGCAAAAAAAATCGGTTTTTTTTCGACAAAAATCAGATTTGTCAAAAAATTGCAAAATAACGTTTTTGTTTTCGACAAAAATCAGATAGGTCAAAAAATTACAAATTATCGTATTTTTTTCGACAAAAATCATATTTGTGTCAAAATAACAATTTTTTCGTCAAGTATCAGATGTGTCAAAAACTGGCAAAATAACATTTTTTCCAACAAAAATCAGATATGTGAAAATATGGCAAAAATATCGGCTATTCCGACAAAAAGTCAGATATGTCCAAAATTGGAAAAATAACGTTCTTTTCGATAAAAATGGCAAAATATGGGCTTTTTTTCGACAAAAATCAGATTTGTGAAAAATGGCAAAATAACATTCCATTTTCGTCAAAAATCAGATGTGACAAAAAATGACAAAAAGGCGTTTTTTTCGTCAAAATTCAGATTCAATAATGGCAAAATAACGGTTTTGTTCGACAAAAATCAGATATGTCAAATAATGTCAAAAATAGCGGGTATTACGAATCTGATTTTTCCAAAAATTCAATAACGGTTTTTTCGACAAAAATCAGATTTGTCAAGAAATGGCAAAATAACGTTTTTTCCAACAAAAGTCAGATATGTCAAAAAATGGTAAAAAATATCGGCTATTCCGACAAAAGTCAGATATGTCCAAAATTGGCAAAATAACGTATTTTTTCGACAAAAATCAAATGTCAAAAAATGATTTGTCCACAAATGGCAAAATAAAAATTTTTTCGTCAAAAATCAGATTTTTAAAAAATGGCAAAATAACGTTTTTTTTTGACAAAAATCAGACTTGTCAAAAAAATTTCAAAATAACGTTTTTTTTTCGACAAAAATCAGATTTGTCAAAAATGACAATATAAAGTTTTTTTCGACAAAATTCAGATTAGCCCAAAAATGTCAAAAAATGATTTGTCCAAAATAACAATTTTTTTCGTCAAAAATCAGATTTGTCAAAAATGACAAAATAACGGGTTTTTTCGACAAAAATGAGATTAGTCAAATAATGGCAAAATAACGGGTTTTTTCGACAAAAATCAGATATGTCAAAAATAGCGGGTATTACGAAAAAAATCAGATTTTTCCGACAAAAATCAGACTTGTCAAAAAATTGCAAATTAAATTTTTTTTCGATAATAACCAGATTTGTCTCAAAATGGCAAAATAACGATTTTATTCGTCAAAAATAAGTTGTAACTTTTGTCACAACTAAGAAAAAAAACGTTTTTTCCGACAAAAATCACACTTATTAAAAAGTGGCAAAAATAGCGGTTATTCCGACAAAAATCAGTTTTCTTCAATAATGGCAAAATAACGCCTTTTTCGTCCATAATCAGATGTGACAAAAAATGGCAAAAAAGGGTTATTTATTCGTCAAAATTCAGATTTGACAAAACGGCAAAATAACGGTTTTTTTTTTACAAAAATCAAATATGTCAAAATATGGCAAAAATATCGGCTATTCCGACAAAAGTCAGATATGTCCAAAATTGGAAAAATAACGTTCTTTTCGATAAAAATGGCAAAATATGGGCTTGTTTTCGACAAAAATTAGATTTGCCAAAAAATGCCAAAAATAATGTATTTTTTCGACAAAAATCAGATAAGTAAAAAAAAATGGCAAATTAACGTTTTTTTTGACAAAATTCAGATTAGCCCAAAAATGTCAAAAAGGATTTGTCCAAAAATGTCAAAATAACAATTTTTTCGTCAAAAATCAGTTCTGCCAAAAATGGCAAAAAAAATCGGTTTTTTTTCGACAAAAAATCAGATTTGTCAAAAAATTGCAAAATAACGTTTTTGTTTTCGACAAAAATCAGATAGGTCAAAAAATTACAAATTATCGTATTTTTTTCGACAAAAATCATATTTGTGTCAAAATAACAATTTTTTCGTCAAGTATCAGATGTGTCAAAAACTGGCAAAATAACATTTTTTCCAACAAAAATCAGATATGTGAAAATATGGCAAAAATATCGGCTATTCCGACAAAAGTCAGATATGTCCAAAATTGGAAAAATAACGTTCTTTTCGATAAAAATGGCAAAATATGGGCTTTTTTTCGACAAAAATCAGATTTGTGAAAAATGGCAAAATAACATTCCATTTTCGTCAAAAATCAGATGTGACAAAAAATGACAAAAAGGCGTTTTTTTCGTCAAAATTCAGATTCAATAATGGCAAAATAACGGTTTTGTTCGACAAAAATCAGATATGTCAAATAATGTCAAAAATAGCGGGTATTACGAATCTGATTTTTCCAAAAATTCAATAACGGTTTTTTCGACAAAAATCAGATTTGTCAAGAAATGGCAAAATAACGTTTTTTCCAACAAAAGTCAGATATGTCAAAAAATGGTAAAAAATATCGGCTATTCCGACAAAAGTCAGATATGTCCAAAATTGGCAAAATAACGTATTTTTTCGACAAAAAATCAAATGTCAAAAAATGATTTGTCCACAAATGGCAAAATAAAAATTTTTTCGTCAAAAATCAGATTTTTAAAAAATGGCAAAATAACGTTTTTTTTTGACAAAAATCAGACTTGTCAAAAAAATTTCAAAATAACGTTTTTTTTTCGACAAAAATCAGATTTGTCAAAAATGACAATATAAAGTTTTTTTCGACAAAATTCAGATTAGCCCAAAAATGTCAAAAAATGATTTGTCCAAAATAACAATTTTTTCGTCAAAAATCAGATTTGTCAAAAATGACAAAATAACGGGTTTTTTCGACAAAAATGAGATTAGTCAAATAATGGCAAAATAACGGGTTTTTTCGACAAAAATCAGATATGTCAAAAATAGCGGGTATTACGAAAAAAATCAGATTTTTCCGACAAAAATCAGACTTGTCAAAAAATTGCAAATTAAATTTTTTTTCGATAATAACCAGATTTGTCTCAAAATGGCAAAATAACGATTTTATTCGTCAAAAATAAGTTGTAACTTTTGTCACAACTAAGAAAAAAAACGTTTTTTCCGACAAAAATCACACTTATTAAAAAGTGGCAAAAATAGCGGTTATTCCGACAAAAATCAGTTTTCTTCAATAATGGCAAAATAACGCCTTTTTCGTCCATAATCAGATGTGACAAAAAATGGCAAAAAAGGGTTATTTATTCGTCAAAATTCAGATTTGACAAAACGGCAAAATAACGGTTTTTTTTTTACAAAAATCAAATATGTCAAAATATGGCAAAAATATCGGCTATTCCGACAAAAGTCAGATATGTCCAAAATTGGAAAAATAACGTTCTTTTCGATAAAAATGGCAAAATATGGGCTTGTTTTCGACAAAAATTAGATTTGCCAAAAAATGCCAAAAATAATGTATTTTTTCGACAAAAATCAGATAAGTAAAAAAAAATGGCAAATTAACGTTTTTTTTGACAAAATTCAGATTAGCCCAAAAATGTCAAAAAGGATTTGTCCAAAAATGGCAAAATAACAATTTATTCGTAAAAAATCAGTTCTGCCAAAAATGGCAAAATATCGGTTTTTTTTCGACAAAAATCAGATTTGTCAAAAAATTGCAAAATAACGTTTTTTTCGACAAAAATGAAATAGGTCAAAAAATGACAAATTATCGTATCTTTTTCGACAAAAATCATATTTGTGTCAAAATAACAATTTTTTCGTCAAATATCAGATGTGTCAAAAAATGGCAAAATAACGTTTTTTCCAACAAAAATCAGATATGTCAAAAAATTGCAAAAATATCGGCTATTCCGACAAAAGTCAGATATGTCCAAAATTGGCAAAATAACGTTTTTTTCGATAAAAATGGCAAAATATGGGCATTTTTTGCCACAAAAATCGGATTTGTGAAAAATGGCAAAATAACCTTCCATTTTCGTCAAAAATCAGATGTGACAAAAATGACAAAAAGTCGTTTTTTTTCGTCAAAATTCAGATTTGTCAATAATGGCAAAATAACAGTTTTGTTCGACAAAAATCAGATATGTCAAAAAATGATTTGTCAAAGAGACAATGGGCAAAAGTCAGATATGTCCAAAATTGGCAAAATAACGTATTTTTTCGACAAAAATCAGATTAGCCCAAAAATGTCAAAAAATGATTTGTCCAAAAATGGCAAAATAACAATTTTTTCGTCAAAAATCCGATTTGTCAAAAATGGAAAAAATAACGGGTTTTTTTTGACAAAAATGAGATTAGTCAAAAAATGGAAAAATAGCGGTGTTTTTCGACAAAAATCAGATATGTCAAAAATTTCAATAATAGCGGCTTTTTCGACAAAAATAAGATAATCCAAAAATTTAAAAATAACGAGTTTTTCGTAAAAATTCAATTGTGACAAAATTGCTAAAAAAAAAAAAAATACGTTTTTTCCGACAAAAATCAGACTTGTCAAAAAATGGTCAAAATAGCGGTTATTTGCAAGGATAACATGCCTGTACGGTGCGTAGAGAAAGAAGGTTTAACACACCTTCTTAGGAAATGTGTGCCGCAATTTAAAATTCCTGGCCGGTCCAAGGCAAGTATTAAAGGATTATTATTTACTATGAAATGAGTAGACTTTGCTAAATATATATACTGTTTTCCAGATAACAACATTATTGGAAGTCAAATATGGGCCTTAAAATACTTAATATGTATTACACATAAAAAAAACTTATGTTATAAATGGAATCATGAATTATATTGTTATGTTTGATTAATATAGACTATCTCTTTTTATTGTGGGGCACAGTGCTACTATTTTTTGGGAAAAATTGGAAACAATAAAAATATCAACTATATCGATAAATCGATATTTAAATACGATATATTAAATATGATTTTGATATTTTTTTAAAACAGTGAATATCGTTGATACGATATTTAAAAAATATTCGACATCCCTAGTTTTTTTCGTCAAAAATCAGATTTGTCAAAAAATTGCAACAGATCGGTTTTTTCGTCAAATATAAGTTGTGACAAAAATGCTAAAAAAAAAAAATCGTTTTTTCCGACAAAAATCAGATTTATCAAAAAATGGCAAAAATAGCGGTTATTCCGGCAAAAATCAGATTTCTTCAATAATGGCAAAATAAGGGGTTTTTTCGACAAAAATCAGATATGTCAAAAAATGATTTGTCCAAAAATGTCAAAATAACAATTTTATCATCAAAAATCAGATTTGTTAAAAATGGCAAAATAACGGTTTGTTTCGACAAAAATCAGATTTGACAAAAAATGATTAAATTTAAATTAAAATTTTTTTTGGACAATAACCAGATTTGTCTCAAAATGACAAAATAACGATTTTTTTCGTCAAAAAAAAGTTGTAACTTTTGTCACAACTAAGAAAAAAAAAACGTTTTTTCCGACAAAAATTACACTTATTAAAAAATGGCAAAAATAGCGGTTATTCCGACAAAAATCAGTTTTCTTCAATAATGGCAAAATAATGGCTAAAGAGGGTGATTTATTCGTCAAAATTCAGATTTGACAAAAATGGCAAAATATGGGTTTTTTTTCCGCAAAAATCAGATTTGCCAAAAAATGCCAAAATAATGTATTTTTTCGACAAAAATCAGATAAAAATGGCAAATTAACGTTTCTTTTGACAAAATTCAGATTAGCCCAAAAATGTCAAAAAGAATTTGTCCAAAAATAGCAAAATAACAATTTTTCCCTCAAAAATCAGTTCTGCCAAAAATGCAAAATATCGGTTTTTTTTCGACAAAAATCAGATTTGTCAAAAATAGCAAAATAACGTTTTTTCCAACAAAAATCAGATATGTCAAAAAATGGCAAAAATATCGGCTATTCCGACAAAAGTCAGATATGTCCAAAATTGGCAAAATAACGCTTTTTTCGATAAAAACGGCAAAATATGGGCTTTTTTTCGACAAAAATCAGATTTGTCAAAAAAATGATTTGTCAAAAAATGGCTATATAACAATAATAATGGCAAAATAACGGTTTTTCTCGACAAAAATCAGATATGTCAAATAATGTCAAAAATAGCGGGTATTACGAATCAGATTTTTCCAAAAATTCAATAACGGTTTTTCGACAAAAATCCGACTTGTCAAGAAATGGCAAAATAACGTTTTTTCTAACAAAAGTCAGATATGTCAAAAAATGGTAAAAATATCGGCTATTGCGACAAAAGAGAGATATGGCCAAAATTGGCAAAATAACGTATTTTTTCGTCAAAAATCAGATATGTCAAGAAATGTCCAAAAATGATTTGTCCACAAATGGCAAAATAACAATTTTATCGTCAAAAATCAGATTTGTTAAAAATGGCAAAATAACGGTTTTTTTCGACAAAAATCAGATTTGTCAAAAAATTTCAAAATAACGTTTTTTTTTCGACAAAAATCATATTTGTCTAGAAATGGCAAAATAACGTTTTTTCGACAAAATTCAGATTAGCCCAAAAATGTCAAAAAATGATTTGTCCAAAAATGGCAAAATAACAATTTTTTCGTCAAAAATCAGATTTGTCAAAAATGGCAAAATAACGGGTTTTTTCGACAAAAATGAGATTAGTCAAAAAATGGAAAAATAACGGTTTTTTTCGACAAAAATCAGATATGTCAAAAAATTTAAAAAATAGCGGCTTTTTCGACAAAAATAAGATAATCCAAAAATGGAAAAATAACGAGTTTTTCGTAAAAATTCTGTTGTGACAAAATTGCTAAAAAAAAATACGTTTTCTCCGACAAAAATCAGACTTGTCCAAAAATGGTCAAAATAGCGGTTATTTCGACAAAACTGAGATTAGTCAAAAAATGGAAAAATAACGGGTTTTTCGACAAAAATCAGATATGTCAAAAAATATCAAAAATAGCGGGTATTACGAAAAAAAAATCAGATTTTTCCAAAAATGGAAAAAAAAAAAACCCACAAAAATCAGATATGTCACAAAATGGCAAAAATATCGGCTATTCCGACAAAAGTCAGATATGTCCAAAGTTGGAAAAAAAACTTTTTTTTTTCCCTCAAAAATGGCAAAATTTGGACTTTTTATTGACAAAAATCAGATTTGTCAAGAAATGGCAAAATAACGTTTTTTCCAACAAAAGTCAGATATATCAAATAATGGTAAAAATATCGGCTATTCCGACAAAAATCAGATATGTCAAAAAATGACAAATAAAATTTTTTTTCGACAATAACCAGATTTGTCAAAAATAAGTTGTGATTTTTGTCACAACTAAGAAAAAAACTTTTTTCCGACAAAAATCACACTTATTGAAAAATGACAAAAACAGCGGTTATTCCGACAAAAGTCAGATATGTCCAAAATTGGCAAAAAAAAAAAAAACGTGTTTTTTTTTTCGACAAAAAATATGGGGTTTTTTTTAGGGTTGTTGATAATATATCAAAATATCAATATATCGATATTTTTATAAAAAATGGTATATTTATATCGTGGTATTTTTTTTCCAAATATCGAATATGCGATTTTTTTTTTTTTTTTAGATATATGTGCATTGGTCACTCTTTGAATCAAGTTCAAACTCGCAAAGTTCTCGGACAAAATGGATTTAAATTTGAAAAAAAAAAAAATATTTACAGTGATTTCAAAAACGGCACAGCGAAGTGTAAGCTATGCATGAAGGTAATAAAAACAGGCGGCAATACAACTAATATGGCTTCACACTTGAAAAACAAACATTTTGAAATATTCAAGAAGTGCAGTTAAAAAAAGGTATGTATGAATAAGTAGTGGTGTGTTTTTCCACGAATAATGCGTTTTCACGGAATAATTAATGGCGCTAAAATTCGGCGCGATGTTGTATTTATAGTTTGTAAAGAACATTGGAAAGCATCCAACGATAACGGAGTCATTCAGGAATGCTGAGACTTTTAAAGGTAAATTATGCTAAAATATGTAATATTATTTAATTAAATTTTTCTTCATTTTAGACAATGGACATAAGGCAAAAGAAATTACAGATGCTATTGTTTTCATGATTTGCAAGGATAACATGCCTGTACGGTGCGTAGAGAAAGAAGGTTTAACACACCTTCTTAAGAAATGTGTGCTGCAATTTAAGATTCCTGGCCGGTCCAAGTCAAGTATTAAAGGATTATTATTTACTATGAAATCAGTAGACTTTGCTAAATATATATACTGTTTTCCAGATAACAACATTATTGGAAATCAAATATGGGCCCTAAAATACTTAATATGTATTACACATAAAAAAACTTATGTTATAAATGGAATCATGAATTATATTGTTATGTTTGATTAATATAGACTATCTCTTTTTATTGTGGGGCACAGTGCTACTTATTTTTTGGGAAAAATTGGAAAAAATAAAAATATCAATTATATCGATAAATCGATATTTAAATACGATATATTAAATATCATTTTGATATTTTTTTAAAACAGAGAATATCGTTGATACGATATTTAAAAAATATTCGACATCCCTAGTTTTTTTTCGACAAAAATCAGATTTGTCAACAAATGGCAAAATAACGTTTTTTCCAACAATAATCAGATATGTCACAATATGGCAAAAATATCGGCTATTCCGACAAAAAGTCAGATATGTCCAAAGTTGGCAAAAAAAAATTTTTTTCCTCAAAAATGACAAAATTTGGCTCTTTTTTCGACAAAAATCAGATTTGTCAAGAAATGGCAAAATAACGTTTTTTCCAACAAAAGTCAGATACGTCAAAAAATGTCAAAAATAGTGAGTATTACGAAAAAAAATCAGATTTTTCCAAAAATGGAAAAATAACGGTTTTTTTCGACAAAAATCAGATTTGTCAAAAAATTTCAAACTAACGTTTTTTTTTTTCTACTAAAATCAGATTTGTCAAGAAATGGCAAAATAACGTTTTCCAACATAAGTCAGATATGTCAAAAAATGGTAAAAATATCGGCTATTCCGACAAAAGTCAAATATGTCAAAAATGATCAAAATAACGTATTTTTTCAACAAAAATCTGATATGTCAAAAAATGTCAAAAAATGATTTGTCCAAAAATTGGAAAATTAACAATTTTTTCGTCATAAATCAGATTTGTCAAAAATGGCAAAATAATGGGTTTTTTTCGACAAAAATCACATTAGTCAAAAAATGGCAAAATAAAGGTTTTTTTTCGACAAAAATCAGATATGTCAAATAATGGTCAAAATAGCGGTTATTCCGACAAAAATCTGATTTCTTCAATAATGGAAAATAACGCTTTTTTCCTCAAAAATCAGATATGACAAAAAATGGCAAAAAAGCCTTAAGATTTTGACAAAATTCAGATTTGTGAATAATGCCAAAATAACGTTTTTTTCGACAAAAATTAGATACGACCAAAAATGTCAAAAATAGCGGATATTACTCCCAAAATCAGATTTTACCAAAAATCAGATTTGTCAAAAAAAATTTCAAAAGGCCGTTTTTTCTGAAAAAAAAATCTGATTTGGCAAGAAATGGCAAAATAACGTTTTTTCCAACATAAGTCAGATATGTCAAAAAATTTTAAAAATATTGGCTATTCCGACAGAAGTCAGATATGTCCAAAATTCAGATATGTCAAAAAATGTCAAAAAATTATTTGTCCAAATATGGCAAAATAACAATTTTTTCGTCAAAAATTAGATATGTCAAAAATGGCAAATTAAATTTTTTTTCGACAATAACCAGAAAAAAATGGCAAAATAACGATTTTTTCGTCAAAAAAAGTTGTGATTTTTGTCACAACTAAGAAAAAAAACTTTTTTTCCGACAAAAATCAAAAATGTTATTATAGAAAATGTTTGTAAAATAGGCTAAAATTAAATTAAATTTTTAAAATGAAATGAAATTGAGTAAATTTGTTTTTGAATATGCATTGCCAACAAAAACATATTTATTGCTTTACATATGTATATGTATATAGGAATATATAAAGCTCTCAATTTCGACCTTTTATTTTAAAAATTAGCTTATTTTACTTACAGTTTTTACAAAAGCTTTTCTGCAAATATTAAACAAAAATAATAAATAGTTAAAAAAAGAGAAAATGAAATAAAAATATTGTGTAACGATTGAGGATCGAACCGCCAAAAAGCTGCACGTCAAGCATGCGCACTATCTGCAGAGCCACCGCGGCATATGCTTGGCAGCCGTTAATATCGACATATGTATATGCAAGGACAGAGGCATTTTCACATTTGATTTCGTCGCTTGCCTGAAAGAATAAAATAAGCGCGCAAGCATTGGCACGGATGTTCATGATTGTGTGTATCTGTTGAATATACACACAGAAACGAAACGCGAGCGCATGCGACATAGGCCGTGCGTTTCGTTCTGCGGTCTATTCCACACTGTTGGCAATTTCGACGATTCTTCTCGACGCTCGCTGCGCTCTGCTTTGCTCTCTGCTTTGCGCTCTGCTTTGTTCTCTCAGTTCGGCATTTTACTCTCTGGGGTTCTATGCTGAGAGTGTGGGGTTCTATCGTCAAGCAAAATGTTGATATCATTTTCTTGTACCAAATGAACCCTCTATGTATTGTATGCTTAGTGCTACTGCTTTATATAGTTCGAAGACGGCAATCTCTATACTTATGCAGCACGAATTTTAGCATTTGACATATATGTACATAAATTCGAATTTCTAACTCAATTTTCTTATTTCTATTTCTTAATATTTTGCTACATTCTGATAAATGAGGCAGAATTTATGATATATATTTAAAAAAAATAGCAATAATTAATTAATAATTGAAAAAACTCAATTTTGTAATTGTCAGCAGCGAGATTTGAACCCACGCACCCGTAGTGAGTCTTGCTGTTGTTGTTGCTGTAATGCTGCTCAGCCCTCATGAATTTGTAGGTCATTCATTCCTTAAAATCTCCTTTGTTTATTGTCCGATCACGATCAAATTTTCGGAAAACGTCCGCAAGCGGGCTCACTCCATCTGTACCAAATCTGCCAAGTGTGGCAAGTCTGTAGCTCTTAAAATAGGTTTTTTTCGATTTGCAGGGGCGGAAGGGGGCTTGGCAGAAATCTAAAACAAACTTGATCTGCCTGCACACTATAAGAGTGTTGTCCCCAAAATTGGTAGCTCTAGCTCTTATAGTCTCTGAGATCTAGGTGTTCATACGGACGGACAGACGGGCAGACGGACATGGCTATATCGTGGCTATATCGTCTCGGCTGTTGATGCTGATCAAGAATATATATACTTTATTGGGTCGGAGATGATTCCTTCTGCCTGTTACGCACAAATCGCTTTCGTCAAACTTAGAAGACTATGTACTTTTAGTACAGAAAGACGTAACTATAAGCGTCATCGTAACGATTATAACTATATTGATAATAATTACAAAAGAAATAACACGTCAGCAATTATGCCAAAAGAGAATAACTATTACAATAACAATCAACAGAATCAATCCAACAGACAAACCACCAACTATCAGTCTAGAAATTTGATAGGTAACATTGATCAACAAGCACAAATGCACAATTTTAATGAGGCGGCAAATTTTCCACAAAAAGCCTCAGGGCAGACAGGATACCTAATAAATAAAGACAACAAGTCCAAACTACCATACATTATGGTTAATAAGGTTTTTATATAAAGCTCTTAGGTTCCTTATAGATACCGGTGCTACTTTTTCCTTTATTAACCCTAATTATATTTTAAAAAAAAAGTCAAATTAAATTACATACACCAATAGCCATTAAGACAGTACTAAATGAATTCCAATTACATAACAAGACCATGATTCCAATGTTCAGTGAATTCTCTGATTTATTTGATTTTCATCCATATTTTGATGGGCTTATCGCGATAGATATATTGCAAGAAATAGAAGCTATTGTAAACATTCCATTAAAGATACTGGAAACAAAAACTTCAAAAATAAATATACAGCTAGAAGAGAAATCAAATTCTGCCATATATACAATAGAAGAGGAATCAAAAACGATTATACATCTACCAGTAAGCTTTACTAACGGAATCTTTTTTGTTTGAAACTACAACTATTTCCCATGACATAGTAATATCAGGTGGACTCTATACTGCCGAAAATAATCGTAGCTATATGGAAGTTCATAATTTTTCAAGTCAGGACAAAAAATTTTGCTTAGATTCATATTTAGAAGTACAAAACTGTAGAGAACAAAATTATTTTGAAATCAACTTAATTCAGAATAATAATAACGAAACGACATTCGATAACCAGGATTTTAATACTTATATACGAACTCAACACCTTAATAATGAACACCTTAATTATTCAACTCAAAAAACTTTGCTTAGAATTTCCGATGCTTTTCTTTAAAGAAGGAAATACCTTACCTTTCACTAACCTAATCAAGCACAGAATTAGGACAACCGACGAAATTCCCATTCACACTAAACCATTTCGTTATAGCCAAAAAGAAAGACAAGAAATGAGGAAACAAATCGATAACCTGCTGGAAGAAAAGATAATTAGAAATAGTTATTCCCCGTGGAGTGCTCCAACGTTCCTAGTATCAAAAAGAATGGACGCCTCAAATACAAAAAAATGGCGATTAGTAGTAGACTACCGCAAATTAAATGAGAAAACTATCAAAGACAAATATCCCATGCCTAACATCAATGATGTGTTAGATAGAATCGGCAGGGCTAAATATTTCACAGCATTAGATTTAGCAAGCGGTTATCACCAAATCGAGATGCATTCGAAAGATATAAACAAGACGGCATTTTCCACAGAAGGAGGACACTTTGAGTTTGTAAGAATGCCATTTGGACTTACAAATGCCCCAGCCACTTTCCAAAGGGTTATGGATAATGTTTTGGCCGACCTAATTGGCAAATGTTGTCTTACATATCTAGACGATATAATAATTTTCTCTGCATCTCTACAGGAACATATTTAAAAGCAGTAAAAAATTAAATAATGCTAACCTTAAGCTGCAACCTGCAAAATCTGAATTCCTGAGAAAGGAAATTGAGTATTTAGGTCACGTGGTTACTGACAGTGGAATCAAACCAAATCCAAAAAAGATAAGTGCTATAAAATCATTTCCGCTTCCAAAGACCAGAAAACAAATAAAATCCTTTTTAGGTCTTCTAGGATATTATAGAAAATTCATTAAAGATTTTGCTGCTATCACCAAACCCTTAACTCAACAATTAAAAGGTAAAGATTTAGTCAAAGTTGGCGAAGAATTCTTATCCAGATTTGAAGATTGTAAAAACCTATTATGTAATGATCCACTGAGGTGGAGCACCATATATCTATGTCCCTAAAGAGGCTATTAAGGTTAGTATTAATGTTTTTTTTCTTATCCAGGTCGATTAAAATATTAAAATCATCTGCGTAGGCTATGAATTTGAGTTTTTTGTGAGTTTCGATTTGGTCTGCTAGGCTATTGAATGCGATTACAAATAAAATTACAGAGAGTGGAGATCCTTGAGGAATTCCATTGTGTAGGGGGAATGTGTTCGAATATTTGCCATTTGTTTTTACTCTAATTTTCCTATCCGCATCCCCATTCTATCATTTGGTTTGTTATGGTATGTAGGCCTACTTTTTCAAACGCTTTCGCAAAGTCGAGTGATATAATTGAGAGGTGTCTTTTTGCGGAGAGGGCCTTGTTGACAAGAGCGTCTACATAGAATAGACACTCTGTAACAGACTTACCCTTTTTGAAGCCTAGTTGGTGACTGTTAAGTAATTTGTTAGATGTGACAAACCACCATAGTCTTTTGGCTATTATTTTATCCAATATTTTAGAAATAGGTTTAAGGCTATTGGTCTATATGATGTTATTTTTTTTTTTTTTTTTTATTTATTTATATAACGTCAACTAATGGCAGTCGACCCAGAATAATTATAAAGTATAAATGAATTAAATTATTATAATAAAATTACAATTAAGATTAAAATTAGATTAAAAAATAATAATAAAATTGAGTTTAAGCTTAAGTCTGGGGTATTCAAAAAAAGTATTTAATTGATCCAACATTTGTTGCAAGGATTGGGAAAAACCCAGAAAAACCCAATCAGATCAAGAAGAATTAAAATGAGTGTTAGTTAATACTAGCTAACGAGTTAAGAATGAGATACTTGATAGTAGGAAGAGAGGACTCTAAGTTGAATACACGATAAAGTCTGTTGTAATCAGCATAGAGTACTCGAAAAGGTTCATGCAAAGCATAGTTAGAAGTACAAGTGTTAAGAGCAAGAGGAGTGAAGTTGCGTGTACTCCTAGAAGGAATAGAAAAATTAATCTTATTTAATAAAACAGAGGAGTCAATTTCCCCATTAATTAATTCAACAATAAACAAGACACCCAACATGATTCTACGATTAGTTAGGGACGGAAGGTTAATTAGCAAAAGTCTACTAGAATAAGAGGGCAGGTCAAAACCAGAAACACAGTTAAAGCCACGAAGCGCGAAAAGTAAAAATTTCTTTTGAACAGACTCAATTCTGTCCTGGTGTACCGGATATTGGGGAGACCATAAACAAGATCCGTATTCAATAATTGGCCGAACAAGAGAAGTATAAAGTAATTTTGTCGTATAAGGGTCGTCAAATTCCTTAGACCATCGTTTGATGTACCCAAGTACTTGAGTTGCCTTATTGACAGTATATGAGATATGAAGATAAAATTTCAATTTATGATCTAGAAGAATCCCTAAATCCTTTACATGATTTAAGCTCTCAAGAGGCATCCGATCAAGCGTGTAAGTAAAAATATGAGGCCTGGTCCGATAAAATGACATCACCTTACACTTTGAGCAGTTTAATTTTAACAAATTTGCATTACACCAGGCAAAAAAGGAATCAAGATCAGCTTGTAAAATATTATAAGAGTTGATGTCATTGTATGTTAAACAGAACTTCACATCATCGACGTACATTAGTATACTAGAGTGTTTGAAAATAGACGGAAGATCATTAATGAAGAGATTAAAAAGTAGAGGACCAAGATGGCTGCTCTGAGGAACGCCAGAAGTTACAAAGACGGGCTTAGAAAGAGATGAACGAAAGAGCACTTTTTGGGTTCTAGAATTAAGATATTCAGAGATCCACAGAAGAAGTTTATGTGGAAAACCGATTAGATGAAGTTTGTTAAGCAGGAGACAGTGATTGACAGAGTCAAAAGCCTTACTGAAGTCAGTGTATATGACATCGGTCTGCATTTTGTTCTGAAATCCTCTGATCACTAAAGAGTTAACCGAGAGTACAAAAAGAGAATGCACTGGTCTACATAAAGAAACAGCACAATATGTAAGTATACATCCTGGTACTCCATCAGGACCAGGTAGATAACCAGGCTTGATTGAATTTAGTTCATTAAGTAACGAACTTTCAGTGATCACAGGACCAAAAATGCAGTTAGACCTGAGCAAACTGTAAGGATAAGGAGAGTTAATAGAGGAGTTGTTAGTTGAGTAGGTAGATTGGAAGAAGTCTGCAAACAAATCGGCCGATGCCTGATCAGAGTTTGCTTTCATATCTTCGTAAGAAACAGAAGAGGGTAAAGAGGAAGATTTACGTTTCATATTAACAAAATTATAGAACTGCCTAGGATTTTGGGCAAATTGCAATCGACAACGATTCAAATAATCATTGTTACAACGCGAGTTAAGAGTAATAAAGTTAGATCTGGCAACGACATAGCGCGAAAAATCAGAAGGATTTCCCGACCCCTTATATCTTTTATAATATCGAGATTTCGCATTTTTTAACATTGTTAGCTCTCGCGAGAACCAGGGAGGTCTATTAGACCTCACAGGGGACTTACGGGGCACACACTGCTCAAAGAGCGAATTTAACATATTATAAAAAAGAGAAGAGGCAATGTTTATGTCAGTACAAGCGTACAGAGCAGACCAGTCAGTAGTTAAAATTAATGTATTAAGTTTACAAAAATCAGTTTTTCGAAAGGTTTAACCATTGAACTAGTGAAACGAATTTGCTCAGAAGAAGGCAGCTCTATAACTAGATCTAACGTAGGATGATAGGGGTCTTCAGGAAGAACTAAAGGATCGCTACGAGATACTAAACTACAAAGTGGATCAGATACAAAAATCAGATCCAGAAGACGCCCTCTACAGTTTCGAAACGGATTAACTTGAGAGAGAGACAGTCCAGAAGTGAATTAATAAATTCATGGGGGCTGGACGGAACCAAGGCATTTGGTGAATCAGACCATACCACATCAGGCAAATTAAAGTCTCCAAATACGAACAAAAAGTCTTTGTTAGAAAGCAAGGAGGAAATGGAACGAATAACACAAAGGTGCTCATGGTAAATGGAGATATCAGATTGTGGAGGGATATAGGAGCAAGTAAGAAATATTGAAAACTTGTTCATTGAGATTTTAACAGCAATGAATTCAATATTTGCTACATTACTTAAAGTTATCGCTTCAGATGAAAGGTCAGAGTCAACAGCAATAAGAACTCCACCCCCCAAACTTGATAGACGATCACATCTAAAAGGGGTGTACTTATTGGGAAAAATAGAGAAATCTGAAATTTCAGGCTTTAACCAAGTTTCAGTAAAGACAATCACGTTAAAATCAAAAGTTACGCTATCAACATATAATTTGGAAAGTTTAGTATTAAGGCCTCTAACGTTTTGATAGGAAAAAAGAAGAGATGATTTTAGTTTTTTTGCCACCACATTAGAAGAGGAAGCGACAGCAGGAGTTCTAGGCAGTGAAATCGGAGGCCGATTTCTTTTAGTTTGTTCATACTCTTTAACAATTAGGTTCAACGGCCAGAAAGAAGTGCAACAAATTTCTTTGAAAACTTCAGCCGAGACCCCAATTTTAAAAGAGGAGATATCTCTAGCATACGTGAATTTAAATTTATCCACCTCTATGCTAGTCGTTTTAACTTTTGATAAAATAAAGGCTTTGACATCCTCAACCGATGTATCGGGAGCAAGCCTTGAAACAAAAATTTGCTTTCTGGGTGGAACCACTGAAAGAGGCTTAACACCCCTACACACCAGAATAGGTACTGCCAAAGGCTGAGGAGAAAGAGGTACAGCCTTATTTGCAGAAGAAGCAGGAAGAGGGGTATTAAATGTCATAAGTTGCCTATCACTAACAGTAGGGGTTAACGGACAAGAGGCAAGAGATATGGCAGGGGTGACGGAGAAATCAAAGGGATACTGATTACTTCAGCAGGCAAGGAAGGTCCATCAAAAACTTTTAAGTTAATAAATTTTTCTTCCAAAGCCTGAAATTCACCCTGTAATTTTGCAAAGGATGCACTTAAGGCACTAAAACCATGTCGTGTATGCCTCATAAACATTTGCATGTTTAATTCAGCCTCACGACAAGGCTCACAGCACCATCTAAGTCCGGACTTGCTATTGATGTAGTCCTTGACACGTTGTGTGAAACCAACACACTTAACGTGAGCTACATTATCACATAGCCAACAACAAATGAAGTCAGCCTTCGAGTCGGACTGACATTTACAATTTTTAATATAGCAGACCAACATTATTGAAAAACTAATATACTCCAATAAAGTACTGCACAAGAAACAAAAATAAAGAAGAAACAAAGATAGCAAAATACAACAACACAAACGCGTATCAATGCAGCCAAAAAAAAACGACTTGGTCTTTGTCTTGGTTTGTTTTGTATATTGGGCCTATTGTGCTGGTCTTGTATGTTTGTGGTATATAGTTATCTAGTATATCGTTGAATAATGAGATGATACGGTTTATTAATGAGATTGAGGTGTGCTTAATCATTAAGTAGTTTATTTTGTCGTAACCTGAGGTGTGTCCTTTTAGGCTGTTTAGGGCTGAGTGAAATTCTATTAGGTTTATCTTATTTTCCATGAAGGCTGCTTTTTTGTTTATAGGGTGTGTGTAGGGTGAGTTGTGTGCATTTCGCTTGGCTGTTAAAAACTGTGGTGAGAAATTGCTATCTTGTGATTCGAATGACCAGTGCTCAGTGAAGGCGTTAGCCACTTCTGTTGGATCTGCAATAATGTTGTTAGTGTTGTCTTTTATGCAGTGTATGGATGAGTTTTTGTGAAGTCCACAGAATTTTCTTATTTTGCACCATATAGTGTCTGAGCTTGAGTTGGGGGAAATGTTTGAGGTAAGTTCGTGGATGCTATCTGCTTTGGATTTTCTTATTAGTCTTCGATATTGTGCGTTCATTTCCTTGTAGTTTATTATATTGATTTGGTTTATGTTATTATTTAATAGTTTCCAGGCTTTGATTTTTGCACGTTTTAGGTGTTCTAGCTCTTTATTCCACAACGGAACTTTTCTTTGTTTATTAGAGGGTTGGGAGAGGGGTATGCTCTTGTATGCGCTTTGGATAATTATTTTGTCAATGTTGCTACTTTCTTGATTGATGTTGGTAGATATCGTGATTAGAGCGCTGAAGCTGTCCGTATATTCTTCAAATTTTCCCCAGTTTGCTTTCTTTTTGTTAAATCGTCTATCATGGTTAAGTCTGAGTTCTTTATTTTTCTGTGGGAACATTTATAGCATGATTGGAAAGTGATCACTGCCTTGAGGGGTGTCATCTATTTTGAAAAAAACAGTAGGGTGTAAGGCTGGGTGAGCAAAAAGCTAGATCGATGTGGGTAAATGTATTGTGAGTGGTAGTTGTTGTCATGTATGTACTTGGCAAGGAGTTTACCTCTGCAGTTGTTTTTGGGGGAGCCCCAACAGCTGTTGCAGCTGTTAAAGTCCCCTGTTATTAGTGTGGGCGTATTAGTAATTGGAAATGTTGATTCTAAGTCTGATCGTTTGAATTTTTTGTTTGGTGGGATATAAGTTGATATTAAGTTAAACTTTTGGGTTGAGTGTATTTCTATGCCTATTGCTTCAAGGCCATTTATATTCCATTGCAGTATATTGAGAACCATAGATAATTATACCCTGTGCCCATTAAAAATGGGCAAAAAAGGGTATAATAATTTTGTGCAAATGTATGCAACAGGCAGAAGGAGGCATCTCCGACCCTATAAAGTATATATATTCTTAATCAGTATCAATAGCCGAGTCGATTGAGCCATGTACGTCAGTCTGTCCGTCCGACCGTCCGTCCGTCCGTCCGTCCGTCCGTCTGTCTGTATGAACGCGTCGATCTCAGCAACTATAAGAGCTAGAGACACCAAATTTGGCATGAAGGTTCCTGTATACCCTCTCCAGATCGAGTTTATGTTAGATTTTCGATATCTTTCCCAGCACCCCCGCAATTAAAAAAAAAACTAATTATGGCCACATTTCTCAACGTAGACACTTCTAACTTAACACGTGCGTTAAGAATGATATATAGAAGGAACTCTGAAAGTTTCATCAAGATCGGTTTGTAAATAAGACAGATAATCAGCAATAAAAGTTATTTTTCCACGGAATCGTAGAGCAGCAGGCAGCACATGTGTGCGAGCGAGACAGCGAACGACTGTGATACAAGCGTCTGCTTACCATGTGTGCATATTTGTGCGAGCGAGATAGCGAACTACTGCGACACAACCATAAGTAAATTAAGTGTCGTGACACTCAGCTTTTGATTGAATATGTATAAATATGTGAAAGTTAGCTGCTATAAGCATGCAAAATGAGTATTCTTCAATAATCACCTGCTACGTTCTTATTTCTATTATAATCAAAATACTTAATTTATAAAACTGCACAGGGTTTTATACTGTCGCGCGCGCACGATTGATCCGCTTGTTTTGTTTAATTATATTCTATTTTTAATGAATTTTTTTTTTTTTTTTTGTTTAATTTGTTTAATTGATTGTTTGTTAGTTATTAATCTATATGGATTCGCTGTCGCTGTTGTGTTTGCTTTTGTTTGAGAGTTTGTTTTTTGGTTTGCTAGCCTTAAGAGTGTCAGCCAGGGAACTAGGTTTGTCTTTTGGATAGATTCTTATTTTGAGGTCATCTGTAGCTTGTATTGCGTATGTTTTGAGCTTACTATTTGGAGTGTTGTCAATTTCCATGTTTTCCTGCCCCGTTTGGGGGGGTTGGTGGTGTTGTAATGTGGGTGGTGTAGCATGTGTGTTGGTTGATTTGCTCCCGTGGGGTGTAGATGTGAGTGTGAGGTTTTGTTGGTTTTGTAGTGTTTTGTTAAATGTTGTTTCGTGTTGGGTGATGCGTGTGTGTTTGTCTGTTGTGGATTGGCTGAAGTTTGAGGTGCAGGGCTTATAAGTGTCTTTGCGTAGCTGGTTTTTATTTGTGGGCCGTGGCGCGTAATGTATATATTGAGAGCAGTTTTGTGGTCCACTTTTTCGGTGGTTTTAATTGCTGTTAATTCCTGTTGTTTTTGGAACGTAGGGCATTTGCGATCAAGGGGGCTGTGGTGATGGTCGATATCTGGGTTGTTTGAGCAGTTTAGGCAGCTTTGTGTGTTTTTGCAAGGTTCACCTTCGTTTGTGTGTTTGGTGTCTGAGCAGTTATAACATGTAATTGAGCTTTTGCATACTGGTGTTGGGTGTCCAAAGCGGAGACATCTCTTGCATCGTAGTGGGAGTGGGATATATGGCCGTACGCGTACAGTCTCATAACCAATTCTCAGTGATTCTGGTAGTTTTAATGTTGCAAATGTTATTATGATCAGTCCAGTTTCTTCAAGGTTCGTGTTAATGTCTTTAGCATTAGCATTGCTCGAAGTACCTTGTTGTTTCTTCTTCATGATTTTCCTGATTTCAGTAAAGGTTTGTGTTTTTAGTTCTTCGAGTATTATCGATTCGTTTATGTTTCGTAGTTCGTTGCAGTATATGACTCCTTTTGTGAAATTTAGTGATTTGTGTTCAGTGGCTGTTATGTTGATATCTGTCATTATACCCTGTGCCCATTAAAAATGGGCAAAAAAGGTATAATAATTTTAGTTAGGTTTTGTAGTCTTAATGCTTGAAGCTTGTTTTTAGTTTTGATCAAGAGAGAGCCGTCTCTAGTTTTTTTACATGAGTCAACTTCCCCATTACAGGCATAGTCTATGGTTTTTTTGATCACGAATGGTGACACATTAGCAAAAGATCCGTTGTCGTTTCTTTTTATACCCTGTACAGGGATATATTAACTTTGTGAAAAAATGTCCGTCTGTCTGTCTGTCTGTCTGCCTGTCCGTCTGTATGAACGCGTCGATCTCAGCAACTATAAGAGCTAGAGACTACAAATTTGGCATGAAGGTTCCTCTATACCGTCCGCAGATCAAGTTTGTTTCAAATTTTGGATACCTCCCCGCCTTCCCCCGTAAATCGATAAAACTCTTTATACCCTGTTAACAGCATGTATTTCTGAACGTACATATTTCTAACTTAACAGGTGTTTAAAAAATACTGTTCTGAAACACATGTGAAAGTTTCATAAAGATCGGTCCAGGAATAAGGAAGAAATTCAGAAAAGAAAATAGATGGAAACGACTAGAACATTTTGTGAGCAAATTCTCGTCGATAAGCTGAGTTGTGTTACTTCAAATGTCATACTGCTTGCTGGCAATTATATTGCCTTTCAAGAATTGATTATTCTAATGATCATTTGCATTTTAAATATTGGTGAGCAAGTGAGGTCCATGAAAAAACTAAGATGTTTTTTTTCCATTGAATCTTTGCGGTTGCGTCAAGCAGCACATGTGTGCGAGCGAGACAGCGAACGTGCAGACGTATATGAAATGACGTAGCACTAAGCTTTTCATCAAAAACTTGCTGATATAAGCATACAAAGAATTCCTATGCTAAATGACAGTTTCAAAAGAGTATTCTTTAAACACCTCTTATGTTCTTACTTTTATTTTAATCAAAGTACCTATTATCAAAATACTTTTAATATAGAAGCCTGTACAGGGTATTATACTGTCGAATGCGGTCGAGTGTAGCCTTTTCGACTGGTTATTATTATATATTTTGGTTCACCTAATTTTGAGTTAACGGTGTAATTGTGTTTGTCTGGTGGCTCGTGCATGTTTGGTTAAGCTGGGCTTACGCCCAAATAACTGTTGATCTTGTACTTTTGTTTTTGTTCTGATTTATTTTTAGATTTGCGTTGGAGTTTTTGTTGTCTTTCGCGATTTGCTGAGCACGTTTTGGTTTGCGTAAAGCGAGGCTTTCTTGCGGTAGCACGTCTTATCTCAAGCGAGGTTGAAGTGATACATCCACATAATAACACACTGTTCTTATGTAAGAATATTTGAACCCAATGAAAAATGTATTTAAGTTACAATATACCTAATAACCACATGCTTATTCATATCATATTAAGAGAATAAACTACCAACAACACTTACTCTAAGACTAGAGGAGGGTCACATTTTAAGGAAGACACCTTCGTTCGTACCGTCAGATGTTCACCATTCTGGACCTCACTCAGCACTTAGGGGGGAAGAGTTACCTTCTCTACTCTATTCGCACAATGCTATGAGTCTACGATGAACCCGACTTGGCACGATCCGACTGGACACAATCGGAACTACCGTTATGCAAAAAGAGGAGAATAGCGAAGAGGCTATTGTTCTAGTTTTTAGTTTCTCTCTTGTGTTTCGAGTGTGAACATAGCGTTCGGACGGACGCTTAAAAATAAAGAGAAGTTATCTACACCAATATTGTTATTCATATATTGGTAACCCACGCAGATCAAATTTGTTTTAAATTTCCGCCCACGCTGCTCATGGCAGCTTTAATGACAATTAATTGCATTAAATATAACAACAACAAAAACAAGACACTCTGCGAGTACGCGAGTTCAAAACTCGGTGCTGACCACTTTTTGAGTTAAGTTTTTATACCCTGTGCCCATTAAAAATGGGCAAAAAAGGGTATAATAATTTTGTGCAAATTTATGTAAGAGGCAGAAGGAGGCATCTCCGACCCTATAAAGTATATATATAAAGTATGTATATATATATCAGTATCAATAGCCGAGTCGATTGAGCCATGTCCATCTGTCTGTATGAACGCGTCGATCTCAGCAACTATAATTGCCAAATTTGGCATGAAGGTTCCTGTATACCCTCTCCAGATCGAGTTTATGTTAGATTTCCGATATCTTTCCCACACCCCCGCAATTAAAAAAAAAAAACGTATTATGGCCACATTTCTCAACGTAGGCACTTCTATCTTAACAAGTGCGCTAAGAGTGATATATAGAAGGAACGCTGAAAGTTTCATTAAGATCGGTTTATAAATAAGACAGAAAATCAGCAAAGAAATTAAGATATTTTTTTTTCCATTGAATCGTAGAGCAGCAGGCAGCACATGTGTGCGAGCGAGACAGCGAACGACTGTGATACATGCGTCTGCTTACCATATTTGCACATGTGTGCGAGAGAGATAGCGAACTACTACGACAGAAGCATAAGTAAATTAAGTGTCGTAACACTCAGCTTTGATTGAATATGTATACATATGTATGTGAAAGCTTGCTGATATAAACAAGAAATAAGCAGAAATCATATGCTTAATGAGAGTTTCAAAAGAGTATTCTTCAATAAACACCTGCTACGTTCTTATTTCTATTATAATAAAAATACTTAATTTATAAAACTCCACAGGGTTTTATACTGTCGCGCGCGCTCGACTTGTTTTTTATATATTATTAATTAACTGCTTACTATTATTTTATTTACATATGTGTTATTAATTATGTCCATATGTTATAAGAAGAAAAAATAACAACATTTTGTTAGAAATTTCATTTCAAATATATATATGTACACGCATACACAGCTACAAAAATATATAACGGCATTGCTCTCAGTTCCCCTCGCTCTCTATTCCCACTCTCTTCTAAGAGTGAACGTTATTCAAAGAGAATCATTCAAACAATATAGACTTGTAAGGACAATAAAAGGGAAGTGAGAATATGTTCTGCCTTTGTCAGACGCCGAAGACATTTGCATTAGCGCAGTTGCTAGAGCGTTGGCACAGCATTCAGGAGATCCTGAGTTCGAGTCCTAGTCGATTTCTTTTTTAATAACCTATTTTGACATGAAATTATGAATGTTTGCTTAGACAAGTCTACCGGGTCTTATATTCGAGCACTTCGACTGTTACTTTCCGACTGGTTCCTGTATTTATTTTAATTTAATAAAGAAAACAAAATTTGTATTGAATTGGTTGAGCATATGTAAATGAAGTTACGTATCAATTAGTTTTTGATCGAGTTGAGTACATAGGCAAAACTTTGCTGCTGTAAGCTTTTAAGAAATTTATATAATATATGAGTGTTTCAAAAGAGTATTAAAAGAGTATTAAACACCTGTTAGGTGCCAACTTCTATTATAATCAGAATACTTAATTTAGGAGACTGCACAAAAAAACAAAAAAACTGTTAACAAAACGTGTCAAAAACTTTCAATTAAATAAATTCTTTATTCATAGTAGGCTCTACATACGCATAGACAGAAAAGTTTAAATTATTATAAATTGAAACGAAATTTTTTAAAGAATGAGTCTCGTTCAATTACTTTTTTTAACGATTCTAGTACAAGTACACAATCACATAAACTTTAATAACCTTCATATTTTTGTTAACAGGTTCCATGTTAATCGAACTGCGTATATCATAATAACATTAGAAACACTTGGAGATATATGGTTCACTACTAAAGTAAATGTAAATGATCGGCGGTTAGTCGACTTGTTTCAAACAAATACAACCGAGGCCCGGGAGCAACTTTTTTGGTATCGTACCACAAGTTTAGATAAAACTCTAGATTTTTATAATGTTTTCAACGAAAAACATCTTCCTTATCAAAAATGTTTTTACCATGTTTCACGAGTGCATTTTTTCAAAAGTGGCTACCATAATGTGTCTGCTACAATATCAACGAATGGACTTTCAGCATACGAAACAAAAGCCACAAGTTACATCTATATCGACTTGGAAGAAAATGTACGTTGTGAGCCGTTATTTGACATTCCACGATGTCATGATGCAAATCGGCCATTACATTATGAGACTTCCGAAGTTATTGTCCTTCGAGCAGTATTTTCACGAAGGTGTCCTATGGATAACTTTATTCAATATTATTGGACACTGCATGATAGTACAGAGAACCGTAAGGTGATTCCATTAACTTTTGCTAAAACAAATTCAAAATGGCGCCTAGATCTTTTAGAGTTTGTGGGTGGATCTTTAAAACCGGAACTAAAACTTGGTCGTTATCGCCTTAAACTTCGTCTGCAATCTCCATTAAATCGAATGGTCATGATCCGCATTAATGCTAGAATTGTCGGACGGCGAACTCCACTTGTGGCAAGAGTGAGTAGTCAGAAAAGTCAATTTTCCCATTTCTAATTTTATGTACTCATCCTAGTGCTACCTTGTTCTCGCTTCCCAACGTGTATATGCTGCCATTCGCGGAGGTCAACATCGGAAAGTCTTTAGGGGCAAGACAATTTTCTTTCATGCGAATCCTAGTCGTGACCTCTCCTTACCAGAGACCGCTATGCAACAGCTTCTGTATCACTGGTCATGCCAGGCTATTATATTTCAAGTATACAAAACATGCAAATCTAATATGGGAACAGGTTAATTAGAGACTCAGTTTTAATACCCTGTACTCATTGAATATACATATAAAGAGTAATATGTAAAAGAGGCAAATCGAAAGCTACCTCCGGCTCTATAAAGAATCTATGTATACTTAATTAGAATTAACAGCTGTCTCGATTTAGTAATGTCTTTCTGTCCGCCTTTACAAACATGGATGCTGTACGTAGATAAATATATAATTAAAATTAATAGACTATGAACTTTTTTATACATGTACATGTATATGAGACATTTTAAGCTGTAGCCTCGAATCTTGCCAACATATAGAATTCCGGGTGTTAATTAACAAACAATTTCGTATTATGCTAAGGAAATAGAAAGTGAAAACTGAGGCAATGACGTACATAGCTTCCAGGCTTGTTTTTTCGAGTATGTATGTATGTTCAGTTATGTATGTGTAGAGTGTACCCAGCGACTTGTGAGCAGGGTATTTAAAAGTCGTGCCACATCGACATCATTCCAACTTAATAATTCATTTTATTCGTATTTTCATCTACAGGTAAACGCATCGCGATTCCGGCATATAGTCAACCAAACGAACAATCATTGCGTATAACCTTACATATTCGGTCCACCTTTGATCACCTTCGCACAGCTGTTGCGATTCAGAATGTAGTTTTTTTGTCTTCCCCAAGACGTTACATCGATATAAATATTATATGCGTTAAGAACTGTAACGCGAATAAATTTTCTGAAATATTACCAATTCACTTAAAAGGCCAGTGTCTTCGATGCCGTACGAAAAAAATTAATAAGTGGACCTGGACTGTGGAGACTGATGTAGTGGGAACGTCAAGCAGGTTAATTTATGATACTAGAAAGATAGCCCGAAGAATTACAATATATTTAAATATAGAAGCAACACATAGATACAAGCCGACTGTCATTTACCAAGGAGCAACCAGCATTACTTTAGACAAAAATACTGGCCCCGTTGGCACTTTCTGTAATGTGAAACCACTTGAGGGTGAAGCAATGGATACCCTTTTCTTTATTCAGTGTGAAACGGATCAAGCCCGCCATAAGCCATTGCAGTACTGTGTGGGTATCGACGGTTTTCTTATCGAAGAATGCAAGACTGATGAGTTACTAATGGTGAGACTCCCTCCAACGTCTTATATCAATATTCAGGTATGTGTACAACGTTTATCGTGATTTCCACCATATCCCACGAATTTCCAAACTTTGATTTACACTTGTAGCTTCACTTTTAATATATTAACTTATTTAATATTATAACTTTCACTTTGTGCAAATGTAAGTAACACAAGGAGTCATCTCCGATATTGCCTCTACAGATCGAGTTAATGTTAGCTTTTCGATACTTCCTTTCGATCAGAAAATAAAGAATATATACATATATTTTTTATAGAATCGTGCGAGCGAGACAGCGAACAATTTCGATACTATAAGAGCTCAAGACACCAGAATTGTCTGTATATCATACAGAGATCAACTTTATTTAAAATTTTAGATACTTTTTCCCTTCTCCAGTAAATCGACACAACTGATTACAAGCCAATTATAGACTTTGCACACTCCTATCTTAGCAGGTGTTTAAAGAGAACTCTTTTAAAACACGTGTGAAAATTTCATAAAGATCAATTCAGAAATAAGAAAGTAATCCAAAAAGGAATGAATAGAACATTTTGCATTGAATCGCCTGCGCTTTGCTGATTGCGGCGAAAGCAAGTGTGCGAGCGAGACATAAATATATGTGTCCTATACATACATTAAGCATAACTGAGTTTTATGTCACTTCTTTAAGTGCAGTTCATTTAAGTTCACCTGGGTGTTGATTGTCCATGCCCTTACTTCGCCAACACGAATAGTTATAATTGGATACAAAAAAGATTTAAGATTGTATTATCTAGGACAATTCAGAGTAAAATATGAATTATTTAAAAATATACTAAAGATCTGTTGGTCGAATTGATATTTTAGGTATGTGATAATTTGGATGCGTGCATTAATGTTGACGTTACTGTGGATGTGCGACAGACTGAAATAGAGGAGTCAGAATCTGCAATCATCAATCATCTTGCAAGAGCTCGACATTGGCTGGAATATGCAGATTGGCAGAAATCGTTTATACTGCTTCATCAATTATCAAAGCGTATTAATTCAAAAGAGAGGCTAATAGTTTTTATAGAAACACTAGGAGTTTATCAGCCTCAGACGACTGTTCAATTGTCTCATCTTGTACGTCTTATAAAACAATTAGTTCTTTCCCTAGAACCTCTAGATGATATGGAAGTAAATGTTCTTGCTCGAATGCTTCATATTATAGCGTCCACATTTAAATTTATTATTGCCAGTAACGAGCTTAACATCTTGATGGATGAGTACTATAAAACGATGGTGAATGACCTTTGCGACTTACTTAATAAATTCAGTGCAGAATGGGAGTTCATTCCCAAATCACAGTGTCGAGCAGAATCTGAGTCCTGTCTAAATATAGATAACTATCGCCATCGGCTGGAACAAATGTCTACCTTGCAGCCACAAGGGCTGGAGCATATAAATAATTGGTTACATGCACATTGGAAATTAAGTACGTGTCTATTTTACATGGGTATGGGAACTGCGCGACGACTGCATCCTGTAGAAGGCCCCAAAATAATAGAACGATCAACTTTTACAATGCGTATGGAAAGTTTTGATCTTGACCTAGAGCACGCTATAGTGATAGAATCAGCTGACTCTATGCATACTCTTGTGTTCACTGACAAATTGTTACAAGAATTACGACAGCAACTACGCAATGATGAAGTTTTAATCTCTGTTCGCAGTCATAAGCAAAGTCAGTACTGGTGGTATCCTGAGCAAGAATCGCGGGCGCAGGTTCTGGTTGTTAACGCTTATACGTCAAATGCTATTTGGGAGAAAACAAAATTACTTTCAGAACCATTTCAACACATATCCAGGTTGAAAATGAATTTTTCAGCGAATGAGCCCAAGCACAGTAATATTCGCTATTTCCACAATCCATATCAACGAGGAATCGACTTTGATGATCCTGAAGAAGATGTGGAAAATGTAATTCATGATAATGTATTGAATTCTAATGAGGTTCGCATGTATCGAACTGAACTTTATGGTCATTCTGTGCTTGGAGTTACCTTCACACAAGTTGATATAAACTATCGTGTATTATTGCGAATGACAAATGTACCAAAGCTTAAGGATATGGATACTGAGAATGCGACATGCTTGGTGAAAACCGGTGTAGCAGAACCCACTGCATTATTACTTCGCAATCGTTGTGAGAAAGCGCGGCCAGTTTTTATTTATATTCGAGCAGATAATCCTTCTGAAGATTGGAATTTATTTCATGAATCGGGTGCCTTCTTCACCTTCACAACAGAAATTCGCAGTTGTCGAATCTGGAACTATGCCCGACCGGAGCCTAGCTGGCAAACTATTTCGTGCATTCCTGAAATGAACAAAAGTGTTTATTTTGGCATTCATTGTCGATGTAACTATATTAGTGACCTTGATGCTGATGCTAAGCCTATAATTGCTGTTCGTATGAATCTTAAATGCCATTTAGAGCGTCCAGTTGTGGGACGCAATTATCAAATCATAATCTGCTATATTCTGATACCAACTTCCGCTTTAACATATCTAATCGTAAAAATGAATAGTGTTCCCCACTGGGATAAACGACTATACTTGGAGGAAATGTACAGTAGCAAACTATGCCATAGTGGTGACATTGTTGTTAAGTTCACATTCGGCGGCAGATACAACTCTGGATCTTCATCAAATATTATACTCTCTATGCAATCTTCGCGAGGTCAAACAAATGTGATCATTTATCAAGACCCCAACTATAGGAATTTTGAGCGTAATAGCACGATATCTTTTCGGCTTCATCGCAAACTCGCCCAGTTACCAGTTCGCCTTGCCCTCGGACATGATAACTCGGGCATTTATCCACATTTTTTTTGTCGAAACGTAGTCGTTACCGATATTCTCACGGAGCATACACAAAATTTTCGATTTCAACGTTGGGTACGCGACACCACTAAGCAACGAAGATATAAATCAGCGAAGATATTAACTGGTCCAAACAATACACAAAAGAAGACTTTGAGGTGGTCAGCCCGGTTCTCATATGCCCTTGAAAACTTAATGGGAAATTGGTATTTGTTTCAGCCATTGATAGGGCCATGGCGCTTTGGGATTAACCGTCAAGCTTTATGTCGTTGGGAACGTAGTTGTATATATATAAGTAAGATTTTCCTGTCGATGTTCGTAATACTCGTATACTTCGGGCATGCAGAACCAATAGCATGTGATCCAAGCCCAAAGAGGTATAGCGAGATTAATGTTGTAGTCTGGCTTTGCTTGATCTGTTTACTTGCAACTATTATTATAGAGACTGTAATGAATTTATTTCATCGAATAATTTCATATTATGAATAAGTGTATTTTTTTAGTATACTACGCTGCCTTGAATATACTCTACATTGTACAAAATAAATGATCCATTAAAAACTGAGAGAAAAATAAATTAAAATGTCTTTGAATTAACCAGTTGCTTAAGGTAGAGGTAAAAGTTTTTTGCAATCTAAAGTTAGGCCACTGCATAATGCCACTGATAATTATTATTTTTAATTAATTTACATTTATTTTTACTTCGAACCCAAGTAGTTCTAGAGTCTGTTAAGTTTGTCAGAAGGAAAATGTTCATAACAGGCTGAAGGAGGCATCTCTGACCCTATAAAGTATATATATTCTGGATCATTAGCTACAGTCGAGTCGGTAGAGACACCAAATTTTCCATGAAGGATCCTGTGTACCCTCTCTGCAGACTGAGTTTATTCGAAAAAAGCGATTTATGATCAAGGAAATATATAACAATAAGTTGGCATTTCATTAAATATGTCTGCCGATTAAATCGATATGTCTGCCGATATGTCAGATGCTGTAGATAGCGCTGTCTGTTCTGTATGAGCGATCGCATTGCATGAGCGGCAGATTCTTTGCCATACACCTAGAATTAGGACTATCGAGCTGAAGACATACTCTCTGAGGGTGACCGAAAAAAACAAGAGACCGTTTGAAACAAAATACTTGCCCTACTTCTTGTGCCGAAACTCTTTTTACATTTAAAGGCAACCTTTGTCCAGCTTGTACAGAATTTAAATGCCAGTGATTTATCCAGCATTGTTGCTTTTCTTAATTATTCCTAGGCTCCAAAGGAAAATAATTTTAAAAATGTTCAATACATAAACTTTCGATTTGCTCTTTATTCTATTGAGACAAGAATCTGAAGAACAAATGCAACAAGAATGCAATGGCGACCGCAATCATCGCGATACCTGTAAAACGCTGTCCCCGACTTCGGCTGTTGTCCGATGCTAATTGTGTTTTCTTTTTGTTGTTGTCACAGCGTGTCCAATCTCGCTCTTCGTCCAGTATGTCGCCAATCATGCTGAACTTGCTGGTAGCAGTAATGCGAACGCGAACCGTGGTACCCAACAAATTGTCGCGCATTGGAAGCAGTATTTGCTCATAGCTCTTGTTGTGGCCCACATAGTGTAGCTTATCATGAGAGATTTCTGTCACCAGAATCATGTATATCTGGCCCTCTCGTCCTGCATACGGCTCGTAGCTGTAGAAAAGATCAGTCAGCCGTTTGGTGCGCTTTTTTACCTGATTCGCTGGTATGCGATCCATTTTGGCTGCCGGCGTTCCTGGCCTCGGAAAAAACTGATTGATAAATAGACTTGGGAAACGATACTTCTGACAAAGCGACATTGTCTCCTCAAAGTCCTGGTCGGTCTCCGTTGGAAACCCACATATAATATCAGTAGCAATTGTTAGACCTGGCACACGAGCGCGTAGAAAGTCTACTACATGCTCAAAGTCCATGCGGCAATATTCACGCTTCATTTCGCCCAATACAGAATCGCTGCCGCTCTAATATAGAAGAATTTCAGAATTATTTAAAGTAACTACTTATTATTTTAGATTAAGTTTTAATTATTATGTAGCTTACCTGTACGGGAACATGCAGAAAAGAGTAAACGCGCGGATGCTGCAGCACTTTGGCTACCTCCTCGAGATGTTCCAATATGTATGGTGGGTTGGTCATGCCTACGCGCAGCATGCAGTGCTCAGGTATGACCTCGACTAGCTGCCAGAGCAGTTCGGGTAAAGAGCTGCCAATGTCGCGTCCGTAGGCCCCAGTGTCCTCCGAGGTCAGCCAAATTTCGCAGCAGCCTTCGTCAAAGGACTGACGTGCACGTTCCACTATTTCAGAGGGTGGGTAGCTGGCCAAGTCTCCCCGTGCATGTTTCGTTTTGCAATAAGTGCATTGGTTAAGACAGCCGCTGTTGATGGATATGATCTCGATGAGCGGATTCTTTCTCACCTTAGGCAGGGACAAGGGAGCGCCAGCTACTCGACGTCCATGCACTTTCTTCTTTTGCAGCAGACGAACGCTGTGACCCTTCAACGTCTCCTCGACAACCTCCACTACGCGATCAATTTGCTGTACTCCTATGACTGAAAGTTCACGTAGATAGTCCGCCTTTGGAGCGCCTTGTGGCACGCACCCGGCCACCACAACGTGCTTGCCGTTGCGTATACCAGACTCGATCTCATTACGAAAAGTATCTTCGGCTGGATTCTTCACAGTACAACTGTTCAGCAACCATAGATCAGCCTCATCCTTTCCGGTCAGATTGTAACCATACGCAGCCAATTGGCCGGCCATGTACTCCGAGTCAGAATTGTTGTGTGCACATCCCCATGTTTTCACATAGACCTTTTGTGTTCCTGGTATTACACTTTCGTAAATAGTTTTCTGAGGCTTTAAGGATGTCTCTGTGTCCGCGTTGCTTAGTGCCAGCTTAATTTGCGCACGCTTTTTAGCACGCACTGTTACATTTTTTTTTACTTCGTATCGCTCTCGGGGCTTAACATCTTCAGATGATATTAAATCCTCGATATCGTCTATATCGTTCCCCGGTAAATTGACTTCAACTCCCATTATTAGTGTCTAATTAATTCGTGTTACTACACATGTGCTTGTGTAGCTTCAGCTGTATACATTCAATGTGACCAGACTACATAAACAACTTCAGTGTTGAAAAACGGTGAACAATAGGCGAAATTCATAAATCCTTTAAGTTATTATGAATTTTCAATACCTTACGATTCACAAAAGCACATTGACAGTTATATAACAGCCTCTTCGTTTAAAATATCAAGCTTGCAGAATTTGTATTATTTTAAAGGTAATACAAATACTTAACAAAAATATTAATTCGATTTATACACTCCAAAATGATTTTTTATTTGATGATAATTATTGTGAAATAGTTATTACAGCAAATTTCTAAAATGAATATGCCTCAAGTCTGCAGCTGCGCTACATTTATGACAACTTATCAACAACAAGCTATCAGCGCGGAGACAGCGACAGTTCCTAAGCACGTTTGACTTCAGAATACGGCACTTAGATTCATTATTTATAATCGACAAGATGATACATATTAAATGCAAAGACACTAATCTTGACCCCTTACCAGTCAAGGTGAGTACAAGTATTTATACAAAGCATATCTAAATATATGTATGTACGTACAGCGTATAACGTATACATAAATACACTTGATATCTCTATACGATTATGTATTTATTGAATTGACGCACATATAGATTGGCATCATTGGTGGCTCTGGGTTGGATGATCCAGACATTTTGGAGCAGCGGCAGGAAAAGGTCATAGAAACTCCCTACGGCTCGCCATCGGATGCGCTGATCGAAGGCGAAATTGGTGGAGTTCAGTGTGTGCTTTTGGCGCGACATGGCCGCAAACATGATACTATGCCATCTAATGTAAACTACCGTGCTAATATATGGGCTTTACGCCAGGTGGGCTGCACACATCTGATTGTTTCCACAGCATGCGGCTCCCTGAGAGAGTCTATAAAGCCAGGCAATTTGGTAGTGCCGCATGACTTTATAGATCGCACCACAAAGCGAATGCAGACCTTCTACGATGGTAAATACTCAGGCATGAATGGCGTCTGTCATATGCCTATGTATCCAGCCTTTTGTGAACGAACTCGCAAGGTGCTTCTCGATGCAGCCAAAGAGCTGGAGTATGAAGCGCATGAGAAGGCCACCATTGTCACAATTGAGGGACCACGCTTCTCATCCCGCTCTGAGAGCAACATGTTCAGACAGTGGGGAGGCGATTTAATCAACATGACGACTTGCCCCGAAGTTGTGTTAGCTAAGGAAGCTGGCTTGCTTTATGGTTCGGTAGCGATTGCCACTGACTACGATTGTTGGCGAATGGGATGCGAGGGCGTCAATGTGCAAGACGTACTCAGGACGTTTTCCGAGAATGTTGTTAAAGTAAAGAAGATTCTCGTGAATGCCGTAGGACGTATTGCCAAAGAGGACTGGTCTGAGGATATTTTAAATGCCAAGGTATGTACAAGTTAACAACTCTCATCTCATGTACAAGACTTTCCCATCGGTTCCCATTCACAGCAATGTGTTTGCAACAATACCATGTCCGGTGCCATGTGACGATTTTTAAAACTCTGCACAGAAATAACCCGAGATACAATTAGGCGCAGAAAGCTAATCGTGGCGCCAAATACCAAATCTAAGTACGCCATGAAACAAATACCAAAACTTCACTCCATATCTATTGCTTTTGAACTGGAACCAGCAATTAGTTGCGAAATATCTACTGGCAAACCAGAAAGGGAACATCCTCCAGAGAATGCTCAAACACAATGAATACTTTTAGCAAAATATATTAAGCTTTTGTCAAGTACTTAATAAATCCGACGAATTGCTGGACCCAAATAAATCATTCTCCTATCTATATTACAAAAGTAGCTATTACCGCTTTTATTTAATCGCCAAATACAAGGATTTCCTATGAACTTGATAAAGAATGGAAACTGCTGTTTTCAAAGTTTTCATTAAAGTACATTTTCGACCTGGTAATCCGACCTTTGCCGACCAGTTGGCAAATCAATTCATGCAATTAGGCGCACAATAAATAGTAGACTTATAAAATTATCATCGTATCATTGTTTATACAATTAAATTGGAATTCGATTTCGTCGTTTAAAAACGGCATTCATGGGCATTTACGTTCCACTTGACTTTTCCCAGCCTCTTCGTATTCCTGCGATGATATCCACATTTGTTGGAAAGTGCCAATGCTGGCTAAAATGGAGCCGCCTATCCAAGCTCCAAACCTTCGCTCGACACTTCCATTGGCTGAAATCATTTTCAATCGTGTGTTCGAGGGTGCACGCAATTGCAGATCCCGATTGAGGCGTTCAGGAAAACCTTGCAGCAGTGTATTGCCACCTATAAGCAAAACCGAAACCCATTAGTAAGTATCTGTAAGTATAACATGTTTTTTTACCTGTAACTACAACCGAACCGAAAAGAGACAAGCGCACATCAGCGTCGCACATGCCCACGCTTGTAGACGCAAGTTGCCCTGCTCCGAGCATTGCATTGTCGAAGAGGCTTTCGGCAATTTTAAAACGCTCGGAACCAAAATCCTGATGGTAGCCGTTTGGAAACTCGTAGTGTACCATAGGTATTTGTGAAGCGACACGCTCATCGAAGGGATTCTCTAGCACCTGCAGTACATTCATCTGAAAGTCCTGCATCATAAGCTGCAGCATATAGTTCTGCCATGTTTGCGTGAGATTCTCAGGCAGATTGCGCAGCGTGAAACGTGCATTATCGCGTTCCTTTACCACATCCTTTGAGGCAATTTTGTACACAGGCGACAAGTCGATGCCGTGCTTTTCCAGATGCTGCCTGCATTGTCTGGAGAGGAAATCTCCGCCCAGCGGCGATTTAACCACTGCTTGTGAAAGCACATAACCTTCATGCACAGGCACTGCAGAGGTGTGCGTTGCTCCGCTGTCTACCACAAGAGCCGTGGCACGTCCGCTGGAGAACGCAGCAAGTACAGCGTTTTTTACTAAAAAGAATGCTGGCACATTGTATTTCTCAAACATGAGCTCGGTTAACTTTTCGCGATTGTTTCGCACATTCCAGGATGCCTCAGAGAAGAGCACCGGATGATACTCCGGTTCTGATTGTATGACATTTGCGTATGCATAGTCGATGACCTTCTCGAAAAGCTCCCAGTTGTCAATCATGCCGTCCTTCATGTAGGTTTGAACCTCCATCTGTGAACGTGGAACATTTACATAGTTTGTATCCACATAGAACTTCCGCGCGTCAGCGTCTATTATGGGTGATTAATGGGTTGATTAATGGGTAAGTAAATTAATAACGTGTAATTTTGATCTCATTTTCGTTTTACTCACTGCTTGGAGTTACGTTGTTATCTATTTTTGATTCTGGATCAATATTTGTATCTGGTGCGCTGGTTCCAATTCCCACAATGGAAGGTATTTCAGCTTTAGGAGAGTCCTCCTGAGCATAGCCCACGCGTAGCGAATGATGGCCTGGATCGAAAACCAAGGCGCCAATCTCATCCCCGCCATACAACATAGTGCCGCCACTCATCTTGGCGTTTTGTTTTCAATTCGTAATTTATTTTCCGCAACAGAACAATTTACAAAATGTGTGTATAATCTGTACAGTGTACACGAGCGCCTCAAATCACCGGCAGATGCTTACAAATTAGTGTTGGAGAACATCGAAAAAGCAAAGTTCAGAATTACTGAATCATAAAGTGAATGAACTGAATCATTGAAATATTTGTGAAGTTATTGTGCCTCAGAAACATTGGATATAATAAATAAATAAGCGAATTATATTAAAACTATTTATTTTTACCTATACATACTCATAAATACTCATACTAATAGGTATAAGTAGCTCTTTCAATGTATATAGTTTTTGTTATCGATATATGTGTACACAACATTTTAAATATCGTTAATCTATTATTGCTTATTATCTGTGCAATGTTTTGATATATTTACGTATGCAGAACAATTCCAATTTGTTTACATAAATTAATATTAATCATTGAGTTCTGTTAAATTGACTTTATTTTCCATATAATTAATGTCTTATTATTAAAAAAAGTTGAATTATTATTTGTTGACTGCTATGTACATTGAAACCATAACAGCATGCAGCAAAACAATCGAAAGTACCATTCAACTGCTATCGCTCCAGCGTTACGATTTATTTCCGTACTCCCCAAAGGCCTCGAAGTATTCATCCGGAATTGAAATCAATTAACTTTTTAAAGGTATAGATGTACGATTTAAAATATATTCTTTACATACAATACAAATAAAAATACAATGGATAAAGATACAATAGAAGATGCTACCCAAATGGAAATCAACATCTCCAACACAGATTCCAACTCTCAAATAGTGTTGAATGATCTTCAACTCCTTAAGCTACTATACTCGTATCCATTCTTGTTCAGTAAATCTGTACGAACCCATGGCGATAAGGATTATGAGGAATGGGGATGGCAAGAAATTGCCAAGGAATTCAATATGAGCTACAATGGACTGGAGCTCAATACGCCATTTACCGTTGAGGAGCTCCAATGGCGTTGGGAAGTCTTACGACCAATATGCCCATCGCTCGGCAAAGCATGGGGGCAAATACCGGATTCGCTTTGGTATATAATTTGCAAAATAAACCGATTAATGAGTACTAAACTGTCAGTACATATTAAACAACCAAGTCCGACACAGAAATTAATACTCAATCAGCTGCCAATGATAGAGCAGCTGACGGAATCACAGCAAAGACGTCTAGAGGTAGAGGTATTAGACGCCATACTCACTCATGAACGAAGTATACATTTGGAAGCACTGAGTACAAAAGCCGAAGATATTGTCCAGAATCAGTACGAAGAGTTCCTAAGGGCGATCCGCGTCAAGGAGCTGCCCTCGAATTCTAGCTCAGGAAACGCTTTCGTCACCAGTAATAACAACCCTAATATGACAAATATCGTCAATACCAAAAAGGGCAGTCTTATCATCAAGGAGCCGCGTTCGAATCTATGCATTGAAAACGCCCCAATTACCAGCAAAAACAATTTGAATACGACAAATATTGTCAACAGCAGCGAAAGCAATCTTGTCATCAGCAGCGTGTGTCGCCTTCTAGATTCACGGGAAGATGAACAAATAAATCTGCCTGCTTCACCACCACTGGATATCAAAACAGAGCCAGCATATCGGTATGAAATGAAGCAGAATCCAATTCCTGCAACAGGAACCTGTTCCACTGAAATGCAAGAATTACGTTATGTACCGTTGAAAAGCGCCAAATATTACACAAAAAAGGTTGTAGTGAAACTGAAGCGTTTTAATCTTAACGAATACATGCCCCTATCCAATTTCAAGAAGGTCAGCAGAAAGAGCTTTTGATCACTTCATTCTCAATATGAATTTTGCAAGAAATTATGTTAGTCCTAAATTAAATGCACAATACGTTTATTTATAAAAAATATTACTATAAATAAAAACTTAGAGCTATTGTATAAACTGATTTCATTTTTAATCACTAAACAAACAGTTTCCAAAACAAATATACATACGCTATGCGTGTTGCATGCAGACGGGGTTTGCTAAATAAACCAACGTTGATCGGCTGTCTCAACAACTGAAGCGGAACAGCTGCTGGAGTTACATTACACTATGCATGTGGTCTATAGGTTTTGGTTAGTTCAGACACCGAATTGTGGTCAGTTGATGATTGCGTTAGGAACTTTAGTCTGCCTGTGTGTTCCATTTGCTTCTACTATGTACTTATGAATTCATGCTTCTTTATTATTATTATCAACAAGTGTCACAAGAACGTAAATAATCAACATGTCTACAAAATACAGTCATGGTAGAAAAGAAGCCCAGCACTAACAATAAAACTAACAAACAACAAAGCCACAAACCAACAGTCAGTCAACAGTTGATGCGGATGTGGCATACTTTAGATGCGACGGGCACATTAACAGTGCCAGCTGCAGCTCAAAACAGCTGGTCCGCCAGATTGCCAATAAACGTTGCCAAGTTCATTGAGGAGCCTTCCTTGAACTTAAGTCCAATCGTTTTGCCATACGCTTGTATGAAGATGGCACGCACAGCATTCAGCCGTTGTTTTCGTCTGCAAATTAAAGTATAAGAGAAAAGTCAGGATATTGCTTATGTTAGTTATAAAACCGCGATTAGCTTACAAATTGAGGCATTGCTTGGAGGCCGCTGTGCTGCCGTTGACCACATCTTTGGAGGAACCGTTTACGAAACCGTGCATGTTGTTTGCGCTGCTGTTGCTACTGCTGCCGCCGCTGGCATTTGTATTTATGTTACAGTGATAGCCATTGCCGCCATTGCATATTGGAATGTTGTCTGCTTGTGGATGTTGTTGCGACACAAATCGCATCATATAACTACCATTCATCACGGAGTCTATGGAGCCGGTGTCTGTAACCACCTGCCAGCTGCCGTTCGACGAAGTCGACTCCTGTCGCTGGCGCGCATTCGAGCCGGGTACCGAAATGGGACTGGTTCGGGACCTACAAAAGATCACCAAAAGTTTTTAAATACTCGTCATGTTTTAGCTAGAATACTTTCCATTCCTTACCGCTTTGGATTGGGGGATCGACTGGTAAGTGGGTTGACAAGCGCTGATGGTGTAGGTGTCGCAGATGCTGTTGCTGCCGTTGTTGTTGTGGCATAAAAGTTATCTGTTATAGACATATCACAGTTGGAACAGTTTGAGTAGCTATCGTTGCTATCTTGATCGAAGGCCAATATGTAATCCCTGCAATAAACCACAAACAATATTAAAATCGCTTTAAGCTAAGTTTTTCCAATCTGGACTTACTCCTTGAGTGGCTCATCATCACAGCAGTCGGATTTAATGACAATGACGCTACTACCGCTGCTGCTGGACGTTTTGGTACGCTTGCGGTGATCCACAATGCTAAACTCCTCCTCGGTAATGAACTTGAGTACGTGAAAGCAGAAAAACATGATGTCCTCACCGCGTTTAAGCCGGTCTGGCAGCTGGTGCCCAAACAAGTACCAGTCGTATGCCAGAGTAAAGTACGCCATCTGCAACGCGTTCAACGACTGGTGGATGAGGCCGTCGGCCCAAAGCGATAGCCGAACCAAAGAAACAAATAGTGGTGTGCGGTCCCAACCGCTGATACAGTGAATCAGAAGGCCGGAGTTGTCCTCCTGTATGTACTTAAGTGTTGCCCGGAGATAGTTCTGCGTAATAGAGACCAGATCCCAATCCCGATATTCTGGCCAGATGATGTCGATGTCGGCGGCGGGTCCCAGATTGGGTATGTTGATGTTGGCATCGTTGAACGATTGTTTCCAATTGTAATGCAGATTCTTAGCCATGTAATTGTTGTCCCGGAACTTCTTAAAGAACTCACATCCCGGATACGGCAGCGATAGCAGATTAAAGCTTTTGTAATGATTATTAGGATCAGCTTTCTCTGAAGAGGAGACTCTGCAAAAGGAATGGCATAAGTTCAGAATTAATCTGGAATCAGAGTACGTATTCCATTCGGATCTTACGTCATAAAGTATTTGATTTTGCGATTCTCCACCATGAGATCGACTATTGTGGACACGTTCAGCGTATGCAGCAGTTGAATGTCGCTCTTAATGACCTCGTCGTAGCTAAATTGCGACTGGGACTGATCATTTATGTGATTTATCAGCGACTCGTCCGTGGTATCTGCCTCGTTCTCCTCGCCGTTGGACACAGCATAATTACCACTGAGGCAGTCATACGCGTAATCTACAACCTTTCGCCCGTAAGTCTCCGGCATCACGGATAGTGTCGCCGACCTGCAGATGTATTTGCCGCGGAACATAATCACTGGCACTGCAAATCTCTGCCTGCAGCGGGCGTACTTCGCCATGGTCACCAGCTCGCGCATGCGCTGGATGTCATATTGATCCTCATAGATGGTGTTCTGCTGCGTCTGTTGCTGCAGTGTCTGCTGCACCGGTTGCTGATGCTGAGTCTGCAGCGGATTAGCGAACGTCACGAATGCTTGGATACCCACTCCAGCGGCACTGCCATTGCTGCAGTTGCTGCCAGCGCTGCTGTTTAACGGTGTTGCTGTTGCCGTTGTACCGGATGAGCCGCCTACGAGTAACCCGTTATTGGGTATTAACGTTTTGGCCATATGCCCGTGTTCATATTCCGGTATGAGGATTCGTCCAGGATAACGCGGACTTAGCAACCCGTTTGAGTTGTCTAGCTCAATGAGGCTATAGTCAAGCTTGAACAGAAATTCGCATTTTTTTGAGATGCCATACTCCTGTAGAGAAAACCAGAAAAGCGATGGATAATCATGAGAAATTAAATATGTCTTTAAATAAATTCATCAAATTGAAAGCAATATGCCCCCATTCGAGAGGCTCTCTATTCATAGGCCTTCGTTTAACACCATTCCATTTACCCAAAGTTAAATTGAACTCCTTTTAGAATGGTAGAATGGACATGTGAACGATGGCAACATTACATTATCTATCATATTTAACAGTACCTGCTGCACCACTATGTATTCTCCACCTCATTCTGTTAATGCCTTTTAAAATATCAAATGCGATAAATGTTTCAAAAAAATGAAGTTGAATAAATATAATCCAATTGCTATTGCACTCATAACAAATAGATCAAGTTATTAATTGCAATCTGGGAAAATTCTAAAGGTTGTTGAGCTGCTAAAAATATAAACAGTCCAATAAGGTATGCGGTTAATCGGGTCTGCGGTAATGCAATCTGTCCCAGATGAGAATAACAACAGCAACAATCAGATGCGCACAGTCACCAAAACCTTGACAGAAATGGATGCTGGCAAAACAGGTTTGTAACCCACAACAAATGTGAGCAACAAAGCATAAAAACAGAGAGAAATGCGAAAAATAAAGAGTCGGAAAAAGTCATTCGAGTGCACGCGACAGTATGTTACCCTGTGCCACCTTCAACAGAAAAGTGATTCGATAATAAATAATATATGCAATTGATGCAAACATCGGAATGTTTGACATTAATACAAATCAAACAATCGGATCAGTCGAGCACAGCTTAATCGAAATTTTTAAATAAACCCGATTTGGAGAGGGTAATCAGGAACCTGAGATCGACGCGTGCATACATGCCTACAACAGAGAGACTAAACTCAATTGACTCCGCTGTGGATACTTAATGTCCTATATACTTCAGCATACATTCAATATATTTCTTGATACAGAGTATAGGAACGGCAGAGCTATCGGATCTACCACAAATTTCTTAACGAAGCAGCTGTCTCAGCGGTGTGTCTGCGTAATTGTGAGTGGATGACGTCTAATAAGTAATACCAGTATATACATATGTACATATATTCTTGATCAGCATCAAAAGCCGAATCGATTGGACAATGTCCGTCCATCTTTATGAATGCGTCCATCTCAGCAACTGAAAAAACTAACGACAAAAAATTTGGGATGCCCTTGCGTATGGTAGATCAAATTCGAATCATATGTGCTAAAACTGGAGAATGTAGTTATAAATTTCCCCTCGTAATATTTTTATACCCTGTGCCCATTAAAAATGGGCAAAAAAGGGTATAATAATTTTGTGCAAATGTATGTAACAGGCAGAAGGAGGCATCTCCGACCCTATAAAGTATATATATTCTTAATCAGTATCAATAGCCGAGTCGATTGAGCCATGTCCGTCTGTCTGTCCGTCCGTCCGTCTGTCCGTCTGTCTGTATGAACGCGTCGATCTCAGCAACTATAAGAGCTAGAGACACCAAATTTGGCATGAAGGTTCCTGTATACCCTCTCCAACGTAGACACTTCTAACTTAACACGTGCGTTGAGAATGATATATAGAAGGAACTCTGAAAGTTTCATCAAGATCGGTTTGTAAATAAGACAGATAATCAGCAATAAAAGTTATTTTTCCACGGAATCGTAGAGCAGCAGGCAGCACATGTGTGCGAGCGAGACAGCGAACGACTGTGATACAAGCGTCTGCTTACCATGTGTGCATATTTGTGCGAGCGAGATAGCGAACTACTGCGACACAACCATAAGTAAATTAAGTGTCGTGACACTCAGCTTTTGATTGAATATGTATAAATATGTGAAAGTTAGCTGCTATAAGCATGCAAAATGAATATTCTTCAATAATCACCTGCTACGTTCTTATTTCTATTATAATCAAAATACTTAATTTATAAAACTGCACAGGGTTTTATACTGTCGCGCGCGCTCGACTGATCCGCTTGTTTTCCTTTAAACTCGAGTATAATCAACAAACTTGGTAACCGTAGCTCTTATAGTATCTGAGATCAAGGGATTCATACGATACTGATACTGATCACAAATATATATACTTTATAGAGTCTGTCACGACATCTTCTGCCAGTTACATACACTTGCAGAAAGTAATTATATCCCATTATTATGCAGGGCATAAATTTGAAGTGCATTGATAATTGATTGCATTTGCAGCAAAACTTGCAAAAGAGTGAGAATGATCAAATTGTCAATACTTTTGTTCGGGACTGTATATGCGTATATGTTATATTCTGTTATATTCGTTGCTCAGAGAACTCCGTAATAGTTTGTTGTTGCTTACAATAGCCATCATACGTCATTATATCATAAGTACGTCGTAATATGTACATACTTACATACAAACACATGGACGCATGCAAGAGTTGTCGCGCGCGCGATAGAGAGAGAGAGTTGTCAGAGTAAGCACATACATACATGTACACATATAAATACTTACGAGTATAAAGCAAAAGTCTTGGCGTTTTATCAACAACTTGTTCGTTCGCGTCGCTGTGAGTGTGAGCGAATAAGTTTATTGAGGAGGGGCTTTCGGAATGTGAATCTTGGTGTCGTTGTTGTTGTTGTTGTTACAAGTGCAAACACTCACAAAGAGAATTTTGCGTTGTGTGTATTAAATAGCTTGCTCGTTGTCGCTTTATTGTTGTTGCACTTTAGTACTTCTGCTGTCACTGTTGTTGGGTAGTGTACATTTGTATTTATTTTCTTTGTAAGCGCAGCGAAACACAGCATGCAGTTCGCTGCGCTTTTTTCGCTGTGCGCCTGTTAATAAGGCGCTGTAAAACTTAAAAACAACAAACAGATGCGCGCGAAGGCGAAATAGTTTTGCAAACTTGTTATTATTGTTGCTTTTGTTATCGACGTGCCATTACATTAAACCGCCGCTGCATTAGTTTTGCCGCAATTGTAACCACAGCCCAGCGCGGCACAGCAATCAGCATCTGTTGTCATCACAGTGAAGAAAAAATTGATGCTGCTGCAACTAGCTCAGCTAACTACATCGGTTCTCTTTCAACCATGTCCTCCCTTTATTTCACTCTGTCGCACTCACTCGTGGTCCGTGGCTTAAGCAATGCAATTTTCTCACAAACCCGGATTTTGAAGACTTTGCCCGTACTGGGCAAGCAGAAATCTTCGCTGCAAGCGTGGCACAGTTTACAACCGCGGTTTTTGCAACACAACCAAACGACTAACCAACCACCCAACACCAACACCAACACCAAAACCACCAACATCGGCACAGACAGCGGCAGCAACAGCGACATAACAGACCAAGACCAGGGTACCAGTAGCAACAGCAGCAGACGCAAAAAAAAAAAAAAAGAAAAGAAACTAAACGAAAAGAGAAAACCAAAAAAGCAGCATAAACATGTAAATAAAAGTCTTGTTTGGCTTCGTTGGCATTTTGGCAAGGCTTATCACGACATACATGCATATGTACGTATGTATGTATGTACATGTATGTATGTGTTTATTCATATATATTCATCATTTGAACACGGAAAATTGCTTTTCTTGAATGAATTATTCAGGGCTGGCGGCACTAGAAACAAGTTCATATGAGGAACCCAAACGTATTCCCGGGCCACTGACCACACCTTTAACATGCATTCTCTGCAGTTCCGTTGATTGTGCTCTTTGTGTGTTTACAAACATTTGGTTTTTATTCTTTCGACTTTCTGTTGCGTTCAAAGACCTCAGCGAGAGAAAGCACCCAAGCTTTCGATAAGCGGCTCAGTCGTCGAAATATGAGTTATCAGGGTAATTTGAATTTAGCAAGAAATTACGTATGTATATTAAAGGAAAGGAAACCCATTTTTTTATAATTGATGTAATTATATTGCTTCAATGAATGCATTGAGCAACAACATTGATGAGCTCCTTCAATGTAAATTGACAAATAAACAAGTTTTTTTCATATTGATTTGAATTGCACTTAACTACAATATGATCTAATATAAATCACTTGTTTTTGCGGAAAATGCAGCCATTATTGAATATAGCAGCAACATGGGATTATAAATAAACGGCAATTAAATACAAATGACATTCGCATGCGTAGGCAGTTGCTATCAGGAAGAGTTGCTGTCAAGACCACCCATTTATTGCAAACACATATGCACACACACACACTCACACACATCCACATGCAAACTCAGTTTCTTCTTCCATTTTGGAAATTTATCACTGTATTGACTTCGATTGCTACTTGCTGTTTATGCTCGCCTGCCAATCAGTTCATCCAAAAGTCTGTCAGAGGTCATTGTCATTGTCATTGTCTTTGGCGATGAAGATGAAGATGACCTCGAAAGGCCGAATATTTAACACGAGTAGGTTAGCAAAGCGCAATGTAATATAAATTAACTTTATAAGGTATAATTTTCTTGAAAGCAATCTTATCGACCTCATATTCAAGGGATTTCAGATCGAATTACTGTAACATCTACTGAAACTTTGAAAATGCAATTGCGTCTCGAATTGATACCACCACTTGCGCGTTGACCTTTCAATTATTATCGATTTTATCTGCTCTTCACCAGGTATTCATAAAAGAACAGTAAGCAATAGGGCCAAAAGATGCATCAGCAAAAGCAGCAAGTACAATAGCAGTTAGTTCGACGAGATGTTGCCTGGATCAAAATGTATAATGCAATATTCCAAATCAACCCGTGTCTGCAAAACAGCAGGCAGACAGGAAACATTGAAACTTCGTTGGGGCTGCCAGCTACGTTGCCACCTCATTAAATCGAACTCGCTGCATCTCCAGTTGCCTTAGCTTCAGCGACACTCTCCCGCACATGCGCCCGGGCAGCTGCAGTCCCGTTAACCTTCCACTGGACAGCTGTGCAGCATTGCTGGGAACCTGTGCCAAGTGTCTGCGGCTCGACCCACGCACGTCCGGCAACAGTTGACAGCAAGTATTAACAAAGAGCAACTTAAACCAAAACATTAGAAAACAAGTCAGATTCATTTGAGGTGCTCGACTGTTAGATACCCTGTGTCTGTATCACCACATTTGTTCCATTCAATCTCAACTCAAGTCCTTAGATACCCTAGCATGAATTTGCAATCAAATTCATCCTTACACATGTATAAAACGCACAAGTGCATCAAATAGTTATGCGGCACAGAATTCATACATTATAAATATAAATATATTATTATATTATTATTATTATTATTATTATTATTATTATTATTATTATTATTATTATTATTATTATTATTATTATTATTATTATTATTATTATTATTATTATTATTATTATTATTATTATTATTATTATTATTTGTCAACCACAAATCAATACAGAAAGCAACCGAAGCCGTCAGTATTGTCTTTTGCTTATGATGATGATCATTTTGGGACCTGGGACATCCATATGCCGGTTACGCACTTTTCCCACTTTGACAAGCCTAATACCGCCCACCCAGGGGGTACCGGGTCATACAACTAGACAAATTCAAGGCCAAAGGATATACAACACTCACCCTGTTAATGTTCAACATGCACAAAAGCACAAAGTCACAGCCGCACACTGATCAAAGTGCTGAATACAATTGTCAAATTTTCGAATATGTTCTCTTAGTATAACATTTTTTTGTAATAATCCTTACCAACTCTTTTACATAAGTGGGTTCAGGGAATTAATCTGGTCCTAATCTATGCCAAAATGTTCCATTGAAGCCTAATCGGAGGAATCGGAGGAGTTAGCAATATAACAAAAGATTCAATATCTTTCCAGTGGTTTTGTAGTTTATTTATCGTAATATTCTCTTTGATGTGTGCCTCACTGTAAACTGTAATTTTATGTTGCAGCTGCCGCGCTGGAAGCAGAGTAAGAGCTGGACGACTTCTTTGATTTATGCGCGCCTGTATCCCTTATTCCAAAGCGCCCACATAACGATACGGCAGCGTCCCCAGTTCCTCGATGATGATGACGCTAGTCGTGAGGCACCCACACAGGCGCTGCCAGCCGGCACAGGCGCACAGTAATGCACACAGAGCATAGAGCGTTGAGCACGGGAGCGGACCACATAATAGCCGGACAATAGAGCTAAAATCAGATGGCGTGGGCGTCCTGCGCACTCGAGACGTGGCGGAGTCGGCGACCGTTAGGCCAGGCAACACTGTGCTCGTGTCTGCATACAACCCCAAAAAGTGCAACTGCTCTGCTACATACTGCGTGGGCGTACAACGTTTTGTGCAGACTGGAAGCGATTTGGATTGAAAGTGCCAGGCGAGGTACACAAAACACACTGAAAGACAGCTGCAGCTGCAGCCGTAATCGCAAACGCATCCGTATCCGCATTCTGGCCTGTTCGCAGGCAGAGGGAGAACGGCCTAATAAAACTTTTGATTACGCAGTGATTGAAAATATATCTTTGCAACTGCAACTGCCACAGCAATTGCAATGACTAACTGAAGATTATTACTGCATGGACATGCAGCTCGAGGACTCAATCATTTTGGCTCTTCATTACCTTTGGCTCTGGACTTATCTGGCCTTGTCCGCTTGATTCTCGGAACTTTCAACATATTTGATCTGCTGTCCATTTGCCCTTATCACTTGCCCATACAGCAAGGGAAGATTGCCAAAAACGAGACCAGGAACAACAACAACAACAGGTGGGTTTTTTCAAAGAGCAAATGTCAAACAACAAATAATGAACAAATAATGTTAAAAAAAAGATGATTATAAAATATTTTGATTTGTTGGCTCAACCCGACCCACTTCTATTTTGGCGCCCACGCGATAACAGGGTCACTCTGTCAAGCGCACAGATACAAAGTTGCAATTGTGTTTGGGGTATGTCAGAATCGTGACAATAACATACAACAAACAAACAACTAAATAGTATTCATATTTCTTGCACTTTTTCTATTCATTCGTGCATTCGAAGTTCAACATTTAATCAGTTAGCACTATGATTACAGATAACGTCCGATTATAAGCAAGGCAAATTGTTGCTCTTGAATTAATCAATCATATATGAAAATTATCAATATTTTACTTGCTTTCTGTTTATTTCAAAGTGCAACAGCTTATGTTGTGCAAATACTATTCGAGATGGAACATGTTATTCACAATTGTTCTATTATGTTAATAGCTAACAGAGTCATGTTATCGATGGCAAAGCTATTCATTTCTGAATTATTTTAGTAACTAACAGTTTTATGCTATTCGAAATGTAGTTGCAATCAACTAATACTTCAATTTTCGTATTATTTATTTCCGCTTTTTGTTATATACCCTATAATTTCCATTGAAAGTGAGGATACGGGTTTTTCTACCGGCTGCAAATACAAAAACTAATATGGCAGGCAGTAGTCAGAGAGCCGGCTGGTCCCATCGCATGAGAAGTTATCAGAGCAAGCAAGCGGACATCAATCGACTTATCATGAATTATCTGTTAAGAGGTTGGTAGAATATCGCTTTATCAGCTCAGTTCCTTAACCATAATCAACCACGCTGATAGAGGGCTATAAGGATGCGGCGCGAAGATTTGATGCGCAGGCCAAGCTAAAATCGGGAGCCCAAATGGACAGCCAAGAGTATCGGAACGCGGTCCGAGCTGGTCAGCTTCAATATGCCATGGACATGGCTAAAAAGTTGTATCGAAGATTCGAAAGTGACAACTACATGTACTTCCACATGCAGCAGATGCATCTGATCGAGCTGATCCGTGAACGCAAGCTGGAGAAAGCTGTGAGCTCTTCTGAAACTGATCCCACATCGACGATGGCACCCATCAAACAACCTGAGGCCATTCAGTCCAGCGAAATCGACTCAACCATACTGAGGCATGAGCAAGCCACAACCATGGAGCCCAAGCTTGTGTTCCTTATCAAATTGATTCTCTGGGCTCAGAGCAAGCTGGATAATGATAATGGCTGTGCCGATAACGTCAGACTCGATGTCGGTGGCGACTTTGAGTTGGAGCTGATGCATGCATTACAGCACAGCGTTTAGATCCATGATCACTGAGCCTGAAAGGCGATAAAAGTGGCTACTGCAACTATACAAAGCTATATTTACATACATGAAAGCGATTTTTTTTTAGATGTGCTTAAATAAAAATGTTCGAATTTCTTGATGTCCAACAACGATTAATTGGTTTTATTGATAACGACTTCTATTCTTAGAAAATAAATGTGAAAATTATTAAATGTTAAAAGTATTTCCATAAATATACAATTTGGTAGTAAATGGAATCGCTTGACTGGAGATATATAAATGTGACTCGATGTGCCGCCTATTTATTATTCAAACTCAAAATAATCTAAGACGCCAATGATCAGTCAGATATTGAATATATATACTTTATGGATTCTGATACGTCTCCATCCGCCTGTTACATAAGGAAGAAGGTAAATTAAGAGTTTGAAAAGCGATTCAGCCTTTGAAGGGCAGCTTCTCATTAGAGTTTTTTCGTTATTGGGTGGCCATCTAATAGGGTATTTCCACGACAGCACATTTGGCTCATTCGACGGAATTTTTCACATTCGGCCCCGATGTGAGTTTCATCTCCATACTAAATTCGAAAAAGTCATTTATTTTGAATGAGCTCATTCGATCTCATTGGGTCACACGATGCTTATCGATGAATACTTAAAAAACAGAACAATCGTCACCTTGTATTTGACTTTAAATTTTTTATTTTTGATTGTTTGGTTACAAGCAGCACAGCTGATTTATTTCGAGCGAATAACTTTTTGTCGTGGAAATGCAAAATTTGGTCACATCCGAATGTGACCAAATGTGCCGAATGTAGAGTGTCGTGGAAATACCCTACAATACATCTAAAAGATGTTGTCATGCCTTATTGTTGTGCTTCCCTTACGTTTGCGATTACGTTTAAGCTGATAAAGAAATACTCGATGCTGATAAGCGACAAATGTTTGATAAACGAACAAGCCTAGACAAAATAAACAACATTTTTACGTTTCGCAACAAAAACAACACAAGCAAACATAGAAATGCCTTGTCGTTTGTATATTTAATTTTCTTCATGTTAACCATTTGTTAATCAATTTTGCATAACAGTGTGAGGATTTGGAGTCTTATTTCTCTTCCACACATAAATACCAACAATGATTTTTATTTTTTTATTTTAGCGAGCTGTTTTATTTATTATTAATATTAATATAATAAATATTATTTAAAAATGTTATTGTCATAAACATTTTCTGTTAATGTCGATAGAACCAGCTCGGTAAACTGTTAATACTGTACGCGTCACTTTATATAAGGAGAGTTCTGTTATACAACAGTATGGAACAAGGAGCGCCGATAAACAAATCACTAATGTACTGCACAAGGGTTTAGCACAGATATGTACGCATAATTATTGTTTCGCAGACTATACGTCTGTCGATTAGTAGTCAAAAGAATGAACAGAATGTTGTTCCTTTTACCGAAACTTATAAAAAATAATTTATATTTAGCCATTTCGGCAATCGCTGTGGGCGCGGCCGTCGGCTTAAAAGGGTGTTTAATATGCGGGTTATATGGGAGATTCATTTTATTTGACCGTAGGTTAGCTTATTAACCTCTTTCACAGTTACTGCTTTTTAGTTGAACTGTTACTGTAACTGCACGTGCACCAAAGTATGTAAGTCACAGGCTCAAGAAGCACATTAGACTAAAACCAAACTTACCGCAGTCCCTTCCTCAAAGGCCACTGCCTCGAACGATTTTTTTTCGAAAATTTCTAATAGATCGTGTAAATCCTGCTGTGTCACATTGACCATTTCGTTTAGCGTTAGGCTGCACATATTTGCGGAGCTGCATTTACTGTACGTTTTGTGTGGGAGTTGCGTTCGTATGTAAAATTATATTTTCAACACACACACTTGCACGCGTATTCGCAAAGACCCAAGCACGCACGCACACACAATTGAATGCCAAAAATAGTAAGTTAGTTATTTAAACAAATTGAATTGTTGGCTTTCGCTCTTCTTTCTTATCTACGTCTTAGCCCAATTTTAATTTGTTATGTCTACTTTATCTTTTTCAAGTTTGATTTGTCAACGCCTTCTCTAATTCAGAAAAGCGACGTCACCAGCTTTGACTGCGATGTCTGCATCGAATTCCGCATCACCGATCGAAAATAAAACCAACAATGGCACACGTACAAAATGAATTTGAAGAAATTTTATTAATTACGCGCTGGCGTTTTATTTTAATTACGACGTAAATCGCGCACACGAACCGAAAACACACGTTTGACACACGGGACTGTTTTTTAACATACAAACCACATTGCTTTTTAAATGAGGCTCTGTTATACTCTAATGGCTCTGTTGTTATCTAGTGTTACTATTCTGTCGGGTAGTGACAGTTAAATCTAACCAACCAATTCAAAAACAATTTGTATTAATAAACATTATGCATTAAGCAGCAGAAACCTTGTGACCACATATTCATTACAGTTTTAAACATTTAATTGCTGCTATCGAACTGATTGTACAATACTGTTATCGAACCATTCACGCAAAAAATTGCTCCTGTTACCGAGTCGTTATCGATACAGAGCCCTACACTCTTAAACAAAATACATTTCTATCCAAGGTTTAAGATAAAATGTCAGCAACCATAAGAGCTAGAGGCACAAATTTCGAACGAGAAAATTACTGAATACCCTCTCCAGAGCGAGATTATACCGCCCACACTTTTCAACGTAGACACATCTAACTTAGCATGTGTTTTAAGAATGCCATATTGAAGTAATGCTGAAAGCTTTATCAAGATCGGTCTATAAATAAGAAAGAAATTAGAAAAAAGAAAGAGAAAAAACTTTCGTTACTCGTTTTTTTTCCCGCCTTTATTCAGAAGTTGTTTTTATGTTTCTTGTTCAGAAAAAAAGCTGATTTGGACTGTAAAAAAAAATTTTCTAGACGTCGTCTAGATAAAAAAAAAAAAACGTTGCTTTGTCGTCGCAGCAACATAAAAAATCTCTTAGGTTGAGGTTTAAATACATTTTAGCTACGTTATATACAAAATTAATATTTATTTTTCCGCATTTTGGACGACTATAATTGTTATTTTAGAATCTGGGACCAACAACACTTCGTGGTTTTTCGTGCGGACCCTCATCATCAGTAATTCATCCGTGGGATCAATTTTTTTCATACCTCTCTCCATTCTGTTCCTAATCTCTTGAAAGAAACCAACAAATTTTACGGATGCCTCATGTTCCATAGTGCTCTTTACTGGATGTCCTAATTCATTTATAACAACTATGTCGCGGATATTTTTCTTTTCTTTGATCTGTCTGAATGCTTCATCCACATATCGACGGGATCGAGGTGACTAAAGAAGAAATTAGTTTTACTGAAATACTTTTAACTTTTATTAATTATTATAATACCTTTTCTGCGGGACACTGGAACATCTTTAACAAAGAAAGTCGGTTACTTTTTAGTTCGCACATTCGAATCTTAATACTTTTAGTTTTAGTTGCTATGCAATAGTTTCTATGTCAACGATTAATATATAGGTTTGTGGGTCATAATATTGAATAAAAGGCTCTGTGTATCAAATCATCGAATGCCCAAGATAACCTTTCCTTGATTTTAAAAATAGTTTTATCAGTTATAGGTTATTTTCACATTCGGCTCACCCGTCAAAATCCGGATGTCTTTGAATTTGATATTTCCATGATTATGACAGTGTAAATAGATATTTGTTAAAAAGCAGCTATTCTGACTGTTCTGCAGTGGCATTATTATCCGGTTGTTTATTGTTTATTTTACAAATAACACTTGGCGTCTACATCACAGCAGCTGATAGTAGAGATGCTTTTTTTATTCTTTAAATATTAATCGATAAGTATCGTGTCATTAATTTAAAAATACTGAAATATATCAAAGCGAATGGAAAAGGATGAGCTCAGGCCTGACGTTAATTTCGGTCCGTAAGTTAAAAATGGCGTTGAATGATCGGAATGTGCTGCCGTTATAGACCCTATTAGAGATATTCAGTTGGAAACAAAAGAACATAACAATATTTCCTTTTTTTTTAAATACCCAATAGATAATAAAAAACAATTTTTTCATCGCAGCTTTATTAATGTAGTGGAAGCTATCGCTTTTTCGATTATTGTCATCCGATACATCATATTTTGGATTTTGATCATTCGGTCACACAGCTTTATCGAACAAACAAAAGTTTATTTTTTTTGCAAAATAATTGCGGTTGAGTTAAATTTGTAGTCAGAATGGTAAGTTATTAATAATAGGAATCGAAATTTGTTCAAAGTAGTGTTTATTAATAGTCTCAAGAAGTTGAGGAAACGCTAAAACGAATTCAAAGCCACAAAGGAGTTGTTGGTACAATTGTCGTCAATAACGAAGGTATGTGATAGATTCAATTTATTTTCAGGCCGTTTGGCAAGCCCTATTAACACAGTGTTGGCTTATTAGGTATTCCGGTGAAGTCAACGCTTGACAATACGACGACCGTTCAATATGCTGGCTTGATGAGTCAATTGGCCGACAAGGCTCGAAGTGTGGTGCGTGATCTGGACCCATCTAACGATATGACATTTCTTCGAGTCCGTTCAAAGAAACACGAAATAATGGTCGCCCCTGACAAGGACTTCATTCTAATTGTTATTCAAAATCCAACAGATTAAATGCTTTTTCCTTTTTGTATTGTATGAAGTATGAGAAAGAAATTAGAAATTATCAAGTATATATTTGTGTGAAATTATAATAATGTATTAACATCGTTAAATTGGTGGTGAATTTAAATTTAATACTTAGTAATGTTAATAGGTTCGTCAAATGCGGTAAATGGTTCCACAGCTTACATTAACGGATGACGTCATTAAACCAGGGAACATTAACATTGCAATTTATTTAACATTGAGTAGCGTTTTAAATGTATGATTTTAAAAAATACGATAGCATACCAATAACAGAAATTTAATAGAATAGATTCATATGTTAAATGTATTTATTACAAATTGGTAATGTTTCCAAGCTATTGACAGAAACAAAACCCATATATCAATTTGCTGTTAAAAATATTTTACTGTATCGTTAACGATGACTATCGATATTCACAATATAAGTAAAAGGGGTGAAAAAATCGAAAATGTTGATATATCGAAAGAATGTCATCTCTCTAACCTCAGTGAGTTTGTCGACAAGTCGTGTGTTAGTAGTGGTGAAAACTTATAAGTTTTAACAAATGCATTTAATATATCGTTCAAAGAATATATATTATCACAATTTGTGATTAAAACTCTTCGAATAAAACGCTCACACAGTGAACGCGTGTGCAAAGCAATAAATAAGAAATTTAACGAAGAAGGTAAATGTGAAATTGGGCGTGCAATAGTAAAGAAAATGGCGTAATCACGCACCCAAACCAACACGAACCAATAAACGGCAACGCAAACTGAATGTACGCTCCCTAAAAAGCCAGTCAGCTTTAAATGGTTGTTCTTCCAATATTTGATTAAAAAAGCAGAAATATATACATATATACTTACATACATGTGTGCATATAAAATTGGTGTAAATGTGAAAAGTGCTTTAATGTGAGCACTTAGCAGCGTAAGCGATTTCAACGCAACCTTTTTTTGTGCAGCCATATTTGTTCCGTGAAAAATGAAAATGATACGTACATACAAACATATGAATGTGTGTATATGATAGTACATACGTATAAAGAATTAACTGAAAAAAGAATCACTTCGTATCAGATCGTCGTCCCGTTGTTCGCAAACCCAAGCAATTTCCAACGATTCGTACAAAGCAACGTCGATACGTTGTATTATGTACAAATGTTCATACATATGTATTTAATATGTACGTACATACGTACTTTCAATATCGACGATAGCATCACACAAGAGCGCACACGCATACAAACACAACCAAACTTATGCACGCACGTTCGCACGTACTGCGTAGAGACAATGTGTATGTATGTATGTATGTCTCGACTGTGGCTGGTATATAACAGAGAGTTGAACACATAAGGGCTGGCTCAATTTATAAATAAGAAGTGAAGCAAGCATGTGCTGCGCAGCAACTGCGCTGTCGCTGTCCACTGCTACTGCATTGCAGCGCAAGGGATTTTATTACGTACAGCTCGAACGAACAGTAGCTCCGTCGATGGGTTCGTTTATATTTTTGGATATTTACATAAATATATATATATTTGTTTATATATATGTGCATGTGTGCGTGCAGCACATGCACCTCGGCGCATCTAGGAGACCTCTCATTAAATGCTCTCATATGTGTAACGTAACGTAAATTGCGATGTCATGAAAACAACGTAACGCTTAACGGTTTACTCCCCACCCGCAACGCATAATCCATGAATTTTTTTATGCATATCACTTGCAGGCGTAACACTACAGGAGTAAATATAAGCCACAATGGTAATAAATTCAATTTTATTGTGTACAGATACTTAGCAAATTGTGCTGTTCCACTTAAACATCACAGTAATAACTGTGTGGAAAGCTGTTGTGATAGAATCGATGATGAGATTCAATATTCACAATTATTGTGAATCTTAACAGTGGAAATTCAAAACGAATTCTTAAGCGTCAATCACGTGGAAAATATACTTGCGAGCAACACATTTGTCGCAGCAAATAAAAAAACCGTTTCCACGAATCAAATTGTAGAGATAACATGACTCAAATGTGATTTTTTTCCTTAGCGTTGAATACATTTTAATCGAACGATTGGAACCAGTTTAAACATAGAAAGAAACAATAAAACGTAGGCACAGTGGATGAAACAATTCTAGCTCAAGGATTTGACATTAACTGGTGCTCGAAGTTCAAAAAGAATAATATCCGACTAATTCTGGAATATCCATATGAGAACTAATATAATGTAAATATCTTATCAGGTGAACCTAATTGCGATGCACATACCCTTACTGCACTGCAAGTTGAAAAATATCAATCAGTGTATTGTAAATTGCGCACCAAGTACAACTCACTCACCACATTGTTGCTTTTTGTTAAGCGTTGAACTGGAGCTCTACTGTGGTTAGTGCATAGTTTGCAATTTCACATCAGAATAATTGTATATTTAACTTAATTTGTATATTGCATTGCTTATTTCGTATTCGGCTTTAAATTGTATATTTGGATTAACAATTGATATATGAATTGTGAGCTTAAATCGACTTCGTTTTAGGTTCTCGGTATTTACAGAGCAGCTGCTCTGCAAATAGCTCGAAAGTGACGATGTGTAACCGATTTTAATGCCACCGTTGACGCTTTCATCGAGGCACCACAAAAACGCACAACAACCCCAATGAGATACACACACATTAAACATATGCACATACAATCGCGCACAGTTGAATATAAGCTCTCGCACAAAGAGGCGAGTGGCGGACCAACAGCATCAGTAGCAACAACAACAACAACATCAGCTTTCTTCCCTTACACTGTTTACGAATAGCAAACTGATTTTCATCCCCGTTGTGCTGACTTTGGTTTACATTTGGTTATTTCTGCGACATCGGTTGGGAAATTAAAACCCCCAGAATTTTAGAAATGCCCCTATACTTTTAACATATATTAAATTCCATATTGAAGCACAGAAAATACAACAAATTTATTTGTTAATTGGCGAGAGTAGTGCGAGCCACAGAAATATAGAGATTGCAGCATGTGGTGGCTCGTGTCTATCGAAGCATTGTCAAATGATAAAGAGTGGAATATACACGTAGAAACATAGACAACGTGTGTATATATTTCACATATATGTGTGTGAATATATATATTGGCAGTGTATATAAAAGGCCGTGGCGTTATCGCTGAGGCGAATTGAAAACAAAAAACCGCACACAACAACATCAAAGTAGGAAAAAGTATTATTTAACTTTTTTTTTCTGAAACGACATAAACACGCAACAAGGTTCTACAAAACTATCCAACTTTCATAATTTCGGTTGATTAACATTCAATACTCAAATTCATAACACACATAAACAGATGTTACTGTAAATGCTCCTTATCATCAAAGCAAATTTTAATAACAGTATAACAATTAGATTGGCTTGCACTAACTTTTGAAAATAACTTCCAATTTAAATTTGAAACATTGTTGAGTCTTGGGTTTTGAGTGGTACTTTGGTTCAGGTACAACCGGTTTTCGTTCCACATGTAAGCTAAGTATTTACAGGAGAGACTCAAACAGATTGAAGCATGTTTAATGGCAGCTGGACAGAGAAAATATTCAGGATTTTGCTACAACACCTGCCTGAATCGACCAAACTACCTGCGCCTACATTCATGAAAACAAAGCATTTGGTCAAATATTCCAGCATCATTTCTTGTGCTTAATCTATCCTTGAATATTTGAACTTTGACCCAATCATTTGTTTCATCAGCAGCATCGTCACTGCGAGGGCGAGCGAGCGAGAAACAGAGAAGTAGACGGACACATTAAAAGAGCTACAGAGTAAAATTCACAATATAAAAACCAAAAAAAAAAATGAAAATGCGAAAAATATTTCAAAATTTGTAATGCAACTGCACTTGAGTATTTCTTCGTCTGTCTGTGTGTGCTCTCATTTTTAAAGAAACAATAAAAGACACCGACGATGTCGACAGTGATGCTGACGACGACAGAGAGACCTTTTATTTACTTTTTGGCATAGTGAAGAGGGGACCTGAAATCTGACTACGTTGAACATCTGTTCGTTCTGAAATATTTTTTTTGTGCACGAGGAAGTTTTCACCAAGAAATTATGGGGATACACATGTAACGCTCAACTACTAGTTCAATAATGCACACATACATATATGCATATCGGTGCATTTTATATATGTACCTCAAAACAGCTCTTTATGTGTGTGCGTGTGTGTGTATGAAAAACAATGCAAAGTGTGAAACAAAACTCTTTCACATACATACCTGCTTTATTTTATTCCAGGTAAATCGACGTCGACGACAACTGAATACCTAAAAGCAGCAAAAGAGTAACAACAACAACCAGAGGCAACATCGAAGCAGCGGCACGCAGAATAAAGAAACAAGGAAACATTTGCACAGCAACCAACGAACGACAACAGCAATAGCAGAGCTCCGACAAGTAAAACCACTTCAACAAAAGAGGATAACATATTGAAAGAGCTCTGCACACTTGCATACACACATACCCTGGCTCACAGACACTAACGCCAACGGAGCTGCCAACTCACACACACATCTATATATATATATATATATATATATATATATATACGTGGGAAAGTAAACCGACATCTTTTTACGACATCGTCTCGAAGTCGTATAGTTTTGCAATCAGGCGAGAGAGTGAGCAAGCTTGAGTTCAGTTGGAAAGGCAAGCAGGGCCAGGGCCAGCCCTTTGATAACGCAAGCATACACGCATACACACGCGTATGTCCACAGAGTAAAGAGCACAGGCGAGCGATCAACGAAAAGAGAGAGCTCTGCTGGGCATTGGGAGAGAGAGGAATATAAAGAGCGCAATAACGTGAGAGAGTCAAGTTGCCGCCTTCGTTGTAGCTGTTGCTGTTCGGTGTTTCCTAACAACCGTTAATACAAACTCGGACGCATTGGTAATCACGGCAGTGGCGGGTCTAGCAGCGCATTCGTGAAAGTGCGTCGTCGCTGTGCGTGAGCGTAAACCGAGTGTTGTTTAACTTGAAATCGAGCACTTGACGACTACATTTACGAAACACCAGTGTTGCCACATCGCTTTAATCTTTATAGGCAGACACATGAAAGCTTAAGGTGTTAAAATTAGCAATAACATCATCTAGAAGAATAAGCATCTAGCGGGAGCCCACATATTAACACTAAGCACTCCAGACTCCAAATGAAAACACTAGTGCTCAGTCCAGACGATCTGCAGAACTTCAATAAGTTCATATACGATCCGAAGTCGGCAGCTCAATTGGCTGCTAGTGCGGGCGCCATCGCAGCAGCCGCCCATGGACATCAAGGAGGCGTGCAGCTAGTGGCGGGTGGGTCTTCAATGCCCGTCTCCACAGTTGGAACAGTGAACGGTGCGGGTACTGGCACAGTGAACAGCGCCAATAAGCTAATGGCACTCCACTACTATTTAAACCATCAGGGCAACTATGTGGGCACCCAGCCAGCTATTAGCCAGCCAGCCAGCAACAGCGCAGCGGCTGCACATGCGCAGCAGCAGCAGCTACTGGCACAGTCGCAGACACAGTTGAAGCAGTTGCAGCTAAAACAACCAACAATACACCAGCACCAGCAGCACATTAGTTATCACCATCATCATCCCTACTACCCGCAGCAGCAACAGACGCAATTGAGCCTCAGCCATCCAGCCACACATCATGGACAGCACAAGGTTCAGGTTCAGGTCCAAGGCAGCCAGCTGCAGCAACAGCAACAAAGCCAACTACCTGTGCACGCCCTGAACCAGAACTCTAATTTCTCGGCGGCCAGTTCCAGTACGGGAGGCACTGCCTCCAGCCATGCACCCACGCAGCAGTCAAACGGCTCCAGTGTTTCTCCCACAATCATCAGCCATCAACCGCGTACCGTCGTTGCTGGTGGCAGCAATAGCAACATAGCAGCTGCTGCAAATGCTCTGCTACGTGCTACAGCTGTTGCAACTGCTCCAGCATCCTCATCGGCATCATCCTCAGCGTCGTCATCATCTTCTACGTCGTCCGCCTCATCAACGTCCACATCCGGTTCTGCCAACTGTGCCAAGAAACTGAAAACTGAGCCGCTGCTCTCGCAATACAATCAAACAGAGCGCCTCAACTTTGCAAACACGTACATTGTGTGGAGTGAGGAGCACTGGCGCCGTGTCATCTTCCACGACGAGCGGCGATTCAATTTGGACGGCCCAGACGGTTTCTCTTATTACTTCCACGATCTTCGCAACTATGAGCGCAAACTGTCTCAGCGGCCGCGCGGCAACTCAGTCTACATCTACCTGATGATCTGTGTGGGCGGGCCCATTTATCTGGAGGTATCATCCGCCAAGCAACGACCCGAATCCTGCATTGAGGCGATTATGCGAGAGCGTCCAAATATCGTCAGCAAGCTTGGCGGTAATACCGAGTTTGTTCTCCAGGATCACAATTGGATGTCACACGCCCTGCCCACCGCTCAGGAGCTACTCAATGCCGAGGGCTTTAAGACGCAAAAGTGGCCAACGGTTGCTCACGATTTAAACATAATGGAGAACATTTGGGGGTGGCTAATCCGCGAGGTGTTCGATGGTGGGCGAAAATTCTCTCGCAAGGATGACTTGATTTTCCGCATCAAAGAGGCGTGGTCTCGCCTGCCGCACGATCTGATCACCAACCTGTACAGCACGCTCCCAGAACGCATCACCGAGCTGTATTACACTCAAGGCGCCTACACGAATTGTTGACAACCGACGCTGCAAAGCGCTGGATCTGATGAGAATGTTGATGAGGATAATAATAATGCTGGGAGTGAGCAGGGACACACGACAGTGGCGCATAACAGAGGCTCCCCCACATGGCAGTTGCTAACACGTATCACGTTTTAAGTGGCTGAGACTAGGCCTAGCACGTCGGCAATTCATACATTTAACTTGACTTTTTTTGTGTATAGCTTTAAGACGTGTGCGTGCGTGCAACTGCACACGGGAACAACCGAATATGAATCTATATCTGTATCTGTATCTGCTGCTGTCCGCATTCAACTATGTTCAGTAATGTATTATTGTGAAACATATAAATATTGCGAGTTCCCCGCACGTCACGTGTGGCCAAACTGACAAAACCATGAGGTCCTCATGTGTGTCAGTGTTGCCATGCCGCTTTGTAATTTGTGTTTTAATGAAACTGCAGTAATACCCAGTACCCTATACACAACCCTGTTCTCGCCTCATTTCAATCACCAGCAACTCCCTCCTTGACCCTCCTCCTCCTCCCCCAATTAATTGTAAGGTGTAATTTTAGTTGTCGTTTTAAAATACCCCAACTCCCCCTCACCCAAATCTCCATATATCCCATAAAAATGAGTTGCAGAAATTATATTATTTGAACTTAACTCATTTTGTTGATTGTTTTTAGTTATGCAAAAGAGGAAAAAGGAAAAGTGCGAACAAAATTATTGCAAAGCGAGAAAAAGAAATTTGTAACTAAAGTATTATTTAAGGCATAGTTTTTTGTTGTAGCAAAATACTTACACAAAACTAAAAACAATTGAAACTAAAATTGTATCATGTACAATTATTTACGAACAGAAATTATATATAAACTAACTATCAATGTAATTAATACATGCATATTAAATTGAACGAATCAAGAAAAATGGATGAAGATAGAGAAAAAGAGAGCAAAAAAATTAGTGTTAATTTAAGATGAAAAACAAACCACTTATTGGTTCAGAGTTACGAGAGAGAAATAAAACAACAGCAAAAATAACTTGTGAACTTAGAAATCATGGTGAACACATAGAAAACTCAACTCAATTCATTCATTTGAACCGACCAGCGAACTAGCAGTTCCAGTTATGGCACTTGATCCTGCAGTATACAGTTCATCCTCCCTGCCATTTACATAATGAAAGCAATTCAAATCGATAATTGACGACTCGAGCAATCGAAAAGTTTCCTAGTGATGATTCCGTTTCGGTTAATAAAAGAATTGAGAACATATATACTGTGTGTATATGGAATATGGTGTTTACTTAGGTATATATATACATATACAAACTTAGCATACGAAGAACTGAACAAACAAAATTGCAGGCAACTAACTAAAACGTAAAACACAAAACCAATAAGAATAAAATAAAGTAAAAACTATGCAAAAGAATCCTTGAAGCAAATAAACTCTCAATTCGTAATTCAGTAAAAGATGTGATTTTCGTTTTGTTTCGCTTATTGCAATGAACTCAAAACGTCAAAACAACAAAATAAAAAATATAATTCAACAATCTTTATACATACACAAAACGGAATTATTATTATTAATAAACAATGAAATGCAATTACCAATAAAAACTACCAGCAAATACGTAAAAAATAATACAAAATAATCGCATTTATTAATTGTTCAGTTACAAAAATCATCAAGGTTTTGATAAGGTGAATGGAATGGGAATACAGGGATTACTAATACTGGGTTTTGTTTTATTATTTCGAGGGATATTCAATGAATATATTTAAAGATTGATGTTTTTAAAGTTTATTAAATTAACTTGCGGTTATAAATATAGAAATGCATGTGCAAATTATTTATATTATCTGAATAGACTATATATACTTCAATGCGAGTGCGTAAATATTGGATGTTTATATAAAATGTATATAAGAGGCACTTTAATAGTTCGAAAAAGTTGGACGTCAGTTGTGGTCAGTGGAGACTACTATAGACATACAGTGTCTATTTCGTTGTTGTCGATTTGTGCGCATACTTCAAATACTGTTGGATCGATGTGCATTTTGGAATTATGACGGAATAACGCTGTGCACACAGGCAGGACTACAAAACGGCATTTCCTGTTTGACACAGAAGCGGCCACCTATCAGTGACTTGCAGCACTTGGCGCCGGCGCATACAAAACATTGGCCATGCCAGTGAATGTCGCCCCAGGCGACGCCCTGATCGGCAGGCCCGATGGGCAGTTGGCACCGTTTGCAGGTGCCAGCATAGAACTTGTCGTAGCACTGCAGGCACAATGGCATGTTGGACTTCTCGTCGGGAATGTACTGCTGTCCAGCTAGCGGCTCGTCACACTGCAGGCAACAAAAGTGCTTGATGTGGTAAGTTGCTCCCTCGGCGGCGGTGTACTCCTTGGTGAAGATCAGCTCATCACATGCCTTGCACCGCGGTATTTTTAGCTTAATTGCCAGATCGCGCCCGCAATAAACTTGACCATGATGGAAAAAGTAAACCAAATCGGCAAGCAGTTCACGGCAAGTGTGGCACTTGAAACATCCCGGATGCCAAGCAATGTCTTTGCCCGCCCGCTCTGCCTTGACAGCAACTTGACCTAATTTAATAGCCAAGCCGCAGTCGCTGCAGATGATGGTGGGCATAGGAGAAGCTCCAAGGACCTCTGCAATATGAATTGAAGGAAATCAATACAGTGAACGGATAAACTGCAAGCTACTTACCCTGCGTTGGCTTGTCGTCGCCCAGTTGGAGCTGTTGAAGCTGTTCTGGCATGTCGGCGCAACTGGGATACATGTTCATGTGCTCAATGCCCGGTATGGTTGTGAACTTGCCCAAGCTGGCATTGATATCCTCGCCCGAATAGCCAGGAGTTGATGGTTTCGAGCTAAAGCCGGAGTCGTTACTGGCGGAATTTGTGAGTGTTTCTCTGCCGTAACTGATGTCACCGTCAGCGCCATTGGCCATATTCGCAAACAACTTGTCAATGTCTTCCAGCAGTTGCTCGTCGTTTAATAGCCAGTCGTGCATCTGCTTAAGCGGTTTCAACAGCTGGCATTCATCATGTTTTATGCCCTTGTCGTGCAGCGTCTGGAACAAGCGATTGTAGTAAGATGCATTGGCGACTGCCGAGTGCAGCATGAGCTTATCCACGCCCACGCTCTGAAGTTGCGCTTTAATGGCTGGAGCCAAGCCTTGCAGCTGCTGTAAATTTTCAGTGGACACTGGCGATGTGGAAATGATAACCGAGGGTGCTATTCGACCAGTTCGGGCTTCCTGCAATGCATACTTTAAGGGCTCAGCCTGAACGATCTGGGCAAACACCGGATCGCGATCGTAGTCAATGTGCGCCGGTAGCCCGCAGTCGTAGAGGATAGTAGATACACCGCCAAACTTGACGCGTCGCATGGGCGTGTCCTGTCGCAATTGAGCACCAAAACGAGCGTGTAATGGATTTTTAATTGGTAGCGGCGAGTGAAATGGAATAGGTGTAGAGGATTTCAACGGTGTTGTGGCCAACGATGGAGGTGGGCAGATCGTGTTAATCTCCGCTTTGAACTGCGGATTACTAGCATATTCCTTGCGAAACTCCGCAATTGGTCCAAGTCTTGGATCCCGAAAAATGTTCAGGTTCTTATCCTGCAATGGAAGGTGAACAAGTAAGATAAGACTAACAACTAAAGGTTCTTATTTCATACCTTCAGGATGCCCAGCAGCTTGTCATAGATTATGCCATGTGTAACGAGACTTTGCAGTGCAGGTTTGCTAATGCCCAGCAGTTTCTCTTTAGTCTGAGCACGCAGTGCGGAATGTTCATCAAATTGTGCGGTGGAGTCACTCAACGGTTCTGAAAACGCCACAAACAGTTTGGGCTGTGCGTGTGCTCCTTGGTGGGTAATAGCATTTGCCATTTTCTCATTGGACAGCAGTTGGTTTAGCGTTTCATCGGCAACAGGCGGCAGTCCCAGCGAATTTAACAGAGATCTGGAAGCATCCAGCGACAGTAAGGACGACTGTGAAGGCACAACATGGTCTATATGGCCGTGCGACATTCGGCCTACACGCACAACGATGCCTTGCCCTACACATTGATCGCGTAACTTTTGCACATATTGTTGAAGCTGTTGGGTCTCGGTTTCTGTGAGATTGTCGCAGAGTGCAGCATCCAGATCGTGGGGCGGCACCTGAAACTCAAGCTGTTGCTTACGCTTATGGGCTGCCCCGCTGCCGGCAACGGGTATTTGAGCAGCGCCCAGAGTTTCCATATAATCAGAGACGACATCGGGTGACGCATTCGGTGGCACCCACTCTACCTGTACCGGCTGGCAGGCCAAAGCCTTAATTCTTATAACTGGCGGTAAGATATGCATGCTTAGAATGTGTCAACTGTTTGTCAACTTGTACTTACATGCTGGCTTTGCTCGAATCTGGCCTAAGATTTCAAACTGCGCCCAGCCGGTGGCATCGTCATCTGTACACAGGTGTTGATCCTTTCTACACATGCAGTTGCGGCAGACCTTACGCCAAAAGTGCAGATCTAACCCAGGACACTTGTCCTGGCACACACTACAAGGGGCGCCCGCGCCAGACTCGTGTCCCAGCTTTGAACGCTTAAGCAGTTCACGCCTGCTTTCCAGTTTGGACAGCCATTCTGGTGCTGTGGGTGTCTCGACACAGGAGTTCGAGTTGCCGTGGCTGCTTGCACTTTTGGACATTTTGGCTAAGTTACTAATAATTCATATCTTGATAATTCCGTAAGTTAATTTTGCAAAAAGACAAAACACAGCACCGTATGACAGTCACGGTTGCACTTGGTACCCTCAGTACCAAAACTGGTACCTTATTTCTTCATTGGTACCATTTTCATTCACCACCAGTGTGAACACCCGTCAACTAAGCGAAAACCCCAAACTAAGGTCACATATACAGCCACCTTAAAATAGGTGTTACCTAACCGTCCTGGTTTATTCGACAATTTTAAGGGAAAAACGGTCACATTGATACTGAGCGCGCGCTTTTTAAATTTGTTTTTTTTTCTTCTCCGTTTTTAGAAAAAACCAGCCGCCGCCTAGAACAACTTTTTTGTACCGTTCGAACCGCCTCTTCAAACTGTACAAAAAGCACTACAAACCCCGAATTTTTCGAAAAGGGGCGGGGCAAAAAAACGAGTAACGGAAGTTTTTTTCACTTTTCTTTTTCTGATTTCTTCCTTATTTATGGACCGATCTTGCTAAAATCTTCATGGCTTCCCAATGGTGTTCTCCATACACCTGCTAAGTTTCAAGTGTGTCGGTGGAGGCGTGTGATCGGTAGAAGTTTTTTGTTTAGGTGCGATTTGCGAAGGAGGGCGTTGAGATATCGAAAAACTAACGTAACCTTGATCTGGAGGGGGTCTTCAGCAATGTTCGTGCCAAATTTGGTGCCCCTTGCTCTACTAGTTGCTGAGATCAAGCCGTTAAAGCAGACAGACTTTTTTCAAAAAATTTTCAAATTCAAGTGGCAAGTGAATGTGGAGCAAATTTCGTTAATTGTGGAGTCCCTCGGTTAATTTAGCCTGTTTATCAACATTGCACCCAGCTGATGTCGAATTTCGAAAATGAGTTAACTCGGCTGCAGCTGTGTGTCCAATGCAGCCATTCGTTTTTCGCAAATATGCAGCCCTGGCTAACAACCAAAACCAAATTTGCCAGCCATTGCAAAAAACACATATACCGTGCGGAAAACGTTGAAAATAAAATTAAAATAACATTAAAAACTGCTACAATCCACGCAAACCAGGCATTGAGTAAATTTCGATCGTTAAGAAGAAATATATAAAGAACGACACAGCAGAAATCTGCAGGAATTTGTCGAAACATAGAAAATGCAATAAACGTATGTAGGTGGAAACAACTGCGTCCCACTGAAAAGTGAAAGTGCAGCAGGGCAGACGACGACAGATTTATAGAAAAGTTGAGCCGCTGGTGAAATCTGACCAATTTATTATTCAAGCTAAGAAGTTGTTTTCGACTGCACAACAAAAAAGATCTTCAAGTTTGTTTTTTGTTTTACCGGTATTATTGTTGTTCCTTTTTGGGAACTTTGCAATTCGCACGGTGGTTGTTTTTTTGTGTTTGTGTTTCTTGCTCCTGTGCTAACTAAATTGTATGCGTGCGCGTGAATGTATGCATAAGTGTGTGCAAATTGGACTGAAAAACGCGTTGGTTTGATGGGAAAAGGGGGGAGCTGCAACTGAATTGAATGCGTTTATAAAAAGTGATTTAATCGTGAATACGTCAAAGGGGGACGCGGCAAGCTCTTCCTAGAATTGTCAGCCAGTACATTTTCCAATTAATATTTGCAGCTCCTGCGGGGTTCACGGATTTTGTATTAGCCAAATTAAAAGCAGTTTGTTGCTATTTAACTGAGCCGCAAACATGACTGAAAAATACGATGGCAATAGTGATTATTCCCCGTACAATGAGGAGGACAACAATGAGTACGGTGGCTCTGTTAAGCCGCGCAAATGTGTTAGTAGCGGCGGCGGTGCACATAACGGAGACGCTGGCGCCCACGATCATCATGGCGGACCTGAGGGCAATGGCAGTGTCAACGTGCAGCTTAACGAGAAGGCCAACGAATACATACGCGACTGCATGGCCGAGAAGAATCGTATGGACCGAAAGTTTCCCATTGCCGAGAAGCTGTTAGAGGGTGGTGAGGGATACAATGAACGCACACCTCTAATTATTGGATAATTGAATGAGTCCTTTGCAGAGATTGAAAAGGTGCAGACCACTGGACGCATACCGTCGCGGGAACAAAAGTATGCCGACATATATCGAGAGAAACCATTGCGCATATCACAGCGAGTTTTGGTTCCCGTACGCGAGCATCCTAAGGTGAGTGCATCATCAAGTTTATTAACGAAAATCCATTGGACAATTTGAACGCTCATATGTACATATCTTATAAATAGTTCCCGCTTTTTTTTTTTATTGCAGTTCAACTTCGTGGGAAAGTTGCTGGGTCCCAAAGGAAACTCGTTGCGTCGGCTGCAGGAGGAAACATTGTGCAAGATGACGGTGCTTGGCCGCAACTCAATGAGGGACCGGGCAAAGGAAGAGGAGCTGCGTAGTTCCAAAGATCCTAAGTATGCGCATCTGAACAGCGACCTGCACGTGGAAATATCGACAATTGCGCCTCCAGCAGAGGCATATGCACGTATAGCCTACGCTATGGCCGAACTACGCAAGTATCTGATTCCGGACAGCAACGACATCATACGCCAGGAGCAGCTGCGTGAATTAATGGATAGTACTAGCCTCAACGATAACGACACCAATACGAAAGGCTCTTACAAGAAATTGACACATATGCAGAGCTCAAACTCTGGGGCTAACTCCATGGGCGGATCTGGTTCATCTAATTCCTGCGGTGTTACCGCTGGAGTAGTGAAAAATGTGACTCATCATGGTTACAGGTAAAATTTAGGTATTTAAAGCACTTTAAAAGCATAAAATGAGAGGTTCTTATTAACAGAGGCGCACAACAATCGTCGTTCAGCAAAAATGTGTTGGCACCCAAGCAAAAGGTCATGTCAATTCTCGAGAAGGCCAGAACTGCAATGGACGAAACTTACGGGTGGGTTTGGCATTTAAGGCATTTCAAGCTCCATACTAATTGAATCTGTTGGCCACATACAGTCGAGGCTATGAAGATGGAATTGCCTATGACCCGCATCAGTCATACGACGCCTACAGCTATGCATCGCACGTCGTACACGGACATGGACATGGGCATGGACCACTGACGAGTATTCTGGGCGGTGTTGGAAATACAGGTAGTGTTAGTAGCAGCGGAGGTGGTGTGCGGGGCGGGCACTACGAAACTTCAGATTATGAAACGGACTACACGCGACGGGATTACTATCAACACTCACCCGGCTATGCTGGTAGGTTAATATAAAACTACACGTTCAATAGGATATATATTTGAAAAATTTATTGATGTTAATCGCTTTACAGGTGGCGTCGCAGGGACGCAATCAAATCCAAACAACGTAACTGGCCTTAATTCAAATCACAATCGCAGCCACGTTAACAGGTGAAATTTGCTGGGTCATAGCAACGCCAGCAATGGAGGTGGAGTGAGAGGCGAAAAATTTGCAAGAAACCCTATACCAAAAACCCACAATCTGACCATGAACCACAACAGCAACAGCACTTTAATGCCTCGATCTGATACAAATGACGGCAGCATTGTCCTTAACAACGACAGCAACGAAATCAGCATCAGCAATAGCAACATCAACAGTGGCTGCTTAAAGGTAATGAAAAATGAGATAGTTAAGCAGTATATTAATTGGGTGGATCAGCTTCGAGAATAATTATGAGTATCTTTTGTCACAGCATCAACAGCAACAGCAACAGGCAACACAACAACACTCACAACAATCGTTGACATTGGTCCAACAACAACACCCACAACAAAATTACCCACCGCACAACAGTAAAAACAGCAACAAATACAGAAACAATCATTTGAGTAAGAGAAATAATGATTCCATCGATGTAACCATGGCGACATATTCTATGTCGTCGTATTCACTGAACCAAAAGGATACGAGCAATGGCCAAGAGAATTCCGAAGCTGCTAGCGGTAACGACAATAGCAACGTTTACACATTAGCCAATAAGAGCCAGAACAATAACAACAAGAGCCACCAAAACAACCAGAACTACAGAATAACTGCTACAGCTCCCAGTATGCTATTTGTAAGGTATTGAAATTGCAAATAAGAGCACAACTAATTAAATGGACATTCACAAGAATCCCTTGTCCAGTTCATTGTTCCTTGCACATACCCAAACGCAAGTCGCGGCTTCTAGAAATGTAAATACATAGATCAATTTCATGATGACTACTTGCTGCTTTGACTACATAGTACATAGTACATATACATATCTTATGCTTATACTTATATATATATACATATTACATACATACTCAATCATCATGGGAAACTATTTATTTGCGTTCACAAAAAGCCGTTGACTTTAAATCGCACACACTTGACGTGACATTGCTCTAAATCAAATCTATCAAATCAAATTCAATTAAATTCTTTTACAGCCCCTCTAATCCTTCGATTCATATTTGTGAGATTTCGTTGTTGCCAGTCCAGATTTCTGATTCACACTTACAAATCAAACAAATACAATGAACAATAACTACAAAACAAAAACACAACACAAATACTTTGTACACTAAGAGAGAAGATGAATATTTACATGCGAAAACCTTAAGATATACATACTCACATATATATACATACATATATATGTACATATTTTTGAGTGCAAGGGAATCGTTGGATGATAAAGCAGGTGGATATACAAGTTGAAATTTTACTTTGTGTTGGACGATGGACGCAGACGCAGGACAATTGATGTCCTCTTTTTTAATGTATATTTACACAAAGAGTAAAACATCTTTAAGATAATAGGATTGAAATCATTCAAAATATTATTAAAAAGTGTAAGATTATTAAATAATAAGATCGGCACAGCTTAAAGCTGACTATATATTACAAAATAATATTAGATCTAATACTAATACATCAAAATGATTATCTAAATCTAAAAGGGAGTGTCAAACATACCGCTAAATCTTCAGAATAGAAGGACAACATTCTTAATACTGTGTTTATTTTCAGTGAATTGAGCGAATTTTAATTTAAATAATCTTTCAATTCTGGGGATTGAGTGTATACAGTGCACATGGTGTACTTATTTAGGTGTGTGTATGTATGACTAATGCGCAGTTGGGGAAATCTATAAGATTTAGCTACGAAAACAAACTATATAATTGGGCACACTTAAAATAAATGTAATAATATATAAAGAATATAATATTTACATTAATAAAGAAATGAATGATTAACAAACATAGAAATGAAAAGATATTTATAAATATACGAATTAAATACTCATTACTTAATATATATTTATATTATTAAGAGATTGTGAATTAAAGCCCATAAGTATGTGGATAATGCTGCAAATGATTACTTTATTGAAACAATATGGAAAGAACTATAATATTATGATATGGATAGTGAATACTCATTAAATTTAAATAATAAGATGTGCAGAGTCGGAAAACTCAATGATTACTTCATACTTTTTTTTCTAATTTCATTTTATATTTCTTTCAATCCATTATTTATATTTTCTTGAAAATATATTACCATACCTAAGTACTAAAAATAGAAAAAAATCATGCCAAAATTTGAGAGTTCTTATCGTCTATACATACATAAATACTATTGTGCCAAATGTAAATTACATATATACTCGTATTACCGATTTTCCAGTTTATAATTGACTAAACTTACATGAGCATAACATTTCTTAATTTATTTAAGCCTACATTAAAAAGAGTTCGAGAATTAAATTTCGTTCAACATCTTATTTAATATAAATTTGTATTAATTATAAGCTGAACAACTCCAAAGGAATACATTTATAAAAATTCAAAAGCATTGTTGGTAAAGTGCAAAAATCAGAATGAAATCAGATAAATAAATATGTCCAAAAAGCAAATTATTGCAACTAAAGCAAAAAACACTTATAATCATGTGAACGTTAAATTGTTGAAAACAATTAAAATCTAGCTTGTAAAACATCAGTAAAAACTAAAATAATAATACATTAATTTATTTGAACTAACTATTGTTATTATTATACAAAAAGTAAAAAGAATATTACAACTTACATAATTAAAGGCTCCAAGCGCGGAATATCAGAATTGAAATTTAAATTATATAGTACTTTAAATGGATGGAAAAGTTTAAACAAAAACATTTACAATACACAATATAAATATGTTTAATGCTATAAATTCCCCGCCCTAAAAACAATAAAAATAATATAAACCAAAACAAAAGAATTAAATATTGAGATATTCTCATTAATTATTACATGTACAATTACAAAATAAATATATATTTAAAATGTATGCTAAAATCAATGAATTGGGATCAGTATCTCCTTTTCATGAATCCTGAAGATTTTTACTTATTTACACATGATATGCTTTCTTTATGGAATCTAACCACTCTCTTAAACGTGAAACCTGCAAGGAAGGGATCAATTAAAGGGTATCTACTTGTGCTGAGCACACATATAACATTTGAAATTGTATTGGCTGGCAGCACTTTTGAAGAGTGTTGAATGCTCGCTGCTACAAAACTAGCAGCACAGACTTAAACCAAGTCTGAGTATTTGGTAAAATGTTTCCTCTTGCTCTTTGGATCAACCGTGTTAAACAGATTTCTGCAAGTAACCACGGTGCTTCATACAAGTATAAGTATAATATATAATATAAAACGTTATTAAGTAGTATTATTTCTTTATTCAGTGATATTTTGGTTTTATATTGCTTTACAATAACTGACTAGAGTAAACAAATTATAAGCTATCATTTGCTTCCGTGGCTTGCACACTCCTCATAGGAATCTGCCTGGGTGCTCAATTTGGCCAGACTACGATCCCGGAACCAATACTTTCTTGCTAGACGGCAAGTATTACAAACTTTTTGGTTTTACTTGCAATGAGATTGAAGTAAATTGACTAGAATGGACCACCGAGAAAGCGGAGCAGGGTTATCGACGTCCTATGTCTCATTAGGCCTGCAGCAGACCATCGCTTTGGCCAACCAGCTTTCCAAGCAGTGTTTTGTACAGAACAGACTCTGTGGAGACGCCTTCGCTCTGTAGAAAGAGCAACGTTTCGCGTGCACACATGGCAAATCCCAGAGCCTCTGCCTCGTTGTGCCGTGTTGGCGGTGCAATGTTTCCAACTGCCTCAGCGTCCAGATGCACTTCTTCGTCAACATCTAGCGCGCTGACGTCTCGTTCATCTAAATCCTGCTCAAACGAATCCAACTCCGTCTGCAACTCTATTATCTTTTGCAGGGCTTCGAGCAAAATGCTATTAGAAGCATCTGCATCCGCGTTGTTGATTGCTTGAGATTGCTCCTCCATTGGTGGTGTTACCGATCGGGGCTCAAGCTCTAAGCGATGGCGCTTCTCGGCGGCCGGGTTATTGTGCCGACCCTGCTGCTCATCAGCTTGTTGGGATCTACAATGATCCGCGCGCTTGCGTTTCATTATCAGTTTTCCGGACATGAGAGAGTCCTGATTGTTTTTACTTGTGGATTCTGGAGCGAATTGGTTTATCCGCGGCACAACCTTCGTTCACCTGGCGATCACAACAACTAAATACTATATGCACCCCAGCGTAGCTCGATTGCTTGTAGCTGTTGCAGTCAACGCGATCCTGAAAGCAACCCCAACAGTGACAGGAAAAAGAGACAGGCGGGCATTAGGGGATGTGTCGAGCTGAAAATTAAAGGCGACCAAAAAATTGTTGCAGCTGTTTGAATTCGTTGGCCGCTGCCGGCAGCTGGAGCGGGAAGGCAACAGGATACTGTCAGGATATTGTGCTGCAATCGAAAGCAACCCCTGACAATCTGCTGCTCTCTAACTGCAGTGGCCTGCTATTTCGTCCATGCCTCACCTCCCGTCCCGTCCCTTTCCGTTTTCTTTGTCTCGTGGCTGTTCCACTAGTTCGGCTACCCTCACGACGGCATACCCTGCTTCACGTCGAACTGTACAACGTAGCATATTCGGGACACCGTTAAGCCCAACCCAAGCATTTGCAGCTGGCACGCTTCATAGTCATCTCTTCGATTTCTGTGGCATTGCCGCTCCACAGTTTGCTTTGACCTGCCATTGTCAAGATAAGTGCACACCTATGTATATATACACTGAGAAATACTAAGGATTGCATTCAACTTTTATAACTTGATTAAATAAATATTACACTTATTGTACAAATTATTAATTTAATTCGAATGAAGCATGCTTAAGTTCATATTGATTAGAAAGATTAAGTAGGGTTCCTGATGTAGTAACTCACTCCGTTAATTGGAAATACCTCAATGCAATGTGATGATGATATTCATATTGGTAAATAGGTTTAATCGTAATAGATTATCTCGTTCACTTTCTGTCTATACATGTAAATAGTATATAGTGTATTGTAGTAGTAGTAATAATATATATATAGTACATTGTACATTGAGACTGATATTTAATGCTGATAATTTATTGAAATTTATGTGTAAATAATACCATTTATTTGCTCACTGAGCGAATAAAATCTTAATTTGCTATAAAATAATACATAGGCTATAAATAAATAATAATATTAAATCTTGGATCTGCTGTTCTCAATCAAGTTTATGCGCGAATATTCTTATGAATGCATGCAAGGCTTTAGTGACAAGTGCGAATCGGAATCGGGATATATATTTGTATATATATATATATAGATATACATCGAAAGAATCTTATATTATTACCATATTCGTGTTCTACAAGTTCTAAAATAAACTAAATGGTATTCTAAGGTCTAAGACGCTCTAATGCCATATTATGAGTTTATGTACCTTTTTCGGAATTCGTACTTATTTTCATTTAATTAAAAGTACAAATCTATATATATATATATATATATATATATATATATATATATCATAATATTTAAATTGCGACAGTTAACTGCTGCCCATTAAGGTTGCTTTTAATATGATAAACTAGTATTTAGTACTATATTAAGTGGATAACGATTCTTATGAATTTTAGCGCAAAAAAGATGCAGACGTTGATTTATGTTATTAGGGTAACATATGGCCAAGCAATGAGTGCTGATCTTCCGGCATCCCAGAACTCCACTGTCAACGAGTTAATTTCTACACATTAATGATATTCATGGCAGATTTGAGCAGACGAATAAGAAAGGTGGAGCGTGCATCCGACAGGACACGAGTAGAACCATGTGGCCCATGAGGCACATGCGGACCATGAGTAAGAACATCAATTGAATTATCCACAAGGAACTTTCATAAGCTGGGAAATTTTCAGGGTGTGCAAAAACCGTGAAAGGAGGAACTTCCGTGCTCAATTTGAATGCAGGTAATACCTATAGTGTGACTGCCTGGTTCACTATCTTGAAGGACAACATTATCAGCGCCTTTCTTAACAACTTACAACCAGATACAATTGAATGTCTCTTTGTTGTTATGATATTGATGTAAATCATTGATTACTTCTTTAATGTCTTCTATAGTCTTGACAACCATGAATTTGATAGGAATGTCAAAGGAATTGTGGCATAATTGGCAGTTCTGGTTATACCCTGTTCAGGGATATATTAACTTTGTGCAAAAATGTCCGTCTGTCTGTCTGTCCGTCTGTATGAACGCGTCGATCTCAGCAACTATAAGAGCTAGAGACTCCAAATTTGACATGAAGGTTCCTCTATACCGTCCGCAGATCAAGTTTGTTTCTAATTTTAGATACCTCCCCGCCTTCCCCCGCAAATCGATCAAAACTCTTTATACCCTGTTAACAGAATGTATTTCTGAACGTACATATTTCTAACTTAACAGGCGTTTAAAAAATACTGTTCTGAAACACATGCGAAAGTTTCATAAAGATCGGTCCAGGAATAAGGAAGAAATTCAGAAAAGAAAATAGATGGAAACGACTAGAACATTTTGCAATGAATCACACTGCTTTACCAACAATTAGAATTCATTGCTTGCTTATAGCTGCTAGCTTTTGCAAGTGAGCACATTCTCGCCGATAAGCTGAGCTGTGTTACTTCAAATGTCATACTGCTTGCTGGCAATTATATTGCAAGTCTAAACGTAATGTATGCAGACATTTGTAAAAAATAATCATTTAATAGAATTGATTATTCTAATGATCATTTGCATTTTAAATATTGGCGAGGTCCATGAAAGAACTAATATGTTTTTTTCCATTGAATCGTTGCGGTTGCATCAAACAGCACATGTGTGCGAGCGAGACAGCGAACGTGCAGACGTATGTATATGAAATGACGTAGCACTAAGCTTTTCATCAAAAACTTGCTGATATAAGCATACAAAGAATTCATATGCTAAATGATAGTTTCAAAAGAGTATTCTTTAAACACCTAATATAGAAGCCTGTACAGGGTATTATACTGTCGAATGCGGTCGACTGTAGCCTTTTCGACTGGAATCAAATTGGGATTTGTCAAAGGAGCCCGATTGGCTTTCACAAGAGTGAAGATTGGAGTCATTGGCTATCTTACTCCGGGCACGAAGAATAAAAACATTGTGGATTTTCCGGAGGAAATCGTCTCTATTAAGGGACTCTCCCAAGGATTTACTATCTGAAGTAAAACCAGTCAGAAAAGTTACAGGTTTCTATAGTAAAAGGATTTTGATAATAAGTACTTTTATTATAATAGAAGCAAATACATAACAGGTGTTGAATACTTTGTATGCGTATAGCAACATACTTTTGCATATGTATAGACACTCGATCAAAACCTGAGTGCTACGACATTTCATTACACATGTGCTGCTCGTAAAGCGCAGCGTTTCAATGGAAATCGATTTACTGTATATATTTCTTATTTATCTTGATGAAACTTTCAGGATTGCTTCTAGATGATATTCATCAAGCACCTGTTAAGTTAGAAGTGTCTACGTAGAGAAATGTGGCCATAATTGGTTTTTTATTCGATTTGCGTGGGAAGATAAACTTGATCTGCGTATGGTATACAGGAACCTTGATGAAACATTTGGTGTCTCTAGCTCTTATAGTTGCTGAGATCGTCGCGTTCATACAGACGGACGGTAGTCTCTCATATTTTTGTGGACTCAAAGAAGGCCGATAAAGAAGACACACAATACGGTCGTGCAGCCGAGGGAAAGTTTGACTTACGTTAAGTATACCGCCCTGATATCACGGCAATGGAAGATCTAATAATTGGCTAAACGAAGGTGTAGGAGAGTGCAATCTTGGCAATATTATTGCAGATTCCATGGTGCTGCTGTAGCCATCATTTTTATAATTATTCCTTATAATATGATTTAAATGCCAATTCAATCCTTAGAAATACGTTCATCCATCCAAAAACCAGTCGGAAAGGCTACAGACGACCGCAACCGACAGTATAATACCCTGTACAGGTTTCTATAATAAATGTATATTGATAATAAATACTTTGATCATAATAGAAGCAATTAGATGTTTAAAGAATACTCTTTTGAACATTTTGCTTAAAAAGCTGAGTGTTACGTCACTTCATTTACGCCTGCACGTAACGCAGTCGTTCGCTGTCTTGCTCGCACACACGTGCTGCTCGAAAAATTTGATTTCATTTCTGATTATCTGTCTTATTTTTAAACCGATCTTAATGAAATTTTCAGCATTCCTTCTATATAATATTCCTTAGCCACTTCTTAATTTATAAGTATCTACGTTGATAAATGTGGCCATAATTACGAATCTACATTCTATAATGTGATTATACCAGATTTTCTTTTCAATGGCGGTGATGGGTTTCGTCTAGTTGAAGAACAAGATCCGTTTACGAAGGCCTTGCAAAAAGAAAATGTATATAGATGATAGATGGTGATACGAATATTGAGGGTCGCATTGTTATCAGAAAATCTAAAAACAATACTTTATGTAAATGAATATGTCTATTATACTGTAAACTTGACCAAGTTCTTGGTTCGTTATGTGAAACAAATCCATTAGCTTGACTTACTACATCTGCAGATAGTCACGTAATCTTTTTCTAGATAATATACTTTTAGCCAACACTTCGTTAATAAATGACATTTCCAAATAGGGAGCACACGCAATCCTTAATTACCATTTAACAACAACGATTAAATTTTTGTAAATAATTGTAAAAATAGGAGCAACTGAAGTTCAACTCAACAAAATATATCATTGCTTGACTTAAAAAATAACCAATGAAAATGAAATGTTCGAGGAAGGGTATTTAGATACCACAATGCGGTGTCTCCTCTCAATTGAATGTCACCCACTCATTTCGAATAGAGCCTATATAACAAATAAATTAATTTTAAGTGTCAAGCTATGGGCACATGAACCTATTCACTATATATTATATAGTGAAAACAAAAACTAAATAATTGGAATGAAAATATCTGCTATAGAATGTATTGCGAATGCTCAATTTGATTAATGGCTTGATAACATAGCTTTGCTATCATATTCAATTATTTTTAAGATTTTCAATTGTCGGAGGAGTCAATCGACAGATTTTTTAAAATACTGCCATCTTAATATATGTATGTGTATCTGTAATTGTAACCAAAAGGCAGGCGGTTTAGAAATATGTATGCAAGCTGTGACATACGTGGATATTAATGGACTTGTATACATTTTTATATAATTGTGCCTTTGCTTTTGGCCAAGTTAACAGTAGCGAAATATGTACAGAATAATTCATTTATGTACTCATACATATGTATATGTTTGCGTGGGAACATCACGTTCTGTTTGAACAACTGTTGGACATAAAACTAACTCATTCAACACAGAAACGTGTCCGAGTACCCAGTGTATATATAGAAACTATAGAACTATATTGAACTATATGTACTGCATATCTTCTGTAGGTGTTCTAAAATTTGTGGCCACAGAAGCCGGATGATTGGACACAACAGGTTGCAGATTGATAACGTTGATAACGTCTGTGCTATGTCCTGATACTGGGTATTAGAAAGATAGAGCTAGAGAGAGAGAGAGAGAGGGAGGGAGAGAGAGAGAGGTAGATAGATAGATAGGTAGAGAGACAGAAAAAAGCAAGAAATTTATGAGATAATCAGCAATAGCAATTAGAGTCGTAGTGCTCGTATCTGCAAATAAATACAATAGCCCTATTTAAATCGCTGTTGACGCCAAAAAAAAGCACAAAACACAACACACTAAAAAAACGACACATTCACAACCACGCGCTGCGTCGTATCGTAATCACTCGCTCAGTGAGACAATATTGAAGTATTTTGGTTATAGCCGCGGTTCCACATCGTTTTGGGGCCAGTTTGTTAGCGGATTTTGTGACGAGAGCATGTAAGTACGAATATCGAATACCGAACGAACTTGAAGCATGAGTATTCAAAAGATTTCGGACTTAAATTATATTTCCCGAAGTTATTACAACTGAGTTTCTTGCGAATCTTGCTATTTTTTTGTTGATTGTTGATCGTTGATATCGTGCACTCCTCAGTTTCTATTGTTAAAGCAGCTGTGTGTGGAACAACAGCAAAACGAATGAAATGCGAAATGCGAGATGCCTTATGATACATTCATTCTTCTTTAATGTCTACACTCAAAACATGCAATTATCTGTTAATTAACAGCCATGCGAGTTTACAATGTTTCTTAGATAGATAGATAAGTCCCACACATCGGGTAATGAGACCATAAATCATTAAAGGAAAATACAAAAAGGCTTGTGATTATAATGAATTCGTCAACTGTACGGCAGGTACACGTAGGTACCGTGTACTCGTGTAGTGGGTAAGATACACGATGCGGTTGTTGATACGCGATTAGATTTAGTACCCATTATAAACTCCGAAATTGATTTGCTCTTTCATTTCGCAGAGCCTGATAAGTTGTTATTTATTAATGAAATTACAGATAAGCCAGTCAGCCTGTGTTGTTTGTCCAATATGTCGTTTTTATACCTTGTACCAGTGAAATATATTAGCATTGTGAAAAAGTATGTAACGTGGCTGACCCTATAGTAAATACATATATATTCTTGGTCAGCAATCGAGTCGATTGTCCCATGTCCGTCTGTCTATTTGTCTATACAGATATGGATGAATCTTACAATTATTACTCCTGCTTAAATATATACAAACTGTTTTAAAGTTAATTTCTGAGCTTATTCTCTGCCAACTTAACAGAGGCTTAGAGAAAACAATTTTTTATCGATCATGCAAGTTTCATTTAGACCGGTCCATAAATGAAGTTGGGAAAAGAAGACAGAGAAACACAGCACGTAAATACACACGTAGTAAGTATGTGTGTATAAATGCAATGTATAGTATGCACATATGTGTGTACAAAATGTTTGTATACAAATGATTGTATATATGTGTATGCAACATATACATTGTATACATTATTTATTATCAAAATGCTCTTCTATACACGCTGCTAAAGGGCATCATTCCATCGCATGAGCCTGGCTGTAATCTTCTCCGACTTATTATTAATAAATGCTGAGCATGTCGAAGATATCGATTGTTGAGAATGTAATGAAGTTATCGTAACTGATATTCACATCACTGATCTCTTTGGTGTCATTCACTTTTCTTGTAATCTTTCCAGATTAAGCATGCTTCGCGGACTTGTTATCGTGGCGTGCAGTTTGCTGCTAAGCTCGATCGCTGCCAATCCTGTTGCTCCAAAAGCTGTTGGCACGGAGCTCATTATCTTACACAACAATGATATGCACGCGAGGTTCGAGCAGACGAACGTGAATGGCGGAACTTGCACTCCGGAGGATGCCAATACAGATAAATGTTACGGCGGATTTGCACGTGTCGCCCACGAGTGAGAGTAATGACTTGTTGATGATAGAATCTTTACAATGTTGAGCAACTTTCAGGGTGCGCAAATACCGCGAAGAGGCAAAGAAGGGGGGAACTCCCGTGCTCTATTTAAATGCAGGTGATACGTACACTGGCACTGCCTGGTTCACCATCTTCAAGGACAACATTACTAGTGCCTTCCTTAATAAACTGCAACCAGATGCCATTGTGAGATTCTACACGCATTCAATGATAAATTTTCCTATTTACTTCTTCTTAACCATTTTATAGTCGCTTGGCAACCATGAGTTTGATAAGAATGTACAGGGACTCATACCATTCCTTAATGCTGTAGATTTTCCCGTTTTGGTTTGTAATTTGGACTTGACCAATGAGCCTGGGTTAGCAGGTACCAAGAAGCTGTTTAACTCCACGATTCTTGAAGTGAACGGTGCGAAGATTGGAGTCATTGGCTACCTTACTCCGGACACGAAGAATCTCTCCTATCAAAACAATGTGGAATATACGGAGGAAATTGTCTCAATCAAGTGATTATGCCAAAGATTTACTATCTGAATTACAAATATGAGGGTTGACTTATTGCAGTGCTGAAGCAAAGAAGCTTAAGGATCAGGGTATCAACATTATCATTGCTCTGGGTCATTCTGGCTACCAGAAGGATCAGCAAATAGCCAGGGACTGCCCGGAGGTGGACATTGTCATTGGTGGTCACTCTCACACTTTTCTGGACTCAAGTCAACCTGTCGCCGATAAGGATGACACAAACCCTGAAGCTGTTCGAGGACCGTACCCCACCACAGTCGTGCAGCCGAATGGCAAGAAAGTGCCTGTGGTACAGGCATACGCCTACACCAAATATTTGGGTAAACTACATGTCCAGGTTTGTTCCCGATCTCAACTGAACAAGAGTGTATAATAAATTCATATTCATTTTCTTAGTTCGATTCAGAGGGAAATTTGATTGAGTTTGATGGCGCACCCATTCTACTTAATGCTTCGGTTATCCAAGAAGAAGATCTGTTGGACTTACTTGATGTATACCGTCCTAATATCACCGCTCTGGAGCAAACAATTGTTGGTTACACCAAGGTTACCCTTGAGGGAGGAAACATATGTCGCCTGAGAGAATGCAATCTCGGAAATCTTGTTGCCGATTCCATGGTACACACTCGAGTATTGGAAGATAAGAGTGGGAATTTTTGGACTGACGCTCCAATTGCTTTGATACAGGGAGGCGGTAAGTTGATTTACGTAGCAAATGTGCAAATTGTGATTGCAGATTGGTATTCCAGGAATACGTGCCTCGATTGATAAGAATTTCAATGGTTCCATCACGGGCAGCGACATTCTCACAGTGCTTCCCTTTGAGAACAATCTCTATATTACGCGCATTTCTGGCAAAACATTGCTAAATGCGTTGGAACGGTCGGCTTCCATTCGGAATCAAGACTCGAATGGTGGTTTCCTACAATTTGCTGGCATTCGCGTGGAGTATGATTACGATATGGACGAAGGACACCGTGTTGCCTCCGCTCTAGTGCGTTGTAGCGAATGCAATGTGCCTTCCTACAGCCATCTCAATCAATCGGCCTACTACAAGGTGATTGTTAATGAGTTTCTACTGAACGGTGGCGATGGTTATAACCTAAAGGAGGAGCATGAACCGTACTCGGAACTCCTAGTGAAAAATGATCAATTTGCCTTTGGGCAGTATTTGGAAGCGCGGCATTATGTCTATCCCGAAAACGAGGGTCGCATTGTTATCAAGGGACCTACAGATAATGCGGGTACTATAGTAGGATCCATTGCTTTGATTTTGGTCTCCTCTTTGATCACACGTTTGTTTAATTAATTTTATGTATATCTTCAGATCTAACGCAAAATTGTTTAACTATATACAGTAGTTGTGAATTTATAAGTTTAAATATACAATAAATACCTGACTGAATGTCGTGATAAGTTTACAGCCTGAGATAGTCTTGTGTTATTTAATTGGCGATAAAAGATAAACACAAATAATAATTGGACATCTATTCGTAGCTATAAGTGATGCTAACATACGTTTATACAGTCGAGCTCAATGTGATAACAAATAATCACGTTCTACTCGGTTATACTTAGATAGGTTGGTATCGCTAAGGTCACAACAAATGCGTAGATCCCTTATATTATATTCGACTTGTCAATAGTTTTGAACATCGTTTGATTTGTGGAATATTAAGAAATACCCGAAGTCTGATTATAAAACATCTGTGTTACTCGTTTTACGGTGCCTTTGTCTACCAATTTCTGAGAGTTTGTCATGATAAACAGCGCATCAACTAGGCATTCGTTTGATGGGTCTATTGAAATTGTGCGCTCTAAAATTAAATCTTTTTCACAGACACTTTACTTTAATTTCTGAGCTAATTTCAGAAGTACGACATTATTCACTTTCAGCTGTACAGATACAGATACAGATACAGAACAGATACAGCTTGGTATGTATCCGTCTCTAAAAAAATTCCATGCTAAACGTATTCACGATTACGTGCGATAGAGAAAGCAGCTGCTTTGTCTGGCTGATAACGCAGCCAGACAGCTGTGGTAAGTTGCGGGCTGCTGCGCACTGTGAGTGATAAGTGAGCCACCGTTACGTTGCACGAGCCGTTTGACACTGCACTTTGACTCTCACTCTTGATGATCTTACTCTCTCAATATTGCTCTCGCGGTTACTCTTAGTGTTTGTGCGTGGATGTTTGGCAGTGCGATTGTAAATGTCGGTGGCAGCGGTTGAATCGCTGACAGTTGCATATGTGTGCGATCTTTAGAACAAACGTGTCGTAATTATACACTTAAGTATGTTCTTAGGGTACTTTGTCTATGTGTGTGCTGAGGGGGAATGGAAGGAGGGCTTGTTATGGCCCTGTTTCCAAGCAACCAAAACTCAAAGTTTTTACAATCGATTCGAATCTGCAACCAAGTATTTGTAACTAAACAAAACTATACTCGTTTAGATACGAACAGCAAGTTCAAGTGCTCACTTGAACAATAGTAAGTTGGTTAAGTTAAGTTTCTTCATTCTCCGGCACTTTAACTAATTTGCACGTGTTTCGCATTGTGGTTGTGGGTCCCTCAGTGTCACGGTCATTGTGAAATACGAGTACTTATTTTAAAAGCGATTATATTTAATTATTTTGGCTTCGGTTGAGTTCATTTATATTTGCGATTAATAAGCAAACAATTATATAATTAACTGAATCTTTTTCAGCCTTATAAATTCCCTAAATGCAAGAAAAACTTGGTTTGGTTGCTGATCAATTAATTCACACTGCTTTGTTTTTCAAATATATGGAAACGTAATTGGATGACAGAATAAGGAGTCAGCTTATATTTAGGAAAAACAAGATAATCTCAAAACTTATAACTACATTTTTTGTTATCATGCAGAAGGTGTCTTATTTCCAACAGTAAAACTTCGACATCAACTAAAAATTGAGTCAATAGCAGTTTCAGTAAAAAATAAATTATTTGATAAAAATTGTTGTGTCAACAAATTAATTGGCTTAAGATTCACAGCAAAATAACTAAACAATAATGGGCAAGACTTAAAACTCGTTTGTACTGAACTTTTAAGGAGGTTCTCTGACTAACAATATTAAAAATCTTTTCACTTACAATGCAGATAACTGGTTTGATGTAAAGCCAAGCAATTAAGTTTATTTATTAATGAGGCAAACCCACACAATCTAATGATAATAATGAGAATAACAAATCAGAGTAAATCTGTAAACATTTAAGCCCCCATATACTGGCCAGGTTAGTTAAGTAAGGGAATAAGTTACTTGCTCAGTACCAGCCATAAGGATTGATTTGTCAAAGTCATTCTGAGTTATAGCTAATAAAATGCCGCCTATTTACAGAGCAATAATCACACTTTTATGAGGCCATGGATAACTTCATTAGTGACACCCATTAAGAAATATCATATCATATAGTAATGTGTTGTCTTGTTCTCTCTTTGATCCGCAGTTCAAAAATGGTTGAATGGACCCATTTGATAATCGTATTGCTGTTTATGCTCACTGTAAGGGCCAATCCCATACCAGGGAAGCCCTTTGTAGCTACTGAGTTCATCATCCTGCACAATAATAATATGCATGCCAGATTTGAGTAGACGAATGTGTACAGCGAAAAGTGTCCTCCCAATGATGTAAAACAGCATAAATGCTACGGAGGATTTGCACGTGTGGCCTACGAGTAAGATGCCAAAAAAAGAGTTGGAAAATATCGTGCAGAGGCTAAAAGTGGAGGAACCCCAGTCATTTATTTGAACGCTGGAGATACATATGCTGGCACTGCGTGGTTTGCCCTATTTAAGGATAAAATAGCCAGCAGTTTTCTCAATAAATTGCAGCCTGATGCTATTGTAAGGACCAATTTGGATTGCCTATGATGTTCCCTCGACTAATGTTTGTTCAACTAATTGCAGTCCCTGGGTAACCACGAATTTGATGAGAAAGTGGACGGTTTAATTCCCTTTCTTAATGATGTTAATTTCCCGGTATTGGCCTGCAACCTGGATCTCACCTATGAGACCGCCTTGGCTGCCACCAAGCACTTGGCAAATTCAACCATCCTTGAGGTAAATGGTACCAAGATTGCCGTAATTGGTTACCTTACCCCGGATACGAAAGTGTTGTCTATTGAAAACAATGTCATATTCAATGAAGAGGTCATTGCCATCAAGTAAGTAATTTTAAGGCTTTTTGATATTTTTATGATTTTTAATCATAATACCCAGCGCTGAGGCGGCAAGACTAAAGGTTCAAGGATTAAACATCATCATTGCGCTGGGACACTCTGGTTACCAAAAGGATCAAGAGATTGCGAAAAAATGCCCAGAAGTTGACATCGTCATTGGGGGGCACACCAACACATTCCTCTATAATGGAGAGAAGCCCAGTGTTGAGAGCGTAGATGGACCTTATCCCACAGTGATCACCCAGAACAGTGGAAAGCGGGTTCCTGTGGTACAGGCCTACGCCTACACGAAGTATCTGGGCAAATTGCATGTGAAGGTTGGTTGACCTTACATAGACTTTGATAGAAGCCATTAACCATAGTCTTTCCGTAACAGTTCGATGAAGATTGCAATTTAATTGAGTTTAATGGATCGCTAATTCTACTGAATTCTGATGTAGCACAAGACGACGAAGTGCTGAATCTATTAGAATTGTATCGGGACAATGTAACGGCGTTGGAAAAATCCGTGGTGGGGCATAGCAAGGTGTATCTAGAGGGTCAGAAAGCTATTTGCCGTTCCATTGAGTGTAATATAGGAAATCTCATTACCGATGCCATGATTTTCAGTCGAGTCATGGAGGATCAAGGAGGCGATTTCTGGACTGATGCGGCGATTGCTTTTCATCAAGGAGGGGGTAAGTTCATTTAAATCCATTTGGCATCCATACAATCGTCTTTATTAATGGCATTTCAGGAATACGAAGCTCAATTGACAAGAAATTCGACGGTTTGATAACCCGGAACGATCTATTAACGGTTTTCCCCTTCGATAATGAACTTTATGTCACGAGAATTAGTGGGAGAGCTATTAGGATTGCCCTCGAACATGCGGCTGCTGTTAGGTTTAAGGACTCCGATGGAGCGTTCCTCCAGGTCTCTGGCCTACACGTTGTCTATAATTCGGATATGGAAGAGGGAAACCGTGTAGTCTCTGTGGATGTGCGCTGTGCCAGTTGCACGGTTCCCTTTTACAGCACCCTGAATGACACTGAGTACTACAATGTGATTGTACCGCAGTTCTTATTAGATGGTGGTGTTGGTCACACCATGGTCGATGAAGTCAATCCTATGGTGATACGAATGCAGAAAACAGTCGTCGAAGCCATTAGCCAGTATCTGCAACAACACAGCTTCGTCTATCCGGAGGTGGAAGGTCGGATAAAGTTCAAAACATTTCTCAAAAGTGTTTCCTCTGCTTGTTTGCCCTAACTGTTTCCTCATTGCTGCTTACATAAATCTCTTTAAATGTATATGTTAAAAACAAATTGTGTAATCTTACTTCAAATAAAGCTATTATAAAGCTAAATGAGTATTGCATTTACGTATTGTAATTATGAGTCATGTTAACATACACTTAATCACGATTTTGGAGAACTCATCACAATTGATACCATATGATTACCAAATAATTGAGTTATACTGCATTGAGAATTAAGTATATGTTTAAAATATTTTAAACTACGTAAACATTTGCTTAAAACATATGTCCGTTTCTATAATCAACCAAATAAACACTAATTACTAGTAGGGAATTTCAAAGTCATACCTTCTGTATAATTTTAGATCAGTATGTTCTGGAACCTGATACTATTTCTGATTATACTTACACAAAGCCATGGATTTAAGTTCACCATCGTTCATAACAATGACATGCACGCCAGGTATGACCCCATGAAGGGAAGCAGTGGCAAGTGTCCCAAAGGAGACGACGAGAGAGGCCTGTGCTTCGGAGGCTTTGCCAGAGTGGCAACTGCGTGAGTTTCTTCTACATCGAAGCTATCCTCTTGATACTTATGCCTGCTTTTAGTGTTGCAAAGGCAAGAGCCGAAGGACCGACATTGTATTTGAATGCTGGTGATACCTTTCACGGCACATTCTGGTACGGAGTCTATAAAGGTCAGCTGGCTGCAGAGCTGTCAAATTTACTTGATCCAGATGCAATGGTTAGTAAAGAACTAAATTAGATAATACCCCACATTTATTCATATGTCAATATCATTTAACAGGCTCTAGGTAACCACGAGTTCGATGACAATGTTGCTGGACTGGTTCCTTTTCTAGAAACGGTCAAATTCCCGATTGTATGCTGCAATATTGACGTGAGTAGAGTTCCGGAGCTACAAGGATTTCAAAATTTGGTTCATTCCACGATCATCACAAAGCTGGGCAAGAAGATTGGCATTATTGGATACATAACGCCGCTTACTAAATATTACGTTCCTTATAATAAAATTGAATACTTTGACGAGATATCGTCAATTAAGTAAGCCTCCATACTACTTATGAGAATTATTGTTTAATTTTTACGAATCATTTAAGCCTGGAAGCCAAATTGCTTATTAAAAAACGAGTCAATATCATAATTGCACTCGGACATTCTGGCTATGAAAAGGATCGGATGATTGCATTGCACTGTCCGGATATTGATCTGATCATTGGTGGACACTCGCACACGTTTCTATATACAGGAACTTCACCAGATGAGGAGAAATCAGAAGGTGACTATCCGACCGTGATGACTAGACCAAATGGCCAACAAGTACCTGTTCTTCAAGCTTATGCATTTACTAAATATTTGGGAAAAATTGATTTAGAGGTAAGCTATTGTGAAAATGGTTGAATCGTTCGATGGTCCACTCTTCCACTCTTACTACATATCTAGTTCGACAATATGGGAAAACTAATAAACTTCAATGGCACTTCGATTCTACTGGATAAATGGATTCCTCACCAGGCCAATATCAAGGCTCTTTTAGATATTAAAGGGCAAAAAGTATATAAATTTAATAAGGAATATTTGGAAGAGAGGAATTCGTTTATGGAAAATCTGGTGTACCCAGAGGCTGATGACGAAAAAGAGTTTCATGATCCAGAAATGCTAAGATCCATTGGATATGTAGACAAGATAGTGCACCTTATAACACTAATGACAACATTTCTGTTAATATCAATTGGCAATTAAAAACAGACAAGTTACCAACTTGACTGAAACATGTTAATATTCTCAGTTTACTTATCAACTAATTTCAAATGAGTAAACAAATAATCACAAAGACACAAAATTACTATTATTTATTATATTCAAATGGGGCTTACGATTAACGTGTTTTGGAGCTTGTTACCTTTTCTGATCTTGCTTAAACAAAGCTATGGATTTAAGTTCACCATCGTTCATACCAATGACATGCACGCCAGGTATGACCCCATGAAGGGAAGCAGTGGTAAGTGTCCCCAAGGAGACGACGAGAGAGGCCTGTGCTTCGGAGGCTTCGCCAGAGTGGCAACGGCGTAAGTGTCCACATGAATATCCTTGATAGCCCTTAAGTCTTATTTTAGTGTAGCAAAAGCCAGAGCTGAGGGTCCGACGATCTATCTAAATGCAGGCGACACGTATCAGGGAACGCCTTGGTATACGCTCTACAAGGGCGATCTGGCAGCAGATCTGATGAATATGCTCAATCCAGATGCAATGGTACGTACTTCTCGTATGATAATCAATTAGATGGATAAAAAGATAATGTCATCATTGGCCAGTCTCTGGGAAATCACGAATTTGATGACAATATCGAGGGATTACTGCCTTTTCTTAATAAGGTCAAATTCCCTATAGTCAGTTGCAATTTGGACATAAGTAAAGTTCCCCAATTACAAAGTGCAAAGAGATTGATGCCCTCAACGATTATCACAAAATTGGAAAAGCAGATTGGTATTATTGGCTACCTTACGCCTGAAACAAAAGATCTTGTTGCAGGGAATGACTTGGAGTATTACAATGAAATACCATCCATAAAGTAGTTATTTTCATTCTATTAGATGTTTCAAAATAAATTTCAGAAATCTATTTTTCATGCTGCACTCGCAAGTGCGGAAGCAAAACAACTTTTAGAGAAGGGAGTTAATATCATAATAGCTCTGGGGCATTCAGGCTATAAAAGGGATCAGGAAATTGCCATTAATTGCCCAGATGTGGATGTTGTCATCGGTGGGCACTCGCATACTTTTCTCTACACGGGAAATCCACCGTCGCGTGAAAAACCCGAAGGAAACTATCCGACTGTTGTTGCCAAGGCAAATGGTCGACAGGTGCCTGTCCTGCAGGCATATGCTTATACCAAATATTTGGGAAATATCCAACTGGAGGCAAGTATTTGTTATTCTTCCTCTACTTATAAAAGGCCGATTACTATTAATAACGTTATCTGCTAAAATACAACCTCTTCGCTAGTTTGACAATAGAGGAAACTTAATTAATTTTAAGGGCCACCCAATCTTGTTGAACTCGTCGGTGACACTCGAGAGCAATATTAGGTCCCTCCTGGACATGAAAAGAAAGAAAATAGATGAACTGGATGGTCAAGTAGTGGGTACTACTAAGGTGTTTCTTAATGGCGATCCTAAGGCATGTAGAAAGAATGAATGTAATTTTGGCAACTTTATTTGCGATGCCTTAATTTACGGTCGTGTAGCTGAGGATTTTGGCGGACTCTATTGGACAGATGCATCGATAGCACTAATCAATGGAGGAGGTATATGACTGCAACTGTCCTAATTAACTGTCTGTTCATTCTATATATTTTGTTCTATCGTTAGGAATTCGAGCATCTATTGATGCAGGAATGGATGGCACTGTAACCGGAGCTGATATAGCCACCGTTATGCCCTTTGGCAATACCATATCAGTTGCTCGTATTAAGGGTGCGAATCTTGTCAAGTCGTTGGAGCATTCGGCATCGTTACGCAACTCAGAATCGGATGGAGGGTTCCTGCAAGTGTCTGGCTTGCGGATCGTCTTAAATTTCAATCGGCCCAAAGGTAAACGCGTTACATCGGTTTCAGTACTCTGCGCTGATTGTGAGATTCCACACTATCAGCCTCTAGATAGGCATAAATACTATGGGGTGATAATGCCGACGTACATACTGAATGGCGGGGATGGCCATAAATATTTCAAAAAAGCATCAGACACGCAACACAGTGTAATGCGTCTTATTGATCGGGAAATAGTAACAAAATACTTTCAGGAGCACAAAATTGTCTTTCCGAAGCGGGAACAACGGATAACTATCTTAGAAAAAGAATATAAATCTTGCGCCCCTCCTCTAACTCAAAGTCGATTTGCTTTAATGGCGTTTGTAGCTCTTCAGCTTTTTGCCATTTTGAAAATACTTTCAATAAATTAAGAAACAAGAAGCCCTTGGTGACAAACTAATGCCAAGATTATGTGCAGAGAATATGTCTATGTTAAATTCTCAATTTGAGATTAATGATCTATTCTAATGCGCAGTTCGGTGAGCTTCATTTGTTGTTTTTGTTAATTGTTAATTGCTTTACTCTCGGATCTCGAGCCACAGGTCGTCGCACTGTAAGGTTGTGCATTGACCTTCTATTATTATACAGCGCCCTTGGCTGAAGACATGTGTCTAAGCCTTAGCTTCTCTTAACTGGCACACACTGATAATTATACTCGCTGACATAGGCTAGTTCAAGTCGTATTATCTATGGACAATCCTAGCCGCGTTAACTCAACACGTTATTACTCCATAGTCCTGCCATCCTTAAAGAAAATCTACCATTCTTTAAACATTCTTGATCACAACGACGAGGTGAATCGATGTAGCCTTGCCCGACCGTCCTTCCGTCTGTTTCTTTGAAATCGCATTGAAATCTGTCTTGATGGAACTTCGATTGTATCACTGTATTAATCATATAATCGGTTTAAAATTACCGTTTAGCAATAAAAACTTTGTTATTTCATGGGATATTTCAATCAATCTCAAAGTTCTGTATTTTCCTATACATCCTGATCACAACATTGAATGCACGACTCTTCAAGGGTATCAAATCTTCGACCTCCCAAACATAATCTTTCTTCTTTTGGTTCTTTAAACATTAATATAATATGATAATTAGAAACGGTCTCCGTGCATTTCATTATTAAAAAAATTAACCAAACTTAATGTGGAGTTTTATTAAGTCCGAGTTCAGGGTATTGGATGAATTATTGTTGCCAATGGTCTGTATTATACATCCAGATCATTTAGGTTAGAACATTACTACTATGTCATAAATATTTGATATAATAAAATAACTTTATCATCTGTTAGTTTAGACCCAATGTGCACTCGCGTGCAAGAAGCAGTTGAGCTTCGGCCCTCGCCCTCGCCCTCGCCCCCACCGTCGCCGTCGCCGTTGTCTCAATGGCGCTTCTGGCAGTTTCTACTGCTGTTGCTATTATTTATGTTGTTGTTGCTGCTTTAGCTGATGTCGTGAGAATTACACATACATCTGCACTTTAAGCTGAAGCTGAAGCTGAAGCTAGCAAATGACTTGGTCGTAGGCGACACAAACACGGCTTTGGCGTCTTTTCCAGCAGCTGAAGGCCCAACCATGGCCGATGGGCCATGGCTTAAGCCTATGCATAAGCCCAACAAACTGAGAAGTCTTCTTTCCTACTCGTATTGTATGTAATTATGGCGAGCGGTTCATACTTAAACTCACTCTCGGCACTTGATGTCAGTAAGGTCTGGATACTGTATACTGAGGTCTTTGCCTGCTGGACGCCGGTCAAGTGCAGAATCTGGCATTTTGCACGGCACTTTAGCTTTCAACTATCAGTCATTCAGTTAGTCATGGTTCAAAGAGGTTCTTGAACTCACCCACACCCACACCCGCATCCGAATCACATTCACATTGAATGTCTGCTTAAATACCGAGATGTTGGCAGTGGCATTTCAATTTCGCAAATAGAGACTTGTGAAGTTATCTGTGTGCGTGTGTGTGTGTGTGTGTGTGTGTGTGTGTGTGTGTGTGTGTGTGTGTGTGTGTGTGTGTGTGTGTGTGTGTGTGTGTGTGTGTGTGTGTGTGCGTGCTTATGTGTGTGTGCTTATGTGTGATGACCCTGGCCGGGAAAACAGGCCTGAGCCATCTGTCTGGCTGGCACCACTTAGCACCACTTCGTATGAGCATAAGTATGTATAATCTTCTCGAACTGTTTTCCCCATTTAAACGGTAAATGTGCGCATAAAAGACAACTTCCGTCTTTGAATCTCTATTTTCTGTTTTGATTTCCTTCGCTGAAAATGCTTAATTCGGTTTGTGGACTCGTAATGGCCATATTAGTGACATTGGCCGATGTGCAAAGAGTCTAAGATCATGGGTAAGGGGTAAGATTACTCGTACTTGTATCTAGACCAAGAGTCAGACTCCCAAATTAGTTGAAACAATCTTCATTCAACGCGATTTTCGTGTTGTTGCAGTTGTTAATTTTGTTTCTTTGTTGGCATTGTTACGCTTTACCTCTTGGTCGTGATTTTTGTGCCCAGTTCGCCAGAAACGTTGAATTGGCTTCACCTTTTGACATGGAATTCGAAATGACGTGAATCACACAGAGGAGAACTCAAAACTGTTGTTGCTGTCGTAGTTCTAGTCGTTGTGGTTGTGGTTGTGCTTGTGGTTGTGCTTGTGGTTGTGCATGTAGTTGCTCTTCCACAGACATCATCGGAATAGCCAAATTTGCCTCGTCCTCATTCTCTTTGATTGCCAACTAACGCTATCCAGCCGCTGGCCGTTAGGCACCAAACACAAGGCATCGGGAATCCGAAATCGGAAATCGGAATCGAGCATTGGGCATAGGACATGCCAAATGCTCATTTGCCTCGTTTGCTTATGTCTTTTGACTGGCTTTGCTTTGTGATCGAAATTATTTACCGTTGATATAGGCACGGTCAAGGCAAAAAGCCTGATCTGAGATATTATACTCAGGCATAAAGATGTAACAACTATGTCACGATTTTTGTAACGCATCAATGCATTCAACAATTCATAAGGTATATATTCAAAATGCTCCTACTTGACTTCGGCTCCTCTGATACCTCTCCCCAAGAGTTATGGTTATTATGATTATAAAAGTGGTAACTGTAAATATTAAATTAAATATTGTATCTTTAAATTTTCAAATCAATATTTTGTTAAAAAGCTTGCATATATCAATTTGTCAGGGTATCTATAGGAGTTGAAGTTAAGGTTGATAATTCGTTTGTTATGCTAAACATTTACTGCAAATGCTGCCTGCAATCCCGCATATTTTAATAACTTATTACAATAAGTTTGGATGAAGCTGTGCATATGAATTTATGTATGAAGGACCCCAAAACTCCGGAGGGGCACTTCTGGCTTGTTTATGTGATTTTCTGGGCTCGGCACTCACGACACTCACGTGGCAGCAGTAAGTGCTGGCCAAGATGCAAATGCTGATGACCTTCGTGGATCAAGGACACAAACATGCAAACAGACAAACAAACCAGAGCCAAAAGGATGGGATGGTGATGAAATTCTTTGACTTTTTGCTTCTCAAATCAAGAGAAAGATTTAAGAGATCATATTGTAATTAATTCGAAATCAGGCAAGCGGAATTGTGATGTCTGCTTCAGATCAGCTTTGGCTCCAACTTCAACATCATGTGTGTCATTTCCGTTGGCAGTAAGAGTTCCGAAATTAAATCCGTGATATCTGAATATGCAGAGTTCTTAATCCTTTGATCTCATGCGGAAAATCTTCATATAAGCTTTAGCAGCAATCCCGCTGGTTCACGAATACCATGACCATGTCATCATCATCACTCCAGAAGTTGACGGTTAAGTATATTCTGAATACTCTGGATACAGAAGCAATGCCCCGACTATGCGAATGTGTGTGTGTGTGTGTGTGTGAGTTTGTGCGTGAATGTGTGTGTGCATAGAAAGAGACAAAAATAAATCGAAGCTAGCCAACAGTTTGCCTGCGTGTTGCCAAAGTCCGTTTGCAAAGTCGAGGATTTCTACCAAAAGGCGAATTAAATTCCTCAATCTTGTGCCAAGTTTATTTTTAGACCAACAAAACAACAACATGGTCCCCAAACAAGTCAAGAAAACTAGCAATGAAATAAAGCAGAGAAAAGGGAAACAACAACAACGAAGATGAATACGAAGAGGAACCAACAAAGTATGAACAGAGCACACAAATGGTGAAGATCACAAGATCAACTAGAAGCAAAAGCAGTAAAAGAACTTACTGCAGAGCAGCAACATGTTTAGATGGATATGGATGAATGCTGTTAAGACGAAGGCCATCCAAATAGCTGCCTTTAGACACTAAAATCCATTCCGCAGCAGCAGCAACACTAAATCCAGATAGCTAGGATCCAGCCCGACGCGACGCGAAGCGACTCGGCGGTCACATTAAACTGAATGCGTCGACAGGCGTCAGCAGCAACGTCGGCGTCGCCCCGGCGGCAGCCTCATCCACGACAACAGCAAAGTAACATTAACAACAAACTCAATAAACGATGCACGTAGGGCGGCCCAAAATCTCGGTGCGTTTCTCGATAGAATTTTGATTGCAATACGCACGCACAGACACAGCCTCAGCCACAACCTCAGCCACAGCCACAGCCACAGCCCCATCCTCAGACCCAGTGGCAGTCGCAATGCCAACTTTTTGTTGATGTCCAGCGCAAGTCAACAACCACGTAGACCGAAGCTGTGGCTCAGGCCTTACTTTACTTGGGTACCAGTCCCAGTGCCAGGGCCAATGCTTGGCAATCGAAGGAAGCAAGGCCCTGACCCAACTGGGAAAATGAACGCATTCCATTTCCCATGACTCTTAATCACCTAGTCATTATTATATTTGCTCGTACTCAGACTTGAATATAATTATGGCCCACACCCACCTATCTAGTCATTTATCCATCCATACGTCGAATTGGATTAAATATTGATTAAGCTCATCCAGCCAGAAGAAGGCATCGCGAAAGATACAACAGGGAATAATAACAACAAAGCAATGGCACTGGCAATAAATTAGCCTGACTTTTAACTCAAGTGATCTTTAAAAAGCTTCTATGAACTGACATCCTTAGCTAATTAAATGTCGCACGCAATATCCGACAGAGTTTTGAAAACTGAACTTATTTTCGACTGACCATCCAATTTAATTCAAATTTATTAAATTCCATTCGGGCTTTAATAAAATATAATTTCTGCTGTACTTTAATTTTTGGTCCTAGGAGTGCAAGAAGCTAATAAATTTATGACAGTATCTGCTTTTTTAATTTTGAACGAATTTTGGAATAAGAAACAATTCAAATAAAATATATATATATAATAATATATAAAAAATAGAATATAATGTATTTAATAAGATAATATTCGCCAAATTGGCACCTGCATATCAGTATGTGTATTCGAAGAGATGTCTTACTTTTTATTAAGATTGAAATTGTAACCGACAAGCAATTGGAGTAGCATTTGAGACTGTAATAGATGTGGGAATGTTCAAGAGTAAATTTGAGTTTAATTAACATTATGTGACAGCTTGCGGGGTAATTCTGATGCATAAAACCTAGTTCCTCAGGCTTGGCTAAGATTATATAAAACGAGGCGCATGCAACAGTTTAGTACTCAGCATCAGTATTTACAACTGAAAAAGGCTAAGGGTACAGTCGACCGCAGTCGACAGTGGGAGACTCTGTACTTTTCGTAAGAAGCAAAAAAAGAAGATGGAGTGGCAAAAATCTAAAATATAATAAAAACGAGCGCGCGCGACAGTATAAAACCCTGTGCAGTTTTATAAATTAAGTATTTTGCTTATAATACAAATAAGAACGTAGCAGGTGTTTATTAAAGAATACTCTTTTGAAACTATCATTTAGCATATGATTTCTGCTTATTTCTTGCTTATAACAGCAAGCTTTCACATATGTATACATATTCAATCAAAGCTGAGTGTTACGACACTTAATTTACTTATGCTTGTGTCGTAGTAGTTCGCTATCTCGCTCGCACACATGTGCAAATATGGTAAGCAGACGCATGTATCACAGTCGTTCGCTGTCTCGCTCGCTCACATGTGCTGCCTGCTGCTCAACGATTCCGTGGAAAAAAAAAAAACTTTAATTTCTTTGCTGATTTTCTGTCTTATTTATAAACCGATCTTGATGAAACTTTCAGCGTTCCTTCTATATATCATTCTTAACGCACTTGTTAAGTTAGAAGTGCCTACGTTGAGAAATGTGGCCATAATACGTTTTTTTTGAATTGCGGGGGTGGGGGGAAAGATATCGAAAATCTAACATAAACTCGATCTGGAGAGGGTATACAGGAACCTTCATGCCAAATTTGGTGTCTCTAGCTCTTATAGTTGCTGAGATCGACGCGTTCATACAGACAGACGGACAGACGGACAGACGGACAGACGGACAGACAGACGGACATGCCTCAATCGACTCGGCTATTGATACTGATTAAGAATATATATACTTTATAGGGTCGGAGATGCCTCCTTCTGCCTGTTACATACATTTGCACAAAATTATTATACCCTTTTTTGCCCATTTTTAATGGGCACAGGGTATAAAAAAGTAGTTTCGAACCGCAGACCTCTCGCGTACAAATCCTATGTATTCTAAGTTGACTTATGCAGCACGAATTTGAGCATTTGAAATATATATACATAAATTCGAATTTCTAATTGTTATTTCAATTTCTTAAAGATTTTGCTACTTTCTGACATATGAGGCAGACTTTATAATATATATTTAAATAAAATAACAATAAACTCAAATTTGAAATTGTCAGCAGCGAGATTTAAACCCGCGTACTCGTAGCGAGTCTTGTTGTTGTTGCTCTAATGCTGCTCAGCCCTCATGAACTTGGTGGTCATTCATTCATTAAAATCTCCGATCGTGATGAAATTTTCAGAAAACATCCGCACACATGCACACTCTATGTGTACCAAATCTGCCATGTGTGCCAAGTCGGCAGCTTTTATAATAGGTTTTTTTTCGAATTGCGGGGGCGTGTCAAAAATCTAAAACAAACTTGATCTGCCTGCACACTATAAGAGTGATGTCACCAAATTTGGTAACTAGCTCATATAGTCTCCGAGATCTAGGTGACAGACAGACAGACAGATGGACATGGCTATATCGTCTCGGCTGTTGATGCTGATCAAGAATATATATATTCTTTATAGGGTCACATATGACTCCTTCTGCACAAATCGCTTTCGTCAAACTTGGAAGACTATGTACTTTTTTAAAGTGCAGAGTCTAATTATACAAATATCAAGATATATAGTCAGAACTTTTGTAAATGTATATACATGTGTATATGCATATTCATATGTAGACACATTAAAAGAATATTACAATTTTATATTGCGGGTCTCTTCGTTAGCTTTTTCTGTTGGTGGGGCACCCGCAGACTTAAGCATTGTCAAAATGCAAAAGAGAAGATCATTATTACATTTCACGCTTCCAGGCAGGGATCGTAAAACCGAAACCACAAACCAGTCGAAACGTCGGCGTCGGCGTCGGCGTCGCCGTTGACTTTGACTTCAACGTCGACGTCGGCGTTGCCGGTAACTTCGATAACGTACCAAATTAATGGAACGATCGCACAGGGCTGGAGCTGGGCCTGTGGCCAGAGGCGGCGGTGGAGCTCAGGCCATGGTGAGACAGGGCGGGCTGGGACCGGACGAGACGGGACGGGACGAGACGGGACGGAACAAGAATAGGGCCCAAACACAGGCCAGGTAAGTGAGACCAGCAGAACTTAAAACGAAATCGACGTTGTGGGAGAAAGAATAAAACTAACAATGAAAAGCGAACAGCGACTCCCATTGGAATGATGGCAACGGCGACTTGCAGCCCAGGCAAATATGCATGAATGCGTATGAGTTTGTGTGTGTTTGGTATTTCAGTTTTGGCCCTCTCGTCTGTACTTTTGTGCCGTCGAAACCGTCGCGGCTTTATTGTGCTCTTTGTCTAGCACTGAGCTCGGGCCAAGAAGTCATCAAGTTCCAGTGCCGCACGATCTCAAGCACGCACACAAAGGAATACATACACACGCACTCACTCACATACAATGACAGATACCAACAACGCGTTCCAATCACATCCACGAAATGCACAAATAGCTGTTCGGGTTCGAGTTTTGAAATGGAAATGGGACGGGAATAAGTGCGGGTATGGGTTCGGGTTCGGGTTCGGGTTCAGATTCGGGTTGGTTCTTGCCTTTTCTTTGTTGTTACTATCGTGGTAAACACTATCGCATTTCATATTCTTTCGCTTGCTGCTTTCGTGTTTCATGGCTTATTCCATTGCTGGCTCATTCATTCATGATCACCAATACATTCATGTGTTGCACGTACAGAGTACCTATAGAATCAGCCTTTCCAATTTCCTTTTTAAGCTAACAATCTGGCCCTCTTCACGACATTTACTTTTGTGTACTCGGACAAGCAACATTGCCAGCTCCGAACCGAACTTAGACCAGCAGATAGTTCTAGCAGCAATCAAAAGACCTCAACTTCAAGTTCTGATTGTGTGACCATTTGATCAAAGGATTAGAGACATTTCAGTGTGTACGTTTGTCTGTGTAACTGTGTGTGTGTGTGTGCTAGGTGCGACCTATGGTCTTCGTCTTCGTCTTCGTCTTCGACAACGGCATCGCCCATCGTCCATCGTCCACCGCCTCGAATCGTTTCGTTCTCAGCACATTGGAAGAGGAAATTCTTACAAAAACTGGAAATTAAATTGGAATTGGAAGTGTTGGAGTACTAGAAGTAACAGCAGCAGCAGCATCAGCAGCAGCAGCACAGGCATCAGCAGCGAGTTTCATCTTCACTTTCTTGACGGCTCTGGGTTGCGTGATATAGGCTGGATATCAGTCTGTTCAGTCGAAGGCTTACAGTGAACGCGACGAAAAGTGCCCACGGTTCCCCGATCTCATCAATACCATCATCGCGTTCGTTATATAAATAGCTTTTGCTCAAAGACCCTTGAGAGTTATAACAACGAACTCTTGAAGTGAATATGGCCAAGATCATTTTGTTTTGTGTGCTCAGCCTTTTGGCTTGCGCTGCAGGTTAGTACAAACTACCGCATTTACTCATAACCCAGATTATTATAAGAGAATCAAAAATTAGGAATTGCCAAATATAATAATTTCAATTTTAGTAAACTCATCTAATAATGAATACGAGGTTTGTCGAATTATTTTCCAAAACATAACAGATCTGCAACTGAAGTATATTGAAAGGTTTTTGAAAACTGAAAGCCTCAATCATATTGTAATGATTACAATAATAAGTAATTATATACAAAATTAGACAAATTCAAAAGAGAGTGAGAGAGAAAGAGAGAGAGAGAGATAGTTCTTAAATTTGATTGGGCTGTTCTGGTTACCCGATTTACCATTCTGCAAAATTGATTTGCAAGCATCAGCAACTGCATCTGCAGCTGGTCCTGCATAATAATCATTTCGATGCTAACCGGAGGGAAGTTAGGTGCCAAGAAATAACTAGACTTACCATCTTACCATGATTACATTTGCTCCGAAGGCCTTGCGAATGCGAATCTGACCATACCAAACACCAGAGCTGACTCTGAGTGCATCATTAGAGTCGTGCTAGATTCGTGTAATATTGAAACAAGTGTAAGGGGAGGCGAACGTAATTATCTTCAAATTATAGTGCTCAAGTAGGTTTGGAGTCGGGAAACTGGGCAAATGCAGTTAAATTATTGGGTTACGCGATGAGGAGTTCATCCAGTCCACCTCAAATTGGCTGTAATTCAAAGTGGATGCCCCTTTTATAGATATTCGGAGGCCATTAGAGACCGGACAGAATGGACAGAATAGAATATAATAGTTTTGTGCAAATGTATGTTACAGATATAAGGAGTTATTTCCGACCCTATAAAATACACATATTCCTGATCTAATCCACTATCAAAGGAGTTGTCCGTAAAGCCGAGTCTTGCAACTCTCGATAAGTATTCTAGTCCTGATAAGTTCTGAAACTTTTATGACGATTGGATAATAAACATAGAAGTTATTCAAGAAACAATTTCATATTGCATCGGGTCAAAAGAAAGAGAAGAGAACACTTGCACAACATACATAGCGTAATTGTTCATGCACTTGCTTTTATATGTATGTACATATATATAATTATACGTGGAAGGGTATCTAAGGGTCCAGGTCCCAGGCCCAGGGTATCTCATAGGTCGTTAGATGATGCGGAATTGAATGGGATACATTGATATTACTGTCGTAGAGAAAGCATTCCCCATTTCGATTCTATCTTTTGTTTTCTAATATATCATAATCGGAAAAGTATTTAAAAGTATAATCGTTGTTAGTCACTTTGTCAGTCCTTCGTTTGCTTATGGAAATCTGAACACTTTGGCTTCGGGTTCGGCTTCGTGTGTGTCTTGCATTTAAATCGCCGGAAATAATTTAATATACAAACACACACACACACTATCTGAGTGTAAGAGACTGGGCAGTCAGTCAATAGATATATGTATGTACATAAGGCAAACTCGTACCTCTATTCATGACAAGTTCCATAAATAGTCATCGGTCAGCTGAGGGCCGCCATCCGTTTGCCTAGAGGCTCCGAATCAGAATTGAAAACGAAAATGTCTTTTGGTTTGTTTCGAGTATTTTTATTTGGACAGTGTAAGGCCAACACCAACACACACGCATTCACATGATTCAATGTTGTTATAGTATTGGTTTAGCACGCTCCGAGTGCCCAAGAGACCAAGAGTAAAGTAAAAAGAGGTATACATCTAAGTCAGACTGCGGCTGGCGAGCTACCTGTTGGCCCATGTCCGAAACTAAAGCAGTCAAGTCATTGTCAGCATTGAGGATGATTTTGTTTTTTTTTTTTTGAGGGAGAATTTGAGAATAAGAAGAAAGACAGGCAACTATTTTCATTATTGGCGTTTCTCTCTAGCCACAGTTTGCTTTTTTGCTATTGGGCTATTTAATGTCATCAGCGTCATTATTTCCTCATCGGATCTTGTGTAATTAGCTATTGTACCCGCATCTGTATCTTCTTCTGTAAGTATTGCGGGTCATAGACCTATAAATGCTCCTGGTCATCATCATCATTAAAGCTCAGCAATGAATCATCGAGCCCTACAATTCGATTCTCAGTCTAAGTCCAAGTCCAAGTCCAAGTCATAGCAATCTAAGAAATACGCTAAAAAATGTGTTTTGTCATTTGGATTTCTCGTTTTGGTAATCCTATTTAATGATAGTTTCTTGAGATATCGTTTGATTACGTATTCAATTCTGAAACGACTAGAAACGAAACCGTTACAATTACTCATGGCGATTACTCAATATTCAGAGTGGAGCCCGGTCTGGAGAGTTCAGTGGCCCCCCGGTCTTAGTCTTTGAGCATTTACTGGGATGAGTTTGATTTCTTTTGCTTTTTATAGCCTATGCCCATTATAAATTGGTAAAACGTTTATTATAGCATTGTGCAAATACATACAGGCAAACTGAGACAGCCCCTTTAAAGTATATATATATTCAGTATATATATATTTAGTATCAACAGCCAAGTCAGTCTGTCTTTGCTTCCGTGCATCCGTCTATCCGCCCGTCTGTCTCAGAAACTATAAAAGATAGGGACTCAACATTTTTCCTATAGATTTATTTGATTGTTTTCAATTTAATTTTAAATTCGGGTAGGTCAACGCATTACGACCATACATCTGGATGGTGTGCAGTACTTCATCAGTCGGATGAATCCATACTCGCCGGAGCTGAATTACTTCCTGGCCTATCAGTACTGCCGATCCTTGGGTCTGCAACTGGCCTCTTTTGAGACGAAGGAGAAGGCCGAGTCGATGACTACATATTTAAAAAATGCCGGCTATGGTAACTATGATTTCTGGACATCCGGAAATCGCTTGGGCACGGGCATGTTCCTATGGATGAGCACCGGCTTGCCGTTTAATGCCACATTCGACTTCTTCGAGAACTCGGCCGATGCCATCCAAGCCGGCCTTCTCGATCCCGTTGATCATAATAGCAACACCTCTCCCCAGCGCACAGCTCGCGACAGGTAAGACAGGATTCGGGGCTGCCTTGAAAATAAAATTTGAGCTACAGTTGCCTGGAGCTACTTTTAAACGATACGCAATATATTTACTCTTTATAGCAGCAGTGGTGCCGAGAAGGGCTGCGTCATCCTTAAGCAGCCGACGCTCAAATGGATGCCCGAGGACTGCTCGGACGTCAAGGACTTCATTTGCGAACAGACCCGTTGCTATTATTATAACTATGGCAGCATTCCGGTGTCGTCTGCGCAGGGGTAAGGACAACTAGAGAGCATGGGCGCCACTAAACGATATTAATCAATCAATCAAGCAATCAATCAATAAATAACAAATAAAAATAACTGAATAATTATGATTCATAAGTATAAATACATAAACATAACGTAACGATATACGAGAATGCTTAAGCGAATGTCCTTAATTAAGATTAAAAACAAAACAAAACAAAACAAAAACACAGACAAATAAACATAAACAATTGATAAAACATATCGTGATTAATAAAAGTTAATTTAGTTGACCACAAAAAAACAATAAGAAATTCAAAACACAAAGGAACGTTCAGTTCACAAAGTAATACAAAACTTAATGAAATAGGTGAGCTAAACCCCAAATCGTTACAAATACAAATATACACTACACACACTCATACGAGTATACACGGGTATACAGTTACTGAATCCGTTTCAGGACCTGTCTTTGTGTATACTTTGTTTTATACCTAATACAGAAGACTAATGCGAAGCTACCAGCCCTTTACTAACTTACAGATCACTAAAACTGATATTATGATATCGAACAAAACATGAAAACTTCCTTTTGCTGTCTGAGATGCCACTGTCATTGCCTCTCCTCCAAAAGAATGTTGTGCAATCGGCGAGGAAAATATTATAGAAGAATATATACAACTTTCCGGTAGAAATACAAAACCTCAAATTATATATAGATACTTTCAAGGTCCCCACAAAGATCATGAAATATTCTTTCAATTAGAAATTTGAAGTCAATGTTTATCAAGATCATTTCAAGACAACCACAAATATATGTGATCAGTCTTGAGATCGTCCTTAGATTCTTTTGCACAACTTTCGAGGAGGAAGGCTCTATTGGAGGCCACTTTCAAGACGCTTGCTAATCAAATTGGTGGTTTGGGGCTTAGCTTGTTGTTGTTGTTGGCGTTGATGTTGTTGTGACCATCAAGATTTGTGTTCAACTAACTAACTTTAGATTCAATCTCGCACTTTCGCACTAACCCAAAATCAAGCTCGCTGCCAGTCGATTGACACACATATGTACTAGTTGTTAGTATGTATGTATGTTCAATGCAATCTATATAATTCAACTAGTATATTTAGCTTTTTCCATTTTTTTCGTCCTCTACAGACGCCCCATAACTTCGACGACACCACGCGCGCCCGCCGCACTCCTCAATCTGGCAACCACAACTCCTCTTCCGCTCATCATGTCCACAGGAGCCAGCGGTGTCACTTTGTTTGCCAAGCCAAAATCATCGGTATCAATCAATGCCATGGATGCCTCCCAGCAGCCATCGACGGTTTGGTTCAAGCTCAATCACGATCGGTCTTTGGTCGATTCGGGGGTTGCTGATGTGGATGCTGACCTGGAGGCGGATGTTGAGGAGCACGATGATGCTGACGGGGAGACTGATTTCGATGAGCATGAGCACGAGCACGATCCCGACTCTGGCGATGCCTTGAATGAGCACGCTCGTGAGCTAAGCGATGGCGATGACGTTAAGGAGCACGTTTTTCCACTGAACGATAACGAGTTGCACAATGAAATGCACTCAATTGAGGAGTTACAGCTGCAACTGCAATCTCATGCCACTGAAGAGCATCAAGAGTCCGAGGGGGATGTCGCAGATGCGGATGACAACGCTAGCGCAGAGCATGAAGCTGAATCTGAGTCTGAAACTGAGACAGAGGCAGACTCGCATTTCGAGTCATCAGGCCGGGTCAGCGATATACCAGTTCCTGTTTCGTTGCCCAGTTCCACGGAGTCGCCGGCCATTGAGGTGCGTCTAAAGCAGATTGCGCAGGACTTTGAGAAGATGACTAGTTCGCAGGAGCTTCAGCGATCCGCTGCCGTCAGTAAAGATGAGATCACGCCTCAATCATCGCTTTCGCTCAGCGATCTTATACGCACATTGCGTCCTAATGAACAGCAAATCATACCCCAGATTGACTCCGACTACTCCAATGCCATGCGGGTGCTCGGAAAGACTTCGGCCGTAGTTAACAACGAAGATTCACGCAAATTTAAGGTGCTGCCGGAACCACATAGCTTTTAGTTCTCGTACTCGTACTCCATAAGTTTGCGATGTAGTATGCTCGTCCAGGTGTTGGGGCACTGTCCTGGGTTCCACTGAGGAATGTCCATTTTTTTGTCTTGATCTGCATATGATCGATTAATGACTCTTCTCTCTGCGGACCCACAACAGTTTTCAATCTCTGTAGAAACTAATGAAGATTTTTTCACTAGCATATCGACTAAATATAAATTAGATATCGATTAGGTATCGATTAGAAGGAACTTAAACAAGTTAAGACAAACTTAAATACTTTCTGTTTACCTACTATTATACTTATGCTTTAATTGTATGACAAGTCTCTTCATTAATAAAACGAATTCGATAAATGTAAAATGTGATTAATTTTCTCACTTCCACATCCTCATCACGATGGTGATCATCTCTGAGTGATCTGCCTGGTCCAGCATGTGATTTGTTTTCGATTAATTAAAGCGGCAATAAAGTCAACTAAATATGAATTAAATTCTAGATTCTATAAAGCGATTTTAAAGCGATTATACAAAATTTTAGTTGGGCTGGTCTTCCTCTGACCAACTACAGTGAAATTTTAAATTCATTCTTCTTAATTTAAAGAGGATTTGCGCAGAAGCACTGTGTGTCTTTCTTTTATGTGTCTGTTGGTGTCTTTCACGACGCGGTGGACAGTGGACAGTGGACGGCAGTCATTAACCATAAGACATCAGACAGGTTTTGCCACCCGCCATCTCGGCTCAATTCACGTTACCTCTTCCTTCCCTACAGATAAATCCAGCATCTTGAACTGCTACTCAATTTTGGATGCAGACGCAGAAGCAGAAGAGGACAAAGAATCTCGGCATGAGGATAAGGATGAGCGAGACGAAGACGGTTAACTTTGAATTTGACTTAAAGCCTATGTTCGTTTGAAGTTCTGCTGACTGAAGTTGTTACTGCCGCGGAGAGTGGTTAATGAAAGACATCTCTCATACACAGTGTCTACACCTGCACATCTACACACACGCACATACCAACACACACACACAAACGCATATACACACACACATACACACACACACACACACAGAGAGAGACAGAGAACGACGCCCAGAGTTCTTATTGTTTTGAAGACAACCTTGAAAAGCAAAGCTGGGTCCAACGAACGAATATAAAAAGTTTCTCTTTTGCTGAAATCTCTCTGCAATCTCAGACTCACAAAAAGGTTAAAATTCCTCACGTACATGTTTGAAATACAGCAGCAACTGCAACTTCAACAGGTAACAAGAGGAATTAGGTTCGCAACTTGAAAATCATTCGTCGTGTTGAATGTCTTGTTGATTTTCTCCCTTTTTGCTTAAATAGTTTGATAATATTAAGAATACATGGAATGAGTAGCTGTAGCAGTTATCAATTTAGTCAAAAGGGCTCAACTACAAGATAACCTTCGTTGGGGCCCTTAGCTACTGTACAAATTATTTGCACATATGTATAAAAATGCAATAAAAATGTACATTAAAGTTCACACACTCATGCCAAACTCCAGAACCTAGGTTCACTGATGTGTTATTGTTCTGTTCCTCTTCCTTTGACCGGAAACTATATGAAATTGAAGACACAATAACTTTAGAGTATTTTAACCAATCGAATATTTAGTATACATCGGATTACTAAATACTACATTTCAAGCATAGTTCTATGTTTATAATTTATTATTTATGTTTATAATTTATAACTAATTGTTAATTATATCTGCCAGCTTTCTACTTCCTGTTACATTTATTTGAACGAAGCTGTAATACGCTTTTTTTCAATTTTTAATAGATTTGTATATTATTAAAATAGGAGTATCATATTATTTTTCCTTTTCATAGATAAAAACTCACTCTTATTCCCTAGAAGTCAGTTTATAGTTAGTTATGTTTACTTTAAATTTGACTTCACGTGACGAGCCACTCAAAATAAAAGGCCTCAGCAAACTCATATATAAGTATAAATAACATTTAAGACCGATTTGAATGAAATACACGATTACATGAATTGCACAATCAATAAAGTCATACAATTCAATTACAAATCAGATGACTCACAGCACGGAAGCTTTGTAAGTAAAAATACTTAAATAAAAAGGAAATAAATTGCATGCATCCGTTTTGCAAAGAGAAAGGCGTAGGTATATAAGCAGAATCCTCGAAAATGGAGCTTCATTGTAAAAACAGCATTCAAATTGTGAGAACATCTTTGATTTAAATTTTCTCCAAAATTTTACTTGAAAAATGAAAGTAACTATCATTTTGACTTTTATTGCACATGCCATCCTGGCTTTGGGATCGGCTCTACCCCAGATAGAACGAGGCTCCGTTTTGGCCCCCAGTGGAGTAAATATATATAAGCCATATCAAATAACACATTATATCTATATTCATTAACCCTTTCATGATCTGCAGCGCTTTGCTATGACTGAGAATTGGGCAGCGCCACCTGTAGATTTGAGCCAAGCGATATTATTATTACCAGAGGCAACACCCATTACCGAAGCACCACAGGAGCCGAAACTCACACCGAATCGCAAAATTGCCTAAAGTAGTTTTACATAAATATAGAATATTTATTTCTAAAAAACGTATATGGTAACCCGTGGCTTTATTTCGTTGTAGTTATAGGAATTGTAATTATTTGGAAATTTTATAAAATTTTGATTATCACACAAATATTTGTGTGATATATAGATCAATAGATCAATTGTACCATTTGTCAACTTTATAATTTCAAACATAATTCAATATTAGTATGTTCTTATAACATTTTGGAGAACAAAAGAAAAAATAAAAATAACAAGACTTTCATATGCATACATCGCGCTTACACCAAAATTAATCACAATTAAAGCACGTACCCTTTTTAAACAAACTGATCAGTCAAGCACATGCGACAATATAGTACCCTGTACAACTCTCTATACAAATAAAACTATTTTGATAATTATAAAATTACACGGACACAGGTCATTCGGGTCGGATCTTGATAGTGATCAAGAATATATATATTTTATAGGGTCTGTCACGCTTCCTTCTGCCTCTAAAATACTTATTGCGCAAAGCTAATATATCCCTGTAAAGTGTATAAAAAGTTCCAGATTTTCGATTTGATGTTTCCATATATTTCCACATCACAAGAAAGAATAGACGGTCACTCAAAATGCATTGAGTGAGATCCCGATATTGATCCACTTGCAGATCGTTTTTATATACATTTTTCTTAGCACACATCTACGAATCTACGAATTAAAGCGAATCTACTATGAAAAATTTCAGTATACAAATTCGTTTATTCGTTGCGCACCATTTTACATGAATCTTGATATTTAACGTAAAAAAGAGTAATTTTCTTGTTTTGCCATTTGTGTAATAAAATGGGAATCACAATTAATCGAAATTAGTTATCATTCTGACATTTCTAACAATAATTTATTTGTAGTCGACCTAAAACAGGTTCTAATGTATTAATTCAGAGAGAACAATGTTAAGTGCTCGACTATGAGTTTTGCTGTATCGTTTAACTCTTTACAAAGCTTTATCTTCCTTTAAATCATTTTGTTTACCATACGATAGAAGAAATAGAGCTTCCGAATGTTGTATCTCTGGCTATTATGCTTTTTCAAATTGGGTCAATACTATCTGTTGCACGCTTTTCACACAGTTATAACACCTTGTTTACCTGTCTTCAACACATAGAGGGTATAAAAAATACATAAAATGGAATCACCTATATATTATAAGTAAATCTATATATTAATGATGTTAAACATATCGCTAATTAACGGCTATAAATCGCCAAACCAGTCGACATTTCATTTGATACACGTATTCAAATCGAAAACCTTTATACAGCCAGTTTTGTTTTTAATACTTCAACATGGTATTTGTGACTTACATATGTACATATATACAAGTATATATATTTCGAGTCGATCCGCGAATTATACGACATGAGACAGGCTTATAGCGTATTTGACTTTTCTATCATTTAATTAGCATGATAACGCAACGCGACGACGATCGCATCTATAAAAATCCATAGTCCAACAATAGGTCTCGCATTTACATTGAAAGATCTGTCGAGAAAGGTTAGTTAATCGAAATAAAAAAACATATACAAATTACAATTCGAAACTTCTGAAGGTGCCAGTAGAGTTAATGCGATCGGAGAATATGTGAAGTAAATGTGACATACCCAGAATAAGTTCGAGCAATATAAAATACGTCTTATATAATGCTTTATATTAATATTATTCACATCATACTTGCAGTCGCAGAAGCATGTTTGTAACTAGTTTGTAGTGCAGAAGTGTATACTTATGTATATTTATTTAATCACCTTACACAGAGGGTAATTACAAGGTGCAAAATCAAGATGAATATTATGAAATTTGTAATGTGAGAACAAAACACTTCAGAGAACACCCGGGAATAAAAGTGAATGCTTGGTTAAAAGTTAATGTTGATTGCTTTATAAATATTCGGTTAATGTTTACCTGATCCGGGCCCATTTAAACGAGTGGATAAACTTGAATTCACATGTTAAATATAATGTAAAAAAATCTTAAATTATTTCAATGTCACGGTACTCTTATTGCTCTTTGGAATATCTTAAGTTCAATCGATCGGTGTCTACGAAAACATTCCATGGTATATAAAAAAAAAAAACATTTTATTCATTTCATAAAGGTTGCAATGAAACTGTTGCTCGTTTTTCTTCCATTTGTGGCACTGGCGTCTGCTCAGTTTGGATTCGGTGGAGGTTTCGGAAATGTTGCTAACAATTTTAGGCAAACGGTTTCGAATATTGCTAATAGAATACCCTCACCTCCCGTGCTAACGAATGTCCAAAACTTTGGTGACTTTGTGGTAAGCTCATAATAAGATCAACTATCAAATTCGCCATATATTATCAAAAACCCGTTAGGCACAATCAGGCAAGTCATATCTTTCGGCGGCAGATCGCCAATTACGAGAGGGAATTTTTAGTGCTCGGAAGAGTTTAGTTGACGCCAAGAATGCGGCATTTAAGAATGGTGCTTCTACATATGAGCTGGCTGTGAATGCATTTGCTGATCTAACGGATGCGGAGTTCCTTAAACAGCTTACTGGATTGAGAAAGTCATCATCAGGCGAGTAAGTAAACCATTTATACTTACCTTAACATTTGTTCTAAAGAAAGTTTCGGCTTATAGGCAGAGTGCAAGGGCGCATCGTGCCTCACCTAAGTTGGCGACGAATATAGCACTTCCTGACTCCTTTGATTGGCGTGAAAAGGGCGGAGTTACGCCTGTCAAATTCCAAGGGGAGTGCGGTTCCTGCTGGTCATTTGCCGCTACGGGCGCTATTGAAGGTCATGTATTCCGCAAAACTGGCAAATTGCCAAATCTGTCGGAGCAGAATCTAGTCGATTGTGGACAGGAAGATCTGGGTCTTGCCGGCTGCGATGGTGGCTTTCAGGAGTATGCCTTTAATTTTATAACCCAGCAGAACGGTATTGCCGTTGGTGAGAAGTATCCCTATGTGGACAAGAAGGATACATGCAAATATTCAAAGGGGTTGTCTGGTGCCCAGATCACCGGATTTGCTGCAATTCCAGCGAATGACGAACAGTCCATGAAAACAGTAATTGCCACTCAGGGTCCATTGGCTTGTTCTGTAAATGGTCTTGAGAGCTTGCTGCTGTACAAGAGTGGCATTTATGCGGATGAGGAATGCAACAAGGGCGAATTAAATCACTCCATACTGGTCATAGGCTATGGAACCGAAAACGGAAAGGATTACTGGATTGTCAAGAACTCGTGGGACAAGAACTGGGGTGAGGACGGTTATTTCCGATTGCCCCGAGGCCAGAATTTCTGCGGTATTGCCAGCGAGTGCAGCTATCCCATAGTCTAGGCCTACAAAATAAATAAATAAAACTTTAATGCGTGTAACATAATTCTTATAAATTGCTAAAATGACAACAAATATGTGAAAGCATTCAGGTAAATTCAAATAAAATATGTATTGCTGGCTATGAGAGAGATTAAAAATATCATATTTAAATTGAGCGCCAAGAAACGCAAATCATCATTGTAGAATTCAGGGGTGTATCAAAAACGACCTTTTTTAAATATTGGCAGTCATAGAACATGAATGTAAGAACTACATCGTGCAGTGTTGTTATATTGGTTCCTACCCTGAACTAGTTCGTAGCAGCGCTTACAACCTCGTGAACAACCCAACACTGTCTGTGTTGACAATAAATAAATAAATAAAAATAAAAAATCGCCAACAAAACAGTGTATTGAAAACTAAACACAAGCAATTAATGTGCAGTAAAATGAGGATACCATAATAAATGCGGTTGTGCGTCGAATGGAACGCAAATACCAAATGTTGTTCCTGCAGGTGTGTGGTTAAAATTGTAATATGACAGAGCCAGGGCGCAGTCCACACTTTGGGAAAGTGATAGGCGTTGTCACCTCGTCACAAGGCTGTTTTCATTCTCTTTGCTGACAATCCCATTTTCAATTGTTTATCATTTGTCATTTTGTATCTACGGCGATGCATACACATGTATGCTTAATGTTTAATGGCATAATTCCAATTTGTTTTTACAGAAATGTACTTGATATGGTGCATTGATATTAATCCAAAGAACCCTCCAGGGTCATATGCATTTTATACTAAGTAAACATTACTACCACCTAATTGTCATACCCTTGACTAACTGATCAATCGAAAATGGACGAAGACATTATGAATGCTGTAGAATCTCTTTTTGGCAAGGATGTTAAAATTGTGGACTGCCAGACAACATCCTCTGTTCAACAGGAAGAAGTTCTGCTAATAAACGGTGTACCGGTGAAATTGGATGGTCTGCCCGCCGATGACGCAACTGCCATCAAGAGCGCTCTTCTCGATGGACAGATGCCGGCAGTGGAGCATTTAAATCAGCTGCTATTTCGGGCTGGTTTGGCTCAACAGCCCATTGAAGTGGAAACATCCCTTACAGTAAAGTCTTCGCTAACTACCACCGAAGAGGTTCTGGTCTCACGTAACGGCCAAGTGCTTGACGAACGAACAGTCGAAACCAAAGAGCACTTTAATCACCAGTCGCATCAAAAGGAAATATGGCGGCCACTAAAACAACAGAATACATTAGCCCGTGCGACTCTAGAAAACGCACTTAAGTATCGAACAAATTCGAATTCAACATGTACATCAGAAACACCAACTAATCCAGAAACAGAACAACTTGCAGCTAGTCTTGGTCGCCAGTTGAATCAAACATTCTCGAATGCCTCACTTATGTCCAGCAGCTCTGCCATTACCGGCTCGGACCAACTCGTCGATTCATCTTCCAATATATCCACTTCCACAACTTTAGGTGACAAGAGTTCAAATATCAGCAGCTGTGACTCGGGACACGATGGCCTCTTTCATAGCGTCTCGATGAGCACTCCGTACACTCATTGTGACGCCCGCGACACCCAGACAGATTCCATGTACTGCGACATTCCCAGCTCAGCAGATGAGGCGGATGTAGTTTCAGTTGCCCGGCTGGTAAGGAGACAAAACAAATAAATATGCACCAATTGTAATCATTACATTTTGCAGAGTACGCACTTACAAATCAAAGAGCCGGGCAGTGTAACCAATGATTGCCGCTTGCCTCCGGTTTATGCCAAAGACTTGCCAGCCGCAGGTGATCTTGGCACGCTAGCCAAGCTTCTGGTTGAGTCCAGAAACGAAAACTTGGAGTTTTCCTTTCTGCTCTGTGCGCGTTTGCTTGTACAAATGAATGATTTGCTGGTGAAAATCATGCAAGAATGCCATGAAAAAGAGGAGACGCTGCTGCCTTTACTCACCAATTGGCTAAATTTATGTCCCTATGATTTTCGGAATGACATAGTGCTGCAAGAACTGCGAAAGCAAAATAAAAATAAATCTATACGTGCCTTTCTCGATGGCATAGCCGATAAGCTCGCTCAACTGGATACGAGCCGACGCTCACAACTGCAATATTTGGTGAGCAAACAGCAACCGTCCAGCTTATTAGGTCGACAAAGCAGTATTAAATCACTGAAACGATTCGCTACAAATGTCTACAAGACGGATAATGTGCTTGCCAAATGTAATAGCGCCTTTGATCTGGCACATCAGCTGTATGCCATCGAATATGCCTACCTCTCGCAAATACGTTTGGAAGAGTTTATCGAAATGATAAACACCGGCGAGTTGAAGTCTTGCATATCACAAAAGATGCCGAATACATTGGGGTCCAGCTGCAGCTCAACAAAACTTCCCGAGATTAATATTGCCTCATATGTGCAATGGTTCAATCAACTCTGCAATTTGGTTGCCACGGAGATAGTAAAGGTTAGTTTGTCAGAGCCAAAGAAAATACACGAAATTAAATTAATTTCATCACTTTATTAGCTTGGTAAAAAATCTCAGCGAGTGCAGATGGTTGAATTTTGGATTGATACCGCATTGGAATGCTTCAACACGTGCAATTTCAATAGCCTGATGGCAATTTTAACGGCTTTAAATATGACAGCTGTGAAGCGCCTTAAGAAAACTGTAAGTTTTACTCTTTAACTTCTTAACTTAAAGATTGTTAACAGCACATCTTGCAGTGGTCCAAGGTGCAGAAAACTAAATTGGACGGCTTAGAGCATCAAATGGATCCCAGCTCCAATTATCAGAATTACCGCTCGACCATGGAAGCTGCTGTGTGGCGCTCTGAACGTGAATCGGCCAACAATATTGAGCGTGCAATTATTCCATTCTTCTCGCTGATTCTCAGAGACTTCAACTTTATTAACGAAAATCACGAAACCAGGCATGCAAATTGAAGAATAGTTTGATATATGAAACTGACAAAGTAGTGTTCTTTTTAGGCTGGCCAACGGATTTTTGAACTTCGAAAAGTGCACACTCTTTGGAGCCCAATTGAATAACTTTAACAAATGCCAACGACTGGATTGTCCATACGAACAGCTACCAAATGTTGTTGCCCATTTGCAAAATGCAGAAGCTTTCACTGAAGATCTTCTGATGAAGGCCTCTTATGAATGCGAGCCGCCTGATGGCCCTGAGGAGAAGAATCATTTCAAAATATTAAAAGCTAAATAATCGAACACACAATTGTGTACTATGACAACAATTCTATTCGGAATCCATATCGAGCCTCGCACAAACTTCTATAGAGTTTGTAGACATTCTTTTGTTTACACTTTCATGTGTACATCTGCATTTGAATCGCAATATCGATAATATCTTTAACCCAGAAATTGCAATCGTATTTTTGTTATTTTGTACTTAAGACATAAGGATAATATAATCAGAAAAATATTTAATTATTTAAAAAATATGAATATAATCATTATAGTTGAGATTTAATATTAAAGATATAGTTTTATTAACCGATTGAAAACGTTAATGTCTTTTGTAATTGGTTGTTGATTAATTATCGAATGGTAGCAAACTTTTGAAAGTCGACAGTGCCAAATTTGCCAAACAGTTCTAACGGATAATGTTTGCCCTCACCGCCACAGGGAGCATGAACACGAATTTGACGCATGTGAGTGTCACGGCCGTTTTGATGATTTGAAATTACTGCAATTTGCAGCATAAACGTGCGTAGAGACTTGACGTTCCCATCCTTAATGGGAATCTGGACCCAACCATTCGGCTCTGTCAGGTCGATCACTTGCAACTCCTGTAAATCATTAAAGTTTGTTCCGGAGCGTATAGAAATTCGGGACGGTGTGTAACTCTCGTCCAGCTTGTAATCGGTGTATATAAAGATCTGACTGATGTTGGTGCGCTTATGGAATTGTATGTTAACCAAATGCGGCAGTTGTCCGTCTGATTGCCAGTAGGTGTCCATTATGTTATCCCGCAACCGTTCAACTCCAAACCCTTTAGAGTGGAAGTTTTACGCATATTCTTTGCTAAGGCTATGGAGATTACCTGGCTTGCACGACGACAGACTCCAAACAGCTTGAGCGCCAACTTCGCGTACGTAGCCAAGTCGCTCTTCAGCAAGAGGATCCTCCTCGTTAGCGACAGCCGGTTTCGCTGTAGTTTCTTCGTCTAGAGTAGCCGCCATTATAATGACAAAACTGGCTCAATCAAACGTAAACAAATCCACAGAAATTATTCAATTGAGCTTGACATTTCCACTAGTTCTTTCCGTTTTACTTTTCAACACTAATTAACGATGAAAAAACAGCTGCGAGCGAAGTCAACAAAGTTCCCGCAAACGTTTTCTAACACTCACATAACCAAGCACATGTGGAAGTCGCGGTAGGAAACAAACAGAAAAATGGTGCGAAAACTGAAATTTCATGAGCAAAAATTGCTCAAAAAGGTTGATTTCATTACTTGGAAAGTCGACAACAGCAGCAAGGAGAACAAAATCCTACGTCGCTATCACATACAAAAGCGTGAAGACTACACAAAGTACGTGGGCTATATGGGGCATCATGAATATAAATAATTTATTTTTTTTTCGAAATAGATACAACAAATTATCCCGCGAAATTAGAGAACTTACGGAGAAAATTGCCAGACTCGATGCTTCAGATCCATTTAAAGCAGATGCAACCAATATGCTCATGCACAAACTGCATGCTATGGGTGTTGCAAACGATCATCTCACCCTGGAGAGCGCCAGTAGGACATCGGCAAGTCACTTTTGTCGCCGGCGTTTACCAGTAGTTATGGTGAAACGTGAGTAGAAATCGGTCTTTATATTTATGATAAGCCTTTAAGTTAATAATATCATCCTTTTAGTGAGAATGTCCGAGAGTTTAAAACATGCCACCGACCTCATTGAGCAGGGCCATGTCCGTGTGGGCCCTGAGATGGTTAAAGATCCCGCCTTTCTCGTTTCCCGCAATTTAGAAGATTTCGTTACCTGGGTCGATGGATCAAAGATAAAGGAGCATGTACTGCGATACAATGACTTGCGCGATGATTTCCAAATGTAAAAGCCCTTTATTTTAACTTTACTTTAAGTACAAAAATATACTGTAAATGCCTATATTCATTACATACGAGACAAAAATATTCCTTTTTAACATTTCGAAATATTAATAATTCTTAACATCAACACCTGAGCCAAGGATATCGCGCAGTCATGCTCTCTCGATTTCCTTGCATTACTTCTTGTTTATTCTTGCTTATTTACATTTGTAGAAAGGATGTTAGTTTACGTAATACACGTTGAGAGAGAAAATCTGTCTTGGAAAGAATTATCTTACCTCCACTGTAACATGATCAATGCAAAGTTTTTTCCTGATGGAAAGAATCTTAATCTCTAAAGAAAACTTTCTATAATACATTTTTCTATAAAAATACTAAAATCACAAATGCATAAAATTCAGAAAGAAGCTCATGTTGTTATGTGTGTAGATTCAATTTTTTAATTTATTCTAGATTATTAGCATTTTTTGGTCCTCCCTTTACATGAGTTCTGTGCCCTGATAGAATCGAAAAATGCAATATTCTTCTTTAATTGATTAATTAAATAATGGCTAATCTCAATGTTTTCATTATTTGGTGCTAAATCCAAATAGGAAATATATTATGGTACTTAAAAATTATTCCCTGTTTTAAAATTTGTAGTCTAGCTGTTATATTGTCCATGTGTCCAACTGGAATCAATACTGATTTTTATTTAATCTTATATTTTAATTTTTAAACTAGCAAAAATAATGTACAAAAATTTGCATTTTCGAATCCAGCGGTTGTCATAAGAGTATAATCTATGAGGAAAAGAAACGATCTCGGATTCAGATTATATATTCAATGACTTAAGCTTCAGACATTTCGCTAATATCTTCCCCGCACCGATAGACACTCATGATGGCATTAACCAACTGTTGTTGATTTACCGACTCAATGGCGATATAAACGATCGTCACAAGATAGCATTCATCTATCATTAAACTATCATGTCTGTGAGGCTTCTGAAACGGTTGAGATTTAGAACATTTCCTCATGTACTGCGGAATGACTTGATGATTCAAAAATAAAAGCCTTCAAATTTTAAAATCTTTTTATAATCTGTAAGGCCATCAATTGATCATTATCATCCATTTCCAGACAGGACACTCTGGGCGCTGATGCCCGAACGTTCAGTGTGGACCTTCTGATGGCAATCGACCCAATGCAACAATAAAGTTTAAATGATTAAATTATATATAATACAATTATAATTTAGATTTAAATTAAAATTGAGTTTAAGCTTAAGTCTGGGGTATTCAAAACAAGCGGATCAGTCGAGGCGCATGCGACAGTACTTACAACTGAAAGAGGCTAAGGCTACACCACAGTCGACCGCAACCGACAGTATAATACCCTTGTACAGGTGGTTTCTATATTAAAAGTATTTTGATAATATATAATGCAGGAACCTTGATGCCAAATTTGGTATCTCCAGCTCTTATAGTTGTTGAGATCGACGCGTTCATACAGACGGATGGGACGGACATGGCTTAATCAACTCAGCTGTTGATACTGATCAAGAATATATATTCTTTATAGGGTCGGGAGGAGATGCCTGCTTCTGCCTGTTACAAAATTTTTTTCTCAAAGTTAATATATCCCTGTACAGGGTATAAACACTTATACGGAGACGGAGTAGTTTCGAACCCCAGACCTCTCGCGTGCAAATCCTATGTAATCTAAGTTGAACTACTGCTTTATAATGTTCACATGCAGCAATCTCAATAATTATGCAGCACGAATTTTAGCATTTGACATATATGTACCTAAATTCGAATTTCCAATTGTTATTTCTATTTCTTAAAGATTTTTCTACTTTCTGACAAATGAGGCAGACTTTATAATAAATATTTAAAAAAAATAATAATAATTAATTAATTATTATTATTATTATTATTATTATTAATAATTGTAGCTTAGAATTAATTCTAAAGTACAATAGTGTAGCCAGAGCAACTAAGGCCTTCAGGCTGTAATAATTAATTAATAATTGCAAAATAAAACACAAATTTGTAATTGTCAGCAGCGAGACTTGAACTCGCGTACTCGCTGCGTGTCTTGTTGTTGCTCTAATGCTACTCAGTCTTCATGAACATTCAATCCTTAAAATCTCCTTTGTTTATAGTTTATAGCTCTTATAATACGTTTATTTCGAATAAACGGATATCGTCTCGGCTGTTGATGCTGATCAAGAATATATATACTTTATAAGGTCGGAGATGACTCCTTCTGCCTGTTACGCACAAATCGCTTTCATCAAACTTAGAAGACTATGTACTTTTTTAAAGTACAGAGTCTAAAAAAGTATTTAATTGATCCAACATTTGTGACAAGGATTGGGGAAAACCCAGAAAAACCCAATCAGATCAAGATGTATTAAAATGAGTCTTAGTTTATACTAGCTAAAGAGTTAAGAATGAGAAACTTGATAGTAGGAAGAGAGGACTCTAAGTTGAATACACGATTAAGTCAGAACAGAGTTCTCGAAAAGGTTCATGCAAAGCATAGTTAGTAGTACATGTGTTAAGAGGTAGAGGAGTAAAGTTGCGAGAAGGCCTAGAAGGAATAGAAAAATTAATTTTATTTAATAAAACCGAGGAGTCTATTTCCCCATTAATTAATTTAACAATAAACAAGACACCCAGCATAATTCTACGATTAGTTAGAGACGGAAGGTTAATTAGCAAAAGCCTACTAGAGTAAGAGGGCAGGTCAGAAACCCAGTTAAAGCCACGAAGCGCGAAAAGTAAAAATTTCTTTTGAATAGAGTCAATTCTGTCCTGGTGTATCGGATAAGGGGATCCTTATTAAAGAATTGGCCGAACAAGAGAAGTATAAAGTAATTTTGCCGTATGAGGGTCGACAAATTCCTTAGACCATCGTTTGATGAGCCCAAGTACTTGAGTTGACAGTATATGAGATATGAAGATCAAATTTCAATTTATGATCTAGAAAAATCCCTAAATCCTTTACATGATCTAAGCTCTCAAGGGGCATCCGATCAAGCGTTTAAGTAAAAATATGAGGCCTGGCCCGATAAAATGACATCAATTTACACTTTGAGCAGTTTAACAAATTAGCATTACACCAGGGAAAAAAGGAATCAGGAATCTGCTTGCAAAAAATGATAAGAGTTGATGTCTTGTATGTTAAGCAGAGCTTCACATCATCGGCGTACATTAGAATATTGGAGTGTATGAAAATAGACGGAAGATGATTAATGAAGAGATTAAAGAGTAGAGGACCGAGATGGCTGCCCTGAGGAACGCCAGAAGTTACAAAGACGGGCTTAGAGAGAGATGATCGAAATAGCACTTTTTGGGTTCTAGAATTAAGATATTCGGAGATAAACAGAACAAATTTATGTGCAAAACCGAGACAGACTCAAAAGCCTTACTGAAGTAAGTGTATATAACATCGGTCTGCATTTTGTTCTGAAATCCTCTGATCATTAAAGAATAAAGTTCCAAATGGATGGGAAAGAGCGAGAGTACAACAAGAGAAAGCTCAGGTCTACATAGAAAAACAGTATAATACCTATGAATATATTCTGGTACTCCATCAGGACTTGGTAGATAATCAGGCTTGATTGAATTTAGTTCATTAAGTAACGAACTTTCAGTAATCACAGGACCAACCAGTCGAAAAGGCTACAGTCGGCCGCAGTCGACAGTGGGAGACTCTGTACTAATATATATTTAAATAAAATAGCAATAAATAATTAATAATTGAAAAATAAAACTCAATTTTATAATTGTCAGCAGCGAGATTTGAACCCGCGCACCCGTAGCGAGTCTTGCTGTTGTTGTTGCTGTAATGCTGCTCAGCCCTCATGAATTTGTAGGTCATTCATTCCCTAAAATCTCCATTGTTTATGGTCCGATCGGGATGAAATTTTCGGAAATCGTCCGCACAAGGGCACACTCGATGTGTGCCAAATCTGCCATGTGTGCCAAGTCTATAGCTCTTATAATACGTTTTTTTCGATTTGCGTGGGCGGAAGGGGGCGTGGCAAAATTCTAAAACAAACTTGATCTGCGTGCACACTATAGGAGTGTTGTCACCAAATTTGGTTGCTCTAGCTCTTATAGTCTCTGAGATCTAGGTGTTCATACGGACGGACAGTCTGACAGACGGACATGGCTATATCGTCTCGGCTGTTGATGCTGATCAAGAATATATATACTTTATAGGGTCGGAGATGACTCCTTCTGCCTGTTACGCACAAATCGCTTTCGTCAAACTTAGAAGACTATGTACTTTTAGTACAGAGTCTAAAAATGCAGTTAGACTTGAGCAAACTGTAACGATAAGGTGAGTTAATAGAGGAGTTATTAGTTGAATACGTAGATTGGAAGAAGTCTGCAAACAAATCTACCGCTGCCTGATCAGAGTTTGCTTTCATATCTTCGTAGGATACAGCAGAGGGTAAAGATTTACGTTTCATATTAACAAAATTATAGAACTGCCTAAGATTTTGGCCAAATTGCAATCGACAACGATTCAAATAATCGTTGTAACAACGCGAGTACCCTCTGCGTTAATTAAACATATTTGGAAACTAAAAGAAAACAAATTGCGATTACTACAAAGTGGCTGCAGATCTTTTACATGTTTCAAATGTACCTTGTTGCTTGCCTAGATAATACTCTGATATATGTATAGGTATAGGTATAAGTATCTTTAGGCATCATATGCTCATCACAAGCAACTAATATGTTAAATATTCTAACTGAATATATGCAGCAGTTACTGATCGAAGTTTTACATTGTTACTTAACCTATATTCATAATTATATTCTATTTATTTAGTATATATATTATATAGTAGAACAGTTCTTGATCTGGGCATGTCTTGTAAGTAGAATAATAACTTTTTAAATATAATATTCAGATTAATTATATTATATTTGTTAGCATACCTATATTATAAAGTAGGTCAGTTCCTATTCAACCTTTTGAGCAATAGCTAATTTAAATATAATAATAATGTTATATTATATTTATTACCTTATGTATATTTTTTATAACTAAATTATGTGTTAAATTTGTTTACAGTTTTTTATAAAATATTTAGTATATTTAGCGAGTTACTCTTTCTGGAGTACCCCTGTAAGTACTCCTTTCTGGGGTACCCCGGTAAGTACTCTTATTGGGGTACCCCGGTAAGTACTCCTTTCTAGAGTACCCCTGTAAGTACTCCTTTCTGGGGAATTCGATAAGTACTCTTTTTACTCCATTCTGGGGCACCCCTGTAAAGTATCCTTTCTGAAGTACTCCGGTAAGTACTCCTTTTAGGGGTACCCCGGTAAGTACTCTTATTGGGGTACCACGGTAAGTACTCCTTTCTGGAGTATTCCGGTAACTACTCCTTTCTGGAGTATCCCGGTAAGTACTCCTTTCTGGGGTACCCCGGTAAGTACTCTTATTGGGGTACCCCGGCAAGTACTCCTTTCTGGAGTACCTCTGTAAGTACTCCTTTCTGGGGTACCCCTGTAAGTACTCCTTTCTGGGGTACCCCGATAAGTACTCCTTTTTGGGGTACCCCGGTATGTACTTCTTTCTGGAGTGCTCTGGTAAGTACTCCTTTCTGGAGTACTCCGGTAAGTACTCCTTTCTGGAGTATTCCGGTAAGTATTAGCTGCTAAGGAAAAAAACTACTGGTCCATTTTTTCCGTTGCAGGAAAACCATTAAAACATTTGATAAATTATAATTTTTAATAACTTTATTACATTTTATATAATAATGTTTAGATCGCATTAATATAATTTATTAATGTTGGAGCCTATGACGCCAAAGGCGCAGCTGGGTTGACACACATACATATGCTTTTATATATATATGGTACATTCATATTTTAACTTGTTATTTAATCAACTTTTTCTTGTACTTTCTTCCTTTTTCAACGCCACATTCACACATACTTTCTTAAGAATGTTCGAACATAGTTGATGCTTCATTTGTTTGTCTCTTAATTTGTTATTTAGCTTTCCGACAATGTCACAACAACATATAGATACCGATAAAACATATGTTAACAAAGAATTTCCTAAAATATTATCAATATCAAAAATCAGTAAATTTACGCAATACGAAATCAGTAAAAAGACAATAGCCCTTTATTTATAGTATACTTGTAAGTTAAAGAAGAATAAGGTAAGGTGCACTGCTGAGCGGGTTCTAAAAAGTGTACAGTTTTTAAATTCAGAAAACAAAGGCAACAATTTCAATAGTTATACCGATGGCAGTTAAAGTAGTATTTACGAGTATATATATTTAAGTGACCAATCCGAACCCAAAATAAATAAGCAGGACTTAACAGAAGTTTTCATAGATTTACGAATTTTAGAGTCCGACGGTGTCTTGATAGTGGCATCTGACTTTATTAAATACAAATGCACATATATATGTGTGCACGTATGTGTCTATGTATGTATTTATGTTAAACACGAAGCGCTCTTCAAAAGAATTTGTAAAAAACAAAGACAAAGCCCGTGCTTTGCGTAATTTTAGCCAGTTAAGTCTTTTTTTCATTTTTTATAGTTATATGTATGTGTTTAAATATTAGTTGTATTATTCCTTTTTAAACTTGCATAAAAAGTAACTATTAATTAGCGTTAAAATAAATAGCTAGTGGCATTAAAATTAGTGTCGACTGACGAAATTGTTGCCCTTTTATATCCGCTCCGCCCGATGCCTGACACAAGAAAGAAAGGCAACAAGTTTTCGCATAAAAAAAACTTCATAACAATTTAAAACAAATTAATAAGATAAAGATTTTCTACATTGTTTATGTTGTTCCATTCCCCTTTGAATTCTGTGCTTGTGTGGGTGTGTATGACAAATTTATTAAGTTATCCATTGGATATTATTTTGGCTTTTTTATGGAGAAGGATTTTTCTACATATTCTTTTTGTTTGTTCTTGTTTTGTTTATGCTGAATATTCAAAATAAATATTTCATTGCATATTTTATGAATTGAATACAATATTTTATGTATATTCCAATTTGTTTCTGATGCTGCGCAGACGTGTGTAATTAGTTATTAAGCCATATTATGCCGGACCCTGTCCCCAGAGCCCAAGCCCAGAACCCAAGTGCAATGGCAATGACTGGGGTCACAATACAACTTTTAAATGACTTTGCTTTTGCAGTTCACTTTCAGTTTAATTTTGTCACGGAAGGTTGCAGTTTAGTTTGCGATCTATTAATTTAGATCACAAGAGCCATGTCTTTTTTGCTAGGCAACTGAACCCGCTTGCCCTGCCACAGTGAATTGTGTATTGTGAAGGCATCTATCGTAACTGTCAGATGCTTCGTGTGCACCTGTGAGAAACATTTGCCACCTGAGTTATATCTAAAAAGAAGAATGGATATGAATCATATATACATTATTATTGTTTTTCTGATTCGAATTTTAACTCACTTGAAGAACTTATCGAACATGACTTCGTCGACTTGACTAGGTCCTGTACCATACAGCTTTGTCACTTGATCCGTTTCTGGCACGTAGCTGTAGAGGGCACGGAACTGGCAGCCAGCATCACGGAAGAGAACAAGGAAGTGTTTCGCCTCCGATCGTGCGATCTTCTCGAGCACCTTCTGCTTAGCCTCGCGATTGACGGCGCCGGGAAAAACACAGTACTCAACGGCATTCAGGATAATTCCGCGATTCGATTTCGCCGCTGGTTGCTTATACAGTTTTGGACCTGTTTATAAACAATAATATACTTATAACAGTTGTGTCCAACATTAAACCAAAATTCTACTTCATTTATCGTGGATTTCTACTCAGTGTTAATGGCAAGCTTCATAATAATTTATTTATGGTAATTGCATTTCTTTGTTTGCTATGCTTCCTTTACGTGCAAATTGAAAAGTAAAGCATGCTGCTCAACAGGTCACACAATTTTAATGAAGCAATTATAATTGAGGACCTGTAGCAGAAGAGGGTTCTTCACAAACTAATGCCTTTAAAACATAATTTAATTTCAACGCTGAGTTGAGGTATAATTATTGGATCATTAATTATTGTGAATATTCACATGAATTTACATTTTTAAATAAATTACATGATGAATGAACCCTCGTTTACTGAGCATTACTTAAATACTTACATTGTCAACTAGCTAATAGTTAAATTATCGATAAAAGTGAATCATTCAGAAAAAAAAATAAAATAAAAAAAAATTTACTAACAAAAATGAACAAAAAGTTTTTTTTTTATAATGCTTGCAATTTTGTAGTTGATTTACAAAAATTTTTTGTTTCATATTTACTTCTGCAAAAGTTAAGAGTTGGGTAGGGGAAATTAAGGGTTTGTAAATAATAAGATTTAAATATTTGTATTAATCTAGAAAAGATACACATCCCGGTTTGTCTATCGAAGTCGTGGATTTGACGATGAAACGAAAGAACGAACGAATGGATTGCAGCTCAGTTACATCTAGGAGTAGGTTACAAAACGCGCGCACACACAAACTGTCGCTGCCCCTATACGTACGTACGTACATAGGAAGTATAGTATATACATTCTTATGAACATAATGTATATGTAGTTAAAAATATTAATTATGAATGTAATTATTATTGCCAATTGGAACAGAACTCAAATGAGCAATGAATATAAATCAAAAACAATAAATAACGTTCAAATTGTATGAGAGAAAGAGAGTGAGAGGAAGAGATGTACAAATGATGAAGAACCTATATGTATGTATGGTGTATGTACGATTATGCTGCTTGTGGCTATGGATGTGATATAACTGAGGATTGTTTGAGACTAGGTACAAACCCGAATATTCCATGTTTGCATTCGCAGTTAATGAGATATCGCTTGATCCATCATCAAATCCGCGACGCTTCGATATCAAACCTGGCGGCAAAGAGCCTGGTCCAGAAGGAGATGGCATATGCCTACCTGATGCCGCCATTCCTGGTGACGGTGCTCGTCGTGGCGGAGTGGCCCGTCCCAATCCCGAATCTGTGTCTAACCATTAAGCGAGATCGAGCGAGTTCATCAATCAGGAATCATCAAGCATCATAAGTCACAGCATGCATTGCCAGATAACACAGCCACAACAGAAACCGACCACAACAGTGTTAGAAAGTGAAGAGAGAGAGCGAGGGCGAGACAGCAGAGCAACAGTACCAGCGTTGCAAGTCCATGCAGAAAATTTGTAAGTTCATTCGGTTGATGCGTTTTATATTTAGAATTTTGTTAGTCGCCACGGAATGTTGTTGATGAAAGCGATCGAGCGATGAATGTTAGAAGGCATTATTTCAATTTGGTTAACAGATTTTTCACATTTGTTGTTAAGTTCAATAGTTTGGTTTTTCGATTATTTTGTACACAAGAGTTTTGAATGGAAAGAAAACGAGAAATAAAAGAAGAGAATTTGTGCATTGAATTTAGTTCAGCAATTTTGAAGATCGTTCAATATAGCATCTTATATGTACTTAAAACCTAAATTTGATATGCCTGAATATGTGCTTTGATGTGTGTGCAGATACAGATATATATATATATATATATATATATATATATATATATATATATATATGTATATTTTTATGTGTGTGAGCTTAGTTATAATTGGTGTGCAGGCATATTTGTGTGCGTTGTCAAGAAAAGGACAATCCCATTCCCCAAAAAAATGCGGACAATATATACAAAGTTGAAATCGAACCACAACCGGATGCGAATTAAGTAGACAAGTTTACAGTTGGCAGAAAAAACCGACATATCCACAAAATAATGCTAGAAACACCGCCACCTTTGTCATTTTATAGTTGTAGAATAAAGATGTCAGCAAATGAAAATAATTCAAGGAAATCATAGATTCAATTATGAAGATAACGGAAAATATAAACGTAAATATATAAAAATAGTTAATGCGGACCTTAGGAACCTTACAATTCACAGAATAATAATATTTAACTAGTAATATGAGAATTGTTTAAAGATAAGGATCAAATAGGAACGATCCAAATACTGTTAGCGTTTTTAGGATTCTTTCAGTCAACACATTAACTTTAAGCCGATCTTTACTCTGGCAATACAGTATAATCAAAATCTTTCAGGATTGTAACGTAGTATGTCATATAAATGATAATGTTTCATACAAAATGATAAAAAAAAGAAATAATACAAATTTCTAGAAACAAGAAAGAATCATAAAAACAATTCATAGTTAAAGTATACATATAAACAAGGGAAAAAATAACTGCCACCAATGAAGATAAATACAACGACACCAGAACCAGATAAACATACAAAAATATCTTCTATTACAAAATTATAACATAAAGCAGGACAATAAGTTGGATAGATAAAATTGAGTAAAAGTAAAAGGCAAGCAGCTGTTGTTTTTTTTCTTAGCTGTGAAACTCTTCTTACCGCACAAATTCATTAGCGAATTCGACTTTCGGCCACGGAAATTAAGTGTGCTCCCCTTAGCAACTGATATACGCGACAGGGTGCGGCCCCTTTCGACGGTTGGCTCTGTAAAAAGTGGCGCCACGGCGTACGGAATGTGTATATATGGATCAAGTATAGTTCTCTCAATGGTACATCAACACAAAATATAAAAACTAAACTAAAGCTAAACTTAAGCTATTCGACTTTTGACCAACGACCCAAACCACACAAGTATTAGATGATTTTACATATATATCGTTTATAGTAATTTGTATAGTACATAGACTCCCAGAGCCAATTCCAATGGCAGGTCCTGTCCAGGAGATGGCCTTAATCAACTTCCCCCATGTGCATAATCTCAAATGGGAAGTGCGTTGGTTGTTAGTTTTGTTATTACAAGTCTTTAAGTATTTTAGTTAAGTGGTTGCTGCACTACAATTTTAGTAGCTTGGGTGATTTAGCGTGATCTTTGTAGCGCGAAGCACGCTTAAATTGAAACAAACAAAATATGAAGAATGCTTTGTGTTAATCATAGCTTTAGCGGTATGCTCTCAGATTTCATTGCATCTCTATCGCTGTTGTTAACACAAAACAGACAAACCAACCAAAAAAAATCAAGAGTAGAAAATAAGAAAAATAAATCTTAGTACTTTTTACCCAGCACCAACCTCTGGAAGTTTTGTAAGATCCCCGTCGTCCAATCGGAGTTGAACTTGTGCTGGGATAATCGTCGGGGGACTCTGTTGAACAAGATTAGTGGTTACGACTTATGATATAACGGCAATTAGGGCAAGTTACTAACTCTAAGTTCAAAATATAAATAAAATCTAAAAGAAAAAAAGACAAATATCTGCTAAAGTTGCCCATTTATCAGAAATTATTTCAAATAATGATTACATTAAATAAATAATAAAACCAGTTAAATCATTAAATGCATGCTTAATATAAACTAAGTAAATGATATTAACAATGAAAGGAATAAATATACAAAGAAAACAAAACAAAAGAATTCAATTTACCTTTGACAGTGAGGGAATCTTGAGATCCCCTGTAATAATCTCTTTTCATTGAATTTGAGCTTAGCTGACCGTAGCCTGTCCAATTATGGGAAATCGGGTTGAAAACAAAAACATAATTTTAACAAATTAAACACAAATATAAATTAACACTAACAAATTAAACAAAAAATAATGAATGGGACAAAGTTTTGCAATTTCGACACGCCGAAATATTCACACATACACACATTAAAGGCCACACTATTTGGGATTTTTATAGAGATATTAATTAACTCCTAATGACTTCCAGGACAATTGGATACGTCAAGAACGAACCAAGTTAATCTGATTTATCGACAGATTTGATCGAATGTCTATAATCTTTCGATCTCTCTTTCGATTTTCTAGCAGACAAGCGTAATAGGCAATTGAATCCCATGGTGGAACACATATTAATATTGTGTATTATTGTTCAGAAAGCCAAACGGGCAATAGCTCTGGAATCGAGCAAAGAGCTCACCGGTTAGGTTTGAACTGGAGCCTTTCTTTCCCCTACTGGATAGACTTGAAGCCTCACTGATGTCTACACTGGCGTCATCAACATGGATGGTTTTGGGGCGTGGCCGAGTCACACGTTGCTGTCTAAGACGTGGCGTGGATGCACTTGAATTCTGTGGCTGTAGTTTAACATGTAGATCGGGCCGGTCTAGGGTTTTACCCTAAAGGAAAATTAATTAGTATCAGTAACCCAGCCAATCTTATATTGGTAATTAATTACTTCTCGCTCGGCCTCTTCGATGGCTTTTTTTAGTCTATGTTGTTCCAATATGGCCGCTCTTCGAGCCATTTGTTCTTCTTTTTTGCGCGCACGCTCCTCTTCCTTTTCCCGTTCTTTTTCTCTCTTTTGCGATGCCTCAATCTCCTTGCGTGCTTTTGCTTCCTCTTGCTGCTGACGACGCTGAAGCGAAAGCAACATTATCTTCTCTTTGCGACGCTCCATTTCGTCCACAGATTCCTAAAAGCAAAGTTAAAATGTTAAGTCTAATACTTATAGTGCTGTAAATAGCAACTCCTCTGTACTAAAATTTAAAATCAACACAACAATTTCTCGATAAACGTTTAAAAGCCACCTCGAAAGTGATTTTAAAAATATATTAATAATAGTTTTTTTTTTTTTTTTACATAGCCACATATGAAAATAAAAATATTCCTGATCAGTATGATCAGCTGAGTTCCGTAAACTGATCGAACGAACCATTAAGATTATTGTCTTATGAAAAGGTATAGGAACTAAAATAATTGAACGACCGAGGTAGAAATGAATTCGTTGGATCACCAAACATTGAAACTCTGAACGGAAACTACTGTATATATGTATGTGTGCATCGTTTGCCTTACCGGATCAAGATTGGTCGTATCCACACCGATTACCAGCGCCTTGTTCTTTGCCGCTTCGGCGCTACTGATGCTTTGCTCGGACCTAAGACGAGTAGGCGAAAGTGGTTGTTGATGCGGTTGATTTGTGAGGTCCTCGAGGTGGCGACGCTCCAAGCCCAACGGCTCGGCCGTTGAAGCGGCCATATGACGCAGCTGGATGGGTGGCTCGTCTGTGTACTTGTTGTATGTGGCGTTGCCGGCATTAGCATTAGATGTGACGCCGACAAGCCCATGGATGCTGTGTCTGGCAACCGAAGCATTTTTGATCTCATCACTCACAGAGTTGTTGGTGTTGTGCAGTTGACTTAGCGATTCACGTTTAAGGACAACTTGGTTGTCCACACTATCTCTGCTAGGCTCCTTCTTTGGCGACCGCTTGGCGCGCAGTGGAGGCTTTGGTCGCTTCGGTTGATCGTTGTCGAAGGATATGTAAAAGCCCTTTTCGGGTCGTTGCTCTTCCCCGCTACCGCTCCCACCCCCACCATTTCCTCGTGGATCTTGAAAACTGTTGGCCTGGATGGAGGGGCGCGAGGGCGAAGGTATGCGATAAGTGAGATTGCCGCTGGTGATGTTTAGCTTATTGGAAATCTGTTCGCCGCTGTCATAATCCTCAGAACTGCTACCGCGTCCGCTGTGCGCCGTCGGCAGCGGCTGTTGCTGTTGATGAAGGCGTTGTTGTTGTTGGACCACGAAATCGGAGATGCGAGTTGAATGCATGGACTCAATGATGTTGCGTTCTAGCTCGTCGACGTCCTCCTCGTCGCCAATAAAGCAAATACTTTGAGGCGCCATCATATCCTCGTGTTGACCCATCGTCATTGGTTGGGTCATATTACCCTTAGGTGAGCGATTGTCACGCAGATTCGTCAACGATTGCTGCCGTTGCACACCATTGGTGTTGATGCCGCCACCTTGCATACGCTGAACATGCTGCGGCGATGATTGCATCTGAAACAGATGCTGCAACTCCCCCACCGCCACCACCTCCACCGTTCTGATGCAGCACAAATCCCTGAGATGCGCCAGCGCTGGAGGGCGGCCGATTGGGCCAGTTTTGCTGCTGTTGCTGTTGCATCTTCTTCTGGGTTTGCCAGGCACTCACATCTAACAAGGGTTGTTGCTGCTGCTGTGCCTGTTGCTGTTGTTGCTCATAGGCAGCCGCTGCCGCTGAGTGCGCCCAAGTGCGACGTTGGGGATGCGCATGCGGTTGAGGTGGAGACTCGTGCAGGTAGAAGTGATTTGCCGGCTGACCATAGTCATCATAAACGCTATTCCGTTGCTGATATTGTGGCGGCGTTGGTGCTCCATAGAGCGTGTGGTTGTTATAGGGCGCGCCATTGTCACTGTAGAGGCTTTGGGGTTGCATATAATGAGCTGGAGGCGACATGTACTGTCCGTGCTCGTTTACGTATTGCATTGGCGGCATTTGCATGGGTTGCTGGTGGGGATGGTGCTGCTGCTGTTGCTGATAGGGATCGCGACTAGGCGGACGGGAGCTGTAGGTGCTGACAGGCGCATTGAAGGCCTGCGGAAGATGCGGTGATGAGCCAAAGCTTTGCTGCATGGGCCTTTGCTGGTAATGGTGGTCAGCAAGATGCTGCTGGGAGCCATATGTTTGTTGCTGTAAATGCGGTTGAATAGGGGAAGGAAACCAATAAAGTTATTCGGAATAGTGTACGAACAGAGAAACAATCGAATGAACGAATGCAAACAAACAACAGATAAGGAATACAATCGATAAAGCAATTATTGAGTTAATTTTGTCATTTTTGTGAGATGCAAGGTGCGAGGAGGTCCTGACACTTACCTGGTTCAGCATGTTAGCTATTTGCTGCGCCTGCATCAGCTGCTGCGCTTGCAGATGCTGCGCCTGCATTTGGCTCTGCTGCGTGGCTAGCCGATGGATATCCTGTTGGATATCCTGCAGATTCATGTTCATAATGGCGATGCTTTGCTGTTTATCGTTTCACACATCCAAGACCAGTGTTAAGTGTGTGTTAGTGTGTATGTTTTAATATGTGTATGTGTGTGTAGAGTAGTGTATTCTCGTGTAGAGGCGTTATTTTTATGTGGGAACAACCACAGAAACGAAAATTGAGCATTGGGACAATTGAGGGAGTATAAAAAGAGACACAAGCAAATTAACATATATACGCGTTTAGAACAAGCTAGGTGTGAGATACAAAAATGCGCGAAGATATATCTCACCTGGTATTTGTCCATATCAGCGGGATCTATGTCCGGTGTACGCTTCGATTCATTGCTCATAGTCTCCCACTTTAAGACGTCAGGACAAGATTCCAAGTCCTCCTAAAATTTATGGTACAATAAGTGGAATTTATATGTGACTAATATTGTAATGCGGGATCGATCGTACCTTCTCCTGGTGCCGCAATACTGCCATTTCAATTTTACGCTTGTCTTGCTCGATACGACGGCGCCTCTCCTCTAGTTTCATGCGCATCGTGGATAACTTGTTTGCATTCTCCAGGGAGCGTAAGTCGTCGTCACAGATCTCCAATTGCCAGGCCGCCGGACTAGCGGGCATGCTGCTGGTTGAGGATTTACGCACGGGTGTACTTTCCGGATCGTATCCACTCGATCTGGCATCGTTATAGTGTTCGGAGCTCGTGTAATCCTTATCGGTGGAATGTTGTTTATTACGCACCAAAGGCAATGGACTGCCCGCATTGGACAGATTGTGCGACGAAACCGTGGGCACATTGTCGACACTGTCAAAACAGAAGAGTGAAGCATTAATCGGTGACCAGCGTCTTATGATTGGGACGACTTACCTTGCTTGTCGACGCATTGAATACTTCTCCGTTTCGCGATCCTGTTTTTCGGAACCCGAATCCGTATCATAACCAAGCTGAAGCGTACCACGAGCATCGGCAATCGATGAGCGCACTGCGACAGCCGGTTCTGCAACTTTAGGAATTTAATTGAAACATACTAGGTGAAAAAAAAATCATCCTTGAGATCTCTACTTACCCACACTGGTGTTCGACAGTTTACGTTCCCGGTCTCTATCCCGTTCACGTTCATAGCGACCAAGCGTATTCAGCTGATCCTGTGAACCTCCAAAGTTCTCAATGGTCAACTGTGAATCTTCGCTGGAGGAATTTCGTCGTGATCGGCGACCTGAAACATTTTCAATCACAATTACGACATCGTAATAGAGCAATTTTTGCATAGGAAATTGGAAGAATAACTCGAATATAATAACAAGGTCTTAAGCACATTCATCACAGACTCGCACAGGGATTCAAACAATGACTATAGTGATTCTTTTTGGCATACCTGCAAAGCTCGGACGTCGGCTCTGTTCCCAGTTACTTGGTCGACCCGCAGCGACAAAATCGCCTGTTCCAAGTGTTGATACGAGAACAAAATTAATAAAAATTAAATAAAAATAAATACCGAAAATAAAGTTGATGATAATTGAAACAAAAAAGTCCAAATAAGTATATGAAGCAAAAGTAATAATGAAATTATGCCCAGGCACAACATTTCTTCATCCCATTTAACGAAATTTTTAGCTTTCCTTTTAATTAACGATCGGTACGGATTCTCTGCACGGTATACAGGAGATAAACAGACGGTCGATCTTCGACTTCATCGATCTTGAGTTATACTTCTAATAATCAATTATAACATTTGAAAATACTTTAACTCATACGAGAAGAAGTAAAAGACTCTAATGGAATAAAAACTTTCGTGTAATCGTGTTATGCTACTGTGAAAACTTGTCAGTGGAATACAGTTGATTATGAGATAAGGGCTCTCTTTCCAATAAAATAAATACAAGAGAAATTCAACTGCAATTGATGGGTGAAGGTAGAGTATATGGGATACAAGTTAAAAGACTGCCAAACCTCTCTCGTCTGCCTTTGACTCGACATTGTTCTTTTCTTTAGCCTGACGCAAGCGAGCTGGAATCAAAGGATCTTGCTGTGACTGTTGTTGCTGCTGCTGTTGTTGTTGTTGCTGGTGCTGAAACTGTTGCTGATGCTGTTGTTGCTGTTGCGAGTGCATGGATGAAAGTGTGGTAATGCCACGTGACTTGTGAACGACGAACGCTGGCACATGCGAGTCGAAAGGCGTTGAGATGGGCGTTTTGGATTTGGGGAATTAGGCGAAAAACACAGTTGGTGGCAATGTTAATGCATGTTTGTATTGCGGTGTTTGCGAGAAAGAATAAAAAAAAAAAATAATTATAAATAAATTGTAAGTATATATTAAAGACTGTATTTTGCAAAAGATTGTTGCTCTTTAGTGCTTCAACAATCAAATCAAATAGTAAGAAAAACACAATAAACAAATAATAAATGCAAGTGTTGAATTGCCGATTATTACCTTCAGCTTGATTGCCATCAAAATGATTTGATTGCATCGTTTGATATTCAGTGGGAGGAGTTGATCTGCGATTTAAGCCGCCGCTAAATGAATTTGTGTGCGGAACTAAAAAAACAAATGAAAAAAAAAAAACACAAAGAGGTTACAAAACTTGTTCAGCCCCAAAAAATTAACGTTATATAATAACTTTAACTTAAAGTTCGATAAGCCTGCAAAATTTCGACATTTCTAAGCAAAACCAAAAACTTTTCAGAATCTCAGTAACTAAAAGAACTAAATGAATTGGCAACGTCGTCTTCTTTCCTTCTGCAAGCATTCTTAAAGGTTATGATACCGTACTTGAAGATCGTAGAAATGAATGCGTTATGTTAAGTTTTGAAACAAACGTACGCCAATTTCAGGATGTCATATATCATTAACATGTGCTACATTCTTAAGTGCAACAATATGGGGAATCGGTAGTGGGTAAACAATTACAGAGATGGGTGTGGATCAGCTTAATAATAAACATATATTTGTTGTTAGTTAACTTATGATTATAATTATTCACAGACTAAGTACTTAGAGACATGATCAAAGCGGTGGCAAAAAATGGAGAGAAACGAAACAAGCAATCGAACAAACGAATAGATAAACTATCAACATAAACAATGAATGAAACAATGCAAAACATTCCCATTAAGAAACAAGGCAACAAATTGAGGGAAAGGGCACACACAAACACAAAATAAGCACAAATATCTCTGGATTGGATTGGTCAAAGAAATTTGGCAATTAAAGAAGTGAATTAAACCTTGAAACGGTGGCCGATTCGATGGCGAGCCAACGGGCGGCTGGTCAAGATCGCTGCGTAAGTCGGGTATGGGCGTAATGGGTTGCACTGTGAGGCCCCGTCGATGACAGATTCCGTGCTCATTGGCGCCCATGGTGCGCCTGGCGATGACATCTACGTGAATCGATCATAAAGCACATATTGCAAATTAATGTGGATTGTTGTCGTTGTTGCATAATTGTGTTAAATGTAGAGAGAAGAAAGAGAATAGTGTTAACACCCATTCAGTAGGTGATTTGTGGTTTGCAGAAGCGGTTTGCACATAAACAAAGAAAGAGATTCAAGTATAAAAATGATTGAAATTGAATTTATCATTAAGCTATCTACTTGGTATTGCTTTCCATGCAAATGGAACCGGTGGAGGATGCCGGCAGCCGGTTGAATGAAACAAATTGAATGAATGAGGCTGAGATGATTGGGGCAACCGCAGAATCACACGTCATTGTCGACTTTTAAGTGATTCACCCGGGGGACAAGGAAGGTTAGGTATTCCAATTTGTGGTGAATATTTTCAAAACTGAGTGTATGCTGCTATCCACTCAGTGGTAGTGACAATTTTGAATACACAATCGTGGCATTTAATTGTGAATCGGCAAGTGTAACTATTGCAACTATTGATATTTTGTTTAATTACTCTATGGATCCTATCGCCTAATTGTTGAACGTTAATTACAACTCATTTCGTTTTTACAAGACAGCCAAAGAAAAGTGCAGCAAAATTAACAGGAAAGTTAACATAAAGCACATTGCAAAAAGAAAATAACTCCAGAGGACAACGAGGAAGACGACAACGCATAACATGCCCTTGGAAACACTCAAAACGGCCAAAGGATTTAAGAGGTACTTGGTAGGTTGGAATGCGATGCGGTGCATAGTTGGATGGAGTAGGTAGACCTTGTTACTTACCCTGTCCATCCATTCCTGGATAACATACACATTTGGCCGGGTGTATCTCAAATAAATTGAACAAATCCGTCAGCAACAAGACCAGGTTCAGTTTCATCGAGCTGCCGAACAGATAATAGTTACAGCATGATTGAGGTCTTATTGGGTTAAGGGATTCATTAATTTACCCCCGCATATATGTGATGTCCTCGGGCGTCATATGGAAGACACCGTATGGCAAATGCGTTTGTGAAAAACTGCTCACCAGCAGAATATTATGTATTGAGTCCTCCACGGCGGGCAAATAGTTGATCCGTACACTCGTCCACGGTACCACTTTGGGGCAATAGTAGGCAATGAGCAGCGCCAAGCAGATGCCATCGCAAAGATCCTGAAAATCACGCACTGGCGGTATATCAGGCGTCTGTAGACGCGTGCCCTATGAAGAGATGCAAAAATTAAATCTAAATACTTTACAGAAAGTATTGGAGTTTTGTTTTAAGAATTCATACGATTTCATCCGACACGCTTGACTCCAGCTCCTTGATGATTCGCTTCTTCAGCGCGGCGCACGCATGCGATATCCAAGCGAGCAACGCTTGCTCATATGTTAGAGCAGAAGGTGTCTGATAGCTGCTGCCAGATATTCTACAATTTAAACAAGTCAGTTTAGTAATTCTATATAGGATTCACCAATCGCTCACCTCCGTATCGCCGACGTAATACGGTCACCCGATGATATTTCCTTCGCATACAGAATCATCAGCGATTCTATCACAGACATATGGGCATTCTGAAAGAATTATATTTCATTATGCTTTCGAATTAAATTTATCAAAAATCTGTAATGCATTAAAGTAGGCGGAACAAACCGTACAAGGATCAAGATTATATCATGAGGCCAAACACCGTAGGTACACCCGATGCAATATCGGGATTATGTATAAAAAACAATGTTTCTTAAGGTATCTTAAGAATACACAAGTTGTGTATTGAATATTTTCTAAACAAACGTATTAAACTACTACGTCTTAACTACTACGTCTTATAGCGAATAAAACGAATCTTCCGAGCCTCGAACTCGCGATCCCTTGATTCACAGTCTAATGCTCTACGCCTTGTGCCACCGGCAAATCGACCCGCAAGCCGACTAGGTTAAAATAAGTGAATTCGTATTTCCCATTCATTGCCTCCTTGAAAGTTTCTTTTGCTCAAAAAATTCTCCATCCTTCTTGGAAGAGAGCAGCAGTGACACATGCGGACACATAGAAAGTATTTTCTAATGCAAAGCAATCAATAGTGAACAACACAAGTGCTTATGTATTGGTTTTATTAAATAGCAAGTACGTTAAAGAATGCCTGCATTTGCAAAAAAAAAAAAAATTAAAACAAGCGGATCAGTCGAGCGCGCGCGACAGTATAAAACCCTGTGCAGTTTTCTAAATTAAGTGTTTTGATTATAATAGAAGTAAGAACATAGCAGGTGTTTATTAAAGAAGCCTATGAATTCTTTATATGCTTATAGGAGCAAGCATTCACATAAATATACATATTCAATCAAAAGCTGAGTGTTACGACACTTAATTTACTTATGCTTGTGTCGTAGTAGTTCGCTATCTCGCTCGCACACATGTGCAAATATGGTAAGCAGACGCATGTATCACAGTCGTTCGCTGTCTCGCTCGCTCACATGTGCTGCCTGCTGCTCAACGATTCCGTGGAAAAAAAATAACTTTAATTTCTTTGCTGATTTTCTGTCTTATTTATAAACCGATCTTGATGAAACTTTCAGCGTTCCTTCTATATATCATTCTTAACGCACTTGTTAAGTTAGAAGTGCCTACGTTGAGAAATGTGGCCATAATACGTTTTTTTTGAATTGCGGGGGTGGGGGGGAAAGATATCGAAAATCTAACATAAACTCGATCTGGAGAGGGTATACAGGAACCTTCATGCCAAATTTGGTGTCTCTAGCTCTTATAGTTGCTGAGATCGACGCGTTCATACAGACAGACGGACAGACGGACAGACGGACAGACGGACAGACGGACAGACAGACGGACATGGCTCAATCGACTCGGCTATTGATACTGATTAAGAATATATATACTTTATAGGGTCGGAGATGCCTCCTTCTGCCTGTTACATACATTTGCACAAAATTATTATACCCTTTTTTGCCCATTTTTAATGGGCACAGGGTATAAAAATTGTTCGCGGTCTGAGCAAGCTTCAAACCCCAGAACTCTCGCGCGCAAATCCTATGTCCTCTAAGCTAAGCTACGACTTCATATAGTACGAAGACGGCAATCTCTATACTTATGCAGCACGAATTTTAGCATTTGACATATATGTACATTAATTCGAATTTCTAACTAAATTTTGTTATTTCTATTTTTTAAGATTTTGCTACTTTCTGACAAATTATGAAGAATTTATAATATATATTTAAATAAAATAGCAATAATTAATTAATAATTGAAAAATATAACTCAAATTTGTAATTGTCAGCAGCGAGATTTGAACCCGCGCACCCGTAGCGAGTCTTGCTGTTGTTGTTGTAATGCTGCTCAGCCCTCATGAATTTGTAGGTCATTCATTCCTTAAAATCTCCATTGTTTATGGTCCGAAATTTTCGGAAAACGTCCGCACACGTAATAATACGTTTTTTTCGATTTGCGGGGGCGGAAGGGAACGTGGCAAAAATCTAAAACAAACTTGATCTGCCTGCACACTATAAGAGTGTTGTCACCAAATTTGGTAGCTCTAGCTCTTATAGTCTCTGAGATCTAGGTGTTCATAAGGACAGACAGACGGACAGACGGACATGGCTATATCGTCTCGGCTATTGATGCTGATCAAGAATATATATACTTTATAGGGTCGGAGATGATTCCTTCTGCCTGTTACGCACAAATCGCTTTCGTCAAACTTAGAAGACTATGTACTTTTAGTACAGAGTCTAAAAAGATGGGTCAACAAAATATTTAATTTTATTTTTTTGAGAATTTACTTAATATTTTACTTACAATTCGCAACGGATTTGTTTGAATTAATACCGTTTCGGTAATGGGCATATCCGAGGACTCGGCTACAGGAACACCCTTGCGCGCTAGCGTCTGTAATATTGACCAGTGATTTAAGCTTTGGTAGTTTGGATCGGAATACAGGTTAGACAATGTCTGGCAGTAAAGCGTTGCATTGCCCAACTCAACGACGATCTGTGGCTTGAGGCGTTCCTGATTCTCGTGATCGCGATAGAAAGGCTCCTTTAGGTTGTCTGGCACCCGATTGTTAAACGCCTTCGAGAGCAGCCATTTGACGGAAGCACGTTGACGAGCCTGGAAAAACAATTAATAATAAGCATATAATTATACACAAATTAATGTATTATTGATTTTATAACCTCTGCACATTAAAACTGGGCAAAAAAGGGTATAATAATTGTGTGTAAATATATGTAACAGGCAGAAGGAGGCATCGCCGACCCTATAAATTTGACATGAAGGTTTCTGTATACCCTCTCCAGATCGAATATATGTTAGATTTTCAATACAAAAAAAATGGCAAAACGAAAAAAACAATTTATGACCGCATTTTTCAGAGTAGACCCTTCTAACTCAGCATACTAACTTAAAGAATATCATATAAAAGCAATCCTGAAAGTTTCATTAAGATCGGTCTATAAATAATAATCAGAAAAGAAATGTTGCATTGAATCTCTTGTCCGAGCGAGAAGTCTCATAACAATCATAACACCTGCTATGTTCTTACTTCTGTTGTAATCAAAATACTTAATTTAGAAAACTGCACAAGGTATTTTACACTCCTCCTGAGTTTTATAATTGAACAAAATAAGAAAAGTGGAAATAAATTTTTAAAACACTAATTAAATAAAATAACATTTTTGTATCAAGATTCTTTCACAAGGGAATTAAAACTAAAAGCCGGACTCAGCACAGAAAGAATAAAATGTTCATCTATAAAACCTTCCGTTTTAGTTTAATTCAAATGCAATTAGTTACTGTCGGACATTCGGAGATACGGGAAATATTCAAGTGAAGAAAATTTAACTTAAAACCTTTCAGTGCTTTTAATGTTTCATTTTAATTTTGCAACAATTAAGTAGTGCACTCTTCAGTTTAGTATCTATAATTGTCTGTCTGCCTGTGTATTCATATTTGTATCTGAATCTACTACTCTGCGAGAGTCCGTAGACGTTGCTGCATCTGTGTGAAGCCATGCGTTCAATCTTCAATATGAGTTCGATAAACTCCTTGTGTTTTGCTGTAATGTATTTGGCTTGGCGTGCGCCGTTGCTTTATTGTGTCTGTGCTTTGCTCTCGGCGATGGTCACTCAGCATGAAGAAGAGGCAATCAGAAGACTCCAGACTCATGCCCAGAGAGTAGTGTTATTCTGACGTATAAAATCTCAAGTACCGCCTTTAGCTTCGTCAGCAAAAACAATTTCCATTTGCAACTGCACTTCATATGTATTCGCTGCAGTCAATTACATCTGACAGTTTTCTAAGAATTAACCTGAAAAATGCTCCTTATTAGATTGTGGTTTAATTGAAGATGACTATAGAGTAAATAGCAGGAGAACATAAGCTTGACAACCTGGTAAGAGATAACACGAATATTTATCTTCTAGCTATGATTCAATTTTATTTATCGCTCGCATAAATATAATAGCAAAGCCATTTCAATTTTGAACTATTTACAAACATTGTAAATAAGTGGACTATGTTTGAAGAGGGAATCTGTGGAATTTTCAACTTGCTTATGACAAACGGCTATAAATAATGGAATAGAAGAAATTATGTACGAATCGATAAGAGCCAAATACATTAAGAATAATTTGATGAATCTAAACTAAATACACCCTAGTATGTAACATGTGTTTTACATATCCCACAGTTAGAATAACAATTGTAAGAATAACAACGTTAAGTTAAATATCAAATTCAGGAAAATTAAATAGCTAACATTATTTTTATCATTTACAAATAACTGAGTAAAATCAATAATGAGCTTAGAGTCAAATTTGCTGACAGTCGGGTCTCGAATAGAGCGTTCTTACGTGTAGCAATTAAGTTAGATATTTTTTGCTAACGTCCATATTATTGTAAGCCATAAATAAAATAAGAATTCAAATAAAACCTTAAATGTTACATAGTATCGTAATTATCATTATACTGCGAAATCGAATGGAGTTTTCAAGCAACAGGTTAACGGGTGTCAAATATGTTGGTGTAGGTCGTAGACCGTCGAACTATGCGAGAATTGGCCAACAAGCTGGCTGGCGGACAGGTGGACATACTTCCTGCGCAACCAGTTTGTCTACTTATGGTTTCCACCAGCCTACCAACAACAACTGGATGCACTTTTTTTTTGAACGTCTTGTTTTTGGTTACAATATCGTATCATATACACGTATCATACCGTAAAACTCAAATTTCAAATGTAAACATCTCGGAGAAAAACAATGAATCGATTTAGCTTTGAACGCCCACATGGATGGCATAATTTAGTTCAGTCTTATACGAATGCATATTAATAAGATCATATACACTCATGGTACATGAGCATGTATTTTTAAGTACACATATGTGTGTGCACATTCGTATGCTTACAATTCAATTTGCGACTTGGCGGTATTTATGATTTTTGTCTTTATCTCACAGCAATTTGGCTCTAGTCGGCGCTCGCATGTCAGAGAGAATTTTGACGATAGGCTAAATATAAATGCAAAAGAAACACAAAAACTCTTTCTCTTTGACAATTAACAGCAAAAAGCATTTTGTTTTTGGTTGAAGCTTATACTCCAGAGTGCGGTGACTGGAGAGAGCGGAGAGAATGAGAAACAGAGAGAGAGAGCAAACATTTGTAGCAAATGCTTAAAGCTGCCAAGCTTACGCTTTACATTTTGAATGGCTTACGTTATTTCTTTTGTTTTTTGTTCATTTTCAGTCTTTAAAGACCATAATGTGCTAATTGCTTAAAGAGCTTAGCAAAATTAACAACGCAGCAACAAAAGCAACAGCAAACAGAGGAATAGTCGATAGTATGTGGGGCGTTTAACTTAACTTTCTAGGGAGTTGGTAAAAATTTATGAATTAGAGGGACAGGCACACCGCACGCAAGCAAGCACTCCCAGACACTAGCTTCAGCATAAGAACCTACGAATTTGTTGCTGGGCAACCTGAAGGTTGTCAAACTGTTAAATAGTCTTAACAGTCAGTTAATCAGTAACATTTTCGTTTCTCTTTCGTAGAGTTTCGTATGCGTGTGTTGTTTATATATACATATAAAAATATATATATATATATGTATATGTATATGTATGTATATGTATATCTATATATAAACACATACATATTAACATAATATGCATGTACATGTAGCTGACTTTTAAATAGCGATTAGATCATGCAACAGCAGATAAAGCAACAACAGCAAAAAAAAAAAAAACATTTCCCGACTGTGGAGCCAATTTGGGCGGCATGCACACATTTTATGAATGGAGTTTTTAAGTTGATTGAACAGGAGCGGGTTGCCAATGCCAATACTGAGCAGCTGCTCACAGATTGCTCTTCGTATTGTTGCCACCACTACCACTGCTGCTGAGGTGCTGTTGTTGCTGCATTGGCTTTAAAACCAGTCAAACGATAAGTAGGTGTCGGTCGCATATTAAATCTCTCGAGTGGCCGGCCAGTGGGAGCGGCGGTGTGGCGTGTGGTTACCTCAGCGCACCATTTTGGCGAAGAGAGTAGGTGGCTGAGCGGCGACGTCAACGTTAGCGTCGGACGCAAAGCCGTTACGCTTATGGCCTACGGCAGAGGAACAGCAGCGTTTGATGAGCGCATTGCAAAGGCGTTAAGTAAACTCATGGCGAAGACAGAGACGCCGGCGTTCAGCTCTTTGGGCAGTAACTTTGACGACGACGACGACGACGTCGACATAGCAGTGTAGGAATTTTAATGAACGCGATATTTCGTTTTCGAGCAAATATACATGCATACATACATATAATGTACAATCATATTTATTAGAAGCACTCCATATGTATTTATGCATATTTATGTGGGAGTGTACGCACACCAGTAGCTGAGTTGCTTTGGTGGCTGCACGGTGGTTCGGATACGGTTGAGTATGGGGATTAGGAGTAATATACATGCTTATTTGTAATGGATAAAAATATATTTACCTGTCGTATTTCCTGTGTGTCTGAATCCATGTTGTAGATGACGATGACACTGCACTTTACCGAACAGGAGAGTTTAACAAAATTCTTTCGATGTAATTGCCGTTGCACTTGCAACAGTGGCGGCGACGGCAGCAACGAATGACGGATGTCACTGGCTGTCCGACGCCCAGTCTCCGCAGCACTTACAGTTCACTTTTCTTTCTTCACTAGCCAAGCGGTTTTTTCTTGTTGTCGTATTTTCTACACTTTCCTTATTATGTTTTAGTGCGGCCTCTCGCTGGCTTGAATTTTCACTTCAGCCGTAAAACAGCCTAAAATCACACACACACACACGCAGCGATAAATTAGTACATATATACATAAATATTTATGAGCACGTTTACAACTATTTTTGAATTTTTTCGCAAATTAATTGCGCGCACGCATTTGCCAACAACTCGCGCAGTACAACAACAACAGCCGAATAAAAGAAGAAGAACAGTAACAAAAAACAAAAAGATGAGGAAAACTAGCAAAGGAAAAATGTGAATCATTCCCTGGGCGAACTTTACAGTGGGCGGCGACGGGGGGGTTACTTTGTCGTGGAGCTGTGCTTGGCACAATAACAGAACACTAACAGAGCAGCGCTGTGCAGCAGCAATTGACGCAGCAGAGGGTTAGCGGCAGAGGTGGCAATGATTTTTAGTGCTGGCTACAGCATCAGCTGTTGCAATTTGGGGCCACTGTTGACACAGGAACGCACTTTTCGGTTAGTACGTGCCAACTTTCGTCTAATTAGTGCACAATTATTAGCGTGGCAGTAGCGGTTTTTGCAATTTTTCACTTTTCCTCGAAGGTAGGCAGTAATAAATGAAAACAATTTTCTTTTGCCTTGCGTTGTTGTTGTACTCGCCGTTGGTGCTCTCTCTTTTATGCGCGATACGCTTCCAAGCTGGTAGACACTGTTATACTCTTCGCTCTCGTTGAGGGCAAGGCGTATGACGACGTCGACGGTGGCAGCGACGCCAACGTTGACGTCAGTTTGTGAGCAACGACAGAATGATGACCGAAAAAGCTTGGTATGTGTGCGTGGTGCACACACTCTGTTCTTGCATTTATCATTGCTTTACCGCTTGGATTTATACAAATGCATTTTATACGCTCTGTGCTCGATTTTTACTTAATTTTACACTTTCTATTTATTTCAAATCGACGAATCGAATAACAACTTGCTTCTTCTCTTCCAAAATTTTCTCTGAATGCGCGTGTTGTACAACGCTTAAGTGCTAGCGCATATTAACACTGAAATTTAATAGTTGATATCGGCTATCCACCACAATTAATCAGAACTGACTGTATCTGCCCGAGTATCGATATATGTGAATCATCTATATATATATTTAAACTATTTTATTTTTTGATTTTGATTCGCAGATATTCTGAATTTATCCAGCTTAAACGTGAATTATAATCAACAAAACTCTTTATTATAATTACCCAACCATATAATCGAATACAATTAAATTCACTCGCTATATACTGTTGTTTTTAATTACAATTATGAAACAATATTTCGTTAATATATAATCGTGCGAACAACAATTTATTAAGTTATTTTAGAAGTTATTAAATTTCGCGGTTTCTCGAATATCTTCAGTGGGAAGCGCATTGGTCACAGTTCGACAACTGATTGGGTATAATAATGGAAAACTATCCTTGTTTGTATGCCACTAATTCAATACGTCGTAGCCATTGCTTAACTTCGCTTGAATATCGGAATATCTAAATATTTCCTGACTTCAGTCGTTTGCAAACTAACAAAATAAGAAAAGAGGTCATCAAAATATCCCCCTCCCCAACCATCTGTACATAATTGTTGCATTATTAATTTTAGTTCCTCTATCGTCTCATCGTTTTGTTGCCTGTGTGCACGACAATAACTGGTTTGTTGACGGAAAAGAACGTGGTCTTCTTATATGGCATCGGCTCCGATTTTAATGCGAATTTTTTCAAGTAATAGGAAATTTAAAATAAAAAGTACATTTCTTTGTTTTTGGAATTTGTAATCCAAAACGCAGCAAATTTCTTAAGTCCAGTGTACTTAGCAATGCCCAAGCATTCCATTTCCCTTATCTTCATCTTTGAGCAGTGTTTTATATACGCATTGTTCATCTAAAAGATCTACATTGTCGGGGTATTGATCTTGTTCCTACGTGCTCACACTTAGATTGCAAGCATTCGTAATATTAATCATTTTTCTTGAAGACTGAGTTTGAACTTATCATATTTGCGACGAATCGAATTCGAAGTAATCTGAAGACATCATGAAATGTTCAAAGATTATCATTAAGATTCTATTTCAAAAATGTAATAATGCAGTCATGAGTTAATACCTTTTTTGGTTGGATTATTATGCCGCATGCCGCCATTTATTTGCGAAATAATAATGTATACTTTGGCTCCAAAATCAATTAAATATGACTTGTAGAATAGAATCTTATTTTTCAAGAGTAAGCAAATAATGAACCTGCATCTGAATTATAACACAAGGACTTATCAGCTAACTATCGGTTGGCCGCCACAACTATTAGCTATCGGCGATAAAGTAATGAATGATCAGAATCCCGAGAAAATAAATGGAATTTTTGAGTTTTGAGCGTTGTACATAAAAATCATATTTTTGATACATAATTAAATATATTAATTAATTGACTATAAAAGCAGAATTCTTATTTTTTAGATTTGTTGGTGTTAATAGAAAAGGGATTACTAAATGAGATTCATTTCTTCTTTGTTTTGAATTTTACTATATCAATTAATAAATACTCCAATGGTAAATTATCTTACTGTTTAATTTTACATTTACTATTTCTTGCGACTAGTGTTGCGAAATATCGCGTAATATGGATTGTCGTGCTTTGCAACACGGTTTTGTGCGTGACTAGAAACCGTGACGTGCGTGTCGCATAGTAAATTTTACATTTTGAGTTTTACATATTTTTTGTTCAAACGGTTTGAATAGGACGGCTAAAATGCACGTTGAAAAGAAATCGGAATTGAGAAGCCTTCTCAAATCGGGGGACAAGCGCTGTAAATTAGTAGAACCACGAAATGCAAAGAGTTGTGTTTGGCGTTTCTTCAACTTGGTGTCTTGTGATGATCGAATTGAACCTTATGCCTGTTGTAAAACTTGTGGTGATCTTTTATCATACAGTGGGAAAACAGGAACAGGCAGTCTGTTGCGCCATAGATGCTTACACACGACTAACGGTAAGTTTTGGTTCTGATATTCACGCACGTCCCCTCACACTGCCACGCGTGTTCAGAGCGGGAAGCGTTGTTGTTGTCATCGCCACATCTTTCATAGTGTTGTTATATATACTGGAGATTTTCGCGGTATATAGAAATTTATATACCAAAGCAGATTGACAAAAATTGTTTTATTCTGTATGTGCTCCCTCCATTTATACATTCAATAATCAGCTGTGCGCACCCAAGAAAGAAATACAATGAGTTAAGGTGGCAAAGCATTGAAAGCCAGAAAGACCCTAAAGCAAAAAAAAACTTATAAAAAGAAAAAAAATGTGATTTTGATGTTTTTAAAATCAATTGCGATTTAATTTTGTATGTTTATACATTATTTTGTTCTTTTTGTTATATTAAAACAAGAATTTCGCAACACTGCTTTCCGCATGCACTTTCCAACACACTCGCCAGCAACGCTAACATCGCTATTGCGTTTTTATGGAAAAATATAATTGAGTACAGTTATTTTGTGAAGAACATTATTCAAAATGCCTAAAGGACGTGTTAGCAGTGTTTGGCAGCATTACGACATCAATGAAGAGTGTGAAAACTTTGCGGTTTGTCGTTATTGCGGCAATAATATATCGCGTGGTGGCATGGCTAGCAATCTAAAGGGCAATAATACCACCAATCTGTGGACACACTTAAGACACAAGCACGCTGACGAGGTGCTCGTGAATCCGGTACAACAACGACCCATTAGCCGACCTGCTGTTATTACATTAAAAAAAGGTATGCAAAAAGCTGCCCTTATCACAATACAATGACCTATTGACGCACCTATCGATCCCGCGCGACTGTCCCCAATTGGAAACTATCGCAAAAAGATTACGCCCAGCCCTGCATTACTGCTGGGTGCCGGCATATGATTTATTTCGCAGAACTTATCTAAAGAAGATTTTTTTTATTAATATGTATATTTAAATTGCAGAAAAAGCTTCTCGTATTGCCAAGGCGAAGGTTGTGCGGGAGCCACTCCGTGTGGCAAAACCAAAGGTTGATGCGCATGCAACTATAGCTGGAGCACTGCCGCAGAAGTGGGAAGAGTACGAACAAAACGAGGAAATAAGCGAGGACATTAAGGACATTATATATAGTGAAGATCCGCTCTGTTACAGTCCTATACAAGTGGTAGAAGATGAGATGTTAGATACTAGCGATAAAGTTACAGTGATGAGCAGCACTAGGACAACTACTGGTCCTGTCGTAGCCACCGTGGTTTCAGCTCCTACAAGCGCGGCAAAAACATTAAAGAATAATTTGGAAACATCTATTGAACGTTTGACAACGGTAAGCGAGCAGTTGAGTTATGTCATTCAGCAACAACAGGAACAACATACCAAGGATGATGATTATTACTTTGCGTTAAGCCTTGTACCCATTATGCGACAGTTGTCTGTAAACCGCAAGCTTTACGTGCGCTCGAAAATTCATGAAATTCTGTACAAAGAGAGTGAGGAGACTACACCTAAATCTGAATAATAATAGACAAAGGGTATGATACGGATAAGCTAAATCTCTAAATATTTACCCTATTAATACATATAAAAAAGAAATTCAAATTTATCTTAACAACAGTAATTCATGTAAGTTAAAAAGCAAACGTGTACGTATGTTTGCTTTCATACAATTCGCAATCTTTTAGTTGGAACATTCTATTATTAAGCGCTTATGTATGTACAGTTATAATTCGTATTGATGATTTATCATATATGCATGTATTCGCTAATAAAGTTACCTAAGACCTTAAAAATCTAGTCATTGCAAAAGTCTACAAAGGTTCAAGTTATCATATTAGCTGGCCATTGTATCTATTGAAAATGGGTAATATAGGAATGTTATCATTGTGCAAATTTATGTAAGAGGAATATGGATGTTCGTCTGACGTTATGAAGTTTTTATGTTATTATGTTATAACTTTGGTGTGTAGTAGCAGCCCCTCATGCTCATTCTCTTTAATTTCAATCCCTTAACTTTTATGTAGGTTTCCTTATACCATAATCAAATTATATTTATTTAAATTTGTTTTATCTTACCTTTCTTCGTCCCCAAAACAATAACAACAACGAAAAAAGTAACCTTTTTTCGATATGCCCTGAAAATTATATTACAATTACTACTATAGTAATAATAAGTGATTCAAGATCACTCACGCTTGTTCGTTAGGGTATCTGAGGGCCTGGGCTCAAAGCATCTTATAGTCGTGCCGTCGCGACTTGACCGTTCTTATTTGTTTTTATATTTTTAGACCCGGTCCCAAAGAGTACAGGGGCTTATGTGTTTGTGCTATAAAGTATATTTCCGACCCTATAAAGTAAATATATTCTTGATCAGTATCAATAGCCGAGTCGATTGAGCCATATCCGTCCATCCATCTATAAGAGCTAGACACCATAGATTCTTAAATACCATACGCAGATCAAGTTGGTTTTAAATTATGGATATCTCCCCTCTATCTAGCAAATCGAAAAAATAAAAAATTATGACTACATTTTTTAACGTCGACACTTCTAACTTAACAATAACATATAAGAGGAAGAATGAAGCTTAAAGTTTCATTGTGAACGTTTTATAAACAAGACAGATAATCAGAAAAGAAATAAAAGTAATTTTTTTCCATTGCATGCAAAGAATTTAAACTGCACAGGGTATTATACTGAAGATCAGAACAACAACACAATAAAATACAAAACTAAAAAAATATATTTCGTTGAATATATAACTGACAAGTATTGTATTGTGTGAAAATGAAAAACATATAATTAATGTTAAATATAATAACATATAATTTATGTTATGTCGGAAAAGAAGGCCAGGCAAATAATCGTTTTTTATGCGTAATGTTCCAGGTGAAGTGAGCTCCAAAAATATGGAATCTAATACAAAAAGAAATTTAACTATGTACTTTAATCAAGCCTGATTTTACGATGGTACCAGAATAAACCCATAACTAATAATAATATATATAATAATAAAAGTTTGATTTCAAGTATTCACGAATCGGAAAAGGAATCGTGCACCTTTGTGCGACCTAAAAGAAAACAAAGACTGAACATTCTAGACAAAAGTCAGGAGTAATCTAATTGGATACAGTGATGCCGATTATGCTGGGGATTAGGGTGGTGGGCCATTCAGTTGATCTGTATTATTTAGTTATAAATTCTATATAGTAAATAAAGTGTAAATGGAAATTTGGATTGTTTATTTAATTTATATTTTTAAATAAATTTTTATTTAAATAACTTGTTGAGATTTACAAAACAGAGAGCAGTTCTAGAATTATAATTTACAAATGGTTTTTTGGAGCTAATTTATATGGCTTAGGCAATGCTTAAAATTATAAATATGTTCGTATCATTTATGTATTATTATTATTTTATTTTGTTTTTATTAAATTTTCAATAATAATGTATGTGTCTCTAGAAACTTACACACACATAGTAAGTGAGTATATAATACAATACCAATTACAATAAACCCTACAGATCGTGTAATAAACAATAAGCTTACTATGTATTTGCACCCCAATATCGTGTATATATATATTATTATTATTATATATTTAAGTACATTGTAGATTTATATGCTTAAACTCTAGCCAACAAATGTTGGGCATTAAATCGGTAGTTGATTAATTTTCGACTTGAATCGTAAAAAGCGGATGTGTTGAAATATGTATGTTGAAGTTGATTGAAGTCTATATTATATAGGGAATTTCTTTAATATATATATATATCTATGCGTGTTTTGATGGGATCAGTTAAGTGCACGATATGACTGCCAAAAGTTGATAATTATGTTTCTAATACAATGCAAATTTTAGCTTAGATAATCTGGATATTAAATGGTTCTCAATTAGCTAGTCTTACAAAGGCCAACTATTTTTGTAAATCTTTGTATATTTATAGGTATATATCATTTTGATTATGGGTTTTTCTACTTGTCAGTTCGACAACGCTCGGTATTAAGTGTGTTTTCGTATAATTTTGCAAAATGATATGACATATTCGATTGATCGATCTTCGAAAAAGTATGTTTTTATGACTTTTGCAGCAAGATATTTTTGACAATTTTTACTTTTGGTATTGATTTTTCGTATACAAGCAGTTAGATATATCCAAAATGTATTAAATGTTATATTTTAGTTTTGTATAATATGTATTTTCGTATTACTTTCAGATCATCATAGGTAATGTGTGTAAATTGGTATAATTTTTTCTATTCACAGTTCCGATTATTACATTCAATAAATATTTGATATATACATTTACATATATCGATTAATCAAGCGAATCTCCAAAATGGTTGCAACTTCGTGTCAGAAAATTATCCTGATAGCGTCGATCAATGTACTCTGCATTATCTTAGATCTTAGATTATATCGGGGTTCGTAGCCCTCGCATGATATGAGTTTCAGTTTAATTCATATGTATTGTGTTCTATTTGATATGAGTAAACTTTTTTTAATATTTTTTTTTACAAGGGCAATCGAAATTTTTAATAGCAAATATGCGTAACTTTGTGTGTTTCATATTTTTTATACAATAAATATATGATGTAATCGTATGCCGGTAATTGAGAAATTTTGAAAACATTTTCATCGATTATTGCACTTTCGAGCGTCTTTTTGTTCATTTGATTTTCATTGGTTATTTTGAGGGGGCGGGTCTCGGATCTTGTGGGCGTGGCAAGAACAACAGCGGAGAATCGCCTCGTTTAATAATAATATTATTTGGTTGATGTCACCAACTGACTGGTGCTATAACCCTGTGTATTGCAGGTGGGCAGGGCGAACGGATTGAAACTCAAGCTGCTGACCCCTGGAAATAAAAAGTGATGTTGAAATCGTGAAAATATTCTATTGTTGTATTAATCAAATATATTATATAGTATATAGTAGATTGGTTCATTAAACTATCTATTGGACATTGTATTTTCTAATATACGAATACAAGAATTTATTTATTGTTATTAGTTTATTTATTAGTCAGCCTAAAGGTATGCAATGCTTATTACTGTTCTTCATTTGTCTGTTCCAATAATTATTATAGCAAACTTTTGCGCTTTACGAAAAGTAAGTAAGTAAGTCATCCTAAAAGTATGCAACAAAAAAGGAAAAAACTGCAAATGGGTTCCACTAAATGTTACCCATGTTCCAATATGTCAATATATTGGGGTTTGCACAAGAGAGTAAAATGGGACAAAGAAAAAAATCACTTGCAATATTTGTAAAATAAGTTTGGTATCATTTGAAAATGTTGAAAGAAATTATAAATACCGTTGAACGTGTGTTGTGTGTTCTTGTTGTTGCAATTGTGGCTGTTGTGGTGGTTGTGTTTTATGACAATTACGACGGCAGCCGGCCGTTATCAAAGCAGGAGACGCCAGGCCAGTCGATGAGTGTTGATTGTCGTAGTTGTTGTTGCTCGTGTTGTGGCAGTGTCGCATTTGGGGGCGTCACTATCTGTACTGCCGATAAGCTTGGCTCGGTCTGTGTGTGTATGTCTGTGTGCGTGGACGCTCCTTGTTCCATACTGATGTTGCCGTTGCCTTTCGTCCTTGTTTTCCACTTTGTAATTAAACGGCCGCCGCGGTCGCTGCTGACACGGCAGGATTATGCCAGGGCTGATGGGGATGCGGATAATGATGCGGATGGGCGGTGGCCGCATGGTGATGCTGTACTAGCGCCGAATGCCAAGGCGTCGATACGGACACTGTTAAGGATTAATGGCGAAAATGCACTTGCTGAGCAATTTTGTTTCACTTTGTTAGGAGTAAGTACATTTACGAGTATGTGAATGGTATTTGGGTAGGTGTAGTATAAGAGGTTTGTTTTGGCTTTAAAAATACAAAATGATCTATTCGAAAAGCAAAATGAATAATAGAAGCAACTGTGTAACTAAACTCGAGATAGTGATCGTTATAACTCTCCTCAAGAATTCTTTCGCGACCCATTCTTAACTAACAAACCGCTTGCTACACATAGATGAGGTGGTAGGCACATCCTTTAGCTGCATTTCCTACTCAAAGTGGTGAAGATCCGCTGTCAGTAACTGTGGAATGGACCTTCTTCTAGGTGCATTATAAACTTACTTGAGGTGGAGTTAAAAACGCTGCCTGGCGATGAGGAGAGAGTCCCCATATTTGGCGCAGGAGCATATCCATTTGCGGTGGCGGCAACGGCGGCGGTGGCTGCTGTGGCGCCATAAGAGCCTCCCGAGCTGTGAGGGGTCGAAGCACTGCTGCAGTAGCCGCCACGTGGGCTGACGCTGCTCGACTGGGCGCGCTGGTAATCGTCTTCCGTCCACTGACCAGTGCCGTCCTGTACACTCACCGCCAGCTGGCCAGCATAGGAGTTAAAGCTGGTGGAACCACCCGGTGATCTACATAATTTAAGGGGCGAGCTTATAGTGAAAATTGCCAAATTTGGAGTGTGCTGAGGATGCGATTACCTGGGCATGGAGTACAGTGCCTCAACGAGATCGGCTGCGCGCTTAAGGATGATCTCTTTTTGTAGCTTCTCCGGATCCCCAGGGTGTCGGGGTATAAGCTTCTGTAGACGCTGAAAGCCGTAGTCGATAGTAGGTTCGTTGAGTGCTGCTTGATCGGCGGAGGGAGAATGAACGGAAAGCTTAGACATGCTAACGCCAGGCGCCGGGTCAAAAGAATCTACTTACAGACATAAACAAAGCGCCCGGGTGATCCCTTGCAGAACTGTTTGCTCTTGTAGGAGAGCGTTACCTCGACAACGCCCGGGATATGGCGTGGCGGAGTTTGGACGCGTATCGCGTGCGATGTGATGAGCTCGCTCCACACCAGCATCGTACCGAAGACCACCTGCAATCCGTCAAAGAAATTATCGCCCACAATAATCACAGTGGCTCCACCTGTGGTCCAGCCCTCGCTAGGTGATATCGCCTTAATGCAAGGCGTGGCAACGGGTAGTGGCGGATAGAGACCTGAAAGTTTCACGCAAATGTGTTGGTCAGTGTAAGTTTGTGTGTCTTGGATTGTGTGGGAAATACAAAGAAAAACGGGTTCGAGTTGCCAATTGCTACGGAATTGAAAAGAAAAGCGAACGCAAAACCAAACTAAGACGATCGAATGAAAACAATAGATCGATAACTAGTGATCGATTAATTGGAATTTAGTTACAGACCATCGTAGGTACTGTCGGGCGCTAGGGGGTGACCGGATATGGACAGGGAAGTGTTGCCTGTACCTTCCGTTGTGTCCAGTCGCTTGGCGCGTCGTCCGTGCTTCGAGTTGTTGTGCACAAACATGTTGTCCGAGATGGCCAGCAATGGACCATCGACAGCCACTTGGGTGGATATAACAACCTGTCAAAGAAAATTATAGAAATTTAAATTTTATTCAAATTAATTATGCTCAACAAACTTTCAGGCATATTTGCGATTGTTATTGACGACAATATTAATGCTGTAATTCTCACCTGAAATCGTCTCATGTCTCGCGGGTTTCCAGCATTTTTGAGGCAATTCTGATTGCACTTCAAGAAGAACTTGAGGAAAAAACTGTAAGCAAAAGATAGGCAGCCATATTTGAACGTTGAATATATTGTATATCAATAAATTATAATAATTATAAATATAATAATTATAAAGAGCTACACTTAGTAGAGAAATCATTTTCAGAGCCTTCTGGATGAGCTGCTAATGATCGAGTGCGCCTTTTACAGTCGGCACACTTGCCGCTGTTGCCACATTTTGCAGCAGATGTTTCGCTCGGGGGCTACAAGAGCAGCCACTTGCCCTCGCTACTGCCACATGCCTTCTGCCTGCCCGAGGCGCAACATCGCAGCGGGCGATAAGAGCTGGGCATGGACTCGGACACGAAGTCGGTCTAGGGGTGACAGTTATGTGAATGGGATGTCCTGCAGGCAGGATATTCGAAATTGACACCCGTGTGTCGCGCATTTAAATGGTAAAATATACCCACCAGCAGCAACATATCGCCCCACAGCTAACAACTCACACCCCCCTTCCCCATAACACGTTGATTTTATTTGCTGAAACAATATTTTGCTGCTGCTTCCGCTGCAGGGGGTAACCCCCGCCCCAACAAATTGGCAGCATTTTTCAGTTTATTATTTTTTTCAGTCATTTTGTTGTTTCTCACTCGACAAATTGGACAAATTAGCTCAAGGGGCGTGCCCTGCCCCTGCTTAATCACAGCAGCATTGCAGCATTGTCGATACCCTTGCTTGTTGGCAAGGGGAACTCGACGCAGGCGGCACATCTGCATATGTGCACACTGTTGTTGCCATAAATTTTTTTATTGTCGATGTTGAAGTGTACTTCGAAAGGAAGTGTTCTTCTGGAGCGGGGGATGTGTTGAAATGTCTACGTCTTATATTTCAGCTTCGCTTCAGATCCCTCAACAACATTTTATTTCAATAAATAGCATGTATTTTTAGGAAAAGTAAAAGGAAATAACCTTCATTTTGTATTTCACACATAAGATATAACATACAACAGTCGATATATAGACTGAAATTAGTTCATGGAACACAGTCTGCATACAAATTCAATTTAATTTCAAGTTACATTATTATTAGATCAATTTCGCGGATCATCATAAACCAGTACCCCATATTCACTTCTGAATGGTTAACGGAAGAAATCACAAGCGAACTCAAATAATTGCCCTCATATTATAAATGTCAGCTGGTGTTTGTAAAATCTGTATAATTTCCAAATGGAAATTATTTCAGTTGCAATCTGCTCGACTGGGACATACTCTTTATTCAGCTGTAAATTGTTGTGTACTTATATATATGTATGAGGAAGCTATTATATAAATATAGGACAGTTTAAATAAAAATTATTTGGTTTTAATCTATGTTATATTACCCTATTTGTTCTTAAGATTACAGGGTACAAGCATAGAAATTACATTTTCAATATGATAAAATTTCAACTATATTCGATAAAACACACAAGTTTTACAATTGCCAGACCCAGGCGCCTTATCAGTAAACTTCGGGCGATCACAGAGGCAAAGTCAATTATGAATTTTTGTACATTTTCGTCAATTGGTAATATACATATATTATACATGGAGACGTATATATATATATATATATATATATATATATATATTTAAATATATATATATATATATATATACATATATATGTGGCCACGTGTGTTGCGAGTCAAGCTGATTGTAAAACTTGTTGAAGTCAAAGCTGAGCTATGGGAATAAAAACATATGTTTGTTTATGTTTTTATTTGTTGTTGTTGTTATTATAGTTTTTTATGTTTGGCAGCAGCAACAGCAGAGAAAAACAAAAAAACAAACGAGAAGAGCATAAGCAGCATCATTACCACGGCCATCTCTGATCCCTAGGGGACACAGCACTGCATATCTGTCAGATACAATATCGAGTTACATGAAACCCTCACAGATGCAACTGCAGTCGAAATTTGAATACATATCGAGTGGATATTGAGAGCTGTCCGCCTCGGTTAACTCATTTACGGATCATATCACGGTACTAATTTCACTTGGCCGGCCCGCAGCCCGCCTTCACCATTGTGTGCATCTTTATGGAGAGCTAATTGACTTTCTCGGAAGTACCGAAGAGTCTCACGCTTGAATTACAATGTTTTCAAATATACTGACAGGACGCATAAATTCCCCCGACCGACTTCGTCGCGGAGGAGGGCATAAATCGTGCTCTTTGTATGTTGAGGTCGTCGTCTAGGATTCATATTTGCATATGCCTCGGCCGACTTCAAAACTCTTCAGACACTGCTGAGAATCTTTGCTGATTCAATTTAATCTGACAGGATTTCCGTCACTTGGACCTTCAAGCGAATTTTCACTCTGTTCACTGCTTTTTTTACTTCATCTCTTGTTGGGCAATTAAAAATTCAACGCGCGTCCTGCCAATAAATCAAAGTGTCTCCATTTTCGTCCTGACTGCTCGGCAACAAAGTTAGCTTGCCACTTGTTCGCAGTTTTCCAACTGGCTGCCACGCGAATTTTTGCTTTAATGAAAAGCTACGCATCATCAAATGCCCGCACATGACATTGGCCTGGACAGCAAAATGGCCAAAAATGGCGTCCATTGAATCCATTGGCAGCTGGAGCACGTAGAGCCAACGAAGTGCATAATTGGTCATTCATATTTGCCCTGGGGTTGGGTCTTCAGACTGCTTGTTTGAGGATGTTTTTCAAGATTTTTAAGCACCTAGGAGCACGGTCTTTAAACTGGAGCTTAAATTGCAATCGATGAAGTGAAATAAATGAGTTGCAAACTTTTGGATCATAATACTTTGGAAATAATACACCTGATTATCGTTTTTATCTTTATATCGATAAAACTCTCCACACATTGTGTTTGCCTAAGAACAAATTAAAGAATAGTTTTAACAAGCGTGTATTCCAGGGCTACAGAAAATACACAGAGTAGTTTTGGCATTCGTTCACTTTCAGGGTCACATGAATTTCACAGAGCTCGTTGAATGTGCAAACGATTAACTGTGAATTTGTGAATCAACAACAGCAATATCAGCACCAACAACAACAAAAGAAGAAGAGAGCATTAAAGCATTATCTTTACATCGCTCTCACAACATTTAATGATGAATACGAACGCACATAAATCGCTTTGGCTTTAGAGCTGTCGGCTGCTGATGTTATCTTGTTGACATTGGAGAGCGCGGAAGAGGAGGCAGGCGTTAACAGCGTGTAGCCGGGGGCAATTTTGGCGCACGCCAACTGAGCCATAGCACAGGTGAGAAGCGTAACTTCACCTCATCCTCCGTCTCTTCCCACCTAGCGCTGCCACTATCTCCGCTGTAGACGCTGCAGGCAACTTGGCGCTAATTTTTCACTAACGATAATATTCAAAATTTTCAACTTTATTGCTACATAAACTCAATGACTATGGCAGACACCAATATAAACACATACGCACAGCCATACTCCCACACCGACACGGACACAGGCACAGGCACAGGCACTGGCATCTACACAATGCAATGGAAAAACTTGCTTTGGCGCCATTTCGCCATGAAACACACACACACGCACAACATGGTGGTCGAGTCACCATTTTGTTGTTGCTCTTGCTGTTGAGGTCGAGGTTGAGAGGGCGGCTGCTGGCGCTTTCTATTGTTGTTGGTCTCTTATTTATTTATGCTCTTTCTCGGCTTAACGCTGCACGCTTCGCGGCGCACGCACAAGACCCCAAAACGCAGAGAACCCTTAGCCTCGCAATGCCCCCCAACCGTCTATAAACAGTTGCAGAAATATCACCCGCCAACCCCGCCACGATGTCAGCACAATCCTTATCAAAATCGCACTTGGAATTGGACTTGAACGTCTTCGCCTAGTTGAGAGTTCATAGCTTTTGGGTCTTTGTATTATAATAGACTTTGAGGGCGGTTTTCTATGCGCTGCTGCTGCTGTTGTTGCTGTTGTTGCTGGTGTTGTTGTTGCTGTTGTGTTTCTGATATGTGTTTTTGTTATGCTTTCCTTTACTTTGTGGTTCATCCTTTTCTCTGGAAGAGAAAGCATTTGTATAGAACTTGTTGAAAACACTTTCGTTTATCCTTCAGTATCGCAGATATCACGAGAGAGCGAAAACGAGAGCGAAAGTGAGTAATATTTTGAGTGATTTCTTTGAGCGACTTCTTCGTGTGGAGCTTTACCCTTGTGTTCATTCCGTGAATGAATTTCACTAATGGGATGGGGAGAGAGGGAGGCGGCTGCTGCTTTTTGGGAGAGTTGCTTTTGCTGTGGATTTGTCTTGTTTTCGCTTTGTGTTGTTGTGCGTGAGTGTGTGCGTATTTGTGTGTGTCTTGGGGGTTGCTTTGGGATTCAATGTCATGCCGCTGGGACCAGGGAAATACCTCGTAACTGTTATTGTTCTTGTTGTTGTTGTTCTTGTTGGTTTTACCGGGCAGAGAAGTAACAACAATGACAGCTTCTTGTTGTTTGCGATTTCTTCATCTTTAAACTGATTATTTTTGTAAGCACACGTATGTGAGCATGTGTGTGTGTGTGTGTGTGTGTGTGACCATAAAAATACCATATCGAGGTTAAATATCAGACATCGATAAAAGCTGCAAGCAGACAAAGATATGTACACCAACAACAAGAAACAAATACAAAAGTATCTTTTTGTAGCTTAGCTGTATCTGTGTGCCCCAAAAGTTGTTGCCTTTAACTTTCGGCTACTCTTTCGCTTATACCCCGCGTTCCCCTGGCCCCATTCACTTCGACTTCTAACCTTTGGCGAACTACTGAGCCATCAAATTATCGACCTTATCGAAATTCGCAAATTATGCTAACTATTTCCCCTCTCATTCTTCACTAGACCTGAAGTGTCTGAAGTCTGTGTGTGTGTGTGTGTGTGTGTGTGTGAGTCTGTGGGAATGGTTGAGTATGTTGACTGTCAGTTAACGCTTTTAATCAAATTAATTATGCAGCATGCGTAAATGGTTGAAACACACATGAGAAAGATGCAAAAGATGACTACGACGACGATGACGATGATGATGTCGTTGATAATGATGATGATGACGTCGATGATTAGCTTAGCAGAAGCTTCTTTTGTACATTTCTGTACATTTTAAATAACATCGCGGTCACTTCAATTATGCACATATTGTATAGTTTGCCCAATCTATAGATAATACATTGGCCTAATATGAGATACGATTACTTAAAGAACTAAAGTTGTATGTTGAGATAGCATTTAGGTAACGTAATTAACTTATAAGTTAAGTCAATGAAAGATACTCTGTATCTACTATTTAAAGTTATATCTCAGAGGACATATTTATAGAATTTATAGTTTTCAAATATCGTCAGCTGTTGTGTTCTCTATGAAATTCGCTTTAAAGCACTGCACAAAAATTTAAAAAAATTAAAAAAATAGAAAAATGTTTATCAGAAATTGAAAATGCAAATAGATATTTATGATTTAATAAACTGCATTTCCCAAGAGTTAACATTTCGCAACGAATGGCATTCCCCGTTTTAATAGAGTAGAGCGAAGAATAGAGAGACCGAGAACAGAGCAGAAATTTGCATTAATAATTCAATTTCAATAGACAGTCTACAAATATGCAAATATGCAAATTGTGAGCTCTTTGAAATGCAAAATTCAATTCGAATTGTTATACCATTGATTTATGAGGTGCGAATCAAGTGCACTTGCTGTTTAGACCTGGCTCAAACGTATCTGCGGGTCGTAGAGGAGCCACATTACTTCAAAGATGTATGCAAGCCTCCAGCAGATACATAGGCTGGAATGAGATTGCGATTGGACTGGGACTGTCTGACATTGGGCAAGAGATAAAAAAAGTCAATTGTATGAGGCAGTTATCTTTATGGATAATTAACTGTTATCGACTCTGCGACTCTACGACTTTCAGTCTGCCAGTCTGTCAGTCTGCCCAATATTTCATCTGCCTGCGTCGGCCTGTCGATGGCTGACCACAAGTGCCGTCAACTTTGTGTCTGTGTTTCATTTTTTCTCTCTTTCTGAATATTTAATTGGCCATAGAGACGTTTACTCGCACTCGCACTCGCACTCATCCATTCAACCATTCCATCATTCGACCATTCAAAAGCGTGCAGCCATCCGTCTGTAACCACACCAACACCAGGAATACCTGAATGGGAATGGTGTGCCTGAATGCATTTAGAAAATTAAAAAGTGTAGCTACAACTAGCAGCAGTTTTGTCATCATTTTTAGCGCGATTATCAAGGCATGCAACGGCCAAAAACAAAACATTTGCTTGCCACACGCAGCCAATGCCCTAAGCCACAATGGTGGGACCACATATAAGGTATTCTTCGTCAATCATTGCAGTAGTTATAGGCCGTAAGTTGAATGTTTTATTAGCTTAATATAATAAATGTATAATTTCAAGCTGGTCCATTCATAGCAAAAGCTTGCTTAAGTATCTTGTTAAATTCACACTGCTTGCCCAATTATTTTTGCCGCCACTGTTGCATATTGGACACCACAAAATGTCAATTCTATTTGTCGCCGTGCTGTATCTGGGAGTTTCTGTGGGAGTTGAGTTTGTGCAGGGGAAAGGGGTGATGGAGATGGAGATGGGGTGGGGCGGTGCACAGTTGCCAACATTTGTCCGTGAGTTTGCACTTAGTTTATTTGCCGCACAAGGGAAAATATAGAAAATTGAAATAAAGCGAAGAAAATGCCAATGACGTAGATAAATGCAAAACCGGCAAATTTTGGATTGTACGCTTGGCTTTTTTCTCTACAGTTTGCTTTTGCTTTTTTTCTGCTCTTTTTTGTCATTTGTCGTTTGGCCACTCTTCTAAAAGGCAAAATACATTTGTTATACCCTGTACAGGGATATATTAACTTTGTGAAAAAAATTTTTGTAACAGGCAGAAGGAGACATCTCCGACCCTATAAAGTATATATATTTTTGATCAGCATCAACAGTCGAGTCGATTGAGCCATGTCCGTCTGTCTGTCTGTCCGTCTGTCCGTCCGTCCGTCTGTCCGTTTGTATGAACGCGTCGATCTCAGCAACTATAAGAGCTAGAGACACCAAATTTAGCAACAAGGTTCCTGTATACCATACGCAGATCAAGTTTATTTTAAATTTTGGATACCTCCCCCCTTACCCCGCAAATCGAAAAAAAACGAATAATAGCCACATTTTTCATTGTAGACACTTCTAACTTAACAGGTGCGTTAAGAATGATATATAGAAGCTGAAAGTTTCATCAAGATCGGTTTGTAAATAAGACAGATAATCAGCAATAAAAGTTATTTTTCCACGGAATCGTAGAGCAGCAGGCAGCACATGTGTGCGAGCGAGACAGCGAACGACTGTGACACATGCGTCTGCTTACCATGTGTGCATATTTGTGCGAGCGAGATAGAGAACTACTGCGACACAGGCATAAGTAAATTAAGTGTCGTAACACTCAGCTTTTGATTGAATATGTATAAATATATGAAAGTTAGCTGCTATAAGCAAGCAAAGAATTCATATGCAAAATAATGAGAGTTTCAAAGGGGTTTTCTTTAAACATCTGTTATGTTCTTACTTTTATTTTAATCAAAATATCTATTATCAAAATACTCTAATATAGAAGCCTGTACAGGGTATTATACTGTCGAATGCGGTCGACTGTAGCCTTTTCGACTGGTTTTTTAACAGATGTTTTGTTGTTGTTGTTCTTCAATTTACGCAAATTAAAAGTCGAAGCTGGCATTTGACACGCGATAATCGTTAAAAGCATGAGTGTGCGTGTGCTTATGTGTGTGCTGTCAATGCTAGCTTGGACATAATTTGCCCCATTACGCATACGCCAGATGGGCCCATTGGAAATTAAAATGATAATAGAATTGAAAACCAATATTCAAGTTCAAATGCGATCAGCGAAAATGTGTGAAAGAAACTCGGAACATGTCGCAAACGACAAAGACGACAACTACAACTACAACCACAACAACGACAATAACAACCACAACTACCACTAAATTGAGAACAAGAACTGAAATGCCGCAGTTGGAGCACATCGGAGTGCCGGACACGCTGTGCCCATGGTGGCGACAATGTGACCACCGCCGTATTGCGCTTTAAATTCACTTAATTATGGAACACACACGAAGTGCATACCAACAAAAAATGCGTAGCAAACATTGCAATCAATCCACACACAATGTTCGAGTGTCCTCGCAAATCATAAATAAAAAGAAACCACGGGACACTGTCCCCAAACTTGCTGCAAGCTGTAGCTATATTGAAGGCTGTGACAGAGAAAGACACTAAGACTGCGATAGCGACAGAGACTAAGGCAGAGATTGAGCAAGTCCTCACCTGCGCAGATGATTGAAAATACGCTTCAGTCACCGTGACTGATTATTAAAAAATTTGATTAAATTCGATGCAATTGAACTATATCTATATCTATATCTATATCTATATCTATATCTATATCTATATCTATATCTATATCTATATCTATATCTATATCTATATCTATATCTATATCTATATCTATATCTATATCTATATCTATATCTATATCTATATCTATATCTATATCTATATCTATATCTATATCTATATCTATATCTATATCTATATCTATATCTATATCTATATCTATATCTATATCTATATCTATATCTATATCTATATCTATATCTATATCTATATCTATATCTATATCTATATCTATATCTATATCTATATCTATATCTATATCTATATCTATATCTATATCTATATCTATATCTATATCTATATCTATATCTATATCTATATCTATATCTATATCTATATCTATATCTATATCTATATCTATATCTATATCTATATCTATATCTATATCTATATCTATATCTATATCTATATCTATATCTATATCTATATCTATATCTATATCTATATCTATATCTATATCTATATCTATATCTATATCTATATCTATATCTATATCTATATATTTGAGTTGATTATTGATTTGCCCCACTGTGCGTAATACGCGCATTGTCTGTACAATTTCGGCATCTCTAAAGCCTCTGTGGTCAGATCGTTGCATGAATAACAGAAATTCATCAATAAAACATGTAGAGAGCAAAGTCTTGGCTCAAAGTTGTTATTGTTGGTGGTGCCCCTGTTGTTGCCCCTGTTGTTGCCACTGCTGCTGCTGCTCTTCCTGCTCTCACGGCACACGTTCGAGCGTCATGAAAGTGGCATGAACAGCGGCAGGAACAGAAATTGCGACTGGAAGGGCTGTTGGTGTTGTTGTCTTCTGCTTGTTGTCATATGTATCAGTTTTTGGCCAACTTAGCTAACCACTTTGAAATGCAAGCGGTGGTTGACTGTGGCCCATTCTCTGCTGACTGTTGCCTGCGTTCAGAGTCGGAATTTTCAATCAGTTCCAATTGTTGCGCGCTCAGTGACAAGTTTCCGAGATCGATGCAGGACGCAGCAGCAGCTGGAGTCGTTGTTTGAGTGGCAAAATGTGGTGGACCCCCAGCCAAGTTAGCGCTTTAGCTTGTAGGCCTTGGCAAAATTTAGTTGCGAACACATAGATTATCCAGGCAGAAAGCGATCTCGGACGCGAACGAGTTCGAGTTGAGTTGAGACTTAGTCTCTGTTTTGTATTTTGTGTTTGTGATTGTGTTTGTGTTTGTTTGTGGCGGCGGCATGATCTACTGGCATATCAATGAGCTGGAGCTTGAGGAGGAGTTGAAGCTGGAGCTGCAGTTGCCTCTGGCTGACTGACTGATCCTTGCCGCCCCGTTGCCCATTGCCCATTGCTGATTGGGGTGGAGTGTGCAACGGTGATTGATATGCGTCTTTGCAACCTGGCTAAGATTGTGCTTGTGGCTGTGTCATTGCCGACAAAAGTTACAGCCCGGTTGACAAATGCGACATGTGCCGAGGTAGAGTTGCCAGGGAAGAAGCAAATAGCAAGTCGCGAGTCGCGCGAGTCGCAAGATGCAAGATGCAAGTCTCTCGTAGTTGGGAATGCGACGGGATTAACCAATTTGGTCAATGCCAGCTCTCCAGCTGTGGCTAACAAGGCGATCTCGCAATGACGATCGCATTGCGCATTGCGCAAATAAACAGGCGAAAAATGAATTAATAATCGTAAATATCAAGACCAAAGTGTCGCGCCTCCGCACGTGGCTGCAGTTGGAACTGAAGTTGGATTCACTCGTCTATAACTATAACTGTTCTTGCAACGGCTTGGCACATTGTGGAGCACGTAGCACATACCTCGTTGAGAACACGTTTAGTAATTTTAACAAGATCATAAATGCAAGGGGTCTCTGATCTTGCCGAACCTCTCATTGGAACTCGAGAATAGAGGCTCGAGGCTCGAGGTCCGCGGATAAAGGCTGTTTCACAATCTATTTCCTAATTTGCAAACTGAAACCGAAGCAAAGTCTCTCTCTCTTTATGTGGCAACAACAGCAATCAATTAAATTTAATTATGACACCAATTATGGTCTGATTGCCAACAGCCAGCCAAGGCATAAATGAGTCTCCTTCTTCAATTCACAGGCAGATTCAGAGACACATAGAGAGGCAGAGACAGAGTCCGAGTCCGAGTCTGAGTCTCAGCTGAAGTCTATGTCTTTACTCTGTAATAGAATCATTAAATTGTGGCTCCAGCTAGTTTGCTTTCGTGGAATACCACCATGGTGGGCAAACGTCTTGCCATATTTTATCTGCCCTCATACAAATCTGGACAATAGGCAAATAGTTCTAGACACCCGATGGGGCAATGTGAAGTGACTTCCCTTTGATTTGCCATCATTATCTGCATAAGGTGCTACTCAATTGACCAGGTGATATTGTTTCACAAGTCGATCACGTGGCAAGGCAAAGTAATAAAGCAACAACATTCAACATTCAGATGTGCTTCAAATATGTAATACTACTTAAATGAGTTGAATAACTTGTGAATGAGAGGAGAAACGCATTTGCTTAGTATGAAAGGAGAACAAGCGGATCAGTCGAGCGCGCGCGACAGTATAAAACCCTGTGCAGTTTTATAAATTAAGTATTTTGCTTATAATAGAAATAAGAACGTAGCAGGTGTTTATTAAAGAATACTCTTTTGAAACTATCATTTAGCATATGATTTCTGCTTATTTCTTGCTTATAACAGCAAGCTTTCACATATGTATACATATTCAATCAAAGCTGAGTGTTACGACACTTAATTTACTTATGCTTGTGTCGTAGTAGTTCGCTATCTCGCTCGCACACATGTGCAAATATGGTAAGCAGACGCATGTATCACAGTCGTTCGCTGTCTCGCTCGCTCACATGTGCTGCCTGCTGCTCAACGATTCCGTGGAAAAAAAATAACTTTAATTTCTTTGCTGATTTTCTGTCTTATTTATAAACTGATCTTGATGAAACTTTCAGCGTTCCTTCTATATATCATTCTTAACGCACTTGTTAATTTAGAAGTGCCTACGTTGAGAAATGTGGCCATAATACGTTTTTTTTGAATTGCGGGGGTGGGGGGAAAGATATCGAAAATCTAACATAAACTCGATCTGGAGAGGGTATACAGGAACCTTCATGCCAAATTTGGTGTCTCTAGCTCTTATAGTTGCTGAGATCGACGCGTTCATACAGACAGACGGACAGACGGACAGACAGACGGACATGGCTCAATCGACTCGGCTATTGATACTGATTAAGAATATAAATACTTTATAGGGTCGGAGATGCCTCCTTCTGCCTGTTACATACATTTGCACAAAATTATTATACCCTTTTTTGCCCATTTTTAATGGGCACAGGGTATAAAAATAAGAAATTAAATACTCAACATAAAAAACTTGGTAATACTTTTTGTACCCTAAGTCGAAAAATGGAATTATATTTGTATGCAAAGGTATGTAACAAGTAGAAGAAGGCGTGACAGACTCTAAAAAGTATATATTCTTGAAATCAAGAGCAATTTGAAACCTGAAGCCTTTCTTTTAGGCACACATGTTAATTAGCCTAGTCGGAAGTTATTCAAGAAACAATTTTCCATAGCATCAGGTCAAAGGATGTGTTGTTCGTGTTTGTGTGTACAGTTTTTGCGTGTTTGTGGAAATACGTGTTGGGATGTCTAAGGGTTATTATTCGTTAATTGAAAGATAGAGCATCTTGGGAGGGAAATTGACAACTCAAGGTGCTATAATTTATAGTTTCATAGCTTAATTCATAAGTAATTCATTCACCTTCTAAGTAAGATGATTCAAGGTTTCTCTAAAATAATTGAAATGAATCAAATGCACGGATCCAAGTATCATTATGTATGCCCCGCCCTCATGCGCCCGCCCACTGTGGCTATAGTTCTGTACAAACAATTTATATTTCTCTACTAATATTTCCGAAGCCAATTAGAGCCGACGCACTCCCGGCTGTCGTCTGTCCTCAGTCCTCTGTCCTCTGTCGGCTGTTCACTGTTGGTTGTCGACTGCCGAATGTGGGCATCGTCTTCGACGTCGTCCTTAACCTCGAAAGGGAAGTGGCTGCGGTTCTCGCACTGGAGCTGCCTCAGGCTCGCTGAGTGGCAGCCGCAAGGATGTGCATACAATTAACATAATTCGCCTGACACGTGACAGCCCTGCACGAGGGGCGCAATTGCAAACAGTGGCGTAGGGGTAGGGGTAGGGGTAGCGGTAGCGGTGGCAGTTGGCAGTTGGCGGGTTTGTGGGTGTCGGATTGCGAGTGCTGCACTCGTCTCAATTTACAATTTATGAAAATACAATTTGCATTTGACATTTTGATGAACTTTATTTTGGCCAACTCTGAGTTCATTCAAGGACTCCCAGGGCTATTGCTATCGCTATTGCTATTGAGCTCTTCCAGTGCCTCGTCCGTTACCCCCTCTTTTCTCCTCTAGCCGCATCATGTTTTATATTGCAGTTGATAATAATGCCAATAAATCAACGATGCTCGTACGCATACAGGCCGCAAAACAGTCTGGCAAAATAAAAAGCGACTCTGCGACACTGCGACTTTGCGACTTTACGACGATGATGAAAAGCAGCTTAAAATGTCATCTTTTGTATGAAGTCCGAGCTGGAGCCCGAGCCGGAGCCGGAGCCGGAGTTGGACTTGGAGTTGTAGTTGGTGTTGGAGTCGGAGTGAGGGCACAGTGCTATTGACTACGGCTAAATTTACGGATACGACTACTTACCGATCAATAATGACGGGGTCCGATGGAGTCTCGTTGCGGTTACCACAGCTTTTCTTATCACAGCAGCGGCTGCAGGTAAATAGTAATAAAATGAAATCAATTGGTTGGAAATCTTAAAGTGTTCTTCATTAAATTCTAATATTATAGCTATATATTTAGCAGTGTGTGTGTGTGTATGATTGAAAGAAGAAGAGTAGCTTTATCACCACTTTTCAAATATACGATTGAAGAAAGAGCAAGGAGCAGATGACAATAGACGAGAGAAGAAGTAATGTCCAAGTGAAAAGAAGAAGAGCATTAGAGAATGAAATAGATAAGACTGACGATCTGCAATCTCTGCAAATTCACAGAATGAATGCACAATGTTGTGATGTGAGAGTTAGATCATTTGTAGTCGAAAAGAAAATAAAGAAATCGATATACAAATCAAATTCCGTAATAATAAGAAGAAAAGCTGATAGATATTAATTTATGCATTTCTACTTTATGGAAGATATATACATAAGTAAGCTGCTGATGAACAAAATCTCTACAGACTTGAAAACGTTGCAAATGAATTGAAATTAAATATATTTAAAATAAATAATACTCGTCTCAGTTTGGTTTAATTGCTTTGAAAGAAATAAGTGAAACTAGGTATTTTTCTGTTTTAAATTACGTTGTAATATACTAGTGTTGGGGCTATGCTTTTTGCAATTATTTTTTTAGACTCATACACACGGATTGGGTTCAATAGCTACGTAATTTTTGGCCGCACAGCCGCGGGGCAGAGCTCTGGAGGAAGGTGCAGGCAACGGGGATTGGGACGCACCGGGTGTCATACTAACTGGGTGGCTTTATCCGAAGCTTGAGCTTTGGCATAGTCCTGGGCACAACATAAACATGGATGACTAAAACGGGCGAAATGCCAAACGATAAAGAAGACGCCATTGCCGCTGCTAGCTACGAAGCGACGCGGTGTCGACGTCGACGTAGACAGTGACGCCAACAGAAGCTGCGACGTCAACGTCAACGTCAACGCCGACGCCATTGTGTTTGTATTTGCTTTGTGTTACGCGAAGCTGTTGATTTTTGCTGGTTTCTTGGCCAACCTAAAGCCAATACCAAAGTTATAAGCAGGAGGGAAAGCAAACGTAGGAAAAGCAGCAGGAGCAGGAGCAGAAACAGATCCAAAGTCAACCCCTGTGCAAAGCTGGTGCGTTGTCCCCTTGTTTTGATAATGCTACGCAAACATAAAAACTGGGTGCCAATCCGAAATAATAAAAGATGGCCGGCCAGCGCACCCTGAAGCTGCACTGCCCGTTACAACGGCAACAGCGGGGTGGAGGTGGAGGTGGAGGTGGTGGCAGCAACAGTGGGTGGGTGGTGGTTGGCAGCTAAAGGGGACGAATCTGTGTAATTTTTTTTGTCGTTATTTTGGGCGTTTGCTGTGCTGTTTTCATTCTTATTACTTTGTTTTGGGGATCATTTGGGTATATCCTGTTGCGGAGCCACCTTAATAGGTGATAAAGTCTTTACATTTTGGATGCGCTTCTCATATTATCAAAGCCTTTTTCAATATATAATTTATTGTCTTGTTTTTAAACCTGTAATAACTGATAATACTTGGTTAAGACCGTCTATAACCAAAATAAATAATTTTCTCTTTAATCGATTAGATTTAAAATAATTAAAATATAAAAAGTACAGAGTCCAAAAATTTGTTTTAATTCCACGGTATGTGCTAGTCGGTCAATCGGCTACAAATATTCATTCGTGTTATTTCGAGGTAACCTTCAACTGTCAGCCTCAGTTCTGCTCTAGAAGGGTGAACTGCCCAGAGATATGATGATGCTCGATGACTACAGTAAGAGCGACAGAGAGAGTCAGAGAGACGGGAAAAAAAGGAGAGCGAGCGAAAGAGCACGATGGCAGAGAGACGAGGAGTGGCTTTGGAGAGTGGCTGCCATTTATACGTTTCAGCTCGCGTGCGTTTGAGCGTAGAAATAAAACGAAGGACGCATGGGCCGACAGACAAAAAAGGACAGGCCAGGCCAGGACAGTAGAGGCGAGAGGATTGGATAGGACATCAAGCTTAAAAATCAACAATATTAACGCACTCGCCAAGTGAAGCAGCCGCAAAAGCACAAAACAAACTAAGAAGAACAAAAAATAAAACGAAAGCTGCGTAGTAGAAAAATCACGCGGAAACGCTTAAAAACAAATGAGCGTAGCTGCCGTTTCCGGCCCCAAGCCCGAACAGCTAAACTGCAGGACTCGACCAAAAGTTTGAGTGGTTTAAGAGCAGGCGAGAAGTGGGAGACGGGATGCGGGAAGGGGGGGAAGACGGGAAACAAAGCTCACAAGCCAAATATAAATACTAAGGCATCACTCATGGCAGCCAAGCGTCTCAACACCCTTGAGACGAGGGAATCAAAGGTGTGGATTACAATGCGAGCGTGACTTAAAGAGAAAGTCAATGCAACTAAATCATTTGTAGATTATGGATGGAATTCCGAATTTGTTAGATAATCTTACCTGCACATCACTTCGTGCGTCAGCAGGACACGGCACATTTCTGGATTTTTGTCCTGGCCCTCATAGATGATGGCCTGTAATAAAGAAAAAACATGTACAAATTATTATATATAAGGTGTGCACAATCTTATAAGCAATATTATTTAATGTCAGCTCTAAGTTTTACTTTGGACTTTGGTAAGAGCGAATTAATCATATTTAGAAATCAGAATAAAATAAGCAAAGATTGCCAAATTCAGAATTAAATAAACGCATGAACCAGATCATTTTATTCGTTCTCCCAAAGCGAGCCTTGTCCTTCAATTGAACTGTGATTGGCAGCCTTGCGAGGTAGAGAGAACAGGACAGACAGATTATGGCTGGCACACGCATATGCAGTTGTGTAAGCAAATGCACATTCCATGAAATGCAGAGCGAGACAGATAGCCAGACAGATAGTAGCTGAAATGGAGTCTGACTGTGTTGTTGGTATTTTTAATAAGCGCAGATATTCATTAGAGATGACAAATATTGTGATTTTGACAGAAATAATGATAGAATAATGCATTCACATTATTGCTATTATTTTTGTGACGATTCCACATCTCTAGTATGTAGTAATTATCTGTTGACATAATGGAGAAAATAATTAGATGGTAGACTTATTTTATGTGTACGTCATTTCACCTACTAATAGCTGATCTATTTCCTTTGATTAGCTGAATTTGTGAATTGTGTGTTTACCTCTGATGTGTGTATACCTTTGTGGCAGAGAACTAAGTATAAGCACGCCCATGTACGGAAACCTGTTATCATCTCCATCCACAGGATAAGTCTTATCGCTTTCAACTGCCACCTCCCACTCAAACGGCAAATACAAGCACACACATAAATGCTAATTACAGTAAAACTACTCGAGAGTTTCAAATTGTTCAGTAGGTCGCGACATATGGGACTTGGGACACAAGGCAAATATTTACACACACTCGAAGCGAGACTTAAATGCCACGACTGCTGGTCAAAATTTGGCTAATAATAACTAGATATGTTTTATTTGTATTTGCTTAGGCGGTAAAAAAAGTTGTAGTAACCATTGTTTGCTTCGATGGGGAGGTGGACAAAACATTTTAGTGTCAGTGTAGTGTGTCAGTGGCAGTGACTACTCAAAATCGTGGCATGTGCGAGGCACACGCTGGCACTTGCCACTTCAGGAGGAGACAATGCTATGGGGTGTGGGATGTTGGGTGTGGGGTATAGAAACCGCAAGTATAACTCTCTCGTCAGACAATCTGCTGCAATTTCGAGACATTGAGATGCAAACTGGAGGGAGAAAAAGGAGGGTGTGCTCTCGAGTGTGTGTGCGCCTCCGCAAACAAAACAAATAGATAAACAAACGATGCAACCACTGCAAAATGAATTGGAACGAAGGGGGCGCTGGAAAAGGCGCATAGTTCTCTAATTTAAAAATGATTAAAGCGGGTTGCCAGCTCCCTGTAATCCTACACTCATCCCAAGAATTAGTCAGGGGGAAAAGAAAAACACGGCATATGCGCAGCTTGAGAGGGGTGGCCAGTCGGAGCTGAGGACTCATTCATCACTATCAGCGTTCTTGCAGGACACGAGCTGTAAAAATGCATGTTGTCGTGCTGAGTACACGCAAAAGTAATAACAATAACTAGATACATGGCAATCATTACCATTTCATCCACCCGGCAGACCGGTGAATGCTGCCACTTGCCGCACATCGTCAAGGACGAGTGACGGGGTCGACTGACGTCATCAGCATATGTGCATTGTTTTTGTGTCTACCGTCGACTGTCTCCGCCCCAGACTCATCCTAGTCCTTGTGCTCAGTCGGAAGCCAGAGCAAGCCAAACAGATAATCAGAAATTAATTTCACTGCAACCAGTCACCCACCCCTCCCCCTGCTTCCCTGTTGTGCTTAGGTAACGGTAACAGCATCAGTGGCACATGTAAAATTATGATCATCCCTTATTATCCCGTTTGTTAGGTTAATAATTCCCCCTTCACTAAAAAAAGAAATAACGTCGAAAAAACATTAACAGCCTTGCCCTTCCGCCTTTCTTCCTGCCAAAATGAAGCTCCGGCTTTCAGCCTGTAAGCCCGGGGATAATGGCAACTATGCGGTAAAGGATGCGACCAATGTCGACCGGCTTATTGTACAATAGTTGAACCAGTTGGTTTACCGTCTCGAGTGTCAGTTCGTCTTATGTGGGACAAGTGCAGCTAATTATAGAGTAGGCCCAAAACTGGACCCGGGCAATAATAGATCCTTCGTCAAGGATTTGGGGCAAATGTTTGTGCTAATGGACTTTCAATGTTTACCGAGTACAGTTTTTATATACATCGAATATTTGAATGTTATGTAATTTTGCATCTTGGTATCATCATTGTGGGCATCTGATAAAACAAATGACAAGCGACGAAAGTTGATTTACGGAATTCGCAGTGCTTTGCATTGCAATGACAAAGCCTTCAGTTTCTGATGGAACATGTGTTCATATTTAAAAGAGAGAATTCATATTTTCACGTGTACACACACATGTATATACACACACAAATGAATTTACACACATATTCATTCATATTCTGGACCGATATTTAAGAAACTTTCAGAAACTAACTACATAGAACTAACAGAACTTTCTAATATATACATATAGTCAACTGTAGGACACTAAAACTATTTTTACTCCATCTTTCACACTGTCGAAATCAATGGAAGTGAATTTTATGCGGAATTGCCCAATTTATTGGACCAGTAACAAGATTGAGCTTAGGTTTTGAAAATAAAGCCATCAATCATTGTTGTGGCCAAAGCTGAAACAATTAGTGCTGCTGAAAATCTGGAGTAAATCTGACTGGCCAAGTGTCGCTAAATGCTGCATCTAATAAAAAACTAAACGAATGCCACTAAAACTGGACTGAAAACGTTTAAACTACGATTTATCACCCGGTCTGGACAACAACGACAGAGGCCGGAAAACAAACAAACAAAAAAATTAAAAACGAACAGACAACATAAAATGAAAGAAGAACACGAGTGATGATGTGACGAGCCAGAAATATAGACGAGCCAGAAAAGGTAAGGGATGCTGCAGCTGGATGTCGACACAGAATTGGCGGCTGAAGAGTTGACGATTGACGGGGTTGTTAAAATTTAAACGCTCTGCATAAAAATGTCCCTAGTAAAGAGCTTAAATGCTTTGTTTTTCTGCAAATTGCTATTATCGCTTTTTAAATAAAAAGCACATCGGCCTTTGCATTATTCACGCACTTGCATGTTGCATATTTAACGTGCCATATAAAAATCTCACCAAACAAGATAAATTATCACAGGCAGCGACAGCAGCAAAAAATGAGCATAAAAAACTTATGTAAAGCAAAAAAAAAAAAAAAAAAAAATGGACATCAAGGGCTCTACTTAATTTATTAAAGCTTCATTTATCAGCGTTGTCGCGGGTCCTGGACCCGCATAAATTGCATCCTCTTGGATCTTTCACCCAAAAAGCACAACAAGTTACCATAAGGCCACAGGAGGACTCGGACTGCATATCATCTGCGATTTCTTTGTGAATTCCCTCTTTAAAAATATCAACATTTCAGTTAAATTATTGAAGATTGTTTGAACTTTAATATATATATATTTATATAACTACACAAATCAAAAGTTTCTAGGAAAACAGGCGATAAGAATGCCTAAATTGTATTATATAATATTACTTTGTCACATGTACTCCAGTTTATTTTATAATATTATTAAAGGAGAATGGGAAGCAAACGCCCATTTTTGTGCAGAGCCATTTGCATTTGCATAATGAGAGCGATATGAAGAGCAGTTCTTGTTTCTGGCATTCGGCCGAGCGATGCCAACCGCAGAAATGGAAATGCACTTGCCGTGAAAGCATTTTTAATCGTATTGCCGCACAACAGCAACAACAACACAAACTCAAATACATACAACAGTATGTATGCACTCACACGCACACACACATCAGCAGTGCAAATTGCGTACACTGTGGAGATGCAAATGTAGAGATTTTCTGTGCAATCTGTTGAATTTATTGCAAAAACACACAACAGCAACAACAAGTCCAGCAGCAATAAAAACAAAAGCAATTGGGCAGTGGATAAAACGGCAAAATGAAATGTGAAATGTGTTATTAATCGAAAATTTTCGCGCTTTATTTTTAAGTGTTGACATACAAATTAATATTATCGCTTAATTAACACAGCGCGAGTAGACAAAGGAAGCTTCGCATGCGGAAACGAGACAGCCAATCACACACGCATGTATGTACATATGCTTGTATGCATGCAGATGCGAGTGTTACGAAATGCAGAGCGAGACAGATAGCCAGACAGACAGCTGCAATGGCGTTTGATGAATGTGTTGTTGGCGCCTTATTATGCGCCAATATTCATTAGAGATGAGCAACACAGTGATTTTTCCTGGCAAACTAGGGTTCAGCAATGGCGGGCTCAGCAAATGCTTAAGAACATAATGAGCATATATATGTGGCAGCATTGTAAGACACTGATGCAGAAACAGAATAATCAATTTAATTATATTTCGTATTAGTCACAAATAGTGACAAATAACAGTTGCATATTGCACATCTCTTTTAACTATTTGTTGATGCAAACAATGGCGGCTCAACTGCAGCAACACCCTTTTAGGCAGCGACTCATTAGCTCTTCCAACCAAAAGGCTATACAATATTAGGCCTAATGTATCCACATTCACTTCCGCATCCAGATTCGCATTGGCATCGGTTTATCTAGCTGCATTAATCGCCAGCTATCGGCAATCAGCATTCGCCCTTCGCTATTTCGGTTTAGAATTTCGATGCGCTTTTTTCGCCGGCCGCATAATGCGTGTAAATCGCGATAAGCGCGATTTTGGCAGCCAAAGGATTTTGGGCAGTTGTCGCAGTTTGCCTCGCTTTTGTTTTATGTTTATGCTGGACCCACAGACAGGACCAGGCCAGGACGCGACACCGACAGCGAAACACTGTGAAATATGAGCGCAAATGAAGCGAATGCCACACCAATTGAGTCGTTCTCGTTGTGGTCCTGGTCCTGGCCTGGTCCCGGCCTTGCTTCTGCTTCTGTGCCTGCTGTTGGTTCTGCTCGTTAGCTCAAATTGCAATTCTGACGCCTGGCGGTACGGGGGTCTGGTGGTTGGTCGGTTGTGCTATATCGTCAGTTATCTGATCGAATGTAATTATGATTATGACGATGATTTGCTACATTTACCAGCCTCCAAGCAAGGACGCAAACAGTCGGCAAAGTAAGGGCAGACCGATAAAATCGCGGATTGCAAGCAAGGGTTCGGGTCTCGCGATTGCGGCACGTGACAATTGTACTCCCTTTTCATTGCTTTCTCATAAATGCCTAAGACAATGTTGAGTTTGATCTTGTTTAATCGCAATACCCATTCAGTTTCAAGTTTCACTTTGCAGCCACCCCATCTCTGATAAGTATGACAATCCCAGGCGCGCCTCCCTCGTCCGCCTTCTGGTTTACCTGTTACGCACTGTTTGTGCTTCAGATAAAGCGCAATGCAGCCAACGCCAGCCACGCGTATGCAAAAGGAACAAAAAAACGGGCGTCATCTGACCAGGTTGAGGTCCACATACGAGTTTTTATTTGGGCTCAACTTAGGGAAACCCCGTCAGCTTCCACTCGGCTATAAAACCCAACTAATCCGATCAAATGATTGTTCTTTTTTTCGGCCTTTATACCCGCCCAATTGCGACACATTTTAAACTCGACTGACAACTGACAGACAGTTAAATGTGACTCTCGCTTTTCTAAGGGTGGCTAAAAGAAAATAATCCTGGGAAGTTTGTCTAACAATTTTGTTAAATATTATACATATAGTTTAGTATAAAACCAAAGTGTATTTGATAAAGTTCCCTCGGCATTAAATCAAGGGACGAACATTGTCAATCAGTATAGTCCTAATATTTACAAAAAAAAAAGATTTTTTCTATTAATTATATATTAAATTTATAATAAAATCAATATATATTTTTTTCACTTTAAACATATTTTGGGATAAACATTTGCCAATTTTATCAACATAAACTATTTGTTGGGGGTTTTTTACAGTTGTATGATTTCTATTTATTGGTTTTTAGATTATGTTTTTATTGCGTTGCAAATTCCAGTGTTATCTGTTCAAAAGCAGCAAATAAATTATTAAAGTTGTTTATCGAAATCGTTGAACTGAACGAGTCGGGCAATATTCGCTTTATGACGTAATGGCACTTTTATTTCATCAATGGGGAAATTCTTGAGGCCCCGAAATACATATTATGTGATTAAATTTCATTTGCAGAAAAGTGCTCACATAATGGATTGTCGACATTGGTGACCGTTTCTTTAGTTTGGTTCGGTTCGGTTTGGTTTGGTCCTGTTAGGGTATCGATAATTTGTGGATAAATTTATTGCGATCGGGTGAAAGCAACGCCCACAATGGGCGACAAAATAATGGAATACGAAGAAAGCACGATAGCAAAACGTCGAGAGGCGAATAAACGTCTATAAAAATTTGTCACTCGAGAAATTAATTGCCCTTGAAAAGGAAATGAAGGTGGCAGGAGGCAGGAGGCAGGAGGCAGGAGGCAACAGAAAGAGACGCGGCACACGCATTAGGCCCACACAATGCTGACATATGGTGCACTGCTCCGAGTAGTGTCCTGAGTAGTGCCTGCAGCGGGCACCCACAACAAAGCGCATTAACCATGTTCAATTGGATTGGGCCCCGGGTCGCAGTCCTCAGCTCAGTTTCAGTATCAGCTTCAGCTTCAGCTTCAGTTTCAGTCGTAGTCCCACTCTCAGTTACACCCCTTTCGGAGGCGCGACTGCCGGCGACGTGTCGTGTGAATGAATTGCTCGTTTGGCTGCTGTTTGAAAAGGCAGAAGGACTAGGACGAGTCAATTGACGACTCAATTTATCGGCACTGCGTACAGGACTTGCACAAAGGACATTGGACACACTTAATTAGCCATGACAATCAATTTCGAATGCAACTTATGCTCGAATCAGCAAAAGCGAACTGCTGGAAGGATGTGGCCAGCCAAGTGGAAGGAATTAGTTTTCCATTGCGTGGCACAAAACATTCGACACTCGACATTCAACATTCGACAATTGACACTCGGCAATCAAGTAATAAAATGACCAAGATAAATAAAAAATAAAACAGACGGAAGGATTCACGCTTTAAGTGGACTTTTCAAACTTACCGCTTTGGTTACCGAATCGATGAGTCTCACAAAGATGTCTTGCTCCTGTCGTGCGCCTGCAAGTGATAATATGATCAGTTAGTAAAACATCTTATGATACGCGATGTGCTCTACTCACCATTGGCGTACAGCAGCTGTAATCGATATTGAATGCCATTGTTGGTCTTTGTGGCATCCGATTCCGAGTCCTTCTCGATGAAGCCAATGAAGGCGGTTCGCTCGATCTCGATGGGTTGACCAGCTCGATCGTAGAGCGCAATCACAAAGTGAAAGAAATTGGACTTTCGCAAATTGCTGGGCGGCTGCTTCTCAAAGTGGGCGCGGCCAATGCCCAGGCTACAATTAAAACAAAAACAACCAAATATGAATGTGTGTGTTTAAAAAGAGGCCCTCATAGGGAGACATCTAATTATGCTATTAGCACTGTAAACAGAGGGTTACAGTGGGCAATTAGCAGTGCTCTGGTCAACCTTATGTGCCTCCTGGTTTTGGGACAACTCAATTACTTGACAGTGACATTTGACCAGCAGCCTGAGCTGTTGAGTCAGTGAGCCAGTGAGCCAGTGTCTTGTAGCCAGTGGTCAGTGGTCAGTGGTCAGTGGGCAGTGACAGCTATCATTAAAAGCGCATAAGCAACTTCAACGTGACACAATAATCCTGATGAATAAAGGAATTAGCACACACCAGCTACAAAGGGGGATGGACAAGGACAGGAGACAAAGAGTGAGAAAAAAACAACGAACGAGGGAGAACTACTACTCTGTCCTCAAACAACAGCAAATATTTATGTTATGTGGACCAAGCAAACACTGTAATTATAAGGCCATAGCTAGGACACACATGGGCCAAAGGCTTGTCCATTCCATATGCCAAATGTCAGCACTAGTGACTTCTCCTCCTGCCCCTCTTCTATTCTTTTCACTGTCCCTGTGTTCCTGTGTTCCTGTGTTCCTGTGACTGCTGCTCACCTTATGGCGGACTCGTGTCTGTCTCCACTTCCGACTCCTTCTCTGCCCATGTCTGGTGCTGTCAGCGCAATTACCGGACAATGCTAACTACCGCGCAGAGCTGCGACCCTCGGACACGGCCGAGTTGTCTTGCTGCGCTTTCGTTTCGTATGCATAACGAACAATTTAATTTAGAAAATGCTGATTTTATCAGATTTCTATTATTTATTCAGGTAATGTCAAGTAGTAGTATCACATATACCTCCCCCCCCTCCTTAACCACACTACTCCATCTAATATCCCGTTTCCCGCGACTTGCCGCACTTCTCGGTGCCTGCAATTATATACACATTTGCCAAAGGATAATGCCAGTTGGCAGTAGACTTGGCCGGACTGGGACCAGCTAATGATAGTCCGAAGATAAATCGCTTGAACATAATCTAACCCCGCACCCAAAATATCGAGAATGTGAAGAGTTGCGACTCAAACTTAAGTTATGTAAGCAAACAGAAGATTAAATCATTTCTATTTGTGCAACGTTTATACAGACTTTACTGTTAAAATTAAAATTAGTTAACGTAGTTTAGTCAAGCATAAATATTCTTGGAAGAGGGCTCATAGATATTTAGTCAGTAATAAATGTCAGAGCCGAGCGCATTCAGTTGTATCGTTCTTACTTGTTTATCTGTGTAAGATTTGAGTGGTAATATCGCAGGCGCCTTTAGACATTAGAATAGAATAGAATTTATTAATTAAAATCTCTTGTTAATTCCTTTATGCTTAAAATTGATTGGGATCGAATCGTTTTGAATAAGTTTGTTCGAACGATTCCGATTCAATTAATTGAATTAGTTCCGCTCTCATTCCCTGGATTGACTCATTCAACTATATTCTTCGGTTGAAGTACTGAACTGAAGAGGAGTTTAAGATATGTATATTCATTTCGCGCATACATAAATTCAATTTCCATTTGGCAATTTGCGAAAACAAAAATGAAATTAGACAATTTGCGGCTGTCGAGGCTGAGTGCTGCAACTGGGATCGCGATATGTCAAGAGACAGGATACAGGATACAGAGCCAAAATATAGTAACAGGATGAGAACAATTCCAACGCTTGATACGATTTCAAATGCCAAATGCCAAACAACTCCCGAATGATGTTCGAGTTCGGGAAATACGACACATAAATGCCAGACATGTTACATTCTGGGCGAAAGAAAGGTTATTGTTATGGCGCCAGCAGCGAGTGTAAGCGGGCAAATAAAAAACACTGAGTGACTGTTCCACACCTCTCCCCATGCTGTCCCTGCTCGCCCAGTTCGCCCTGCTTCTGCTTCTGCTTCTGCTCCTGCTCCTGCTTCCTCTCCGCTCGGTGAGCTGGGTTTGGGTTCGGGAGCTAAGCACGCCAGGAGAACGGTATTCGATTGTTGACTTTTCCGACTCCGGTCGCAGTGTGGACATTTTCATTCTATGGCTTGTTTGCACTTGCCGCCAATTTGCGAAAAACGTTTTGTGGCCGTTTTGCTGTTGATTTTATTATGCCAACATTTAATTGTCGGAAATCGATGCCCAGGTAAGCATGTGAAGTGCATGGAGCAGGCAATGGGATAGGGATTCCACTTGTCGTGGACACGTTTTGCCTATTCTGCGCACGTGAAATTTCATTTCAATTTTTGGTTCTTTTATTATTTCATTCATTCGAACTGCATCGACTACTGGCATTGTCCTTTAAAAAGGACACTTTATTTACAATATTGTTGTTGGTATTGTTTTTATTCCTGCCGTTGAACACATTTTATGGCCATTGTTGCCACAACAACACAGGCGCTGCTCAGTTGCAGTTTGGCCACAATCTTTGTTGAAATAAATTTCAAATATTTCTGATTTATGATCGAAATTGTTGCAGTTCCTCGTTGTTTGTATACAAAGCATTCTAGTACTTAGTACAATATGTGACAATGCTTGCAGATAAATAAATAAATGACCAAACACCTATAACATATATTGACTCGTCCCGATAATTGTCAAATTTATTTCATGCTCAAACTTTTCAACTGCATTGTGCGAAACTTGCGCCATAAATTGAGCTCACGTTGGAGTTTACATAAAGCAACCTAATTGCAATCAAAAGTTTACACTTAGTAGGATTGAACTGTTCTATTTAAGTGCCAAGTCGTAAAGAGAATAATGGGGAATAATACTGAGTTCTTTCCTTGATGACAAAATGTTTATCTTTAACTGATTTATTTTGATACATATAAGCAACTGTATTTATTATCTAGACTTTATAGTTTTTTATTTTTAAATATTTATATAACTTATCCACATTTGCTGACTTAAATATTAAATCTTATTCTTTTCTTAACAAAATTATTATTTTAAAATACTAAGGCGACGATATTACGTATAATTTAATTATATTATTTATGATTGATAAACGCATAATAAGTAATATTTCTGATATTACTGCAGAAAGATTGCGAAATATTTTCTAAAATGAAATTGAGTCATCCGAATTCTGGTTAAACCTTTGATCATAGTAAATCGATCGAACGAAAAGAATAGTTTCTTTTTCACTTTTATTCACTAATATTAACTGTATTAACTGTTGATCACATGTTAATGTATATTGTATATTGTATATTGTATATTGTATATTGTATATTGTATATTGTATATTGTATATTGTATATTGTATATTGTATATTGTATATTGACATTCATCTGGAACTTTACCTCATATTACAGCGCATTATCTTATCGTTTGTATTATTTAAAGTATGATTGTGATTATGATCCTGATTTAGATTGTTATCCTCCTGCACCAAAAGCTGTTGTTGATTCTCTCTGTTATGAGAGTGAGTGCTTAGGTGTGAGTGTGAGTTTGAGAACTGATGTGAATGCGAATGAGAATGTGCGTGGTCTTCTTGTTGTTGTTGTTGTTGCTGTTGCTGTTGATTTGCCGTCGCTGAATGAACGGAATGAAAGCCCGCTGTCATTTTAACCAATGTGGCGCTGAGACTCGCACTTTCGATTTCGGCCACACGCGCACTTCTTCTCGGCGCGAACATCTCACGCTAGAAACATCTCAGACACAACTAAGCAAACAGTCGACAAACGGACAAAGAGAAGCTTTTCCGAGAAGTTCTAGCCAACACAAATACCCCAAAGCAACCCCACAGACTCAAAGCCGGCGGCGCTCTTCTTGTAATTCAATTGAAATGAACGCCAAGGCAAAAGTGAAAGTGAAAGTGAAGCGGCGACAACAAAAACATCCCTTTGAGCGGAACGGAGTGGAGCGAATAAAGCCCCCATAAAAGCACGCACGTCCCGTTCCAGATGTTGGGAGAATCCCGGCATCGGCATTGCCATTGCCATTGCCATTGCCATCGCTATCGCCATCGTCATCAAAGTCAACCCCGGAAAGTGCGTAAAGATGTCTAGCCACACTCCACTCCAGCTCGGGTGCGTGAGCATTTTTTTGAGTGAAACTTTGAGTGAAATTTTTGCCAAAACACAACATTGGCTCTGGGTGGGTGGCGGGTAGAAGCCCATAAAAAGCCCCTCGCTTGACTGCCTGACTGTCTGACTGACTGACTGACTGCGTTCCGGCGAATAGCTCCCCCGAGGTATTCGTATCGGACACGTTGCCGGCTTTGGCAAAAGTAAACAAACGCTTTTTTGGAGACTTTTTATTTGCCCAAACTTTTTGTTGCCTCAACACATGAAATGTTGCTAAACACATTTACAAATGTTGTCAAGTCTGCAAATGTTGCCCCGGCAGAAGAGAAGAAACGAATCTCTGCTCAGGGAGAAGAGCTGTTCAAAGATGACTTGAATTTATCTTCAGCACTTGGTTAGAGCTACAGTATAACATTTGAATCTCACTTCTCCACTTCTCCACTACTCTGCAATTTCTTTATCACCGATCACTAGGCAATCCGCAGATCTGGACTGCATATGGTATTATCACTTGGCTATTTCATTTTTACTTACTTGGTCTGATCGACAACTGGCTGCATGGCCCAGCGTCCGCCGAGCGGTTCCTCTTTTAGCGATGTCATAGGTCCGCGCGGCTGATTCATGTCCGCCGCCGAGGGAGGCAGGCTGAACATTAGGCCGCCTGCAGATCTGGGTCCCGCCGAGGGATAGAGTTTGCGTCCCCATTCCATGCCCAGCTCAAGCGTTGGCCACGGCGAGGCCGAGCTAAAGCCCGGCACCGGCTCCTCGGAGCGCAGCTTGAAGCTCTCGGCGCTGGTCAGGGGCGCTGTGCTAGCGAAGTGATGATGCTGGTGGAGATCAGCGTACGGGTAGTCGCTCACTTTCGTATAGTTGCTCGCGGCCGGCGTTGTTGCAATTGTGGCAGCCGTGGTGAATGCTGTTGTTGCAAATATTGTGATTTGACACAAAACACAAGGGTTCTATCTGGATTTGTCTAGGTCACTTTGATCTCTCTGGAGAGGCACGGCAATCAATAACAAGCGACACGGCTGAGACTGAGGCTGAGCTCTTAATTTGCAAATACGACGCACAAATCGCACAAATCGCACAAATCGACACTGAAGGCAATTGTAATTGGGGGGCTTATGGGCTCGATTAGACTTTAACCTAGCATTAGTATCATATGTATATATATGTATGCGAGAGTGTGTGTGGGAGTATGCCTCTGTATATATGTGTGTAAGTGCCAATGCACCGCGGAGAATTTGGGATTTTCGGAAAATTGGTCTCGCAACAAGTTTAAGCGGCGCGCGCTACCGTCCCGAGTGGCTGTTAAACCCCAACTGAATCCGAGTCCGCTGCGATGCTGCTGCAACCGAACGTCCAAACGGCAACGACCAAGACAACTGCGCAGCAACGAGATACAGAGCTACAGACTGCGACGCCAGCAGCGCAAGTAAAGCCGCAACGACCAACGAGAGTTAAAGTCACGGTGGAAACGAAACGAGCGTGCGCCACAGGAGCACAGCGGGCGGTTGTAGATAATGTTGAGAATTTAGAGGGGCGGTGCGGGCGAGGGCACATAACAATAAGACATGACTGCGAGTCAAAGCGCGTAAGGCATGAACGAATGGAAATCTAACCTATCGCTGGGAGTGGTGGTTTTTCAGGCCAGGCACAGGCCAAAGGGAAACATGTGCCGTCCGTCGAGAGCCGAACTGTCAGCAACCATCCACCACCGACGACGATGACGAGGATGCGACGGCAGCAGGCAGCAGGCGAGGACGTGGGTCAGACAGAGAGCCAAGACAGAGCGAGCACACACATACAAACAAACGCACACGTCGAAGAATAGAGAGTGAGAGCAAGCGAGAGAGAGAGAGAGAGAGAGAGAGAGAGAGAGCGTTAGAACAAGCATTTGTGTGTATATGTGTGTGTATAGTAAGCAACCAGGACGCCGACGCTGACCTGTTATGGGGCTTTGGAACGCACTGAATTGGCACACAGAACGCAACGGTGCCTACGTCTTCGCCAGCAGCCAAGTGGGTGCCCCCTAAAAGGCTGGCTGAGAGGCGTGTTACCAGACAGCCACATCAAGGCATTGTTTGGCCCCTAGTTCAGGTCCCCTTGCATGGTGACTTATCTATGGTTATTCCCAAGCAACTACTGACAGCATTTCGGGTCCTGGGAGCTCAGCCAGTAAAAACCACAACAATAACAACAGCAGTTAATATGTCAACGCCCCATTCCAACGCAAAACACGTGAAACCATTTGGGAATCGAAACAAAATGTCATTGTCTGCTCGTCGCTGATTGGTTGCTGTACATTGAATGGATCACAATACGCCTGCCAAAGAGAGCGCACACGAGAGAGAGAGAGCGTGTGCTGCTCTTACCTAAAAGTGTCGGCAAAGCAGTGCGATGAGTTGTGCTGCTGCTTTTTGCAGTGCACAGAAGTGAAACAAGTGGAATGTTGAAACGAAGTACAAGGCGCCTCAAAATTTAAAATTTAAGTAAAATGTATATAATACACAAATTCTATAAATTGATAGTAATGTCTTATTTTACATTTACTGCTCTTTATCCTTGCCTATTAATTGTCTTACTTTGCCTCCTTCATAAGAATTACATATATCATTTCTGTGTATTGGATGACCTCTTATAAACGAAGTAACTTGCGACAAAGAAGACAAATCTTGAAGCCAATCACAACAATATGGCCTGCTCTATTGACCATTCTCATTTTGTAAACAAGTTGTCAGACATTCTCGAGTAGGTACTACATAGTACTGCCAGTGTAACTGGTTACCGGATTAGCATCAAACCGTGTCATCTTCGAATTGAAAACATAAGCGAATCCACCCACAGATTTTCACGCCTCGTCAGCAGGCAAACAATTTGCATTTTCCGCATTTGTGGTTTCACTCTATGCGGTCGTAGGCTCATTTACAGACAAGTGAAAGAGAAAGCGAGAAGGAGAGAGGCGGGTAAAAAGAGAAACACATATGTGAGTTTCTGAGTTGCTTGCGTTCTGTGAATTAATTTAAAGGGTGTTTTAATCTCATAAGCTTGTCAGGCTTGTTTTGCATCTCTCAATCTCTCAAAGCAATACACTGCAAGTGCTGGAGTTGGGATTGCCCTCGCATGGAACTGCATACTCTGTATTGAGCTAGCTATTTTGGAACACTTCAAGTGACAGTCAAAATGATTCCCAATAGCGTACGAAGAAGACATCGTCAATAAGGCAACAAAGGAATTTCTAAGTACATGTATATTTAATGTTCGAATCAAAAGGGCAACAAAAGAAGTCCCAAGACGTCGTTAATTAACCAAATGTTGGAAGAAAGTTTCTACATCGAAATGTTTTGTTTTTCCCGGCAAAAGTTAGGGAAAAATTTGAATTTTCCGCGGCTGAACTGTGCCGAAGTATGCGGCCCTCATTAGCGCCGCCGTCGACCACAAAATCCGTGCCAGGGACTTCATGCGACTTCGATGCTCCCGAGCGAATAGTCACAGTCACTCAGTCTGTCAGCTGGGTCGTTGCTCGTTGGTCCGGTCCAACTTCTGCGGACGTTCGATTAACCCCTTTTATCACGCGCTATTCTCAACGGGACTGCGGAGCTGTGTGAGTCTCGCCCAGCAGCTGTCATTGAACACCTCGCCCCGTGCCATCGTTCTAGTCCCTGGGCCTTGGTCTGGGTTCAGTTCTGCCTCCTCTACCTCCCCTCTTCATCATTGTTTGTTTGTTGTTTTTGCCATCTCTGTGTCGCATTTACGCCTGCCGGCGACCATTCAAAATCACTCGAAACACAAATTTGAATTGTTTTCAATTGGATTACATGGAAGAGTCTCACTAACCGATTGCTAAATAATTTTCCACCAATGTAATCCTCTTATTCTGTCGGCTCCTGACTCGGTTGCCTGACAATTAAGTTCTTACCGTTGACTTCGGGGATTAACCAAGTTGTACTTACCCCGAAATGAGCAAGACCTTGCACTCATCACTACAAGTGAAACAACAAGAGCAGTGAGATGGTAATTGGGCTTAAGAGTCAGGTATTATCTCTTGATTGTTCTTCTCATTCTTAGCTAAGTTGAATCGTATTTTCATACAAATTTATAAGTGATTGCAAACTGCAAATTCTTACGATGATTTCCATGCTAATGTTAATATTAGTGCAGATCGATTGTTGTGTCGAACTTTAATCATTCAGCAATAGGAATAATCTGTCAAGTATTTCATCGTCGACATTCAGAATATAGCAACTCTTAGTACTATCGAAAACAATTGTCTAGTGTCCAGATTTGTATACTACATTTTCTCACAGAGTCTGATGTTCGCCATCTACAATAATCGGACATTTATGAGGCTTCCCTTAAATAACACAAATACAAAACATATCCAATTGTCATGAATAATTTAAATAATGAAACATATTGCTGGAAAACAAAACAGCGCATGTAAATGTGTCCATTTGTCAGCCATAAGAAAGGAAATGGCGATAATTTTAACTTTTCCATATGCATAAGATATTCACAGTCAAGTCATAAATTTACGGCTGCAGGGGAAAAGAGGGAGGGAGGGAAAGTAGAAATTTGAGGCGCGAACATTTTAATTAGTTTCCTTTTATGCATTTTTCTCAAGTGTGCCGCTGGTCCTGGCCCTAGAAGAGCAATAGGAATCCTGACAATATGCAAATTAGCTCTGAGTAACGCCAAGGGAAACAGCAGTCGCACATAAATCAATGCAGTTTCAGTCTCCCTCTCTCTCTCTCTCTCTCTCTCTCGACCTCTTAACTTTCCTCTCTGTCTGCCTCTATATCGCTGACATGCTTAAAGAAAGAAAGAAGCAAAGAATCTACTGAGAAAAAGATGCATAGGCGAGACTCGGTTCAAGTTCTCCGAGTCATCGTGATCTATTCATGAAATCTGTTTGGTTAACTTGCCGATCTCTCAGTGGATTTGATGCCAGATGCCTGACTATAAAAGTATCTTTGGAAATGACAACATATGACAGTTGCTTTGTCTGTGAGGCAAACAAAACGAAGAGACCACCAAAGTTTCGATTGAGCAGTGATTGAAAGAGAAATTGTTAGTTGCAGTTTTTAGCCATATCGAACCGCCCTTAGCTCTTAGCTCATAGCCCTTTGCCCTTTACCCTTCAGTCTAAACAAATTGCACTTGCCACAAACGAGAAATTACCCCCACCAAGTGCAGAATAAAGTGTTTGCCACTTGTGTCAAGTTCGGGTTTGAGTGTACATTGTTGTTGCGGGTCGAACGAGTCGGTTCGGTTGAGCTTACTCGGCACGTGGCACGTGGCAAGCCTTTGGCGGGACGGAAGGCGGCAGTTTAGGCAGACTCTACAAAAATAACAACAACAAGCACACCAACACAAAAGCCAAGTAAATTTAATTAAATTATCTCAAACACGTGTTTGACCAAATGCAACGATTTTGCAAAACAATTGAGAACAGTTTAAATATTTACAAAGCGCTTGCTAAACGTCGTCAAGGGGGTTTGACAGGGGGGTTGCCACAAAAAAGGTTAAGTTTACATAAGAGAAAAAAAGAATATTATTCTTTCAGTTTTTTTGTCCAGATTTCAGCATCGTGCTCTACTCAGAACAACTCTTGACAATATTCTCACAGCCCAAGTCAAGGTGTTTGAACTTTTTCGCACATCTCAACTGAGTTGCACTTCCCCAGTTGCTTATCAGCGAGAGAAGACCTGTTTCTCCGTCTCTGTTTCTCCAGTCGAAGGCGACAACTTGGCAAAAAACGAAAAGCAACAAAAATATGCCCATTTCATAAATATTTACCAGTTGCTTGGACTCTCAGCGATCTCAGTGTCTGATAAGTTGAAGAAGGGAAAACAACTTCAAGGCATGCCATAAATATGAAATTTCATGCCAAATACGAGTATGCGATCGCATCCAAATCAAATCGTGAAAAATCTTATGAAAAATGCGCTATTGAAAATGCGTTCGATTTGGGGACAAAGTTCATTAGCTTCATTCCGAATCTTGCCAAAATTGGTTTGACAGTTGAAGTTTCCAATAGTTTTTGGCCAACAGATTAGAGTTAGCCAAATTCCAACTTACTTGTGTATTTTTAATTGTGCAGTTAATCAAGTATCTCAATAATAGATTTCCTTATAACTTACTAAAAACTTTTTCTATTTGTGGCTGCATTGAAAACATTTTATTTCAATTTAATATACAATTATATTTAACAAAACTAATTTAAAATGTTAGTTCTATAGTAAACTGAGTTTGAGTACGACATAAAAAAGATCCTAGTATCTATAATATCTAACTATCTACACTTTCTAATCAAGAGAATTATTTTATTACTTAAAATTATTCTAACATTATGATGAAGCTGAAAGTGATCAAGTTATTAATATCTGAAACAAAGTACAACTTATATGAAAAATGTTATAAGTGACCATGGAAGTCATTAAATATAGCTGTAAGTAAAGCAAACGTATGGACTACATTGTTTATTATCATGATTATTTGTATTATAGTTAAATTTAATATACATTGCTAGTTTACATTTTAATACTCGAAGGGTTTATCCTCTTCGAAGAGGATAATTTTCCTCTCGCGGAGGAGTTAATACTTTTATTTTTATTTGAAATGATTAGTGAATTATTTAAAGCACATTCGGGGCAAGTTTACGATGTGCCTCATGCATCTCATTTGAGTCTACTGGCACCCGCTGGGAACGGGCGAATGCAGTTGAAAAGTGTGGAGGAAGGGAAGGGGGCAGCTTGCGCGGAGAAGTGAGAGTGTAAACATGCGTGCGTGCAGGGATCCTCTGGAGAACCACAAAAACGCGAAGTGCTTGCATCATGCAAGCACCATCATGGGGACGGTGGTAGGAGTACATTGTTGGGGCGGATGATGTCGACAACGGTGTAGGGGACGGTGGCTGGGGAGACATTGACTCTGTAGTCGCACAACACATTTACTAGATTAATTAGCTCATTTACGGTTAACAATGTTCGTGTTAATTTCAACGAATTAAATGATAACATCACCGTTCGTTCGCCTGCAAACTGGACCCCCTTCCTTTTCCCACTCAAATCCTTACCCCCATCCCCATCCCCATCCACATCCCCATCTGCGCCCACGCCTCAAGTGACATGTCACACTTTCGGCCACGGAATGGATGATGGCCCAAATGCTTGTTGACGCTAATGTCACTATTTAAGGCCTGTTGCACAGTCGGGGGTGACGCTAACGCTATCGTTGGCTCATCGTCGGGTCACTGCTGGGCCGCTATCGAGCCTCGATTGCTGCTGCTTGTGATGCCCGCGATTTGCATAATTTGAACTAGCACTCAGTCCAGGTCTCTCGGGCGCACCCAAACGGCAAACGCCCAGCTCGTTTGTGCCCCTTGCAGCGGCAAATATAATTTGACTTCATTATGCGAACAGTTGTGCCTTTAGTTTTGGTAATTTATTTCAATTTTTTTCTGTTTTCTGCCATGGCGATAGATTACAACAGCTCGTCCTGGCCCTGGCCCTGGCCCTGGCTGTGGCCCTCGTTCAAGTCCTGAACGTTGTCATCCCTGCAAAAAGGGGTTAATGTGCGCTCAGCTCAGCTCAGCTCAGCTCTCGGCTCTCTGATATACGTGAAAATGTTAATTTACGAGCAAGTGTGGAACAAAATTTGGTCATATGCGATATTTGTAACTGTAATTTGTGTTTATTGTCTCCTGGATGGCAACAACCAGTCGAAGGTCCTGGTCCTGGTCCTGGTTCAGCTGACACGTCCAAGTAAAATTACACGTAAATAAAAACTGTTTGTCAAAATAATATAAACAACTTCTAGCTCTGTGTGTGTATGTGTGTGTAAAGATTTCCATGGTATCCTTACGGTATTCATAATTAATTTTTGTGAAAATTTCAAGACTCATCATTAGACTGCAGTGGTCCAAAGTGCAGGATACATTGCCGACTCCCAGGAGAGCAACCTTTTGGCCATTTAGTAGCGTCCAGCTCAGCAAATAACAAATAACAAATAACAAACAACAAACAACACATAACATAACGGTACGCCGTTCACATAGCGTGGGCGTAGATGTAGGCGTGGCTTCGCAGAAGTCAAGCCGCACCCCTCTCCTTTCCTGTCCCGTCCCGTCCCGTCCCTTCTGTCTGGCTGTCTCAAGACCCAACCTAACAATTCCAAGGACTCATTTGAGCTGGGAAATTGGCACTTTTCTGTCTCTAAACCTCTTTCAATCTGTGTCTCATTCTCATTCTCAGTCTCCGTTTCAGTTTCAGTGTCAGTTGCAATTCTACGTCCTGCGACCTACGCCTTATGTCCCTCGTCCTTTATCCTATATCCTTTGTTTATTTGTTTGTTTGTTGGCAACAGGATCACTTAAAGCACATAACCATGCATATAAATTTGATTATTATTAAGTCAAGCACATTAGTTGGCATTTCTAATGAAGCCCCTGGCATGTCCTTTGTCCTCTTTGTCCTTTGCCAAAGGGTCAGCCATTTTGTAAGTGCATGTGTGTGTGTGTGGGTGTGTGTGTGTGTGGGAGCGCAAGCTAATTTATAAATACTCATCGTACTCAGCTTTATGGTTTCAAGTATTAAAATATTTAGCACACTTCTTGGCAGCCAACTTTTGAAAAAGCCGACCGCCTGTGTGATGTGAGGTTTTAACTCATAATTTATGCGTCCTCAGGGCGACAGGCAACACACAAACAACCACAAAACACACATTCGCAATGGCTCATATGTGATTGTACTTTACTAACCTTTAAACAGCTGTTAATAAGCAGAGGCGTCTTAAAGACAGGTCAGGAATATTTTTATTTAAATAGTACAAAATTAGTGCTTTAATATGCTGAGAGTACAGTCTGCCCATGCTGTTTGCAACTTGCAACATTAAGGCTGAGATGAAATATGCGAGTGGTAAGTAAATTAATATATGGAAATTGGCCAAGACAATCAGCTAAGTGCTGAACAAACAGTACATAGAAATTATTAAGAGGCATTGAAATGGCCAGTTAAATGAAGCCATTTCGATTCGATGTTCGGCTTAGCGATTTCAATTATCAAGCTTGTATCGTGGGGATGCAACATGGAACATGCAACCGCCTATTAGCACGTGCCGCTCGTTCGAACTGCACCTCCCTGCACCCCGCACCCCGCATCCAGCACCCGCACCGTGAAACAGCCTCTGCGCCACGTGACCTAAATGAGCCCGGGAGCAGTATCTGAAAATAAACATAATTACGGCAACTACGGGAAGCCACGGGTAGCCACGGCCCACGCTAAGCCCAATCTGATAAACGTCGCAAATCGGCAAACACGCAACTAGATTTGTCATCATCAAACAAAGTGGGCGTGAAAATTGCGGATGATACCGGACGAAATGGAAACAAGGATGATGGGAATAGCGGAAGGAAGCAAGCTTGTCTCATATACAGCTTCCTGGGCGGATGCAATCATGTCTGGGCGTGTGCCAATTGCCAAAATGGCCTTGCTTATATTTGCCTTTCTCAGGAACAAAAGAAGCGTTGTAGTTCCTGATGAAATAATTGCCAACGGAGATAAGGATAAAGAGATGTGGCATATGCTCTTAAATTGCGCTAAATCAAGGATCATCATACAGGAGAATCTTAAGACAGGATTATTAGATACAACATCTCAAGGCTGCTGAGCTGCAAAGGATTGAGGATGGAGTTAGTTATATTGCGCTTGGTACGTTGTCCTATGAGTATTTCTAACTAATTCTTATTCAATTCGCGTACTTCACTTACCTCACTGTATTCCAGTTTGACCATCACGTAGCTGACAGACGAGATGGCATTGTCCTGCATTCATTACATTTTAATTTCAAGGATTTCTTGATTCCACGGCATTCGTTTGGAGATGCGGACTGTCTGCTGACTGCTGACTGTTGTCTCTCTGTGAAATGTTTGGTCCTGGCACTTGCTATTCATATTGTTGCCAACAAACTAATCATGTCCCAGCCGCCATGCATTATTTTGTGCGCATTTTCTGATTGCAAAAATCACCGGAGAAATCAGCAAAGTGTGTGCGCACTCCAAACCAAGAAACAATCCACAACTCATCTTTATTCTCATTCCCCATCCAGAAATTGCTGTCTTTGCATCACTTTTCTTACCATGTTGCCAAAACTTGACTTGCGACCGAAATTCAGCAAACATTGAAATTTATTCTAATGTTTAAAATTAAATCCATCACTCTCTTCCTATAAATATTTTTAACAGAATATTAACGCTTGCAAAGACTGTTACATTTTTCTATCTACTTGCTCTTTAAACTCTATATATATTTTTCTGTACTGAAAATGAAAACAAAACATATCGAAGCATAAAAATTAATGTACTCATTTCAAAAACATGAAAGGAAATGCATTCACAATATCCAAACCAGTCGAAAAGGCTACAGTCGACCGCATTCGACAGTATAATACCCTGTACAGGCCTCTATATTAAAAGTATTTTAATAATAGGTACTTTGATTAAAATAAAAGTAGGAACATAACAGGTGTTTAAAGAACACCCTTTTGAAACTCTCATTTTTATACCCTGTGCCCATTAAAAATGGGCAAAAAAGGGTATAATAATTTTGTGCAAATGTATGTAACAGGCAGAAGGAGGCATCTCCGACCCTATAAAGTATATATATTCTTAATCAGTATCAATAGCCGAGTCGATTGAGCCATGTCCGTCTGTCTGTCCGTCTGTCCGTCTGTCCGTCTGTCCGTCTGTCCGTCTGTCTGTATGAACGCGTCGATCTCAGCAACTATAAGAGCTAGAGACACCAAATTTGGCACGAAGGTTCCTGTATACCCTCTCCAGATCGAGTTTATGTTAGATTTTCGATATCTTTCCCCCCCACCCCCGCAATTCAAAAAAAACGTATTATGGCCACATTTCTCAACGTAGGCACTTCTAACTTAACAAGTGCGTTAAGAATGATATATAGAAGGAACGCTGAAAGTTTCATCAAGATCGGTTTATAAATAAGACAGAAAATCAGCAAAGAAATTAAAGTTTTTTTTTTTTCCACGGAATCGTTGAGCAGCAGGCAGCACATGTGAGCGAGCGAGACAGCGAACGACTGTGATACATGCGTCTGCTTACCATATTTGTTTTGCATTTGAATTCTTTGCATTTTTATAGCACCTAACTTTCACATATTTATACATACTCAATTAAAAGCTGAGCGTTACGACACTTAATTTACTTATACTTGTGTCGCAGTCGTTTGCTTTCTCGCTCGCACACATGGAAAACAGACGCATGTATCACAGTCGTTCGCTGTCTCGCTCGCACACATGTGCCGCCTGCTGCTCTGCTATTCAATGAAAAAATAACTTTTATTGCTGATTATCTGTCTTATTTATACACCGATCTTGATGAAACTTTCAGCATTGCTTCTATATGATATTCTCCAAGCACCTGTTAAGTAAGAAGTGTCTACGTTGGAAAATGTGTCTATTATTAGTTTTTTTGCGGGGGAGGTATCAAAGTTTTAAAATAAACTAGATCTGCGTATGGGATACAGGAACCCTCATGCCAAATTTGGTGTCTCTAGGTCTTATAGTTGCTGAGATCAACGCGTTCATACAGACGGACAGACGGACGGACGGACAGACGAACAGACAGACAGACGGACATGGCTCAATCGACTCGGCTGATGATGCTGAACAAGAATATATACTTTATAGGGTCTGCCACGCCTCCTTCTGCCTGTTACATACTTTCTACACAAAGCTAATATATCCCTGTACAGGGTATAAAAAAGCGCCTTAACAACTTTATGGTAGAGATTACCACACAAATGTGCTATACACACATGCCGTAGCCATTTGGCAGGACTCTATAGAAGCTCTACGAGCTCGGTAATTCAAATAGTAGAGATCTACTTTAAAGAGTTGATTTTCAATCTATAAACAATCGATATAGCTTTGTTTTCTTCCATTGCAAATAGTTGTTCTTACCTTAAATTAGAATAATAAGTAGAAAATAATTTAGAATCTATCTCTGTATAGAATTATCTATCTAAAAAACAATGAAAGCATAAGAGTAGCATGAAATGTTGACAAAATTGGAGATTACCAATAAATCACAATACCGACGCCAGTTTGAGGACTTCGAAATCGAGTTCGAGCTTAGTACCCATATCCCGTAGATGTCCAGGCTCTTTTCCCTGGTCGGCTGTCAAACATAATCACCTCGAGCCACAAGTGCCCCTGAAAACGACAAGAACCGGCGACGACACCCTCTGCTCATCAGAGAGCAAGTTTTTTCTTCCGTCCGTCCGTCTGTCTGTCTGTCTCGGTGCAAACGAATCTATTCTCAAAGGAAATTTATGCCGTTTGTCTCTGTGTGAATGAAATATTTTATTTTGGTTTTTATTATGGGTCGGCCCGTTTTTTGGTTTTTAACACATTGTAGAGAATTTTTGTAATTTCAACACGTTGTGGCCAAAAGACGCACAGATGAGCGGCCAACAAGCCAAGGGATGCTGCGGTACAACGAAAAGTTTTGGCAAGCCTCAAAATGTTGTTCAAATGCTGTGAGTTTTCGCCAGTGTCCACATTTCGGACACAAATGATTAATGTGCTTACCAGCAACTGCTCAACTGCCCATCTTATCAAATAATAAATCGTTTTTTTTTCCTCCTCTTTTCCTACTAAAAACAAGCGGATCAGTCGAGCGCGCGCGACAGTATAAAACCCTGTGCAGTTTTCTAAATTAAGTGTTTTGATTATAATAGAAGTAAGAACATAGCAGGTGTTTATTAAAGAAGCCTATGAATTCTTTATATGCTTATAGGAGCAAGCATTCACATAAATATACATATTCAATCAAAAGCTGAGTGTTACGACACTTAATTTACTTATGCTTGTGTCGTAGTAGTTCGCTATCTCGCTCGCACACATGTGCAAATATGGTAAGCAGACGCATGTATCACAGTCGTTCGCTGTCTCGCTCGCTCACATGTGCTGCCTGCTGCTCAACGATTCCGTGGAAAAAAAATAACTTTAATTTCTTTGCTGATTTTCTGTCTTATTTATAAACCGATCTTGATGAAACTTTCAGCGTTCCTTCTATATATCATTCTTAACGCACTTGTTAAGTTAGAAGTGCCTACGTTGAGAAATGTGGCCATAATACGTTTTTTTTGAATTGCGGGGGGTGGGGGGAAAGATATCGAAAATCTAACATAAACTCGATCTGGAGAGGGTATACAGGAACCTTCATGCCAAATTTGGTGTCTCTAGCTCTTATAGTTGCTGAGATCGACGCGTTCATACAGACAGACGGACAGACGGACAGACGGACAGACGGACAGACGGACAGACAGACGGACATGGCTCAATCGACTCGGCTATTGATACTGATTAAGAATATATATACTTTATAGGGTCGGAGATGCCTCCTTCTGCCTGTTACATACATTTGCACAAAATTATTATACCCTTTTTTGCCCATTTTTAATGGGCACAGGGTATAACAAGCGGATCAGTCGAGCGCGCGCGACAGTATAAAACCCTGTGCAGTTTTATAAATTAAGTATTTTGCTTATAATAGAAATAAGAACGTAGCAGGTGTTTATTAAAGAATACTCTTTTGAAACTCTCATTTAGCATATGATTTCTGCTTATTTCTTGCTTATAACAGCAAGCTTTCACATATGTATACATATGCAATCAAAGCTGAGTGTTACGACACTTAATTTACTTATGCTTGTGTCGTAGTAGTTCGCTATCTCGCTCGCACACATGTGCAAATATGGTAAGCAGACGCATGTATCACAGTCGTTCGCTGTCTCGCTCGCTCACATGTGCTGCCTGCTGCTCAACGATTCCGTGGAAAAAAAATAACTTTAATTTCTTTGCTGATTTTCTGTCTTATTTATAAACCGATCTTGATGAAACTTTCAGCGTTCCTTCTATATATCATTCTTAACGCACTTGTTAAGTTAGAAGTGCCTATGTTGAGAAATGTGGCCATAATACGTTTTTTTTGAATTGCGGGGGTGGGGGGAAGATATCGAAAATCTAACATAAACTCGATCTGGAGAGGGTATACAGGAACCTTCATGCCAAATTTGGTGTCTCTAGCTCTTATAGTTGCTGAGATCGACGCGTTCATACAGACAGACGGACAGACGGACAGACAGACGGACATGGCTCAATCGACTCGGCTATTGATACTGATTAAGAATATATATACTTTATAGGGTCGGAGATGCCTCCTTCTGCCTGTTACATACATTTGCACAAAATTATTATACCCTTTTTTGCCCATTTTTAATGGGCACAGGGTATAAACAGTCAAATGTCCGGGCATAAAAATTGCCCTGTCACCATTTACAGAAACATTTTTATTTAATCTTTTGCCATAAACGTGTGCAAAATTCAAAAACATATAATATTCGACTTGTATTCATTTGTCCCTAAAACTTCGCTTATCCTGGTGCTCAGCTGTCTTTTCTCAATAGCTTGATTGCTTTCGTTTGCTCCATTATCCATAGACACACACAAAATTGACGTACGTTATTCAATTTATAATCAATTTACTAAGCAATAATCTGGCATCGACCCTCTTAATTAAGATTCCAGTAAACCGGAAGATATTCAAACCTTTGCAGGAATTTTAAGAAAATTTCAAAGTACTAGAAAACATACTTTATCCAAAGTTAACCTTGTAGATTTCAGACGTATGGAATTACTGCATGTTTTTATAAAATGACAAAGTGAAATAAAGTAATTTGATGATTAACCACAGTAAAAACGCGTTTCAAGATTTTTATGTAAAATTGCGAAACGTATTTATATTAATGTTAATATATATTGTAAATTTGCTTTCATAATATGTATTTTAAATTACTGCAAATTCTCCCACTAACTAGGCTTGAATATGGATGAAAGCTGAGGTGCTGTAATGAAATGTGGAGCAAAGCATAAGCTCCGTTAAAGGTAGGCGAAGGCTTGAAAATGGCAATATCAGATAATGTACCTGAATTGATTGTGTTATTCAAAGCTCGAGACGGAGTTGATAGTTGTTTAAAAATTCGTTATGAGTCGAATGATTTTTGACTGGTTTTGTATTTGTTACTTTTTTTAAAGGAGATACTTTACCGTTGTATATTTTTGTTTTTTTATATGAGGGACACTATGATAAGTGTTTTATAATCGAATTATAAATTCACATAATACTATAAGCTGGAAGTTAAAAGCGGTCAGCATGTAAATCGATTTATTAATTAGTATTGCGTCAGTTAATAAAATAAGTTTGATCATTTTTAAAGATCTGAGATAGACAGCATTTCAAGAAAACATATATTTTGTTAGTTTTACTTTTTATATCGTTTATATATTTTTCAAAAGGCACAGAAAATGAGACTGTGTAATATTATGACGAGTCTGTATTTGTATTAGGGTGTGCTTGGATATCCAAGAACTGAGGGCTGGGTAACTTCTGGTCAAGCACTCTCAACCGCAGCGCTATTCATTGAAATTTGAAAATAATATAATGTAAAAGAAACTTGAATTGCATAATAACATTTGTGACAATTGCGGATAGTTTTATTTACTTTAAACTGCAGACAAACACTGAGGTTATTGCCCGCAACAGCATGGAAAGTCGACTGAGGTAGAAAAGCCACGAATAAGGTCAGCGCAAATAAATTCAACGAGCCACACTCGACTCACACTCACACACACACTCACACTCACAAGAGCCGCACTTGGCCAACATGCGAGTACACAAAAGAAGAATCTTTATAATGAATTCAGCAAGATGAGAGAGTCTCACGTGGATGAGCCCCTGAACGAGCTCACACAGTAAAAACAAACCAAATTATTTGACAAAAAGTAAAACCAAATCGAGTTTGATAAAATTCCCCAATAATCCAAATAAAAAGCGACTATTTTAGATCTTGTTTAGCAAGTTTTCTGTATTATCATTCTGTATGGGGATTTTTCAATTATTTTGTTCTGGAGTAATATTTATATATATATGAATGTGCGATAGAAACTCCACTTTAAGTCAGTTTATACAGTTTATGCATACTGCGGCAATTGCGATACTTATACTTAGTCACATCTTCATTACATTTCATTGATTCCTTTGGCTGTCGTCTCAGCTGCGGGACTGGGCATGGCCTGGGACTGAGGTTGAGTCTGTGAAGGCGTGTTATGTCTGGTTTTCGACTTAGCGGTTTCTTCTTCTTATTATTCGCACTACGTCAGCGCGATAAATTTCCATATAAAAGCGGCCCACATAGGCACCGTGAGTTTAGTCGTTTTCGAACTTTACCTGCCACTCCACGCTCCACGTTCGTCGTCTAAGTCTTTCGTTCTGTAAGTCGCCGCACCTTCGGAACCTGCTGCTGATCATCATTGCTGACTAATTTTGTGTGTGTTCTTTGTGCTTTGTGAATATATAGTTATATCTGTGTATACAAAGCAGCTGAGCAATATGAAGTACGCTGTCATCGCTCTTGCCCTTTTCGTGGTCGTACACGCCGCTTCCGGTAAGTACGAAAATGCTGAATGCTGAATGCTGAATGAGTCACCAGGCAGGCAGTGGTGCTAAGTTTTGTAAAGTTAGTTAGCTAACTCTGCCTTTAAAATTCGCAATTACATCATCGTCTATTTGCGACGCGTTTTGGCTATTTGAGAAAAACAAAGCAAACAAAAACGATCGATTGTTATTATCATCTTCACCTTGATGCCATTCGTTATTAGCATCTCTAAAGACCTGTTTGCTGATGTGCTTTTTGATAAAAACAGCAAAATGATAATAATAAAAAAAATATATATAAGCTGAGTAGAACGCAATATTTAAATATTGCTTGTATATCGCAAATATTCAAAAGGATAAGATAATTAGCAAGCAAATTAGTTACATACTAAATAAAGCTGTTGCTTTGACAACAAAGAAGCGCGTTGTATTCACAAGAAAAAAACTCTATCGGTAGAGTGTGTATGTGTAGAGGGGATATTTGAGAGAAAGAGAGGGAGAGAGATATTTTTAATAAAGGTCTTACAGAGATCGGACTATAGAGCTATTGCAATGTAAAAAAATATATAATATATATACCCTATATTCATTCAATAAATGTGCTTTGATTTTCCCCATTTGGAACAGCACTTTTACCAAATAACACTTACGTATATACTTACGACCCAGAAAATATAGCTTTCTTCTTGGCTTTATTGCTTTTACGATAGCAGGCAGCTCACAGCTCTAATTATTAGAGGTGTTGGCTATATCTTACTTCGCCTCTAAGACTCTCTAAAACTAACAATTGCATCTCAATTTAAAAACTAAATCTTTCAGAGGCTGGTCAGTTTGTGCCGAGAGCAGTCTACACATTGGACTCCCAGGGTCATCAGTCGGACGTGCATCCAGTCAGTGCACGATTGCTGAGACGTCTGCGCCGTCAGGTGTACACTTCATCGTCATCCTCATCATCGTCAAGCTCGTCATCGGACAATGGAGTCCTTCACTCAGAGAGTACGCATTCAAAGGTGAATCCTGATGGGACAAGTATCTTTGGAGCAGTCGTTCAGCATTACGAGTGAGTGCAAGAGTCCATCGATAAAATCGCTCGTTCTAACCATTCAAATTGTAGGCCAACTGTTGACATAAACCAACGTTTTGGCGAGGATTCCCCAACTAGCGGTTTCAGCAGTAAGGGCAATACAGCCAACAGGGGCCCCCAAGGAAGTGTTATTAGTCTCACACAGACCACGGATGCCCAGGGTCATGTTAAACAGCAGTTGCATCATTCGGTTCTTGACAACAAGGGCCAATGGGTTCCCAAACAGCAAAGGAATTAATCCTATCCTTAGAATTACGGCCTCTGCCCAATTGAAGTGTAATAAAAATTAAATTTCACATCCAGCCACAAGTGTTGTCAATGGCGCCTTACAGTGGGCGTGGCCTTAGCGTCCCGATCCCACTGGCAACTCCTTTTCCAAGCAGACACTTTAGATGATTGCAGTCAGGCTGCTCATGACGCTTCGGCTGCTCCTGCTGCTGTTTAATCTAGCAAAAAGTGCACCGCCTGCTCCACTGAGCACAAACAATGTCAAGTGGGCGTAGCACCAGTGTTGGTAAATGCTTTTAGCACGCATTTAATCAGCCATGCGGAATTGATGTCGTTGCCTTAACGCCCACCACCCTCTGAGGAGGCTCTTAGCGCTGATTAAAACTACGCATAGTGCCGGGATGACAAATGGCAAACTATGAGGCTGCGAAAGAGGCCGAGGCAGAAGCAGCGCCTGCCGAACGGGCTCAGCCTGGTGGCACGTTGCATACAAATCAAAAGATGCTGCAGCCAGTACAAAATATGAATATGTTATTTGCTTGGGGAATATTCCAAATCTCAACAGGTACTCGCACTTTGGCACCGCACCAGCTGCTTAACCAGCCAGCAGGTTGGCCACAGATTGCTACGCAAATAAGCTAATATGTTAATATCTAATACAGCGCGACTCTGAGATACCCTACGTGACAGTTTGCCAAAGCAAATCTTCTTAATCAACAACAATCTACCCTTCTCTAGCATATGTGTGGGGTATAATAAGCCCACACGAGCGCACAACCTCATTGCTTCCTTTCCTGCTCGCCTTACTTCCTTCCCTGTTCGGTGTGCGACATGCAAATGCTGAAAAGTTTTCCTCAACTTCACTGGTTGTCGACTTGGCGCACGGTTTTTCCAAAAGTTTTTAATTATTATAATTAATTACTTTGATCTCGGCTGCAGTCTCTGGTTCCTTTTCCTGTTCTTGTCTGTTGGCAGAGCTATTAATTTACTTGATTATGTTGGGGTTTACGGCTAATTCGTTTAGATGATGCTTTCTGCTTCGGGATCCACTCAACCCCATCGCCATCCTCATCCTGCTGCCATGTGTGCCCCACGTCTTTTATTATAATTTATTCCACGTAATTTTGAAAGTGTAATGAATTTTCGAGCATGTGCATTAAATCAAACTCAAACGCGACTGCCATTTTCTTTTAAACAACTATTTCAACTGCTTAAAAAGCCAGAGATGAATATACGTTTCCAGATAGAACCTGACTCAACCTTAACTAAATGAAATGATTACCTAATCTTGAAGTAAGCTTTAATTAACTTTTAATTATTCGACATTTTAAATTATGCATAACGTTAAGCTCCGAACCATGAGCCATGATCACATCATAGTTCATGATTTGGTCATCAAAGAAGTGCCTATCTAGCCAACTGCTCCTCAGTGGCTCGAGTCCATCACAAAGTGAATGGAAGCGAAAAGAAGTAAGATTAAGATTTTAATACTGAAGATACTCAAAAGTGTAAGAACACTACACTCTATACCAAGTTCTTAGATATAAAGCTTGTACATAAATATATTAAGTCACATACCCCCTGTAGTTCATTGAGTAACTTCTGATTTGCTTAGACAGAGACACTGACTAAATACTATATTTAAGTGAGTGTAAAGAGAAGGGCATAACTTTATTCTCAAATGTCTTGTGCATTGTATGTAAATACATGAAATCAAACAAAGAGGAAAAGTGGATCACTGGATTGCTGGATGGCAGACAATACAGTGGGCAGGGGGAAATGAGAAAAGCGGCATTGTGCTGGAACTGCCATGACCATAGCGGCTGAGGAGAAAACCCATCGAATGCTCATGCAATGGGGCAATACGCGTACGCAAAAAGCGCATAGCGTCGCTCGTGTTCTGAATTTTTATGAAACGAGATTGGCGGTGGGACAAAAAGCGTCCCACAAACTCACTGATTGATGGGGAGTCAAGCGGAGACAACTTGTAGTTGGGGCATGGAGCGCAACAAATTAAGCAACTTGTGTGGTCCGAGGCCACCGCAGAAGACGCCACCTGGCCAGAGAGTGCCACCGATACAGCGATACACCGATACACCGAGACACCGACTCGCCGATCCGATCCGATCCGATGCCAAATTCAGTGCACAAAACTCAGCACCGACTGCCGCCGGACACGAGCGCCGATTGCGATTGCGTTTACAATGTCGATGCCGATGCCAATGGTGATGACGATGGCGAATCCAACGCTGGCCAAGTGACATTTTATTGGCGGCTAAGAGCAAGACGGCTAAGTTTTTGCTATTTAGAGGCATGAAAGCAGCGGCGGGTCCTCACATGGATAATTGACAACAGTTAATTCCATTGACTGAGCGAGAATTTAATTATTGGATCGATGTTTTGTTCGATGGTGGTCAGGAGTCTCGGTGGGCGGGCGGGAGATGCTACATCAAGTCAACTAAAGGGCAATCTACGGGAATGCAGAAAAAACATAAACAAAACGGTCAAAGCAGAAGAAGCAATAAAAAAAAGGTTGCAAATCAACAAACGTCAACGAAAATCGTCTGACAAATTTTTGCCATTTCAGCGAAGCATTTCGGGATGGACACAGATGCAGATACAGATCCAGATGCAGGAGAAAAAATCATTTGCCGTCATCTGACACGAAAAAATTGTATAAAGAGAAAAACACAAAAAAGGACAAAGTCGTTTTTCGTCGTTATCATCGGAAGCGGAAGCAACAGAACGCAGCAGCATTCTGATGAGCCGTTGACAAGGACGAAGATGAGCCCGGTGGCATTCTATGATGGTCGACTAGCTTCCCTCACAGGCTCTAGCAGTGAATTTCACTTGCCTGTTGACTTAAATCGTTTAGGTAAAGTTAAACAACTTGTTCCCTTAATTGTTAAACAATGCTCAGACTGGACCGACAAACTCTGCGCAATAAATCCAGGCACTGACTGAAGCTGCCATAATTGATGAACAGCTCAAACGGGAGCATTTGAAAATGCATGGATAGTAAAAGTTAAAAAAAAACAAGCGGATCAGTCGAGCGCGCGCGACAGTATAAAACCCTGTGCAGTTTTCTAAATTAAGTGTTTTGATTATAATAGAAGTAAGAACATAGCAGGTGTTTATTAAAGAAGCCTATGAATTCTTTATATGCTTATAGGAGCAAGCATTCACATAAATATACATATTCAATCAAAAGCTGAGTGTTACGACACTTAATTTACTTATGCTTGTGTCGTAGTAGTTCGCTATCTCGCTCGCACACATGTGCAAATATGGTAAGCAGACGCATGTATCACAGTCGTTCGCTGTCTCGCTCGCTCACATGTGCTGCCTGCTGCTCAACGATTCCGTGGAAAAAAAAATAACTTTAATTTCTTTGCTGATTTTCTGTCTTATTTATAAACCGATCTTGATGAAACTTTCAGCGTTCCTTCTATATATCATTCTTAACGCACTTGTTAAGTTAGAAGTGCCTACGTTGAGAAATGTGGCCATAATACGTTTTTTTTGAATTGCGGGGGTGGGGGGGAAAGATATCGAAAATCTAACATAAACTCGATCTGGAGAGGGTATACAGGAACCTTCATGCCAAATTTGGTGTCTCTAGCTCTTATAGTTGCTGAGATCGACGCGTTCATACAGACAGACGGACAGACGGACAGACGGACAGACGGACAGACAGACGGACATGGCTCAATCGACTCGGCTATTGATACTGATTAAGAATATATATACTTTATAGGGTCGGAGATGCCTCCTTCTGCCTGTTACATACATTTGCACAAAATTATTATACCCTTTTTTGCCCATTTTTAATGGGCACAGGGTATAAAAAAACTAAAAATAGGCAAACAAATACTTAATGCTTCACTACGAGTATGTATTATCACGGAAGGAGCTATAATTAGAATAACATAAACACACAAAAAGACACAAAATACATTTTTTCGTGAGTTTTTGATCAACTAAAGGTGCGATAACATTACGATTTACAATTGTTCCCTTTATATTGAGCTTTAATAATTAGAAGGTTGTATTTATGTTGAAAATAATGTTCTATTAAAAGTACTTAATGAACTCTTTTGTGGTTAGTAATTCAGTTTTAAATAAACATTTAAATTGCATTCCATACTATTTAGGAAATATGGTTTTAAGAAATGTGAATCCACAAATAATAACAGTTTGGCTTAACAACTTTAATTAATGTTGTTTATTAACTTGTTTGTACAATATGTGCACTTTCCTATGTTGTATGTGGTTTTTTGGACAGCTATGTATATGTACGGTGAATGCATCCCTTTTCTCCATACCTTTAAGGGTGAAACTGACCCAAAAGTACAGCTTCCAGCTTCCATATCTTCATATGAGCATGCACAACACATACATATGTCTACTAGACATTCTACGTATTTGGATTTTGGTTGACGGCCCCGGGGGAATTCCTATTCATCCACCTACTCGAGTACGGAATGGTTGACAATGCAGCAATTGAAAAAAAATGTTAAAATGTGAAATATAAAACCAAATTTCAAGTTCAACAGTGCTGGACTCATTTTGGAGACTCAATATGTTAGCAACATGTTACTATACCGCATATTTCATTATACTTTAATAATATTAGTATTTGTATACCCTGTACAGGGATATATTAACTTTGTGAAAAAAATTTTTGTAACAGGTAGAAGGAGTCATCTCCGACCCTATAAAGTATATATATTCTTGATCAGCATCAACAGCCGAGTCGATTGAGCCATGTCCGTCTGTCTGTCCGTCCGTCTGTCCGTCTGTATGAACGCGTCGATCTAAGCAACTATAAGAGCTAGAGACACCAAATTTGGCATCAAGGTTCCTGTATACCATACGCAGATCAAGTTTATTTTAAATTTTGGATACCTCCCCCCTTCCCCCCGAAAATCGAAAAAAACGAATAATAGCCACATTTTTCAACGTAGACACTTCTACCTTAACAGGTGCATTAAGAATGATATATAGAAGGAACGCTGAAAGTTTCATCAAGATCGGTTTGTAAATAAGACAGATAATCAGCAATAAAAGTTATTTTTCCACGGAATCGTAGAGCAGCAGGCAGCACATGTGTGCGAGCGAGACAGCGAACGACTGTGACACATGCGTCTGCTTACCATGTGTGCATATTTGTGCGAGCGAGATAGGGAACTACTGCGACACAGGCATAAGTAAATTAAGTGTCGTAACACTCAGTTTTTGATTGAATATGTATAAATATGTGAAAGTTAGCTGCTATAAGCAAGCAAAGAATTCGTATGCACAAAATGAGAGTTTCAAAGGGGTTTTCTTTAAACACCTGTTATGTTCTTACTTTTATTTTAATCAAAGTATCTATTATCAAAATACTCTTAATATAGAAGCCTGTACAGGGTATTATACTGTCGAATGCGGTCGACTGTAGCCTTTTCGACTGGTTTTTATTATATTTATTGATTAATAGTTAAAATTTTTAGATTTCAAACAAATCCCCTAAACTGCGCTTTACTAAACGCTCAGTGTGGAGATTTTTCGTTGACCATTTGCTGCACGGGTAACCGTTGAGTCACCTTAACAAAAGAGCGTGCGTCGGCAAAGCAGTGCAAACGGCCTGAATGTTCTCTTTCAATTTGTCGACTCTCTTATGGCACATTAAGACTTGCTCTTGGCGGCTGCCGCAGCTATTTCTTATTGGTGCTTGAGGAGGTTTGGCACTCGCTGAACGAAATCCTAATTGCCACAGCCCATTTTAAACCAAACTACACCCTGTAAATGCGTGATAGGGTATACTAGGATAAAATGTAAATAAATACTGTATTCTTAATAAATTTACGGCATTAAATTGTTGGTGCTTTTATAAAATCTTTGAGTTTAACTAATTCATTAGACTCATAAATCTAAAGACTACTTCCGACAGGGTTTTTGGGTCCATCAAAATTTGTCTGCAACATTTTTATTTATGACGGCCACTTTTTACCGTAAGTAAAAAAAGCTGAAACAGAAATAAAAATAAAAATAAAAAAAAAGAGGAAATGCATTACAATATTTCACATATATCTTCCGCTGTGAGGTTCAACAATCGTAAGGGTAAATGTATTAAAATTAAATTCGTTCCCCTTTGTACCCATTTAATTGAATTGTCGAAAAATTTCCACTTTTTTTAACAAAAACAAAACAAATTTTCATTGTTTGCATATTTAATCAAGCTAATCAAATACTTCGACTGAAGCGCCTCACGCCCAAGCCCTCCTCTCCACCCCTACACTTTCCCAATCCCAATCCCATTCCCTTTGCTGCTACCCATTCCAGTTTATTTTAGGGGTGTGAGGGGCTGCTCAATGATACCTTCGCAGTCTGAAGTTCATACCGACAACACATCAACAGCATCCACATAATTTATTGTCCGGGCTTGAGCACCAAACACTCAAGGACGTGGACTCAGGACTCATAAAAAAAATGCTAAAACAACAACAAAAAAACTGTGAAAAACACAGCGGGAAACCACGCGGCAGTCAAACTAATTTGTTGTCATTTTTATGCGACAAAAGTGAAAACAATAATAGAATTGAACAACAACAGCAATTTAAGGTACAGCCAGAGCAGTTGAGAGAGCGAGAAAGAGAGAGGGCGATAGATACTTGCAGCTGCCATGAAATATGCATTGATATATTATAGTTCTATGGTAAACCCCCTCCCTCCCCTTCCTATGTTCTTCCTATACTGGTCTGCTCACTCAACTCAGTCAACTTTTGTGGATCGAAATAATATTTCCAGTTTTTAGAAGAATCATCCTTCCAATAAGGAAATTATGATAGATTTCATATATGATCAGATATTATGATCATTTCGAATATACTTTATTTTCAGGATTTTTTAACACTTCTAAGCCTTAAGACCCCATACAGTTATTCGATGTAAATAAAATGCATTTTCCTTTAAATCGTAGTAATTGAGTTTTTATATACTCTGTACAGGGATATATTACCTTAAAAAAAGACTGAAAGAGGTACAGCCACCAAATTTGGCTTGAAGGTATGATACGCACATCCAATTTAGGTATCCCGCGATTCCCCCGCAAATCAAACAACTATTTTCAAGGTAATAATATCCTTAAAGCTATTTCCAAATGAACACGAAAACTCTTTTAAAGACACATCTGAAAGTTTCATAAAGATCGGTCCTTAAATAAGAAAGCGGTTCAGAAAAAAAAGACCAAAGAATATAAAATTTTGTAATGCATTGCTTTGCTGTGCCAACAAGTGTGTGAGCGAGACAACAGTAAGTGTGCATACACAAGTGAATGCACATGTGCATACATCACATGGGAGTATGAATTCTTTGCATGTTCATATGCCCGATTGAAAACTGAATGTTACGTCACTTCGGTTTGCAATTTACCAACACTGTCAGATATCACACTTTCCGACGATAACGTATGCACATATTACGCTACTTATAGTATTTTAAATTGTTTGCAGCTCAAAGTTTGGAAAAATTATGATAATAATTTAGATTTAAAATTAATTTAATTACAGTTGAAATTGTTTGAGATTGAACAGTTTAAGAATCGCGTTCGTTTCGAGATGCTGCTGATTATTATTATCAATTTCTTTTATTTTTATAGAGAGTTGTACAGGGTATTAAACTGCCAATTAAGAAACTTTTTTCTCAGCAAAAGACAGTTTTAGTTAATTTACTTCAAAAAGTAGAATATAAAAACTGGAAAAGGTCCGAGTGGAGGTGTTTGTCGATATATGGATAAATATCTTTTCGCACTCGTTGCACATATATCTGGATTATTTCTTTAAATTACTAAATTATTTTCTAATTACAAGTTAAGTCATACAGTACCCCCCGAGCTCTGTAACATCCCCTCTCCTTGTTGGCCACACCCACCGAATGCTTACCCGATGCTTATCCCAATTAGTGGAAATCAAGTGAAAAACTGCAACCGCAAAACCAACCAAAGTCAACAAATGCTCGCAATTAACGCAACGCACAAATTTCGAGTGTCAATTCACGAGTATGAGGGGGATGCGGACTCGATGGGGGCGGGGAACCCGGATAACAATGCTGGTCACAGTCACAGAGCAGCCCTTAACTGGATGCCTCTGCCGGATTCGCGCATATGGACGAAAATTGATGATGTGAGCAAGTGCCACGTAATCAATTTAACAGCGCCTCATTTGAAATGCGAATTTAAGATGCCATTGTTGCAATGCATCCCTCCCACAGGGGTGAGAGTTGTCCAATCTGTTTCATTGTTGTTCATTCGCTGGGACTCTAGATCAGACTCGCATCTACGAGTATGTCGACCAGCTAAGGATATCCAGATATATGATACGCCTGATGTCCCATTTAAAGTGTTAGTTGTTTAAAGTGAAAACTTTTGCCAGCTCGTTTCGTTATTTACGCCGCCTTCGGGTCGCCTTTTATGTTCCTAATGTCGCATAAACAGTGTTTAATAATGCACTAACCTTCGCATATCTTCACTAACCAAAAAAGACCTGCATGCCGCCCACCAATACGACTCACACACGCACACCCAGTATGTAAACTGGGAACTGAACTGCTTTTCTGGAGAGGGAAATGAGGGGAGTGGGAAATGGCTGCTTCGTCGTCAATGATTAATATTTAATTCGTGTGCGTTGGGTATTTTTCCAGTTTGTATTTTGGGGAAATTTAATGGTTGACAGAAGATAGCAAACGTAGTGCCCAGCTCCATCTACAAATGATGTGCCGTAAAGTCTCTCCCTGGCTTGGCTTCTCCATCTACTCAGGCTACTCTTGCCTTTGTTTTGCTTAAAATTTGACTTGCAACTTGAATTTGGCGTCGACCTTTGGGAACCCACAATATTTACCTTCACCTGTTTTCCACGCATGACTTTCTTCATTTCAAGCTATTGAAATATTCCGTTTGACCTGAAAACCAAATACTCCTACACATACATCGTTTTAGTCTCCCCCAAGTCATAAACTTTCAGCCAGTTTCACATAAGCAACTTCACTGTCTATTCTTACATGTATGTCTTTCATTCTCTGGGTCTTAATCACGGCTTTCATTATATTTCCAACTTGCTGATTCTGTACAATTGGTAGCGATTACAACTCGCTCCGTGGACAAGGGGCGAAAGTTGAAGTAGAGAGAGAGAGAGAGCGAAAAAAAACAAACTCAAACTCCCCTAGAGTACAATTATGCAGTGAACTATAAAATTTCAGTGTTTGTCTTGACAGATACTTTTGCACAGATATCTATGTATGCTCAAAGACAAACACAGCCCGCCGCAGCCCTCTCTCCTATTCACCATCATGAATGCCTCATACGGCAATATCTCTGTACGCATAATTGGCCTTCTGTGGTCCCCGCTTGCTATTCCCGACACTTTAATGAGCTGTCGACGTTTCTTGCTTTTGCCAAGGACATCTAGATACGAGTCAACGAGAACTGACAACAACCAATCCTTTACGCAGTTCCTTATATATATATGATATGAATACCATTAGTTTTAAGAATATACACAACTTTCGTAAACAAATCTAAGTTTCTTTCGTCAGCGGGTATCCAAGTTTCATACCATACCACACACACTCACATTTATACCTATTAACTATAAATTACGAGACGGGCAATATAATTCTTCCAACTGAGAAGAGTATCAGGATTTAGGTCCAGCATGCACTGACAATATGTTATGTATATGTTATGTTTTCACTGCAAAGACAATAACACTGCCCTCTGCTGTACACTGCTGTTAATTAACATAATGTAATCGGCAACACAGATTGCAACAGTCTCTGTTACTCATATGCACACTGCTAACTCAGTGCAAATAGACATAACCTACAATTGCTGGAGTCCCAGTGACTGTCACTTTAAAATGATGTTATGTATGTAATGTTAAGCATTGAATGACAGAACATAATTTAAACAATATACTCAGGGAAATTTCATAAGGCTATCAAATAATACTAAATATATAATAGTATTGATTTCCATCTATGTCATAGATATGCCATTTTCAGTTGGCCGTACAAATTCATTGATAACGGCATCAGTCATGCGACGCAGCGTATCGCTAATCTCGTCCCACTCCTTCTCCTCGGGTAGACCAAACAATTCCGAGTAATATCTGAGCTTGGGTTCGCTTCCGCTGGCGCGGAAGGTGATCGTCATGCCATTGTGGAAAGTAAAGGCTATCATCTGCTTATTCCCAAGGAGGGGCAGGCGCGACTTCCGATCCGGATATGAAGTGTCCAAGCCTGTGGTTAGATCCCGCACGCTTACAATCTCAAACTCACCGTTCAATATGCACTTGGGATAGGTGCCAGGCAGATTATCCTCAAATTGGCGCAACTTCTCGAACATCTGCACCATCTTTGTGGGCTTATCATAGATGAGCCAATTGCTTATGGTCGCATGGTAACCATATGTGTCGTAGATCTCACGCAGCTTCTCGATCAGAGTCATACTGCGAGTGCTGCGTAAATAGCTGGCCATGGTAGCCACTTGACAGGCCGCATTAATGCCATCCTTATCCGGCACATTAATGGAGAACATATACCCTATTGGATGTTCGAAGGCGAAGAGCACCGTCCGGCCAAGTCCCTTTAGCTCCAAGGCCTTGTTGGCTATCCACTTGAAGCCTACGTGCGTTTCGACAAATGTGAATCCCTCAGCTCTAGCCATGGCTGCCAGAATCTTAGAGCTAACGATACTAGCCAACATCACGCAGTTGGGTACATTGGGCTTATTGGTTCGCGTCTTGTAGCTCTCCAGAGCCCACCAACCAAGCAGAGCACCCAGCTCATTGCCATTGAAGACCTTCCATCTGCCTTTTGGATCGAGCTCAGCCACTGCCAGGCGATCCGCGTCCGGATCATTGGCCAAAATAATTGTACAGTGCTCTTCTTCAGCTTTCTTTATAGCCAAGTTCAACGAATCCTTGCCATCTGTAATAAAAGGAAGAAAAAAGTTTAAGACTTTATTAATTTTTAGTAATTTGGTTTCTTACCGATGGGATCTGGGAAACTGGTGGTTGGAAATTCAGGATCCGGATCCTTTTGCCGAACTACCGGAATGAGAGGTTTAAGTCGTGCTTGATAGAATGCCTCTCGGACATACTGAAAGCCGACGCCATGAAGAGGAGTGTAGATAAAGCGCAGCTGACTGCACTCGTTCGTCTCCACAAAGGTCTGAGGGATAAGCTTCTTCATGGCCTCATAGTACGCCGGATAGACATCGCGGAAGGGATCTACTAGCAAGGCATGATCATCGAGTATCGACAAATCCCAAGACGAGGGAAGGGGCTCCAGACGTTTCATCATGGCAGTCTGTATGTTCTTGTCATGAGGCATTGGGATGGGCGCACCATTGCTCCAGAAGACCTTGAAGCCATTATCGCTCTTCGGATTGTGAGATGCCGTGACTGCAATTCCGGCCAGGCACTTTAAGTGGACTACAGCAAAGGAGATAAACGGAGTAGGAGCCATTCGACTGAAAAGGTAAACCCGAAAGTTGCTGTTAAGGAAGACTGCAGCGATGAGCTGGGCGAAGCGTTTGCCATTGAAACGTCCGTCGTAGCCGATGACGACACCCTGCGACTCCCTCCTGGTCACATTGGGATAAACCTCCTGCATATATTGACTCAATCCCTGAGCCATCTCAATTGTGACCAGATCGTTAATGGAGTCAAAGCCTGCTCGCATGCCGGATCTCATTCCTGCCGTGCCAAAGTAATTATAACGACAGAGACGGATCCGTAGAGCCTCCCAGTCCTTTTCCTTGACTGCATCAACCACTTGCTGCAACGTTGCCGCGTTCCGGTCCCACATGATCCAATTCTTGATTTGCTGGTCGAGCTCTTTCTCTCCCGACAATTCAAGGCTGCTAATCAGCTCTGTTGGCGTAATATGGACATTCGATGCGAGCATCTTAAAATTTTGATTTTGATAATCGGAAAAATTGTAAATATTGAAAGAGTTCTAACTGATGGCAAACTAACACTCCAATCGATGGCTTTGTCAGACTAATCTCCAGTGTTTTAACTGAATTTCAGGAGATATTTCCAAAACAGTTTAAACATTTGCATTCCCTGACACGTCCAGATTCACGTCGCGTTCCAATTCCCCTCCTTCTCCGAGTTGACCAATTGAAAATTTATGTGAAGCTCATTTCGATTTACGACCACCAAATACGTCCTCTGGGAGACACAGACGTTGGGCTAAGCAATGACAACCACAAATTGATCCATTGGCAATTTGATTTTGGCTCCTTGATGAATTTATGGTCAAGGCCCAACAACAATTGACCAAAAGCATTTGAGATGCTTTAATATAGATAGAGTTGTCTTTTTGGTTGCAATAAATATCGATACTTTTTCTGTCTACTCACACTCTCACACTACACTACACACACACACACACACACACACACACACACACACACACACACACACACTCACTTAGGCACACAACAGCATGCGCTTGCATAGAGAGAAACATTAACATGATTTCAATTTGTCATCAATTATGCAAAGCGAGTCTATGGTCCTTCTCCCCCAAGCCCTGTCTAACCCATCCCAAAACCTATTTCAAGCGGCAGTGTTACCTGCTACGTACTTGGCAAAGCCTCCATTAAAGTGTGAGTAATTTGCAACGGTAATTGGGTTACACAGGCGCATGCAACATTTATCAGCCGGTGGCATGGGCGGAGGCACCCCATGACGTGGCATTAGATGAGATGCGGGGCCACTGCCGAGTTCCTGCTCCTGTTGCAGCCGCCACATGTACGACTCTTCTCTCTTTGGGGGATGCATACTGACACGTCAATCGCATTCTAAACATTCAACGCACTCACATTCGGTCGGAGTGGAGTCGCAGCTCAATGGAATGCAGTCACATTCGCATTCGCATTCGGATTCACAGTCGTAGTTGCAGTTGCAATTGCAGCAGCACAAGAGGCATTAGTTCGACCACACAAAATGCATTGCGCGTCAAATTGTCAAAGTGTTAATTAAAAATGGACACTCGAATGGGCAGGACGACAAGAACATAGCTGCAGACTTCCAAACACACACTCCTGATTATGTAGTAATGCTCTCTTTCATTCTGCCCCTCTCTCTCTCTCTCATCCTCTCTCTTCACGGTGTTTACCAGCACATATAAGAAATTATAAGAAAGAAATATAACATTATGATATGTTGCAAAAAATTACTCGCTTATCTTTTCTTAAAGACCGATGGATGATAATTGAATCAAAAGTTTACCCAAAACTTGATGGTTTTTCCACAATCATGAGCATATAAATTATTTTAAACTACTTCTTATTGATTTGTATTTTAAATTATGTAATTAGGAAGTTACTAATTAAAATCTATTGTATCTGAAGTTAAGATGACACCAGCAAATAGAAATGTAGTTTATAAAGAAAGTACTTTAAGTTAGACTAGAGAAATCTTCGTATTTCCTTTGTAGGTTGATTATCTTCAAGTGCTTGATGTGCTTATCTATAAGATTTGTGAGTGCTTTTGGGTAATATTGTAATTTGCATAGAAAATAGCTAAGCGATTTGTTTTTGTTTCTCGGCCGTAAAAATCTTTCTTGCGGCAGTAAATATTGAGTGTTTACGGCGTAAGGTCCGCCGTACGTATCCCGGGACTTGCTCCATAATGTGTTTGCATAATTTTAATCGTTGGGAATCAAAATAGGATTGAGAATGGAAATGGGAATGGGAATGGCTGAGGGAGTGGAAATGGATACGGATACGGGTATGGGTTTAGGTATAAGTACGGGGATAACTGGGATGGAAGGGGCTTCCCAGTCTATCACTGGTGTTGATTCGTTTTGTTTCGAGACGCAGCTAACTGCAAAATTGCTGTTGTGTGAATTTTTTATGGCACCCCCGAGTGTCCTCTGCGGCAGTCAACTAGCTCATGCATCGTTCCATGTGTTTGTGGGGGAGATGGCGGGAGGAGGGCCTGTTTTATCAGCTTGCCAATATTCAACTTCAATAACTAACGCTATCAAACCTATTAATATGCTAATTTATATGTTTAACGAGTCACAATGCCAACATCTATATTGTGAATTGAAGATGGAAGGTGATTAAAAACTATTGCAGATTATACATGATATATTTCATATTATTATATATTATAACATTTAAGGACATATATAGGACATTCGATATAGATACAATTATATTAGATACAATATTATTAGAAGAATGTATATTTTCGATGGCTTCTGATGCAGCTCCTTTAATCCGTTGCTCATTCCGTAACAAAATTGCAATACTATTGCTTCAATTCATGATGAAAATTTAGTTCAAGTTGAGTTTTCAAATCTGTCAAATCTTCGGCTGTCATTCACACGAATCTCAGATACAATTCTATAGCACCTGCCCATTGCCATTAAATGAAAACCAAATCATTCATTTTAAGCTGAGACTCAGTGGGATGTCCTCAAATTGATATTGACATTTTGTGCGTGAGTTAGAAATATATTTGACACATTTTTCTCTTTGAATTTTATTCGATTATTTGCTGAAAAGTGGTTTTTAATGTGTAGACTCTGAATGGAATGACATTTAAGAGGCTTGATAAATGCGAAATACATGCAAATGCCCATGATGCTGAACTTTTGGCAATTCAAATTCGATAGGGTCTTAGTGAAAAGTTTGCTTTACTTTCCCCCTGAGTTTCACTGTCAGTTGTCTGCTGGCTAAATTTGAAATGACATTCAGTTTTGGGGGATAGTTTTTGGACTTGAATCGTCCCAGGCCACCATAATAAATATATGTAATTTGTTTATGTGGCTTTTCATATTCTGCAATTCACTTCAATGCCAAAATGTGAAATGTGCAAATGAAATTTACATCATTTGTTTATTTGTGTATCGTTCATGTCCTGTGGTCTTGATAGAAAAAAACATGTCCTTGGGGAAAACTGAGCAGCAATTCATATTTTACATTTTTTCACTCCACAAACTAGAAGAAACAAGCGGATCAGTCGAGCGCGCGCGACAGTATAAAACCCTGTGCAGTTTTCTAAATTAAGTGTTTTGATTATAATAGAAGTAAGAACATAGCAGGTGTTTATTAAAGAAGCCTATGAATTCTTTATATGCTTATAGGAGCAAGCATTCACATAAATATACATATTCAATCAAAAGCTGAGTGTTACGACACTTAATTTACTTATGCTTGTGTCGTAGTAGTTCGCTATCTCGCTCGCACACATGTGCAAATATGGTAAGCAGACGCATGTATCACAGTCGTTCGCTGTCTCGCTCGCTCACATGTGCTGCCTGCTGCTCAACGATTCCGTGGAAAAAAAATAACTTTAATTTCTTTGCTGATTTTCTGTCTTATTTATAAACCGATCTTGATGAAACTTTCAGCGTTCCTTCTATATATCATTCTTAACGCACTTGTTAAGTTAGAAGTGCCTACGTTGAGAAATGTGGCCATAATACGTTTTTTTTGAATTGCGGGGGTGGGGGGGAAAGATATCGAAAATCTAACATAAACTCGATCTGGAGAGGGTATACAGGAACCTTCATGCCAAATTTGGTGTCTCTAGCTCTTATAGTTGCTGAGATCGACGCGTTCATACAGACAGACGGACAGACGGACAGACGGACAGACGGACAGACAGACGGACATGGCTCAATCGACTCGGCTATTGATACTGATTAAGAATATATATACTTTATAGGGTCGGAGATGCCTCCTTCTGCCTGTTACATACATTTGCACAAAATTATTATACCCTTTTTTGCCCATTTTTAATGGGCACAGGGTATAAAAACTGGGAAAAACACATCGCAAATTTGATTACCGACCTGCAAAATGTTTGCATATTTTTTATTTTTTGCCATCTTTATTTTGTCCGTCTTTACTTTTGGCCGGAATATACTTTTGAATTAACGCATTATGTTTATGTATTAGATGCAAATACAAATGCCCAGTCGCAATTGCCGAAGGACCTTCACACATCGCTGGCCAAAGGGTCAGAAATCCAATTTGAGAAACATTCGTGAATAAAGGTTTGCTGTTTCGAATACCCTGGAACAAAGTAAGCTGAAGTTGATTCAAACTGTCGTTGAGGAAAAGTCCAATCAAGCTCTTGAAAACAAAGTTTATCTTTAGGGTATCTATTAGTCGTTTAACCCAATACCACACAATTCCACATTCGAAAAAATCTTATATGGCAAATCTAAAGAACCAACATTTTTATTGCACGTCAAATTGTCTTTCTATCTGCGGCTCACTCGCCCTCATAGCTGCCCTTCTTTCTTGTTCTCCTCCCTCTTACCTCATCACCTCTCCTATCCCTTTGCCACCTCCCCACTGCCCTTACCAAGCTGTAGGCAAGCCTACGCAATCAAGCGATGACCCAAAGGACGACAGTAGGAAAAGCACTTTTGATTTCATTTTGCAACAACAGCGACAGATACTTGCCTTGGGCCCAGTCTGAATCGTGGCCGACTTCTGCTTCCTCCAACCTTTGTGTTTAATTGGAAACGGCCGAGCTTTGATTACGATTCCATGCCGTAGAGTGTAGAGCAGTAAGATTATTATTGCAGCTCGTAAGCGGTTTGGCAATCATCATTAGAATTGACTTCCAGCCTGACTGACTCCTAATTGTGCTCGAGATTGGATGGCAAATGCTGTAGCTTAAGTTGCCTTTCATACGGATATTGCTAATAAGCATGGTGAGAGGAAGAGGGGTAGAGGGGGACGTGACATGGCAACATGGCAACATGACATCAAAGTCAATCCACATCCACATCTGCTGGTGTCAAAGGGTTAGCTCACACAGTTTCTAGTCGAACTTTGATAGAAATGTTGGCACTTTTACCCGCAAAATTGCCAGGATTTCTATGCATTAATATACAAATAAAATGAAATAAAAATAAAAATAAAAAGCAATTCAGAAACGTGTCAACAGTTCAAAGCGGATTCAGATGCCAATTGGAAATGTGACTGACGCGTTTGCACGGATTTGCACTTTGGCGGAAAACCCGCTCCATCAGGTTACGAGTCGGGCAGGGGGGAAAGCCGACTGAAGTTTAGGGTTAAATGTGAGCTGAGCCACAGGAGACGTACACACATATCTATCGACGAATGACGCAACTTGTGCCATCTGATTGCGCCACCTTGTCAATGGCTTTTTGGTTGCCAACTCAATTTGCATGCGATATCAACTGCAGGTAAATCAATCCAACCCAACACGTTACGTCTACTTTCCTAAACTTATAGTGCAATTTAAGTAAACGTACTTAGCATCTATTGAAACTGAGAGTCCAATCATACATTATAGTACAGATATAGCTACACCAAATGTATGTAACAAACAAAAGCAGATATCTTTGAACTTGTTTATTATTCGGAAGGAAATCTTCCCGATTTAACAAGTGCATCTCACAGTTGGCTACAGGGTATATTGTAATCATGCTCTCAGTAATTTTCTTCATATATATACGATCTTATAAAGTATCTTCAATAATATCTTCTGGATTAGATTTATGCATCCCAGAGTTGGCTACAGGGTATGTTGTAGTCGTGCTTTCATTTGATTGAATTAGTTCATCAGAGAGAATATCTCAGGGTTGGCTTCAGGGTATCTTGCAGTTAATATCCTTGTAATTTTCTTTACATATTCTCGATTGGATTAGTGCATCCCAGAGTTTGTTACAGGGTATTTTGTAGTCATGCCCTCTCTAAAGTTTTCAAAAACTGAGCAGTATCATGTATGTTTAAGACAATTGCTACTAGCTGATCACTTTTGAGTGAAGAGCACTTGTGATGAGTTTTGGTTTCTTTGAGTGCACACCATGCCGACGCCGATGAGGATGTAGAGCTGACAGGGAGTGAGAGGAAGAAATATAAAATTATTGATTATCAGCGATGGCATCTCAGCGATTTGCTGCAACAAGCCACGTTTCACTTTTTTTGTTAACAGCGCCTCATCGGTTCTCAGTCCTGCTCCCTCTTGGCCTGCCTCTGCCCGTGTCCGTTCAGGTTGCTGACCAAGATCCCATCATTAAAACCATTGTGCGATATCGACACCTTGGCCAGCACGTTAGTTTTTTGTTTTCTTCTGTTCATTTTTTTTTTTTTAATTTTTCATTTTAGCAACGGGAGTAGAAAAAGCGAGATCGTTTCGCTTGTCGCAAGTGTTGTCAACAGGTTTCGCGGAATGCCACAAGGGACAGGGGGATTCAGAGGGAGGAGCACTTCAGATGACTTGCTGCAGGCAAAGATCGTTCATCATCATCGCAGATGACAAGTGATCAAAGATGCAGTAATATTTTATAGCAGTTTGTTGTTCTCTTGTTCTCTGTTTACAAACTGATCGAAGAATGCCCACAAACGCGTTGACACATTTTATTTGTGATCCCGTCCCGTCCCGTCCCATCCCATCCCATCCTGTCCGTCCCGTCGGTCCCGTCGAGCGGCTTTCTCCTTAATTGTCCTTATCACTTTGTCATTAGGTTTCTGGCTCCAACCTGGCAATACGTTCATAAATATTTATAACCGCAGTAGAAGAACTGATCAGAACTGAACAGAACAGATTTGAGATATTCGTCGAGGAACATTGATTAAATGTTTAACTGATGGCCGAATATGGCGAGGGCAGTTCATAAATTAAAAGGGCTGGAAACTCAATTAAATGTATCGCCAACTAACTGTTAATTACTGCAACTAAGCAATGCAATTAAACATTAATAAATTACTAACAAATGTCTCGCTCGAATCGACTGGAAACTTGGAAACGTGGCTTCATGGACTGGACTTGCCAAAGACTTGACTACAGATCAAGTGTCCAGACCATTGCACGTGCCGCGAATTCCATCAGAGCCAAAAGTCAAAGCCAAGTGAAGCCCGAGCACTCGAGCTAAAATAAGAGTGGCAAGTATGGCCATTTATGGCATTCGAATCCCATTAAAAATTATTAGCTGCATCGTCAAAGAACAAATTACGGATTAATGGCCAATTGCTCGGGCAGATCATCCAATCTTTGATGATCCTCAGCCCATTTTTAAGCGATCGCTGTGCGTGTCCAGCAATCAAATGAAGTTGTCCCACAAATGGAATGCCACTTCGACATGGCTGATTCATACAATCTATGGTTAGATTAGATACATATTCAGGTGAAAGGTGTGTGAGCATAAAAATAGATTCATTTCTACTTTAATGATTCTCTAGTACGCTTCTAATTACTTTTTCCAATTCTGGCCTCGATTTTCAGGGGCAACATTTAATATTACAAAAGGCGTCTCTATAATTTGGCTTGCAAAGAATAACACCTGCCCAAATTATTAAGTAATTAACTGAATACCAAGTGGGCCTTAATCCTTTTTGCCGCAAATAGCCAAGTTGTTGTTGGCTCATTAAAATTAATGGCAAGACTGACGCCAACGCTGTTTCTGCATATTAATGGGCCGTGTGTCCGCGGGGATAATAAACCGCTAATAAGAAATTTGAAGACACTTGTCCAATGTCCTTGCAATGGGACCCCTCGCACCCGCTCCTTCTCATGGGCTCCCCCTGTTGATTTGACAGCGACAACCGTTTGTTTTAATTTGGAAGATTTTTCATCGACGCCCTTAAAAATTAACTAATTGGTAAATGATGAAACAACAGCTGCGACTGAGAGGCAAACGGGTTGAGCTAAATCCAGAAACCTTGAGATGAAATTTTAAACAGTCCGCCCCGAAATTACCGTCTTGGGAGTCTTCCTTGGCAGCGAGGACGAAAGAATAAGGTGCAAGAAAGAATGGATCAACGAATCTAACGGGCGTTGACACCTCGTTAATGTTGTTGTATTCAATGTTCGACTTTAAATGAATTCATATTAAATTTGCTGAATGCGCCCGAAGGTATGCGATGCTTTATGCAAATTAAATGCACTCTGAATGCATTTTTACAGACGGAACTCGCATCTGAAACGCAACCCTTGGCAATAATTAAATAAAATGCGAGTTGTACTCAGTTATTGTACCCAGCATTTGGCAACTTAAAAGGTATGCCACTCTCTCTCATTTTCCAACACAGGGGATTGATATATTCATTATATCGATCGGATATATACATTACTATTATCAATAGAACAACATTGCCTTTACATTTCCCACCTGGTTGACATTGGTGAAATCGTTGTTGATTGTAGATGATAAGTTAGTGGCTGATAGAATGGATAATATAGCACTTTGTGTGGTACAATTAGCATCTTAGTATATCCTTACTTCAGCTTCAGCTTCCTACTAGAGACATCTATATTCAGAGTTATAGTTACACTGCCCTAGGGTATCACGCAGTCCAGCCCAAAACTGTGAGAGTCCACCTAGAGTTGTTTAACATATATGAAATCCACTGTGCTTTTCCCGGGTGTATTTATGGATGCACTGCGTATGGATCGCAGGGCCCAGTGGACAATGGACGGTGGACAGAGCGTGGCACATTTGTTTATTGTTTTCGCAATTACAATTAAAATTTTTTGCCCCGACCGCGGGTTTCGGTGCAAAAATTATCGCCAAGCCCATTTGCGGTAATTATTTAATGTGCACTCCCAGGTGAGGGCCCAAAACGTAAAGGTTGCCAGCCCAACAACAATTGCAACACCAATGGAATTAACGTAAACGCGTAATGCGTGCAGCTCCAACTCCAATTCTGACTCTGGCTCTGACTCTGGCTCTGACTCTGAATCTGACTCCTACGAAAGCTCCAAGCCACCCACTCCCTATCCAACTTCTGCTTCCACGCCAAATCCTACTGCAAGTCCTGACTGCACCCAGGGCCACTGTGTCAGTTGTGGCAAGTCATTGGATGCGTTGGTTTGCACTGTTGCTGGTCAATTAAATTTTACCGGAGCACGCACCTGCCTTGACATTACAGAGTCCGTGTAGCAGTCCCAACCCCAATCCATACCCCCCTTCCGGATACGGACATATGCGATTGCCATGCGGACCGTCTGTGTCCCATTGCTGGGCAGTCGTCCGGCTCCCTGTGTCATAATTAATGCCAGTTAAGTCCCGTGTTCTGTCGCCCCAGGCGCGGCCACATTTCAAACTCCAAACTCTGGATTACCAATGCCATTGCCCAAGCACCATCTCCGTTTACGGCCTCGACTCTTGCCTCATTTCATTTGGAATATTGTGCCCCGTTTTAATTCAATTTCATACCCTTACAAATGTAGTGTAAAATTTACGTTATTTCGAGTGTTTAATATACGCACCCAACTTACACCAACTTCGTGTCCGTGTCCGCTTACGTGTGTGTGTGCTTGTCCCCAAAATACCCATAAAGTGCCATCCGTCGGTGGCAGCCGTTAACAATTAGGCTCAACTTTTTAAATATTTTTCTAGTACTTTTTTTAGCGGAAATATTTATAATTTCCCGTGAGAGTGATTTCTAAGCAACTCGTATCTAATTTGCATTTCGAGTGCTTCAGTCTTAAAATACAAGAACAAGACGGAAAAGTATACAATCACAATAGGAATGGCTCTAAGATATCTGACCCAAATTCCAGTACACAATATTAGAATCCACTGACAAAATGTATTGTGGTTTCTAAGATCGACCTATGTATTTATAAACAATGACGGTCGGACAGAAAGACATGTCCAAACAACTCGGTCATCAATTCTGGTAGAGAATATATAGTATTATATATATAATATGTGTTACATACCTTTAGATATAGTATATACTTGGTTTATTTCGAAGTTTATCTCAATGATATATTCAACGATTCATCAGCAATGAAAGCAAAGTCCACATGCTTATAAAGATAGAAGTCCAAGAAGAAGCTACAATTGCACACAATGATCTGTGTTCATAATGTATATGTTGGTATATATTTACATCAACTTAAAACACGAATTCTTCATTAAAAGATTGTCGTGTTCATTAACATCACCCCGTTGAGTAATTTGGGGGAGCTACTAAAAGCCATCTAATGGCGGACAGGAGCGTGTCCTGGTGATAGTTTTGCATAAACGGGCTGGCCAACAAGAAGGTTGGCCGTGAATGGAACGTGAGAAAAAGTTAATTAATTTATGTCACATTCTTTATGCTCACTTGGGAGCGACTCATGGTAGTTTCGGGGTCCGCCTCATTAATGGAGGCCTATGATTAAAACTACGCATGTTTGTCCATTTAAGGTCGTAATTTGTGTCGTAAATCACTCCAAGGAGTCAACACTTGGGTCTGCCCACGCTTCGCACCTTCAGTGCTCATTGTTCGGTGACCTCCTGGCCATTGTAATGCTTGTTTACCTAATGAGTCTAATTGGGGTTGAAAATGGACTTGGAACTGAAGCTGGAGCAGGCACGTAATAGTCGAGTGCTTAGAACCCTTTTTCGGTTTTCGGTTGAGTTTACAAGTCCTTAGGTCACCATATGAGTGCGTTGACGATGAGTATCATGTTGCCAGGATATGTCATCATCATCTTCGGCTGCTCAACCATCATTAGCGCCATTTGTTCAATGAAGTGGGGCCGGGAGCGGTGCGGAACACAGAGTGCGGGATGCGAGTTGCGTCCAACCATTTGGCTGACTGGTTGTAAAACCGGTTCATTTGCATATCAAAGGCATAATCAACACCTTGCAAACAGCCAAACACAATATGGCAGGGTCCGAAAGCCACAACACCTACTCACACTCACACTCACACTCTCACTCTCACTCTCACTCAGGCTCAAACTCACACTCATTTATAAGGAAGGAGAGTCCAACGAAACCTTGTTACCGGAACGAGGGACAGACCGAGGGCTACCGCAGTGCAGTACCATTGACATGCTCCATTTGCCACAAGCTCCACATTTGCATGAGGTTCCCCCGCTCGCCAACGATCAGTTGCCAGTTGCTAGTTGCCAGTTACCTTTGCCAGAACAGGAACTGGTTTGCCAGGCACCTCATTTGTTTGTCTCCACATTTCTGGCCAACTGGCAACCGCAACATCGCGATGCCACTTTGCATCTCAACCTCCCCTAGTTTTTAGAGCTGTGCAGATGTTTTTACTGCCGTAAGGTGCGAAATTATGAGCCTTGCATTAGCGCTAATTGGCTCTGCGTGCTTTGGATGCAAATGGCTGACAGCACAAACAGGTAACAGGTAACAGGTATAATGCTAACTATAATGCAATGTCAGCAGCTCTTTAAACGCCATATATTTTTGAGTACCGGGTATAAAATGAGGATAGCATACTCTTTATTACTATGCAACTATGATTCATGAAGACTATTTATAATCAGGCAGTTCTTGAATGGCTTTCCATATCCACACATATGTATATCTAGATTTGGTATATAAATATTCACATATGCTTCTGCCCCAGCTCCTGTTCCTCCTCCCTTGTCTCCTCTTTACCTTGTAGTTCAGTGCTCTGTCTCAACTTGACTTTCATAGAGTCACAGGGAAACAGTTTGGAAATGAAACAGTCTTTGGAGCTGGCCGAAGTCGACCAGCATTGGCATCGGCAACGTCCCCCTTTCAACCTCAATGCGCCAACTGGACGAGCCCATATTCCTGCAGTTGCGCAGTTGGCGCCATCGTCTAACTTCCAAGTGAGCGCCCCACTCAATTCAGGGCGGAGCCATCGTCGCATTGGTGGCATTTCGCAGAGGCCAAAGCCAGAGCCCGATATCGACATTAGGTGCAAAGCTTGAATCTGCCCAGCTGCCACCTAAAAGGAGTCTGCCCACTCTGCGTAACAGCCGTTAAATATTTTAAGGGCTAACAAAAGCATTTTTGCAACGAATTTATTATGCTACAAGCCAAATATTTATTCTTTCCGCTGACTGCGGATGCCATGGCAAAAATATTCTTACTTTAAAATACTCGTAGATACCGATTACGATATTGCGTCTTAAATAACTTATAATAACTTTCTGTCTGAAAATGCAAACGTTAATTTTTTCTAGTGTTAACATTTAACAACCGGATAAATTTTGATAATTATTATTACTAAACGGCTAATATCCCAATTCCCAAAATCTACATCGTGACGATAAATATAAAAATAAAAGCTCTCGAAGCGAATGGAAACTTTAAACAGAGCAATCTGGTCTGGCAACTCATGCAATACATCTCAGTTTTATATTTAAAAAAAAAAAAATGAATATTATTATATTCACAAGTCTCAGCCCTTAAATCTTTTATTTAAATACTACAAATATCATAATAAATGCTTTTTTTCACAATATTGTGCAGACATTCTGTTGCTTTGTTGGAAATAAATACTCTGAAAAATATAGCCTATAATAAGGCTTCAAGTATTTTTAAATATATATTTTTTTTATTAGCGGGGGAGAGTTTAAGGTATACAAACTTAACAAACGGATTAGTCGAGTGCACGTGACAGTATAATACTCTGTACAGTTCTCAATAATTAAAGTATTGTGATAATTATTACAACATGACGATACATTGCTTTTCTATGTTATTTTTCAAGCATTTCTCAAGTAAGAAGTTTATGCATTGAGAAATGTGACTATAACTAATTTACGGGGGACGAGGCAAAGGTATTGAAAATCTATCTCTGTACAGGGTATAAAAACAAGTAGATCAGTCGAGCGAACGCGACAGTACAATCCTCTACAAACTCTTTCAAATATTACAAATTTCATAACAAGAAAAAATAATTGCAACCAATTATCGGCATGTGTGATATTTGAAAGTGTTGGTTAATCCTAAAATGATTAACTACTACATACTATTTCACACAGTTCATATGTCCCTGGTACATTGAATGATAAATAGATACAATTAACGCCTGCAAATATCCAATGAAATCGTGTATACAAGGTATAAAATAGTTATTCCAAAATCATGTTACTGAGATTTATTATTATTATTCTTTAGATCTTTTTATTTTTTTATTATAAATTATTGCAAAGATTAAGGTACGAATTCCTAAAATGATTTTGTTATAAATACAAAATAACATTTAGATCTCTTAGACTTCTTTATTAAATATTTATAAGCATATGCGCTTTTTTATCGGCAATAATGATTTTTGTAATTTGTGCAAATGTGTGTATTATATTTTAAAACCAGTCGAAAAGGCTACAGTCGACCGCATTCGACAGTATAATACCCTGTACAGGCTTCTATATTAAAATGATGTTGATAATAGATACTTTGATTAAAATAAAAGTAAGAACATAACAGGTGTTTAAAGAAAACCCCTTTGAAACTCTTATTTTGCATATGAATTCTTTGCTTGCTTATAGCAGCTAACTTTCACATATTTATACATATTCAATCAAAAGCTGAGTGTTACGACACTTAATTTACTTATGCTTGTGTCGCAATAGTTCCCTATCTCGCTCGCACAAATATGCACACATGGTAAGCAGACGCATGTATCACAGTCGTTCGCTGTCTCGCTCGCACACATGTGCTGCCTGCTGCTCTACGATTCCGTGGAAAAATAACTTTTATTGCTGATTATCTGTCTTATTTACAAACCGATCTTGATGAAACTTTCAGCGTTCCTTCTACATATCATTCTTAACCCACCTGTTAAGTTAGAAGTGTCTACGTTGAAAAATGTGGCTATTATTCGTTTTTTTCAAATTGCGGGGGAAGGGGGGAGGTATCCAAAATTTAAAATAAACTTGATCTGCGTATGGTATACAGGAACCTTGATGCCAAATTTGGTGTCTCTAGCTCTTATAGTTGCTGAGATCGACGCGTTCATACAGACGGACAGACGGACAGACGGACGGACAGACAGACGGACATGGCTCAATCGACTCGGCTGTTGATGCTGATCAAGAATATATATACTTTATAGGGTCGGAGATGACTCCTTCTGCCTGTTACAAAAATTTTTTTCACAAAGTTAATATATCCCTGTACAGGGTATAATGAGCAGAATATGCATTCATACATCACATAGTCTCTGAGATATAAAAGCTCTTACGGACGGATGGATTGACGAAAGGACTGAAGAACTTGACTATATCGACTCCCATGTTAGTGCTGATAGAGAATATAAATACTTGATAGGGTCGAAAATATCTCCTGTTCGAGGTGTTATGAGTGTTTCGAGACTTCATTTACATATGCTTGTGTCGCAGTCGTTTGCTGTCTCGCTCGCACATATATGTATATATACATATACGATCAAAAGCTGAGTGTTTCGACACTTCATTTACATATGCTTGTGACGTAGTCGTTCGCTGTCTCGCTCGCACACATGTGCTGCGTGCAAAACAACATTTCTTTTCTGATTATCTCTGTTATTTATAAACCTTTCCTGATGTAACTTTCAGCATTCCTTTTATATGATATTATTCAAGCGTCAGTTAGAAGTGTCTACGTAAAGAAATGTGGCCACAATTTGTTTATCTCGATTTCCGAGTGAAAGGGAGGTGGTATTCAAAATGTAAAATAAACTTGATCTATACAGGAACCTTGATGTCAAATTTGGTGTCTCTAGCTCTTATAGTTGCTGAGATCGACGCGTTTATACAGACAGACAGACAGGCGGTCGAACGGACGGACGGACAGTCGGACATGGCCTAACCGACTCGGCTATTGATACTGATCAAGAATATATATACTTTATAGGGTCTACAAAATTATTATATCCTTTTTTGCCCATTTTTAATGGGCACAGGGTATAAAAATTATAAGTGAAATACAAAGATTTTTCTTTCAAGGTCTTCGCTCAGCTCTCTTTAGTTTCTTTCTTTATCCAAATATTGTACCTACAATTGAATGACTTCGTAAACTGATAAGCTGAAACTGATGTAACACTTGGAGCGCTCGCAAGACTCAAAACATTCAAAGACTTCCCACTCCTCCATAATCTTAGTGGGTTGTGAGTTCCACATAACGGTTATTTGCTACCCAAAGTGCTGTTTCATTCTTTTTTACGAGTACTGAAGTCGCATGTGGAGTAAATGCGGTTCGCATTTGTCTGTGATAGTGGTAATTGTCAAGTAATAAAAGTCACAGAACCTCACTGACAACTCTTGATGAGTCCACAAACACACTTTAACTTTCAACCCCGAGAAAAATCATGCTCCTTGTCCTAGAAAATACCCAAGTCAGCAAAACGACGGCCAGTTAATCTCTTTGTTTCCAATATAGTGAAGGTATTATAATGTTAACTGTATTGTTAAAGAAGGAAGATTTAAGGAGGGGGTCCACTGTGTACTCGCTCTTAATTATTGGGCCTTGTGTCATGTTTAACCCACTCGTAAATTATAGAGATCTTTATAGCTAATATGTAATTTATGGCCAGGCTGTAGCAAAATAGCCCAAAAAAAAAGTAATAACATTTTACACCACACGTAAAACAAATGCGACCGGATTTGGCGTACATTTGCCGCAGGAAAGGACCAAAAGCCGTAGACATATTTTGTGGTCAACATTTTGTGGTGCGGCTGCATGTGTGTTGACCTTTTTGGCTAAGCAGAGGGAGGGATGTACCCATATCATTGCACACGACAACCTTTTTTGCAATCTAATTACAGTTGCCCCTCAAGCTGGGAAGGAGTTAAGGTGCTTACCCACAAATTTGCTTCGCTTTAAACTCAAAAATGTTAAGAGGTGAGTGGTGAGGGGTGAGGGGTAAGAGGGACACTTTAAATAATCCATTAGCGATTACAGAATTGACATTGACTAGAGCTGGGCGCATTTCAACAAAAGGACTTAAAAGCTAAAACCTGTTGAGTCTCTGTTCAATTCCCCGAACACTTGCCAAACTAAAGCCAAAGCCAAACTCACCCAAACCCTTTAGCCCATTTCCGTCCCATCCCAAGACGGCAGCATCTTAGACAAGAGTCTTGGCACACAGATTATGGCTGCTTTGAATAACAATCGATGGCGCGACAATGCCATTGCCGATGATGGAGATGAAAATGCAAATGGAAGTGGCTGCCAGTCTCTGCATCAGTTCCCTCAGCTCTCTCGGGTACCCAAACTTCCCACTTTCCGCTGCGTTCGATCCATCCTCACTGTCCTGACATTTTATTACTGTCTCAAACAGGCAACGACATCTGCATTGCTTTGGTTACTTAACTTGTGGTTTTTCCTCCACTCCGTCAATTGATTCCTCCTGCTTTTTGTATCCGTCTCCGTCTCCGTCTCCGACTTCGACTTCATCTATCTCCTTTGTCGTATCCCTTCATGTGCAATAAATTCTTTTTGCCATTGACTCCATGCCAAAGTGAATCTTTACGATAGGTTGTTGTTACGATTACAGTAGTTGCAAATGCATCAAATATTTACTTACTTCCCACTATTCCAATGCAAATATTTCTCTTTATCTTCTGTCGATCTCCTCTTCAACCTGATTGAACTACTGATTAATTAAGTTATTTAATCGCCATCTCCTTTATGCAGGCTTAGCACGATCTTTAAATGAATTAATCTTAGTATTATTAAAAGAACATTAATTCTCTTGGAAGTCGACAGTTCAAGGTGAACTATTTATTATCCTCCTAGTTAAAGAAGGAAGAAAGTTAAAACTTCATCTTGTCACTGGCTACTATAAACCAATCACACACTCAGTCATTCTGTAGGTCAACGATTTGACATTATATATGCATGATTTCTATAGAATATGCTAATCGGAGTCGGATTATTTTAATTATTTATAATCAGCATTACATCATCAGCAACAATATTAGAACTGATGTTGAACTATTTGTGTCCGTTAAGTATTTGATCCAAAAGAATATTTTGTTCTTATGGAGAGTAGTCTTCTGCTCGTTTATTAACGATTAATGAATTTGGCATAGATCATTAAGGCACATTGTTGACAGCTTTAATAATATCCGAATTCGAAACGGTTAATAAAGATTCCACTGAATTTTGAGCTTAAGGTAATCTTTAATCATTAAAGCAAATATTAAACTTAATCTGGCAAGCAAACATTTTAATGATCATTATTATTTTTTATAATTTAATAAAACACACGAATATATAAAAACAATTGAGTAGTTGAAATGGGGGAAGTATTATTATTTGTTTATTTTTTATTTTTTCATTGTATTTTTAGCTGACGGCCAAACAATGCATGCCGAAGTCACAAGTCAGAAGTCGCAATAATCATAAATAATTCCATTACAATAATTAGTAATGCATACTTAATGGTGCTTGGCATGAAATAATTGACGAAATATCTTTTAAGATCTCTAACAATAAGCAATAAGACGCAACAGAATTTCGAGACAGAGAGAGGGCGAGAGGGCGATGCACAGTGTGAGCCGGAGTTGGAGACTTCACAAACAGAGGTCGAAGCAAGCAAATTAATTTGCCCATTGATTAATCACAATTTATTCAATAAAATGATCATGGTGTATACATATGTATCTGTCAACTGTTTCGTCAGCTGTTTTTGCTCTGAGACCCACTGTACGATCAATTGTTGCCTGTGGGATGACAACATAGCACAAAAAAATTATGTATAAAATATGGTAAATTTATTGAAAATACCGATATTAAGATACTCTAACAATAATATGTACCCAACAAACCAATCAGTACAAATATATCAAACTTAAGTCATAACCAAATTCTTTTATTTATTGGAACTATTCAAAAATCTAAATTTAATTTTGTTTTAATTTTTTATAAAAGTTTAAATTTGTTGTTAGCATTTAATTTCGAACTAAAACATTGTGTTCAGTAATGAATAGAGTATACTTAAAATGAAACTACTACATAATTTTGGAGTTTTGTATAGGTTAGAGAGCAAAGCAAAGCAAAGCAATTATCATTGATACGAATATTATTTTGGGTAAACCTCTTCCTTATATGCGTGGCAAATTTAATGAGCAAGTTATTAGACTTTTGCGATAAATATTACCCGTAGGTGAATGCGAAACGAATAATTGGTTAGGTTCTACATAAATTTGGCTAGTAATTTGTTCTGGCTGCCAATGCCACATTTCCAAACTATACGAACAACAAAAGGCCAGGCCACTTCATTAAGTAGAATCTAACGGACCAGACGCGGAATTCGCGGAAAGGGGGAAGAATGACAACAGCTTAGAAACTTACAGCGCCACTGCGAACAGAGATCTCAGCTCAGTCGTCAAACGGCAGCATTTAACTAAAGTCGCAATCGCGGAGTGGGAGCAGATCGCAGTTGGAAATAGAATCAGATACAGAAACAGAAATAGACTTCGATATCGAATTCGATTTCGAGTCCTAACCCGCACTTTCATACAGTTAACGTAGTGTTTCATTTGTGGTTTAACAAGATGTTTGGCACTCGGCAATATTTGGTAATTTAATTGGTTGATTTTGATATTGAACCGTGTCTAAGCTTTGTTTTTGGCATTGATCCGCATTTGCAGCTGCTGTTGGTGGCACTGTGGGCGTTGCTCAATGTAGGCATGGCCGAGGAGCTAGAGGATGTTGTCAAGGAGGAAGTCATTGAGATTGAGAACAAACCGCAGAAGGTCATACGAGTCAATCCGCTGGAACTGCCGTCGAAGCAGGATCGCAATGGCAATCAAATGAACTCTGAACTGTTTCAGATACAAACATTGCGGCCGGGAGGGAAGGTACCAAGACAGCGCCAGTATGTGGACTCAAAGCGCATGCGTTCCGCCAAGATTGGGGCATCAGCCACTGGTGAAGCAACGCAGTCCGATTTGAAATACTCGAACACGCCCGAACTAAAAGCTTTTCCCAAGCAGAAGCTGAAAACGAAGCAGCAGAAGCAGTTGCACTTCCCCCTCGAGTCTAGGATCAATGTGGGGGAGATGGAGGCGCTGCCCATTCAGATGACACCCGGCGCCTTTCCCATCTACTATGTGGTGTCCAAGACGAACGGTCGATTCGGCAAGTTCCCCATCAAATCTTTTCGCTCGCCAGCCGAATTCGCCAAGTATCTAATCAAGAGCAAGGCGGAGCCTATACCCCGGAGCCAGCGGTTTGAGGAAAGATATATCACTGACGAGGCGACGACCGAGCGGTCAGTCGTTAGACTATAGTAGGTAGTAGCTTAACTGCTTTGTGATTTGCACGCCCGAGCATTGTATGCTTAGTTAAATTATTATTCACCATAATTATAATTGCTAATTACCACAATATTTATACTAATTACCACTTAAAATGTATGTATGTACTCGTATCTAGATACAAATGTATCTCGGAAATACCCAACCCAACACCAGATACACTACACGCTTGCCAAATAAACGCCTCTTGATTATGCTTCATTTCATACTAAGCCTCGACTCTCGACTCGATCACATTTGTTGACCTTCGCTCAAGTCTCTTAACTTGTTGACAGCCCACAAAGAAAAATCCGTTTAGAATTCGGTGTTGAGTCATCGAGCAAAGCCAAACAAATCTTTTAATTGTCGGCGATTCTTCATTCGTACAATTACTTGGCGCACAGTTAACAACAACTTGTTTATTGTTTACTGTTTACTGTTTGCAGTTTGTTAACTTGCCAGTTAATCAGTTATTCAAATTCAAATTCCGAATAATTAAAAGTCACATTCGAGTATATTTACATTTACACAGAGACTCATAGCTATGTTTAACAACAATAGATACAATTTGATTTATTCTTTACCCCTTTTCATCTTCAGATCTTTTTCATTCGCATTAATAGACTTCTTTCTTTAGCAATACAAATCTCCATGGAGTTTCTTCTACTTCTTTATTTCGTTCTCTTTACGGTTCGCCAACTTTCTCCAAATGCTCGGTATTTATATTTTTTAGCACAACTGAGTATAGAATATTGAATACAGAATACAGAATAGAATATTATTCTTAAATCTTTTCTGCGAAGAATGCGATCATAGTGTCAAAAGATAAGTAGAGTAGAAAGCAAAAAATAAAGAAACAAGCTGAAAATTATTGCCGCTTTAAATTTTAATTGATAACCGCAGAGAAAATACACAAAAGCTGTTGATTCTTCTACATTTAAGTATCATTAACATTTTGCAATAATTTATAATAATAATTTATTCAACTCTCTAATCTCGCTGAAGTCATAAGCTTAAAAACATATCTTAATGGTATTTTAATTGAATTTAAAAAAAAAAAGACGTTGGATTTTTTTATGACGGAGAATTGTTTGCTGCATCTTTAGAGATTTATTGTTCTTCACAAGTTCAATTGCTTATAATAATTTTAAAAGTCTGCATTGGGTCAAGTATTTATAGCTAACTCTATTCTCTTAAAAAAAATTAGATAAAATTATAAATTCCGACTCTTTAACAACTTTAGCGACTCTTTCCTTTTAAGCTATAGCTTGGGATACCCCTTTGAGTAACCCTTTAATGACTAGTCTTGCCTAGACTAGACTTGCCTTGGTCTCTTTCTCTCTCTTCCCCTCACTCGCTCGTTCTCTCTCCCTCTCTCTCCCCCTCTCTCTATCTCATTCTCTCCCTCTCTCTTCATAAGAAACCACTGCAATTGATCACACAAATCGTTAAGTTTACTGTCAATCGTAATAATGCGCTGTCAAAGTACGATGAAGAGCAAGTTATTTGTTTTAATTGCAAATCACACGTGCAATTTTATCGACACACTCACAGTTCAAAACATTATTAATTGCGGCATAAGAAGAGCAACAGAAAATCACAACCCCCAGCTCAAAAGCAAGAAACTGAAGCGCTCCTAATAATTATGATACTGTGTGGATGAGGAAAACCGATTGGTTTAAGTGGAAGGGTAGCCTCGTGTAAGGCTGTCTATTGTCCCTGTCGCTGTTTTTGTCTTTGTCTATCCCTTTTGTCTCTGTCTCTGTCTCTGTCTCATTCTCTCTCTCTCTTAGGCTGTGGTTAATCATTGCGTGGGCCCTTTCAGACCCGTCCCACAGCATTTCTCATTACTTTTGCTCATTTCGACATTTCATTTCATTTCGTTTATATGTATGTTTGGGTAATGAACTTTGGCACACACCCACACACAAGCAAACGCACATTGGAGGAGAAGGCATGACGAACAAAGTGTGATATCGAAATTTCCCAAAGGATTCAACGCCATATTTTAGTCACGAAAAAAGATTCGCGTGCTGGAAAAGTTGGCACAACGAAAAACTTTGGCAGCAAGTGCGTGAAAGAGCAAATTCCTTAAAGGATGCTTCATGAGTAAACCAAGCTCTCCATGCATACACGGTTATATTCATACATATATATATGTATATATATATAATCAAGCGTAAAAATGTGAAATTAATCAACTTGAGCATCGGAGTCTGCGTCTCAAGTTAACAACGCAGAAAAAATTGAATTAAAACTTTGCGGGCATCACGGGATCTGGCAAGTGAATCCCTTCCCTCTTGCACCCTTTCCCTGAGAATTCCGTAAAGAAATTTAGCTTGGGGTTAACTTCAACTTCGACTGCTCCATCTCCTCTTGCCTGCCTCTTATTCAATTATGTATTTGCGCTTGTCCTGCAGTAAAAATTACAATCTACACGACAAGTCAACAAAATTATGAACACTCCTGGGCAGTAAAAAGTAAATAAAATTCGCTCCCGAGAAAAACACAAAAAAAAAGTTAAGAAAACTGCTCGACATTAAGACACCCTGTCTAAAGTTCTGAGATATCATGATAACAAAGACTCTACTCTTTATCTTTGCTCCAATTGGAATAAAATATTCAGGACAGCTGAAGAACAAGTTTAACTATTTCAACGAATGGAAATTAGAAAGTTACTTGAGCCTCTTATACAACAAAACAAGAAAATGTAGTATTTAGTTAACGCCTTCACAAGAAGCAACAAACAATACTTTTACTTTACTTCCTGCCTGTTGCATACATTCGCACAAAGTTATAACACCCATTTCATCCATTCACCATGGATGCGGAGTCTAAATATATGAACTTTTCTCTGTGCGACGCATTTTTTCCCTTATTTCTTGTGGTCGTTGCTTCAGCCCAGCACTGTGGTAATTGCAACTCTCGCTGTCCTATGGGAAATGTGAAACAATAAATGAAAATAAATGAATTTTTGTTAGCCGAATAGCCACCTGCCACAACCACAATCATGGCGATAGCCCGAGGTCGAAAACCGCGGTCAAAGCAGCTTGAAACAACTCTAAATGCCTTAAATGTCCAACAAAAACTTGAAATATTTCATTAATAAAAGCACAATGCTGGCGAATTTGATTCAATTGAAGAACATTTTCACTTTTGATGGTCCTCTTAGCTAAGTATGTAATTTATAAGACAGCTCAAATGAAATGTCAAATAAACAAGTGAAAATGTAAAAAGCAAATGCTATGCGACCCTTTTCCCAATATCGTTTTACGTCGTCTTCCAATCGAAACCCCTTTTAGAAAGGCTACACTTGACCCACCCGCCAAGAAGGCACTGAGACAATTTCGAAAGCGAGTCGAAAGCCATTTTATCAAAAATTAATGTGTAGTTTGAACATTTTGCGACATTATGCGAGCGACAGACGGGTTAAAAGGCGACTACAACCACGATGTGGTAAGAATGTGTCGGATTGTGGCACAGTGGTTCAAGAGTGGTGGTTATACAGTTCAAAAAGCAAGTAGTAATAATAACAATATTTAATTAAAAAGGTTAGTTATGAAATAGGCTTAAAATGGTAAGTCGAAACTGGAAGGAATCGGAAGCTATGTACACCAACGAGCAATTGTACCAGAGAATATATAAACGTTGTCCAAAGCATGTAACGACTTTAAAGATTATTTCAAAACGCATATTTCACTTTCTGAATTGAAGAATACTAAGCTAAAACGATTCAAAACGCATATTTCACTTTCTGAATTGAATAATACTAAGCTAAAACGATTCTGTGAGTGGCCAACAATTGTGCGAAAGGGCCTAGCTATCGTTGCATTTTTGTCTTTTTATACCCTGTGCCCATTAAAAATGGGCAAAAAAGGGTATAATAATTTTGTGCAAATGTATGTAACAGGCAGAAGGAGGCATCTCCGACCCTATAAAGTATATATATTCTTAATCAGTATCAATAGCCGAGTCGATTGAGCCATGTCCGTCTGTCTGTCCGTCTGTCCGTCTGTCTGTATGAACGCGTCGATCTCAGCAACTATAAGAGCTAGAGACACCAAATTTGGCATGAAGGTTCCTGTATACCAGATCCAGATCGAGTTTATGTTAGATTTTCGATATCTTTCCCCCCACCCCCGAAATTAAAAAAAAACGTATTATGGCCACATTTCTCAACGTAGGCACTTCTAACTTAACAAGTGCGTTAAGAATGATATATAGAAGGAACGCTGAAATCTGAAAGGAACCACGGAATCGTTGAGCAGCAGGCAGCACATGTGTGCGAGCGAGATAGCGAACTACTACGACACAAGCATAAGTAAATTAAGTGTCGTAACACTCAGCTTTGATTGAATATGTATACATATGTGAAAGCTTGCTGTTATAAGCAAGAAATAAGCAGTAATCATATGCTAAATGATAGTTTCAAAAGAGTATTCTTTAACAAACACCTGCTACGTTCTTATTTCTATTATAAGCAAAATACTTAATTTATAAAACTGCACAGGGTTTTATACTGTCGCGCGCGCTCGACTGATCCGCTTGTCTATTGTACAAACGCTGGTACAGAGTATTATACTGCCTTTTTTTAATTTTATCCTGTTCAGGTTCACATTTAAGCATTAGACTGGGCTCAGTTTGGAGAAATATTCGAATGTTAAACAGGTTCCAAGTTTGATAGATTTTATGTAGAATCTCACTGTCTTTATTATTTTGAGAAAGTATGTATAAGAAAAGAGTTACGTATATTAAGTTTTGGCTCCATGAATAAAAATACACACCACTGTAACCGGGCGAGGAGGGGGAACCCAACATAGGCAGGGAAAACTTAAAGCCGTAAAAAATACGCCCTCATGTCCTCGAGACGCTGTTACTGACAGCGCAGCGAGAAAGTTTGTGACGGGCTCCGCAAAGGTGACCCGGACAGGAGTCACAGCCGGACGACTGCTTAAATATTAATGACCCAAGAGTCAGAGACAGCCCATGAATAAATTTTTGGCTATGAATTTCCAATAGCAAATACCCAACGTTTCAGCTTCTTGTAATTTTTTCAACACGCTGGCTTTAAGCCAGAAGTTTTTGGTCAGGTGAATTTGTATTAGGTGTCAACCGCAAAGGCCACAGACCCAAATTGTCAAAGTATCTGCGGAATGGCCATTGAATGCACTTTCAGGCAAATTAATTTGGTTTTCTGTCGATTTTCTCTTCAGCCAATGACACAGCCTACTTTTCAGGGTAAGGGAGAGTAGATTATGCGTGGGAATTTCATGTTCGACCCCAGACGAGGCAGGGAAAAACGGAGGATCCAGGCAAGTGCTCTACGTGCGTATGGCGCCAATCGCCAATTGACCGCAAAACCAGGAAACAGCCAAACAACAAGGTCACCCACAAGGCAACCCAATCAATTGGAAAGGGAACTTAATCAAAAACCGGAAACTGGCCGCCCATTTTTACCAGCTAACGGTAAACGGGAGGCAGGCGCTTCCACAGCACTCCGGTAAACACATTCCCCACTGATTTTATTTGCTTATCCGGACTTTATGCTGCTTTTATTTGATTTTTATGCCGGCGCTATTTCCATTTCTGTAATTGAATTGTCATTGTCCAGGCACATGGTCACATGGCAAGTCCATGCTGTTCCAGTCGCCCCGTGCCAGGCGAGGCAGCTTTTGGTTGGTCAATCGAATTGGCCCATCCGCCCACTTGTCCAGCCGTTCGCATGTCGAAGCATGTCAAAAATGGTTTTGCGCTTGATTGGCGTTGGCTAAAACCCAAAGGTATACAAAGTGATGGACGTCGACGTCGACGCCGTTGTTGGACACCCAGGACAATTGTGAAAAGGGTTGCGGTTACAGTACCGTGAGGAAAGTACTGGGGGAAAATAGAAGTTAGAAGTGGTCATTCATTGGCAAATTGGCTCAATTGATGCTGAGGCTATATTGCCCCAGCACACAACTTGAAATAAAGTACACAAAAGTAGAAATGTAAGTGGAAAACGAAAACTTCATTCCGAAACCACAGACAAAAAGGAAAACTTATTTGAAATTGCCAAAGATATCCTAGAAAAATAATTGGTTGTTATTACGAATGCTACCAACAATTTTTGATCTTTGTAATTTTGTCTTTAATTTGTAAAACATTCAAAGTCTAAGATTTATACTACATAGCCGTGAAAGGAATTATAAATGGAATTATAATGGGAATATTGGGAAAATATCTCGTTCAACATCAACAAATCTTCGTTATAGTTAGATTAACAGTAAGTTCTTGACGTCTTTTCATCAAATTCAACTATTATATTATACAGCTGCCATAGGAAAAATCCCAAATGGAAATTAAATATATATATGTATGCTTATTCATATCTACTATTAGTTTTTCCATCTGTTCTAATGTGCAACCTGTACGAGGCTCTTTGCTCCGTTTGGATGCCCATTTTGAGGACAAGTTAAGCAGTTCTCATTTTTAAAATTCCCAAAATGGTAGTACGTGAGATCATAACCGTTACATTTAATGGGTATTGGAGTACATATTTCATATGGAATACGCCAGATACTTTCAACACAAAGCAATTTACGCTGCATAAAAAGCATCTATATCTGGCAAATGTATCTACATTTTAAAGAAAGGGTCGCTGTTCCCCTTGCTTCTGCTGTTGCTGTTGGGAAAAGGGGTTTTCTTGAGTTTTCGCAAAAGTTTTGGCAACAACCCTAGCTAAAGGCCAAATACAAGTATCGTTAAACTTCCGCCGGATGTGCCATTAAGGAGAAACACGATAAACTCGTATTGCAATTGGCATGGCTCGAGGTTCAATACCATCCCAATCCCAGTGCAATCGAAAACATAATGGCATAATCGAATGATAATTTAATAAGGCCAAAATGTGCCGTCAACATTTGAATTGTGTGCTTTGTGCGATGGCTTAATTGAATGTTAGCTGTTGTTGTTGTTATTGCTGCATTCAGAATAGGTTGAAGATGCTGCCCGAACTCCTTAGCACTTGAAATTGCAGATTCTGCTCTGTATCTATATATGTATGTAGTGACCATATGTAACCATATCTATACTCATGCAAGAGTTTGTGCTGTGCATAATCAGAATGAATGTTCATCAAGGGAATTGAACTTGTGCAAATGCCTCAGGTAACCCTCTGCCCTCCAGTCTTCTCATCAGCTTGTGGTCGAGTAATTCACATTGACAGCCCGTCCGGCAAAACAATGTAACAGAGTACCACGGAGTACTCTGTAGACGAGCTGTAGACTTCACGTGTTCCACTTGTTATTCAATTTGCATGCACTCATAAATAATGCATCCGCCGAATAAAAGGCAATCTGAATCTCCTACCAACGTGAACAGCTTTGGCATCAGCCTATTCACCTCGAAGAGAGTTATTCTGAGGATCAAAAATAGGGAAAAGGTGATGTGTACAACTTGAATATCGATTAAAACTAATGATAATAACAAACAAGGAATTTTGTTTGATGCAGCATTCTTTACATTTTTCCAGCTAAAAGTATAAATATTTGCGGAGTTGATAAATGCCCCCCGTCTAACACACAAATGGTGTGTACTCTGTTTCATGGCGGTAAGCCAGCCACAAGAAGCTGGCAATTGGCTGACCTGACCTGACCCGGACCCGGATCCATTTGACTGCGCACGACTTGCCCGGACAGAGCTGGTATTAAAAATAATATGCAAAGTGCGGGGACCTGTTGAGATTTTCACAATTCCCAAAACAAATAACATATTCACATATTGTTGCGTTCGGTCTGTGCCATGCCCTGCCGCACAACCACGAGCATATCCTGGCGCTCCATCCGACTCCTGCAATTGGCATCTTCCATGGTGTTCTGTGTTTTTGGGGCTGTTTATGATTTATCATCGCCCAGTGCCAAAGTTATTTCTTCAAGATTAAAACAAGGAGCGATGCTTTTAACTGGCATTCTCTCGCTCTCTATGTTTGCCACTCTCTCTCTCTGCCTCCATCTTAAAGGCGGCTCGTTCATTTGCCTAATGTGACAACTTTAATTTGGCATCTGTAAAGTGGCTTTCCATATTAAATATTTCAGATATGAAGTAGACATACCACAAAAGTTGACAGCACTCGGGTCTGTGAATGCTTCCTTAGGAAGGGGCTATGTTAGAGGAACTACTAGCTTGTTAGCCAAAAGAGAACTTTTACACTGCAGCTCACACTTGCCAGCTGCCAAATTTGAGTATTGGCCAATTCAAACATCCCCCAGAAACGGAAAGTTGGTCATGGAGCAAACTTTTGCGTGGAACTAAAGTTTAGTTCTCGAAATAAATTAGCCCAAAGGCATGCAGTGCAAAGAGCAAAACCCACAATAAACTAAACAGAAAACCACCAAACCGCAACCGCCCACATTATTAATAATATTTATGATTGAGTGGGCGACTGCCTTGTGGTGTGAGAGGAACTCATCCCAGTTAAGTAACTTCAGAGAATTAAGGCAGTTGTGTAATTTAAAGATTATAGCTGCTTCCAATGCCTGAACACCTGAAGTAAATAAATGAGTTTCAATTGTTCTAGTAATTTAATAGTAAGGCTAGTGCATATTAAACTTATTATTAAATCAAGTTAAACGGATATTTAACAGCGGGAAGGCTACAATCGAGCGTACTCGAGCTTAGGGTACCCGTTACACAAATATATATGAACTGTAACTGCATCTACGACTTTATTCGGAATTATTCGGAATAAGTTCGATTGAACTACCGAACACGCACGATCAAGCACTAAATTAAACTTGCAACCCGCAATCCCTGTCGCTCTCAATGAAACAATGGGCCCCGAAAACAAGAACGGCCCGTGGACACCTCTACTCCGAAGATATAAAGATCATTGCAGAAGAGCACAGACCAGATATCATTCATTGTCCTTTTTCAACGGACTGTGAGAAAGGGGCAAAGGGAAAGGGTCAGTTTCATTGAAAACCAAAAAGGAAACGATATCTTCTCCCATTAACCTTTACAGAAATGAATTACAGTCTTATATTTTATTGACATAATAACTTCTTCATGTACATATTAAGGCGATCGCATTTGTCGACGATTAAAACAAAACCAGTCGCAAAGGCTACAGTCGACCGGAACCGACAGTATAATACCCTGTACAGGTTTCTATAATAAAAGTATTTTGATAATAAGTACTTTGATTATAATAGAAGCAAGTACATAACTGGTGTTTAAAGAATACTCTTTTGAAACGGTCATTTAGCACATGTATTCTTTGTATGCTTATATCAGCAAGTTTTCGATGAAAAGCTTAGTGCTACGTCATTTCATATACGTCTGCACGTTCGCTGTCTCGCTCGCACACATGTGCTGCTTGACGCAACCGCAACGATTCAATGGAAAAACAAGCGGATCAGCGAACGCGCGCGACTGTATAAAACCCTGTGCAGTTTTCTAAATTAAGTGTTTTGATTATAATAGAAGTAAGAACATAGCAGGTGTTTATTAAAGAAGCCTATGAATTCTTTATATGCTTATAGGAGCAAGCATTCACATATGTATACATATTCAATCAAAAGCTGAGTGTTACGACACTTAATTTACTAAGCATAAGTAGTAGTAGTCGAAGTAGTTCGCTATCTCGCTCGCACAAATATGCACACATGGTAAGCAGACGCATGTATCACAGTCGTTCGCTGTCTCGCTCGCACACATCTGCTGCCTGCTACTCAACGATTCAATGGAAAAATAGCTTTAATTTCTTTGCTGATTTTCTGTCTTATTTATGAACCGATCTTGATGATCTTTCAGCATTCCTTCTTTATATCATTCTTAACGCGCTTGTTAAGTTAGAATTTTCTACGTTGAGAAATGTGGCCATAATTAGTTTTTTTATTTAATTGCGGGGGTGGGGGGAAAGATATCGTAAATCTAACATAACTTTGGTGTCTCTAGCTCTTATAGTTGCTGAGATCGACGCGTTCATACAGACAAACGGACAGACACACGGACATGGCTCAATCGACTTGGCTATTGATACTGATTAAGAATATATATACTTTATAGGGTCGGAGATGCCTCCTTCTGCCTGTTACATACATTTGCACAAAATTATTATACCCTTTTTTGCCCATTTTTAATGGGCACAGGGTATAAAAAACATCTCAGTTTTTTCATGGACCTCACTTGCTCTTCAATATTTAAAATGCAAATGATCATTAGAATAATCAATTCTTGAAAGGCAAAATCTAATATTACAAATATCATAATAAATTATTATTTTTTACAAATCTCTGCATACATTACGTTTAGACTTGCAAGCAGTATGACATTTGAAGTAACACAACTCAGCTTTTCGCGAGAATGTGCTCACTTGCAAAAGCTAACAGCTATAAGCATGCTATGAATTCTAACTCCATATGATTGCGCAATATGTTTGTTTGTATGTGTAGTATACACACATACATATTTGGCAAAGCAGTGTGATTCATTACAAAATGTTCTAGTCTTTTCCATCTACTTTCTTTTCTGCATTTCTTCCTTATTCCTGGACCGATCTTTATGAAACTTTCACATGTGTTTCAGAACAGTATTTTTAAAACACCTGTTAAGTTAGAAATGTGTACGTTCAGAAATACATGCTGTTAACAGGGTATAAAGAGTTTTGATCGATTTGCGGGGAGGTATCCAAAATTTGAAACAAACTTGATCTGCGGACGGTATAGAGCAACCTTCATGCCAAATTTGAAATCTCTAGCTCTTATAGTTGCTGAGATCGACGTGTTCATACAGACGGACAGACAGACGGACATTTTTGCACAAAGTTAATATATCCCTGTACAGGGTATAAATATACTATGTAAAATAATAACTATAATTACAATATCTTGTAAAGCCACTATAATTATTCCATTCTTAGGAACCCATTAAAATAAGTATAAAAGTGGAGACTTGAAAAAATAGCACGTTTCAAAGTTTGTTTCCATTTTAGTTTTCGCATTTGCTTAGCTTCAACCTAACGATATGTTCGTTTATATAGACGTGTTCGCACATCCATTAATCCGCTGCAAGCCCAATGCACATGGGAGCAAAAGAATTTATGTTATAAAAAATGGATTTGCGATGTTTTCACAGGGCAAATTAAATTTATTGCCACAGATACTTATACGCTCCGAGCTCATTGTTAGAGAATGCCTCGGGTGCGCCAACATATTCACATCTATACGAGCATACATGTAGATGTTCAGACAGGTTACACACGTGTCCATGAATTTCCCATGCCTCACAGAGCATTCACATCCTCACTCCAAAGGAAAACAGTGCACAGTTTATTCGTCGTTCTTCGTGGTTTCATTTAACGTGGCGTTTGAATGGAAATGGAAAATTATGAGCCGACGTGCCCGGAACTGAAAAGAACTCGAAACCAAGCACAGGCATAGGCAGGGACTCGCTCGTGCCCACATAACAAATGTACCTGCCTAAGTGGCAAAAAAAAAGCGATGCCAAAATTGAAAATTATAAAAAAAAAGTAAGTTATAGGGTATATAGGACTCTAATATATCTGTACTAAACAATAATAACGATGTCATTGACTATATTAACTCTTTGAAGACTAGTAGAGTTACACGCCAAGAGACTCTTTACTCTCTTCGAGATTTAACTCAGTTATGCCGTGTATACCCGCAGTCGTGTTTTTTGGAACGGGTATCAGCTCCGCCCTGACAACTGCACGGCTTTTTGGCTTTTCGAGCAGCACCCGCTGCTCCCCCGCTGTTGCATTTTGACAATGAGACAACGCGAGACAAACGAGCCCAATCCCGGTACCACCCTTACCCATTACCATTCCCATTCCCATCCTATTCCCACCTCCTCAACTAACTTCCCCAACGGTGGCTGACTAAACGGAATAAGCGTTAATGCTTCGTTTGAATGAATTTTTGATTGCGTTGTTTACGATTGAATTTACTTCCTAAAAGCACCAGTCCGGGCATTTTTTTTATTTTTCTTTGACTCCGGCAAAATTTTGCAAATCCGTGCTACATTTTTTATACGTTTTGTTAGTTGTTTTTTTTTTATTTTAACTTGTTATTATTGTTGTCATGCACCTCTGAAGTTGCGCTTAGTGAGATTCATTCAGATGAGCTTTGTTTACCTGAATGCCGGGAATGCCGGAGTCTCTAAAGAATTCCGTCGGAGAAACTTCTGTTCCACTGATAAACCAAATGGCAGACGCAAGGAATGGGAATGAGTGGTAGGTTGAAAAACCTAAACACACTTCACATTCAATTGGAATTGAGAATGACTCGAATATGCGATTAAATAAGCGATAATTTCTTATATGAATAAAAAAGGGAGAACGAAATTTTTAAGATTATCACATTATGAGAGGGAAAGCCAGATGGGAAATGAAGTAATTCACAGCTGCTGAGTACAATTACAGTTATACCATTCGAGCACAGTTCCTCTGCCCTCTGCTAAATGAAGTGATATAATCCCGTTATTGGATGAAGGCTTGCCAGATGATGGCACCTTCATTTTTTAAGCCATTACGAATGCTGAAAGCGAATCTTGTAACGGGAAACCAATTAATCTCAATCAGTTTTTCTATTTCTGACTTTGGGACCAAAGGCAGTCGGGATCAAGTGACAAGACATTGACTGGATTAGGAGAGTGCCAAAACGTATGATGCGATGGACACTGCGTGAAGTGGATCAACAACTCAGTGGGTGAAATCTACGACTCCCTGGAGTGCAATCCGAAATGGACGCCAATGAAATGAATGCAAGAAAAAACTAAGATGACTTGGAATCACAAAACAACAAAGTGTCTGGCCATTGCCAATGGCAAAAGGGCGATTCTGCCAACGTCAGTAAGCCTCCTCCTACGCATCCGCAAAAGCATCCAATTGTACACCTTGTGGTATGAGTAATGACAGCGGCCACTGAGAATCGTAATGTGGACTCTGCAAAGGGGAAAAACGATTTTCCGCTTCAATCAGCTTTGATTTAAATTGCAATTATTAACTGGAGTTCGACAACTCATTGGGGTCCTTAGGTCGAAGGCTGCTGCTGCCTAGATATATACATACTTAGACATATGTATACATCCTTTAGATTCATGTCTAAGTCCATCTATGGATGCCTGGTGTCAGTTGGTGGTGAAGTTGAGTGGATATTTATATAACTTTATTTTTAGGTAATATCTTCAAGCAACAAATTCAATAAATATAATTTATATTTATTTTAATATTGATATCATTTGATTTTTCTATATTACACAAACTGAGAAGAGATTACCCTCCTCGGCTTGGTAGTCGCTCGAACAACTCTTGATCTCCACAAATTGATCCATACAAATTTGAACAACACTTGAACAGTGGGATTAGTCGAAGCACATGCGATACTGATGGCACCCTCCATCAGAATTTTTAAAAGAAGGAGAGTGCAACTTATCGGTACCCTGGAAACTCATGTAAAATATTCTTTAGATAGCAAAAGGAATCGACCGGAAACGAACTCAGGATCACTTGATTGATATGCTAACGCTGGAAACGCTTATTTCTTTTGATTTTGATTTTGATTTTTATTGATTTAACGTCAACTAATGGCAGTCGACCCAAAATAATTATAAAGTATAAATGAATTAAATTATTATAATAAAATTACAATTAAGATTAAAATTAGATTAAAAAATAATAATAAAATTGAGTTTAAGCTTAAGTCTGGGGTATTCAAAAAAAGTATTTAATTGAACCAACATTTGTTGCAAAGATTGGGGAAAACCCAGAAAACCCCAATCAAATCAAGAAGTATTAAAATGAGTGTTAGTTAATACTAGCTAACGAGTTAAGAATGAGATACTTGATAGTAGGAAGAGAGGACTCTAAGTTGAATACACGATAAAGTCTGTTGTAATCAGCACAGAGTACTCGAAAAGGTTCATGCAAGGCATAGTTAGAAGTACAAGTGTTAAGAGCAAGAGGAGTGAAGTTGCGTGTACTCCTAGAAGGAATAAAAAAATTAATCTTATTTAATAAAACAGAGGAGTCTATTTCCCCATTAATTAATTTAACAATAAACAAGACACCCAACATGATTCTACGATCAGTTAGGGACGGAAGGTTAATTAGCAAAAGTCTACTAGAATAAGAGGGCAGGTCAAAACCAGAAACCCAGTTAAAGCCACGAAGCGCGAAAAGTAAAAATTTCTTTTGAACAGACTCAATTCTGTCCTGGAGACCATAAACAAGATCCGTATTCAAGAATTGGCCGAACAAGAGAAGTATAAAGTAATTTTGTCGTATAAGGGTCGTCAAATTCCTTAGACCATCGTTTGATGTACCCAAGTACTTGAGTTGCCTTATTGACAGTATATGAGATATGAAGATCAAATTTCAATTTATGATCTAGAAGAATCCCTAAATCCTTTACATGATTTAAGCTCTCAAGAGGCATCCTATCAAGCGTGTAAGTAAAAATATGAGGCCTGGTCCGATAAAATGACATCACCTTACACTTTGAGCAGTTTAATTTTAACAAATTTGCATTACACCAGGCAAAAAAGGAATCAAGATCAGCTTGTAAAATATTATAAGAGTTGATGACAGAAGAAGTTTATGTGGAAAATGTGTGATTAGATGAAGTTTGTTAAGCAGGAGACAGTGATTGACAGAGTCAAAAGCCTTACTGAAGTCAGTGTATATGACATCGGTCTGCATTTTGTTCTGAAATCCTCTGATCACTAAAGAAGAAAGTTCCAGTAGGTTAGTGGTTGTAGATCTCGATTTCACAAAACCATGTTGGAAAGGTGAAATGATAGAGCTAAATAAGTGTTGTAGTTGAGATGTAATAATTTTCTCAAACACCTTAGGTATAGCGGACAATTTGGAGATACCTCTATAATTTTTGACATCAAATTTATATCCATTTTTATGAAGTGGAAGAATAAATGATTCCTTCCAAATGGATGGAAAAGAGCAAGAGTTAACCGAGAGTACAAAAAGATAATGCACTGGTCTACATAAAGAAACAGCACAATATCTAAGTATACATCCTGGTACTCCATCAGGACCAGGTAGATAAGGCTTGATTGAATTTAGTTCATTAAGTAACGAACTTTCAGTGATCACAGGACCAAAAATGCAGTTAGACTTGAGCAAACTGTAAGGATAAGGAGACTTAATATTGGAGTTATTAGTGGAGTTAGTAGATTGGAAGAAGTCTGCAAACAAATCGGCCGCTGCCTGATCAGAGTTTGCTTTCATATCTTCGTAAGAAACAGAAGAGGGTAAAAAGGAAGATTTACGTTTCATATTAACAAAATTATAGAACTGCCTAGGATTCTGGGCAAATTGCAATCGACAACGATTCAAATAATCATTATAACAACGCGAGTTAAGAGTAATAAAGTTAGATCTGGCAACGACATAACGCGAAAAATCAGAAGGATTTCCCGACCCCTTGTATCTTTTATAATATCGAGATTTCGCAATTTTTAAAATTGTTAGCTCACGCGAGAACCAGGGAGGTCTATTAGACCTCACAGGGAACTTACGGGGCACACACTGCTCAAAGAGCGAATTTAACGTATTATAAAAAAGAGAAGAGACAATGTTTATGTCAGTACAAGCGTACAGAGCAGACCAGCCAAATTAATGTATTAAGTTTACAAAAATCAGTTTTTCGAAAATAATGGGGTTTAACCATTGAACTAGTGAAACGAATTTGCTCAGAAGAAGGCAGCTCTATAACTAGATCTAACGTAGGATGATAGGGGTCTTCAGGAAGAACTAAAGGATCACTACGAGATACTAAACTACAAAGTGGATCAGATATAAAACTCAGATCCAGAATACGCCCGCTACGGTTTCGAAACGGATTAACTTGACAGAGAGACAGGTCCAAAAGTGAATTAATAAATTCATGGGGGCTGGACGGAACCAAGGCATTTGGTGAATCAGACCATACCACATCAGGCAAATTAAAGTCTCCAAATACGAACAAAAAGTCTTTGTTAGAAAGTAAGGAGGAAATGGAACGAATAGCACAAAGGCGCTCATGGTAAATGGAGATATCAGAATGTGGAGGGATATAGGAGCAAGTAAGAAATATTGAAAACTTGTTCATTGAGATTTTGAATTCAATATTTGCTACACTACTTAAAGTTATCGCTTCAGATGAAAGGTCAGAGTCAACAGCAATAAGAACTCCACCCCCCAAACTTGATAGACGATTACATCTAAAAGGGGTGTACTTACTATGAAAAATAGAGAAATCTGAAATTTCAGGCTTTAACCAAGTTTCAGTAAAGACAATCACGTTAAAATCAAAAGTTACGCTATCAACATATAATTTGGAAAGTTTAGTATTAAGGCCTCTAACGTTTTGATAGGAAACCAGTCGAAAAGTTACAGTCGAGGTGCTCGACAGTATAAGACCCGGTATTCATATCTATGCCGTTATATAGAACATATTATTACAATAAGTATTAATATAATAATACAAAGATTATTAATGGCAAGCGTGATATGTTAATTTGAGGGCAATGCTTTTCCACTCAAAAAGAATTGTATAAGCAGCATTCATATTTTCATGTAAAAAAAAAGAAAAGATATTCACCACTTCACATCAAATATTTTGTAATAAGCAAGAGAAACCGACCAAGACTCGAACTCAGGATCTCCTGAACGCTGTGCCAACGCTCTAGCACCTGCGCCATTGCAACTGACGTTAAAGCCTGACAAATGCGTAACATATTCTCGCATTCCTCTCATTGTCCGTTTTTAAAGTTTCTATTGCTTCAATGATTCTCTCTGAATATCGATCACTCTTAGAAGAGAGAGGGAATAGAGAGCGGCGGTAACTGAGAGAGAAATGCCGTTACTTTTTTTGCATTGCTGCATATGCGTGTACATGCATACATATATTTGAAATCAAATTTCTAACAAAACGTTGTTATTTCTTCTTCTTATGACATATTGGCACAATTAATAACATATATATAAATAAAATAATAGTAAAAAGTTAATTTTTATAAAAATATAAAAAAAAAGTGAAATAAAAAATGGTCAGCACCGAGACTTGAACTCGGGTACTCGCACAGAATGTCTTGTTGTTTTTTATTGTTGTTACATTTAATGCAATTAATTGTCGCTAAAGCTGCCATGAGCTTGTGGTAATTAGATATCTTATTAACTGCTTTGTTTATGGTCCGATCTTCATGCAATTTTCACAAAATGTCCAGACATGAGCACACATTATGTGTGCCAAATCTGAAGTATGTAGCTACATATGAAGTCTAGTTATACGTTTTATTCGATTTGCGTGGGCGGAAGGGGGCGTGGCAAAATTCTAAAACAAACTTGATCTGCGTGCACAGTAGTAGTAGTGGTAGCTCTAGCTCTTATAGTCTCTGAGATCTAGGTGTTCATACGGACCGACAGACGGACAGACGGACATGGCTATATCGTCTCGGCTATTGATGCTGATCAAGAATATATATACTTTATAGGGTCAGAGATGCTTCCTTCTGCCTGTTACATACATAGCACAAATACATAAGCCCCTGTACCCTTTGGGTACCGGGTCTAAAAAGAAGAGATGATTTTAGTTTTTTGCCACCACATTAGAAGAGGAAGCGACAACAGGAATTCCAGGCAGTGTAATCGGAGGCCGATTTCTTTTAGTTTGAACATACTCTTTAACAATTAGGTTCAGCGGCCAGAAAGAATTACAACAAATTTCTTTGAGGAATTTTAAAAGAGGAAATATCTCTAGCATACGTGAATTTGAATTTATTCACCTCTATGCTAGTCGTTTTAACTTTTGATAAAATAAAGGCTTTGACATCCTCAACCGATGTATCGGGAGCAAGCCTTGAAACAAAAATTTGCTTTCTGGGTGGAACCACTGAAAGAGGCTGAAAGAGGCTTTTCTGATTATCTTTCCATTTTTGAACCGATCTTGATGAAGTTAATAGTATCTACGTTGAGAAATGTGGTCATAACTACATTTCTTCGACTTGCTATGGAAGAGGGGGAGGTATTCAAAATTAAAAATAAACTTGATAGTATACAGAAACCTGTATACCAAATTTTGTGTCTCTAGGTCTTATAGTTGCTGAGATCGACGTGTTCATGCTCAATCGACTCGGCGGTTGATACTTATCAAGGATATATGTTTTTAGACCCGATACCCAAAGGGTACAGAGGCTTATGTATTTGTGCTATGTTTGTAACAGGCAGAAGGAAGCATCTCCGACCCTATAAAGTATATATATTCTTGATCAGCATCAATAGCCGAGACTATATAGCCATGTCCGTCTGTCCGTCTGTCAGTCTGTCCGATTGTCTGTCCGTATGAACACCTAGATCTCAGAGACTATAAGAGCTAGAGCAACCAAATTTGGTGACAACACTCCTATAGTGTGCACGCAGATCAAGTTTGTTTTAGAATTTTGCCACGCCCCCTTCCGCCCACGCAAATCGAAAAAAACGTATTATAAGAGCTATAGACTTGGCACACATGGCAGATTTGGCACACATCGAGTGTGCCCTTGTGCGGACGTTTTCCGAAAATTTCATCCCGATCGAACCATAAACAAAGGAGATTTTAAGGAATGAATGACCTACAAATTCATGAGGGCTGAGCAGCATTACAGCAACAACAACAGCAAGACTCGCTACGGGTGCGCGGGTTCAAATCTCCCTGCTGACAATTACAAATTTGAGTTATATTTTTTTCAATTATTAATTATTTATTACTATTTTATTTAAATATATATTATAAATTCTGCCTCATTTGTCAGAAAGTAGCAATATCTTAAAAAATAGAAATAACAAAATTTAGTTAGAAATTCGGATTAATGTACACATATGTCAAATGATAAAATTCGTGCTGCATAAGTATAAGAGATTTCCGTGCTCAAACTATATGAGGCAGTAGCTTAGCTTAGAGGACATAGGATTTGCGCGCGAGAGGTCTGGGGTAAACGAAGCTTGCTCAGACCGCGAACAATTGTTTAATTTTTTTTTTGCAAATGCAGGCATTTTTTAACAACGTACTTGCAATTTAATAAAACCAATACATAAGCACTAGTATTGTTCACTATTGATTGCTTTGCATTAGAAAATACTTTCAAACCAGTCGAAAACGCTACAGTCGACCGCATTCGACAGTATAATACCCTGTATTCTATATTAAGAGTATTTTGATAATAGATACTTTGATTAAAATAAAAGTAAGAACATAACAGGTATTTAAAGAAAACCCCTTTGAAACTCTCATCTTTTTGCATATGAATTCTTTGCTTGCTTATAGCAGCTAACTTTCACTTATTTATACATATTCAATCAAAAACTGAGTGTTACGACACTTAATTTACTTATGCCTGTGTCGCAGTAGTTTCCTATCTCGCTCGCACAAATATGCACACATGGTAAGCAGACGCATGTATCACAGTCGCTGTCTTGCTCGCACACATGTGCTGCCTGCTGCTCTACGATTCCGTGGAAAAATAACTTTTATTGCTGATTATCTGCCTTATTTACAAACCGATCTTGATGAAACTTACCGCACCTGTTAAGTTAGAAGTGTCTACGTTGAAAAATGTGGCTATTATTCGATTTTTTTCGATTTGCGGGGGAAGGGGGGGAGATATCCAAAATTTAAAATAAACTTGATCTGCATATGGTATACAGGAACCTTCATGCCAAATTTGGTGTCTCTAGCTCTTATAGTTGCTGAGATCGACGCGTTCATACAGACGGACAGACGGACAGACGGACGGACGGACAGACGGACGGACAGACAGACGGACATGGCTCAATCGACTCGGCTGTTGATGCTGATCAAGAATATATATACTTTATAGGGTCGGAGATGTCTCCTTCTGCCTGTTACAAAAAATTTTTTCACAAAGTTAATATATCCCTGTACAGGGTATAAAAATGTAACGGTAGTTCGCTTCGTTCACTGCTGCTCTCTTCCAAGAACGAGGGAGAAATTTTTGAGCAAAAGAAACTTTCAAGGCGGCAATGAATGGGAAATACGAATTCAGTTATTTTGATCTTGTCGGATCGCGGGTCGATTTGCCGGTGGCACAGGGCGCAGAGCATTAGACTGTGAATCAAGGGATCGCGAGTTCGAGGCTCGGAAGATTCGTTTTGCTATCTGTACAATATTTTAAATTCATAGATTTTGCTATTCACGATTAGTACAGAGTCTATCACTGTCGACTGCGGTTGACTGTAGTCTTACCCACCTTCAGTTGTAAATACTGATGCAAGGTACTATACTGTCGCATGCGTCTCGACTGATCCGCTTGTTTATATATATTATTAATTAACTTTTTACTATTATTTTATTTACATATATGTCATTAATTATGCCAATATGTCATAAGAAGAAGCAATAACGGCATTGCTCTCAGTTACCGCCGCTCTCTATTCCCCCCCTCTTCGAAGAGTGATCAATATTCAGAGAGAATCATTGAAACAATAGAAGCTTGCAAAACGGGCAATGAGAGGAATGCGAGAATATGTTCTGCATTTGTCAAATTTTAACGTTAGTGGCAATGGCGCAGGTGCTAGAGCGTTGGCACATCATTCAGGAGATCCTGAAATCGAGTCTTGGTCGATTCTCTTTCTTATTACAAAATATTTGATGTGTAGTGGTGAATATCTCTTCTTTTTTTATACCCTGTGCCCATTAAAAATGGGCAAAAAAGGGTATAATAATTTTGTGCAAATGTATGTAACAGGCAGAAGGAGGCATCTCCGACCCTATAAAGTATATATATTCTTAATCAGTATCAATAGCCGAGTCGATTGAGCCATGTCCGTCTGTCTGTCCGTCTGTCCGTCTGTCCGTCTGTCCGTCTGTCTGTATGAACGCGTCGATCTCAGCAACTATAAGAGCTAGAGACACCAAATTTGGCATGAAGGTTCCTGTATACCCTCTCCAGATCGAGTTTATGTTAGATTTTCGATATCTTTCCCCCCCACCCCCCGCAATTCAAAAAAAACGTATTATGGCCACATTTCTCAACGTAGGCACTTCTAACTTAACAAGTGCGTTAAGAATGATATATAGAAGGAACGCTGAAAGTTTCATCAAGATCGGTTTATAAATAAGACAGAAAATCAGCAAAGAAATTAAAGTTATTTTTTTTCCACGGAATCGTTGAGCAGCAGGCAGCACATGTGAGCGAGCGAGACAGCGAACGACTGTGATACATGCGTCTGCTTACCATATTTGCACATGTGTGCGAGCGAGATAGCGAACTACTACGACACAAGCATAAGTAAATTAAGTGTCGTAACACTCAGCTTTTGATTGAATATGTATATTTATGTTTTTTACATGAAAATATGAATGCGGCTTAGACAATTCTTTTCGAGTGGAAAAGCATTGCCCTCAAATTAACATATCACGCTTGCAATTAATAATCTTTGTATTATTATATTCATACTTGTCGGAGAGAGCTTGATTAGTTGAATTGCGCGTCTGACTTTTGGGACGAATTGATTAGTGTGGTAAAAGGTAGTATCCTTTTGGTATTATGCAGAACTGGAAGATCCTTTTGGTATTTTACAGAACTAAAAGAGTGGACGACAACATATGTTGTCGTCAGTGTGTCTCAGTGTTAGGTTGAGTGAAAGGGACAGCAATAAGAATCCTGCAGGCTGTTGCAGAATTGAGAACTGTCGACTCACTCTATTCGATTTGGAAGCTCTGGGACTCAACACGGGCACTGAGACTCGCTCCACTACTTTTTGGCCAAGAATACTTGAAAAAGGCAGAATTAAACCCGGACCAGCTAGCTCAGGCCAGAACCAACGACATTTCTCCGACATATTTATTGTAATAATATGTTGTATATAACGGCTTAGATATTAATACCGGGTCTTATACTGTCGAGCACCTCGACTGTAACTTTTCGACTGGGTTTTCGATTATAATTTGTTATAATTTTCGATTACTTTACATTAATATTTTACATTACAACTCAATTTTTTTTTTATTAAATTGCAATTAAGGAAAAGCCTTATTACACAATTTCTTAACATTTCATTCAGTGACATGAACATCGACTCTAGTTTCTTTTATGGTCCGCCACGCCTCCTTCTGCCTGTTAAACATTTTTGACACAAAGTTAATATAGCCCTGTACAGGGTATGAAAAGGCACCAACGAAGAAAAAAGTACCGAGGTTGTAGCATCCCGATACTATGTTGTTCTCTGTTGCTGCTCTGTTAATCTTTGCTGCTGCACTATTGTTCTCTTCTTCTCCTCGTTGTTCTCTGCTGCTGCGCTATTGTTCTCTGCCTCAAAATGATGCAAATATAAAAGGAACGTAACGGTTGATGCCTACTCGTTCATTATACAATTGTTGTAGTGTGTGTGCATCATAGATCACCTCTGATGTTGCTTGTCGCTTGTACATGGCTATATTAACTTTGTGCTGTATGAACGCGTCGATCTTAGCAAATATAAGAGCTAGAGACTCCAGATTTGGCATAAAGGTATACCGTCCGCATATCAAGTTTATTTTGAATTTTGTATACCTCCCCGCCTTTTCCACCGCAAATCGATCGATAGCCTGTATTTTTGAAAGTACACATTTCGAACTTATCAGGTATTTAATGAATACTGTTCTGAGACACATACATAAATATGTGTGTATACACTGCGTATCCGTATGTACACACCTGCATATATATGGCGAAAGCATATGGAAATTAGAATTCATTGCACGTTCATAGCTGCTAGCTTTTGCAAGTGTACACATTCTCGCGAACAACTGAGTGTTGTGTCACTTCAAATGTCATACTAGCCGACAATTAAGTTGCAGGACTAAAAAATAATTTATTATATTTATAATATTAATTATTCTGCAACAGCCACAAATAATCAAGTTCTCAAGCTATGTCCGTCCAACGTAGTCATCTAGGATCTATAATTCTCGAAGTCTAATACACTTTTCATCTCACACGGCCAAAAACCTCCCCGATTTGTAAAGCACCGAGTGAACTTAACTTATATTGAGCTGACACATTTACCTTAAGATTAACTAGAGTGATATCTCTTTTTTTCTGAGATCGTACGAAATAATTGGTTAGTTGCCCACTGTACGAGTAATTCATTTGAAGAACTACGTCAAAATATTTACATTAGATTCAATGCTAGTGAGATAGACTAAGAGATAGTCACATCTTCTAACCAGATCATATAATATATTCACAGCTTCCGCCTTCATTGCTTTCCTCTCAAAAGGGGTTAAAAAACTAATTAGTTCAATAAATCATATTGGCCTATTTGCTTTTTGTTTACATTCAGTTCCCTCATTTTATTTATCAAACAACACTCACAATGGGAACAGGCAACAGGTTCATGGAATGATCGTGATTGTGTTAACCAAGAGACAGAAACAAATCTAATATATTATTTAAATATAGAGAAGGAGTGAGCACTAGATGACAATCTCAATCTCAGTGCAAATACGAGATGAGTTTTGATAAGTTTGTTTATCAGTCGCGTCGCGTCGAGTGGGCACACAATGGGGCTATAACTAAAATAGACTTAAGATAATAAAACTGACACCCGGCGAGGCTTATCAGTTCTGATTCTTGATTTTGGAGGAGACATCATCCCCGATCAGCTTGGCATCGGCACTTAGTTCGCCCTTCAGCGGCATCTTCTCCTCAAAAGATTGCAATTCCTTGAGACCGGGATCGGGCAGGAAGTTGCTTCCACTGTTCCAGATCTGCAGCGTAGATTCCGAGAACATTACGTACAATACGCCGCTGCCAATGAGCATAGCAGCAGTAAGCATAAAGACATTCTTCCACGCATCAATAGTTTGCTATAAGTCAGACAATCCTTTTAGACTTGAAAAGTTAGGGCGGAACAAAGATTCACTTACATTTCCCTGAGTTAATATGCCCACTATAAATGGTGAGATAAAACCAGGCATGCCACCGATCATTCCGCTGACGCCGAGTACAATACCAGCATAGTTGGGAGACAGATCCACCATGGAGGCCAGCGGACCAGAAGAGACAGCGCCGTGAAACATTGTGGCCACCGCCACCAAGACAATGGCAGCCGTTGCATTATAGCCGAAATAAGCCAAGGCTAGAACGACCAAGCCCTTCACACTACAACCTGCAAGCAACATAAAAATATTATATAAATCCGAACGAAATGTCTGCTTAACATACAAACTGCTGTCGCCAATTTGCGAACATTAGTCCGACTGAGGCGATCCGTGCGCAACAGGTAGTCAGAAAACATGGAGAAAGCGTAGGCAAACAGCATCCTCATCAGATGTGGCATGCCCGAGAGGAAGCCGGTCTGAAACAGCAGCAAAAGTTTGGTGGTTATCTAATGTCCAAATTGCACTGCGTATATTTCTCTACCGCTCGAATGTTCCAGTGATGGATCAGTCGGAAATATGTCGGTCCATGTGTCATCAGCGTAAAGAGACCCCAAATGCCGCCCCACTGTGCTACAACATTCATCCAGACCGGTCGTGAGCAGGCAATCTGCTTCCAAGGCGTCGGTCCAGGGGAGGTATTCTGTACCGAGGCTCCCAGCGACTTCTCGATGTATCGCTGCTCCGACTGAGCTATGCGTGGATGCTGAGCGGGACTGTCGAAGACGAGGAACTGCCAGGCCAAGAACCACAACATGCCGACGACACCACAAATGTAGTAAACCCATTCCCAGGAGGACCAGGCGATAATATAGCCGAAAATCGGATAAAACAGGGCCACACCCACCGAGCTGCCTAAATAGGCGCTAACGAACTTACTGCGTTCGTTTGGAGGAATCCACTTGGCTGTCAGCACATGCATCGATGGCCAAGCCATGCCCTGAAAGATCCATTATTACAAACAGAATTGCCCCCATATATGTAAACAAGTACTCACCGTTACAAATCCTTGGAATACACGAAGCCAGAGCAGAGCACCATAGCTCCAATAAGAGACAATCGGTATGAAGAAACAGCAGAAGACGCCGATTCCATTTGAGAGTCCGAAAACCAATTTTGTGCCATATTTGCGGGCCAAAATACCCCCGGGTAGCTGGAGAAGCCAATGTACCCAGAAAAACGAGCCCAAAAGATTGCTCTGCTCCCGTTCGTTCCAATGGAAGCCATCCCTTTCATATTCAATCTGCAGGACCATGATTAAAATTACTCATTCTTATACTTACAGCGTTTCATAATTTAACATTCCCGATCGCACGAATCGTGTTATACTTACATTTGCCCAATCAAGAAATTGTCGCTCCCACGAATATCGCTGAGTGCTGTCATTCTGAATGGACTCCAATCCCGGAACGGTTGCTAGGTGCGATGTGTTGGACCCGAACGTCGTGTGGGTCATGTTGAGCATGATGTTTGGAGCTGGGATGGTCACATCTTTGGTAACAATCATGTCCACAATGGTTATGTTCAAATTTATGCGCAGCATATAGTTGACAATGAATCCTATGAAGGTCATATACCACAACACCGTGCGCGCTTCGACTGTGAGTAATTAATGATATTAAATCAAATATATATGTAGCATTCTTATAGATTTTCTTTGTCATATTCATATTTAAATTCATAACAAAGATACCGAAATTTGCCTAATAATATAAGTTAAAAGTAGTGAAACAGCTGCAGCCCTTGAAATGCAATAGCGATCGAAATACCCATAAGTGCACCGAAGGCAGCTTGTGGTTATGTCAGTTTGGATCTTGAACCATATCACACTGTCTTCAAATGAACTTGATAAAATGATCAACTAATCGTACCTTCAGCCATTTTAATTGTAAATTTGTCTAAGCACTGAATAAGAATTTCTTTTTAAAGAAAGTTTAGAGTTTGCGAGTGGTTAGCTCAGGTACAAATACTTCCACTCGCTCTGGCCCGTAGCCAAACTAGACTGACAACTGTTGTCTCCTCGCAGGTAACACCAAGTGACAGTCACCACCCGCACTTCCATCCATGTCCAACACACAACTGATAAGTGCTCATTTCGCAGCTCTATGCTACAGCTTAGATTATCGCGATCGCAATCTCGTTTATAATCGCATGTCTCAGAGATATGCGATGCCGTGTCGGGCCTCGGTCGTGTACCCACGTTAACACTCTGAACTGCAAAGATAAATTCTCATTTAAACTAATTTAAACAGCGATTATACTTCAGAAAAATATAAATATAAACATAACTACAAATATATATATAAATAAAATAAATATAAATATAAATATAAATATAAATATAAATATAAATATAAATATAAATATAAATATAAATATAAATATAAATATAAATATAAATATAAATATAAATATAAATATAAATATAAATATAAATATAAATATAAATATAAATATAAATATAAATATAAATATAAATATAAATATAAATATAAATATAAATATAAATATAAATATAAATATAAATATAAATATAAATATAAATATAAATATAAATATAAATATAAATATAAATATAAATATAAATATAAATATAAATATAAATATAAATATAAATATAAATATAAATATAAATATAAATATAAATATAAATATAAATATAAATATAAATATAAATATAAATATAAATATAAATATAAATATAAATATAAATATAAATATAAATATAAATATAAATATAAATATAAATATAAATATAAATATAAATATAAATATAAATATAAATATAAATATAAATATAAATATAAATATAAATATAAATATAAATATAAATATAAATATAAATATAAATATAAATATAAATATAAATATAAATATAAATATAAATATAAATATAAATATAAATATAAATATAAATATAAATATAAATATAAATATAAATATAAATATAAATATAAATATAAATATAAATATAAATATAAATATAAATATAAATATAAATATAAATATAAATATAAATATAAATATAAATATAAATATAAATATAAATATAAATATAAATATAAATATAAATATAAATATAAATATAAATATAAATATAAATATAAATATAAATATAAATATAAATATAAATATAAATATAAATATAAATATAAATATAAATATAAATATAAATATAAATATAAATATAAATATAAATATAAATATAAATATAAATATAAATATAAATATAAATATAAATATAAATATAAATATAAATATAAATATAAATATAAATATAAATATAAATATAAATATAAATATAAATATAAATATAAATATAAATATAAATATAAATATAAATATAAATATAAATATAAATATAAATATAAATATAAATATAAATATAAATATAAATATAAATATAAATATAAATATAAATATAAATATAAATATAAATATAAATATAAATATAAATATAAATATAAATATAAATATAAATATAAATATAAATATAAATATAAATATAAATATAAATATAAATATAAATATAAATATAAATATAAATATAAATATAAATATAAATATAAATATAAATATAAATATAAATATAAATATAAATATAAATATAAATATAAATATAAATATAAATATAAATATAAATATAAATATAAATATAAATATAAATATAAATATAAATATAAATATAAATATAAATATAAATATAAATATAAATATAAATATAAATATAAATATAAATATAAATATAAATATAAATATAAATATAAATATAAATATAAATATAAATATAAATATAAATATAAATATAAATATAAATATAAATATAAATATAAATATAAATATAAATATAAATATAAATATAAATATAAATATAAATATAAATATAAATATAAATATAAATATAAATATAAATATAAATATAAATATAAATATAAATATAAATATAAATATAAATATAAATATAAATATAAATATAAATATAAATATAAATATAAATATAAATATAAATATAAATATAAATATAAATATAAATATAAATATAAATATAAATATAAATATAAATATAAATATAAATATAAATATAAATATAAATATAAATATAAATATAAATATAAATATAAATATAAATATAAATATAAATATATATATATATATATAGATTAAATATTATAAACTAACTGGGGCTGAGACTTCTTTATTCTTCTTTTTAAGTGGAAGGAAGTTTATGAATCAACTTCTTTTGGTTAATAGTTAATGCGTTTGCATGTTTTGTATACATAAAATAAATTCATTTGTTACAATTGAAAATAAAGTCACAATTTTCATATGTGTTTTAATAATTCAATTATGTATATTGTTAAATACATAATCTTGATTATTTTTTTTGCCTCTGGATCATTCCGTTGGCATTATGTACGTAAACATAATTTCATGGCTACTGGATAAACTAGTGTAAGGATTAGAAGTACGAGTAAAATCTAATGTTTGAAACAATTTTGCACACAGTTCCGGCAGATTTAAGGGCGACGGTAGCCGACGATCTCGTCGATCCTAATCCGACGCAATGAGCTGGGCTAGGTGGCTAACAGTTGCTGGTTGCAAACTGTTTGTTGCTGGTTGCATGTTGCATATTGCTAACAGTTGTGCGCGTCTGCCGTCGTGGGGGACACCGTCGAAGGGCGCGCTCCACAAGTGGCTTCCCACAGACGGCTCAACATTCACCCGACATTTTCGTAGGACATCGCTGGGCGGTCCGTGCTCATGGCGGCTGCACTTGCCGCTGAACCAAAGATCGTTGGCGGGTGATGCTGCTGTGACTGTTGCTGTTGTTGCTGGTGGGGATGCTGTTGCTGCTGATGCGGATTATGGGCGTGATGTTGCTGCGCTGGCGGTTGCTCATTGCGTAACTGTGCAAGCGGAAACATTATGTTGTGCGCCATCTGCGGATGATGGAGATGCTGCTCATTGGGTGGCGGTGGAGGCTGTTGATGGGCGGCATGTTGCTGCTGGTGGGCGGCTTCAAGCTTGCGTTGCTCGCTTTGTTGTTGATGAACCTTTTCGGCACTTTCTTCATACTTCTTCTGCAGCTGGAAAAGCGGCAGCTGCTGAGGTGCGTGAAGCGGAACAGGATCCACCTGTGACTGCGGAGATGGCTCCTTTTCAGCCTTCTCATACTTCTTCTGTAGCTGGTACATACTATGAGAAAGATGCGACGCAGCTGAGCTGCTGCTGCTATTACTGCTCTGCTTGGAGGCTGAAGACGTGGTTGCTGACGACTTCTCCGCTTTAACGGTTGATTTTTTTTTGATACTTCTTTAAGATTTGCATCAGCTCTGACTTCACGTCCAGCCGTATCTCCTCCGGAACCCGTTTGATCTCCTCATATAGCGATAGTAGAAAAAGTTTGTCCGGATCACGTTGCTTGCGCTTTTTACTCTTCTTGGGAAACGCATCTTGCATAAACTGGAGCAGCTTCTCTTCGAACGGCGTTTCTCGTTGTAATGCGGCGTTTGTATGTTGACGCCGCAACAGATGCGGATGCAGACCACCATGAAATGCTGGATGTTGTGGCATTCCTGGATGCGACTGTGTGCCGTTCCCGTTACCATGCTCTCCACCGCCACCATTATGCGTTTGCAATTGGGTCACACTCTGACCCTGGTAGGAGCCGCCGTTGGAGGAACCAGGCGCATCGTTTGTCTCACCATCGTTAGTATGATGATCCTGCGGCTGTTGGCCACTGTGAGACTGCTGATCTTTTGGGTGCTGCATATGCTGCTGCTGCTGCTGACCCGCAGCAGCCGTAAGTATGGCATCGCAGAAGTGTTCCGGCACATAGTCGAAGCCGGTCATAAAATTTTCCGGCTTCAGTTCACCGTTCATCTCCTCGTAAAAATATTCTGTACCCACAATGTCAATGATATCATTGTCCTCCTGATTAAGCTCAATACCGGGAGGCGGCGATCCACCAGATAACTGACAACGCTTCAGCTCGGCCAGCTTCTTTCTTGTCGTCAAGCGCATATCGCGCCAGCACTAAAATTGATTTTATTACACATTCGGAAATGTCTTCTACCCAAACTTACGCACCTTTTTCCACTGTATAATGGTCTTTTTGGGTCCAATAGTGTTTAGCGCCGCTTGAATCTTTTCCCAATACCATTCCTTCTCCTTCTTGCCCTCCATGTATTTTGTCTCGCGCAGCAACGTGATAAGCATCTTCTTTTGTGGCTTTGTGACTCGATCCTTAAACGAAATACATGTAAAAATATTTAAAGCAATAACGAAGCATTACATTCGCATTATAGCAACAGCTGTTATTTAAAAGAGCGTTGACAACACTGGCAAAACTTATAGATAAACACTGTTCATATATTTCATTGCATCGTGATGAAAATTTGCATTTAATTTAATATTATATTTGAAGAATGAAGTTTAAAATATTGCCAAATATTCTGAGCGATTGGATTTATCACTATTACATTAATTTATAAAAAACAATATTTTACGGACTGTGTTAGGATATTGATGCCGGTACTTCGTTTATGGTATTTCATAACTGTGAACAACTGCTTCTGATTAGATGGTAATGGATAACAAATATAAAGTAATGGAATCATCTGTTTTATGCAAGGGTCCCGAAGTAACCTCCACCTGTCTTGCCAGGCCGCCAGACAGCAGAACGTATACAAGTTATAGAATTTTGTACCACACACGCACAATCACACATACATCGACATTGTGCAGAAGCAAGCGATTTGATTCGAGATTTTGATTATGAATCCATTAATGGAACGGTGCGGTCTTACCATATTGACGAGCTTCTTTAGGAATCTGCGTTGGGATGAAATGTTGAATGTTTTATTTTTGCCCTCGTTGTGTTTTTTAAAAAATCCAATTTAGCACTTTTGTTTAATTTTTCACAGCAGCACTCCTCCAACATTGTCGTAGTCGCAGCTCTGTCGCTTGTTTCACTGTGTGTGTGCGTGTTATTGCTTCTGTGTTGTGTTCTTGTGCATGTGTGTGTTTGCGCGGTGCGTTCGTCTCGTCGACGGTCTCACCAAACGTTCTGTCTCTCTCTCTCTTGTGCGCATGCAACTTACAGCCAACGACTGTCAGTGTCGTTCTCTTTGTCGTTGTGACCAAACGTCAGTTTGACGTTTGTACAAGCTAACCAGCCCTGTTGGAAATTTACCACTAAGCCCCTTATATTCATTAACAGAGTCAATTCTGTTAAATTTGAAATGCACATTTGCATATGCTTTCAATATAAATATAAATGATTTTGATTGAGAATTGCTTATTAATTTAATTTTCTTAGTTGCAAACACCTAGGAAACTCCAAATAGGCCCTTAATCTACACGAGAAAATACATATTTAAGCCCATCTTATCTCCTTTTGATTTTAACAATAAAACACAACTTTAACATAAAGATAAATATAAAAATTATTTTAATTTATAATGCCTTAATGACAATGGGAATACACTTAGCGTTTAGCATTTGCACGACCGACCGTCCGTGAGATGGTAGAAACGCCCTCCATGAACTGAGTACGAAACAGTACATTGGCATGGTTAAACAGGCCATCTTTTAGCGAAACGATGAGAAATTGTGAACTTCGAAAATGTTGTTTCAGCATACTTCCAATGTTTTGAGTATGTGACATGTCCAGCGCGGCATCCACCTCGTCGAGAATATAAAGTGGAGCTGGCGAAAACTTAAGCATGGCCAAGACGAGTGATAGTGCTACCAAAGACTTTTGACCACCCGACAGCTCACCTAGGCTATCCTTAAAGACGCCATTAAAACCCACCTTTATCTCAAGCCCACTCAGGATGCCATTGGTCTTGACAGGATTGAGTAACGCTTGGGCTCCGGGTAACAGGGTGCTAAATATGCTGCTGAAGTTTTCGTTGACCGCTTCCCAGGCACGTTTGACTTGGTCCTGTTCCTCTTCGTCCATTTTCACAATAATCTTCTTTATTTTCTCCTTATCCAAGGCGACAATTTGTCGACGGCGCACTGTCTCATTGTAATTCTCTTCTTCGCGTTCCAACGTCTGCATGGCATTCATGTTAAGGGTGCGCTCCATTTTTTCCTTCTTCTCCTGCATTTTCACCAGTTTATTGCCGGCCTCAACAGGATCCTCTTTGCTGTAGTCGTAGCGTGTATTTTTCATACCAAAACAGTTCTTCTCCTCCGGAATCCAAGGGTACTTGATCTCAAGAGCATCCATGCGTTTTTTTGCATCTTTGGCTTCTCCACTTATTTTGTTCTTTTCGTTTTCTTTCTTCTTCACCTCCAGTTCAAGCTCCTGATTTTGTTTTAATAATTTCTCCTTGTTTCCTAGAAGTATACGCATTTCTTTATTCTGGCCATTTAAGTTGTCCTTTTGAGTCTTGATTGCGCTCTCTAGTTCGACTACCTCTGTAGCCGCACTCGAGCTATTTTGCTGCAAGGCATCCAGGTCGGCCTTATATTTTTCGAGATTTTCTATCATCTGTTGATGCTGCTGCTTGGCCAAATCAATGCTTTTCTGTAGCTCAGTGATTTCCAGTTGCAGCGTCTCGAACTCCTGTTCCCTCTTTTTCCAGTTGACTCGAGATTTCTCTGCACGTTGCTTGGCTGCCTTCATTTCGTTGCTGACCGCCTTGAGTTCGCGTTCTCGATAGCCCTTGGCATCGGATAACTTTGCCTCAACATCCCTGACTTTCGCCTGCGAGGTCTTTTCCTTCTCGCGAGCCTCTGTGTTTTGCTGTTTTAATGTCCTTACTTTTTCTTTCATTCCCTCGATTTCAGCTTGGTTCTGCTGAAATGCTGTGTGTGCCAAGCGGTTTTTGCACATAGAAAGCTCGTGTTGACGCAGCTCAAGAGCCTCTTTTAGTTTGTTATGGGTTCGAGCAACATGTTCAATAGAACTAAAAGAAGACAAATCATCATTGATATTACTGCGCTTACTAAACAAACAACGATCTCTATACTTACGTCAAGTGCTCTTCTACTTGTTTCAATTCATTCATCTTTATTTTGACTTCCTTCTCCGAAATTCTAATGCTATTTAATTCTTCGAGTATATTCGCCCCTTTGGGTGCAGAACCGCCTGACAACGTGCCATTCGAATCGACTACGTCGCCTTCAAGAGTTACACAGCGGCCTCCAATGTTTTTATCTGCGCTTAACTAATGGGATTCATAAGAAATTTATAACATTTTATATTTCGAGGTGTGCTTACGCCTTTGGCAACATCCAAGTCTTTGCAGATTAATGTACCGCCAAACACAAACTTCATGACTGGATCAAAATAACTATCATAGCCAATGAGCGACAACGCGGAGTCCACATTTTCGCGACCGTACTATAAGAAGAATCAGGAATAAGTTCATTTTGAATTGCAGATAAAATGAATTCCACTTACGGTAGACTTCGCGTACTCTATAACTTTTGGGTTCAGAGGATAGGATTTGATCTTGTTGATGGGTATCAATGTGACGCGTCGCTGCAAGTTTCCTTTCTGCAAGATCTTCTTGCTCGTTACATCGTCGTCAGTAACGAAGCTATACAACTATCAGTAAGAGTAAATACACAAAGATATATTTCAGGGTTTAATGAAAGGATATTTGAGTACTTACATGGCCACCCGCTGCCATCATAAGGGCCATGGAGTTTCGCATATCGTTGACCTGAAACAATTTGCCTACCATTCCACGCACTTTCTGTCGTTCGAAATTCGGCTCAGGATCTTGATATTGTAAATCGAAGCGTGCTCCGCTGCGACGGTCGAGCTCGCGCTTGAGTTCTCGCACCTGATTATGTAATTCCTGTCTGCGCTCTTTTAAGTTCTCGAACTGACCACCCTCATAGTTGAGGCCTTGCAACTGACATTCCAAACTCTTAATCTCTGCCTCGAGCTGATCGTGCAGTCCTTTATCTTTTATGTAGGCTGCATCGTTGGTTTGAGTTTCACCCTCCTTTTGATTGAGCAGGCTGCGGGTGTGTCGCAACTCCATATCTGACGTTTTAATTGTAGTCTGTGCCTCGCTTAGTTGTTGCTTGGCCGCTATTGACGAAGTTCAGCATTAGCTAATAAAATTAAAAACATGATTGGTTTGAAAACTCACAAATTAACTGTTCCTGAAGTGTACTGGCCTGGCCATCCTCGTTGGTGGAAAGACCCTGCGATACGGCCTCGAATTTTCGCTGGGCATCTTCATAGGCCTTTGCATCCGTTGCATCAGCATCTTTTAGACTCTGGAACTCCCCTTGTACCTTTGACATAGCTTGCTGTTTCTTTAACAGAGCGGATTCATCTTCCGAAATGTTTTTATTTGCCATACGAATCTTCTTCTCATCCTGCTCAATTGTACCCTTTGCGGCCTTTAGACTTCCAGATGCGGTTGCTTCAACAGCTCGCTTAGCAGTGAGCTGCTCCTCCAGTGCCTTGAGAGTGCCACCCATTTCAGCATCTATCTTATGTTGAATATCCTTCACCTTGACTTCGATACATTCGACTTCCTCTAGGTTCTGGGCATGTTTCCCACGGCAAGTAGCAATGCGATTCTCTATCTTTTGCTCACTGGCTTCCACTGACTGCAAAGCGTCACAAAGCTTCAGATATCTGGCTGATATGTGAATATGGGTGAGAAACTCAATATCGCGACAAGTTTTCTGATATTCCTGATATGCGGTGCGCTCTTTACGCAATTTATCCAGCTTTGGAAGAACTTCCTCCTCTAAAAGAGCTGAAGTTTCGCGCACCTTGCCTTCCTTCTTTTCAATCAAAGTTTTGGTTGCATCGCGCTTTGTCTTATACAGGCTGGTGCCTGCAGCCTCCTCGACCATTGATAAAACCTGTTGTTAAGGTTACACAAATACATATAAAACACCAAATTATATTTTTGCTTACCTCTTTGGGCTTCATGTTCAGTACTTGCTGAATCTTGCCCTGCATGATTAGAAAATTTGGATTGTTGACGTTCAGCTGCATGGAGCAGAAAAAGTCTTGCACCTTTTTGTTCTGTACCAGCTTTCCATTAATGAGGAACTTATTCTTGCCACCGACAACAACTTGACGTGTCACGGATATCTCGCGACACTTCTCATACCCCGGTGGACATTGTTGTGCATTTGTATTGTCGAATACAATTGTCACCGTTGCCTTCGATATACCCGCCTGGCCATTCTTAAACACCAAGTCCTGCAATGCGGATGCACGCACCTAAAGCCCACATACAAAATATTTTACTTATTATTTTAATTGATGTGTCTCAATTACTCCAAATAACGTACATTCTGCAAATTACTGATGCCCAATACAAAACAAATCGAGTCCAAGATGTTTGATTTTCCAGATCCATTTAGGCCAGTGATGGCAGTAAACTCTGGATCAAAACCTTCAATCTCTGTCCGCTTACCATAGGACTTGAATCCATCAAGCACCAACTTTTTAACATACATTTTCCACCTTTAGCAATAACTTGGTTCTCTTCAATTCATAAAATAAAATTAAAAGGCGCTTGTGCCGCCGTTTTTTCTGAATTGCGATGCCAACGCTAAGGATGATAAAATACAAAATCGAAAAATATCGATATGCTATATTCGATATACATGTATAAATTTTCATTTGTCGATACCTATGGGCAAGCAACATATTCTCCAATTGGCATGTCGATGCCGCAAAACCCACAATATTTTAATTAAACATTTTGCGCAATTTAATGTTTTTTGAGAACTGGCTAGCTGCTCAATTATTTTTCCGCTCACACATGTAATATTGCTCATTTACTTAAAAGCCCACACAAAACCAAATTAAATTAAATTTACAGAGCATAAAGTTAATTATTCCGTTTATTCACATGATTCTCGAAGTGGACGAAAGACATGTAAATATTTTCAAGTTGTACAAAATATCTAATCCAATTTGAAAAGCAGCAGAAAGATTAACGGTACGACTTCTGGTAACGAGCACGGGCACCTGGACCGCCGAACTTTTTGGGTTCGCAGCGACGGGGATCGCCAACCAGCAGGGTTCTGTCGTATTGGACCAGAATATCCTTGATTTCCTTCTTGGAGGCCTCGTCGACGTCTACAATGAAACAACATAATTATAAGTACGCTTAATAGCTCTCGCTGAAAATTTAAAAATATGAACGGAATTGTCTAATAGTGTTGATGTAGCCTCAAATAGCAACTGCAACGTTTATTGCTTAGGTCACTCACTTTGATTGCCACATTCACTTACTCTTCCTTGCACTTGTCTTTCATTGGAAATGACAAAGGATTCCAATAAAAATCTGGTAGAAGGTGCTACTTATATATCAATATTGCCTTTATAATCAATAGTTTTTATGTTTCTGCAGCATCACCCAATCTGTGCTAGCATTTTGCATGCAGTTTGGTTGGTATATGCTCATAATGGTGGTTTTTATAGCCCTCTCAATTTAAAAATTGCGAGAAAGTCTTTTATCTTTCAAACAATAACCTTATTGGGCAAACATATGGATAGTATTCAAAGACTTACATTTCTGATAGAAGGCAACCAGGGCCTTGGAAATTGCCTGGCGGATGGCGTAGATCTGAGCTACATGACCACCACCGCTAACGCGCACACGAATGTCGACACCGGCGAATTTCTCCTGTAAGATAGAAATATTTAAGTTAGTTAAGATTCATTCACTCTGCTCAATATTAGTAAATAACTATCGGCGGTGCTTGGCAAACACAACAAATGCATTGCTTTCGCAGAGATCAGAAACAATTGTATTCTCATTGGGCTTCAAGTTCGGGATAAATGTTATCATCATTTAATTGATTATCATTTATTGCTTCTCACCATAACCGTACTCACCTTGCCGAGCAACAAGAGGGGCTCTTGCAATTTGTATTGCAGCACTTTGGGCTCAATCTGGTCAAGAGGGCGTCCGTTTACCCTCAGGAGACCGCTGCCACGCTTGCAGTAAGCAACGGCAGTGGCGGTTTTCTGCAAACAAAATCGAGCAATCATTGCGATATTTACGGAATAAAAATTTGGTACACCAAAAATCACCACAAATAAACATAACCTCAGCAAACGTCGCGCGAACGAGCGTCGGTTGATGTCTGTCGGCGGTTGTTAGACACGTGCCATAACTTTTCTATTCTTTAAAATGACATTTTTACACACACCTTGCGTCCGAAGACTTGAACGGCCTGCACGGGTTCTCTGCGCTATAAAAATAGATATTTGCAACATTTTAGTTCTGCACAATTCGCATAATTTTCACAACCACAATACCTTTTGCTGCATTTTGCTCCGCGAGTTGAGTAGAAAAGAGCGGAAGTCTCGATTTTTACACTGAACTGTAATGTGCAGTTCCTATTTCGACTCATAGATGGCGTATGATTTTTTCAGTACAACACTATTTAACTGAGACAACCCTATTTCAATTTCGATAGTTTGCCATTGTAGAAAATCAATGTAATAAACATTTTTTAAAATTTAATTTGTGAATTGGTGTTCTCGTTCTTTAGTATTATCGTAATTTTTTGTGCAGTACATATACATTTTTATTCAGTTTACATAACACTTGTACAAAAGGTTACCAATTCATAAAATGTAATATAATAAATAAATAATAATATAGAACAAATAATATTTATTAAGAAGAATGATATAAATTAATTATTCATTGAGTGCGTTACAAACAATGATTAAAGGAATCCCGCTTTTATGTGTGTTATACAAGATATCGATATTTGTAAGCACACAACTTTGTTGGCACAAAACAACGATATATCATGTTGTCATCGATATTTATTCCAGCTCTAGGCGACACAGCTCATATTATTCTTCATCATAAAGAAAAAAGCACGTACGAACAAGGTTCTTTTCTTGAAAAGTATTCTCAGCACCATATTAAAATGGTTGTCTGCGCAATGCAGAGCTTTGCAAAGGAACAACAATTGGATGGCTGCAGTACTATGAATTCAGCACAATCTACACAGATCAAAGGATCTGGAATTGTCGATAATGGAAATGGCGTTGATGAAGAGGATCGTGAGGAGGGCGAAATTGTCGATGAATTCGAAATGATCATATCCTCCGAAGATGAAGAATTTAAATTGCGCGCTCGTATACAGCAGCTGGAGGATAAAAGCAAGGATATAGAAAAGATGGACATGCTCTCGGCCAATCTGGCTAATCAATACAGTAAGCACCATAACATATATATGAACTGAAGCAACACGTTCTTGTCTATGTGAGAGTATGTACAATGTATGTACATACTTACATACACTTATCAGTGCGTAAGTGTGTATGGGTGTGCGTGTGGTTGCTTTAAGTAAGTGGCCTAGTCGTTTGAATAACACTTCGCAATTCTATGAGTTGAATCCATGTACCATTCTCCGAAGTGAATCTTTAATTATATATTACGTATTTATTTATGTCACTTGTAGACAGAAGGCGTCGCCTTATTTAAATTGTTAGGCCAATAATTTGAGCTTTTTTTTTTTCTCTTGTGGTATTTGTATTAGACTGATAAGCTAATCTAAATTTATTATAGATTATCAAAGGCCACATAGAATTGCCAGATATACACAATATCAGCATTTCTCACCAATCAGTGTACTCTCGGATGTGTCTAGCCTATCGGAGGAGGAGATTGATCCGCCCAAAAAGAATCGTAAGCATAAAGGGAAGCGAATGGAGACCAAGAAGCATGGCCCCCTGCTTAGGCGGAATCCTTTTGCACATCGCTCACAGCGGCAAGAACAGCCGAATCGGAAAAAGCGGCGTCATGAACACCACTATAATCATAATTTACAGCAGCAACAATCAGCCATTCTGCTAGACTCGCTCGACAGTGTGACAGAAGATGAGATTGGGGAATACGACATAAATGTGGAGAACGAGAACGATGAATATGAGGAGCTAGAGCAGCTAAAACTGAGTCGAAATAAACTGCGCGTGGCCCTGGCTCGTACTGGAAACTATGATATCAAACCAAAGCACAGTCTGAAAGAGCGTCTTCAGTATCGCATGCGCAAATCTCCCAGCCCTAATCCAATTCCAAAACAAAATCAGCTCAAGCAAAACGATGATCTGGCGCCCCTGTCATTTGAGGACTACAGTCAACATCGTAACCAGGATGATGAACAGGAGGAGCTACAGCAGCAGCAGCAATTACCGCAGATTGACGAGCCGCCGGAACTTAAGCTGCGAATTATTGCACTCAAATCAGCCATATTGAAGAAGCATATGGCGCGTAAGAAGCGTGACGCAGAGCGGGCCTACTCGCCCACAGATATGATTAACCGCGTACATCAGCCAACGATCAGCAATGAGTGTGACGATATTGATGACCTTATGGAGATTAGCCCGGCGGCGTCGCCAGAGCGCACAGCATACAGCCCGCCAGCGGTAAACTTTGAGGAGCCAGTCGATATGGATCTGGTCCAGACGGACAGCGATGAGGATAGACAGCAGTGGCCACACAATTGGCAGTCGACGGTCAGCAAGGACGAAAGCTGGCGGTGTTTCTTACCGAATTTGCTGCCACCCGTTTCCATGCCCATCGTAATCGATGATGATGAGGACCAGCAAGTGTATCAGCAAAATCAGGAACAGTATGACGATGATGATGATGATGTACCACCGCCACCACCTTCATTTCACATTCCACATATGCAGGTGGAGGACGATGATGCGAGGGATGCGTTGCATTTAAGTGAACAGCATTCGCACCATGGTTCTCTCACTGACATACAATCGATTTCAATGGACAATTCGCAAACTCAAACTCAATTTCAAGCTGAATCCAGCGATGATGAGGCGGGTGCTCTGCGTGCCATGCTACTCTCTAAACTGAAACCAACAGCTGCTTCGACTGCCAAAGAAGCAATGCCATCTTCCAATCAAAAGAAAGTCGATGCACACGACTCCGATGATCCAGACGAACTTCGTCTGCTTTTGCTCTCAAGCATTGCGTCCAAGAAAAAGAGTTGCTCCGATGAAACCATTGACGATAGTCCGGAGATACTCAAAAAGGCAGTGCGTCGCTTCCAGGTGTCTTCCTTGCAGTCCCCTGAAGGGTCATCGGGGGATACAACTAGACAAGAAATACCGGTCGAACCACCCAAGAAATCTGTAGCCGATTTGCAGCAAAAATTGCTTCTCCCATTATCATTACCCCCCTCTGTGCCTCAGTCTGCATCTATGCCTGTGGCTGCACCTGCGCCGTTGCCAGTGCCACCACCGCAGCTACCAGAGGAAGTTGGTGAAGTTGCATCCACTGCTATACTCCACTCAACAACACTAGTTACACATTCATCCTCGACAGACATTATTAAGATTGTGAAACCCAACAAGGTAATTAACAAGAAGACCGCACCCAAGCGCAAAATTTCAAAACTGGCTCAATCGGCCCCACCTCTAAAGCGCCCGACAACTTTGCTGGTTAAGGAGCCGGTGGCTTCCCTGCACGTTCAGAATGGTAACAGCTCAACGCGGCTGATAACCACACTTGACCCGGCGAGCATTAAGGTGAACAAGCTAGTCATAACACTTGCCGAATCCTCGGCTGGCAGTGACGATGAGCTGGAGCTGAGAAAATGCTACGCTTACAGCAGCTACACAAACTATGGCGAAATTCCGAGTCCACTCAGTCAGGCATTGGATAGCGCCAGCAATTCCACCACCCGATCAAATACACCCAACTCGGAGATTCTCGATTCTTCGTCGGCTCCCAGCAATGCAAATTTGCGTCGTACCGTGATAAATGAGTACTTCGAGAAGAAGCTTGATGATTTTCTAAAGCAGGCGCGGTCTAAGGTGGCAGCACCTTCACCCTTGGCTCTCACCACATCGAATCTGGATGGGGAAACTACAGAAAAGATAAAGCCACCATCAGACCTCGCACAAAAGCCTACTCCGGTGCAGCAAAGCAGCAAAACTAAACCTACGCCTGTGGTATGTACTTATGCCTTTGCCGCCTGACACCTGCTCCTATGCAGCTTAAGGAACAGTTCCTTTGTTCTCGCCTATTATATTCCGATCACCATTACAATTAATCAAACTAATTTTATAACGTTAGGCTGTGCGACACTTGCCGGTGGCATCGCAGAAAGAATACCTTCGTCTAATCGAGCGCATGCAGTTGCTTGAAAGGAAGAAAATTGTTGGAACTACTAAAGGCGCTCCAACATCGATCACTGCCAGCCCAAAAAACAAAGCAACCCGATCGACTGTCGAAGTCAAGCTTGGTGACGGCACGAAAGAGGTCAAGGCGACAGCTATAGCAAGGACAGGGACCAACCAAAGCAGTAGCGTTGCAGAAACAACAGTAAACGGGACAGTGGGAAAGACTATGTTGGTTGAAAATAGTAAAGCTGAAAATTTGCCAACCACATCAATGGCAACGGCAAAGGCAACGGCAAAGACGACGCACAAGATGCCATCGAAGGAAAACCGCTTGAAGGCATTTGAAAGTTCATTTCTTAAAATCGGGTATATATGCGTGTTCATTTGAGATCAGTGTGTGTGTTTCAGTTGATATTAGGGTTACTCATGCTCTGTGATCATTTTATAGTGGCAGCATGATTACAAACCTAGAGAAGTCGCTACGTATGGTGGAGGAGGCGAGAATGTCGAAAATCGCACGACTGCGTTACTCACACCGCTTTGAGGAGCTGTTTTCAGAAATGCAGTCTGTCAAACAGGCTATGAAGCTGGAGGAGGCCAAGCTTTCGCGGATACAGCCTGAAATTCAGGCCAGCCATGAGATCATAATATCGCTGAAGCAGAAGCGCAACAAATTGCGAGTCGCTGCCATGGATCTGGGCAATGGCCTTCACGGTCCTGACTACAGGTACTACATCAACAACAAGTACAACAATCACAACCAGAACAGCAGCAGCAACAGCAGTATGATCTGGTTGCTGTGGACAACAGCGAAAAAGGTCCAACCATTATCGTGGGAAACGCAAGCGTGGACACAAGCGAACGCAGCAATGTTTCTGTTTATGCAGTCTAATCTACAGGTTGGATTATTTTCAGGTTACTGGATCCAGGCAAGGCAGATATAATGCGCAAATCAACGCAACTAACCAAAGAGATTCGATTGTACAACTCGATTTCCAAATATGAGGATACAATAGCGCCGACTACCGAGTCGACGTCCAAACTGGAAGTTCAAACAGAACTTGAACCAGAGCCACAGCCACAGCCAGAGTCACAATCACAATCAGTATATACAACTGAAAATACTCCACAGTCCATCGAGGCCAACGGCAGCAATGGTGATAATCAAACGCAGGCCGAGAATGCGAACGAGAATGAGACCAGCATTGAGCACGAGCAGCATAAGCAACAGCCAGTGGAATGTAGTGCCATAGAAGTAGCAGTTGCAGGAGAAGATGCAACAACCGTTGTGACACAGCTGAACGTTGATGTGCGTGGATTTTAGATATTCTTATATTGCTTCCAACTAATTCTAAGAGCTTGTCTCGATTTACCACTGTTTGTCGCCTCTAACTGTGCTAACCCCATACTAACAAATTGGTTGAGTTTATTTGCAGAAAACGGCACGAGATACCGCGGATGCCATGCCCAACTCTAAATCCCTGACGCAGCCCGTCCAGGATGTGCCTCCATACACCGTCAGCTTTATGCGAGAACTGTGTGCTTCACCCGTCGAGGAGTCCCTGCTTGGAGAGTACCGCACGCCGATGTCGCGAAATTACAATAGGTGTGTGATGATTCATTTGCAGCTACCGTCATCCAAATGCATTTGCTTGTTCTTGAATGTTGTGCTAATTGCAGCCAGCTGAATGTTAATGCCACCGTCTGCCCCTTCGAGCTGATGGGCCGCTGCGAGGATGTCGACTGTTCTTACCTGCATTTGACGCGTGCGGAGTCCACTTTGGACTCGGAGTCAATCGCTACAACTGCAGTCGTTGCAGCCAACGCACTCGTCTGAGCTGCTGCAGAAAAAAACTAATTTCTTTAAAAACAACAACAAATGCCAAAAACAAAAAAAAAACATTCTTAATAGCGTGCTTGAATTCTGGTAAGTTGAACTCTTCACGCGGCTTTAAATTTAAATGTTGCTTTCAGTCAACGAGCGACAAGACGAACAACAACAGCACAAGCAACAAACATAAAGACCAACGAGTTCGCAGATCGGTAGCCAGATCGATCGAGTGATTGAATATATACAGATACAGATATATATATATATATGTATCATGTTTCTTTTTGAGACATTTGTTTGTTATAAACTATTCGCGTGGTGTTGTTAAAAAGTGCAAGTTCGATGTGATGTCGGGCCCGCAAGTCCCTTAAGTCCCGCTTGAGCGGATTGTGCATTTTTTTCATTTCAATTATAATTCAACAATTGATTGCCATACAAATGCAACAAGAACTGCAGCAATAGCATGAACTGTAATATAGTTGTCGATAAGTTAAATCGCGTTTTCAATAAGTTTTGCCTATCGATCGATCTACATGCAACATATATATATATATAGATATTCCAGATATATGTATATATATATTTATTTATGTGATTATTATTGCAATTTTTCATTTCAATTCGCATTAAATAATTCATTCAAAGATGTAAATATTATAAAGTTTTTAAAATATATTAAAAATGGAACAAATGAGTTAAACAGAAAAATTTACAAAACAATAAAAAAGATATGAAAAATATGTTGAAGTCTATTCTATTTAAGAAGTCTAATTAACTTACTTCATATTGTGAGTGGCGGTTCAGTCGAGCGCACGCGGCAGTCTAATACCCTGTACAGTTGTCTATATTAAAGGTACATAGTCGATAAAAAGCTGAGTGTTACGTCTTCAGCGTTGCTTCTATATGATTTTCTTCAAAAACTTGTTAGGGAGGGAAAAGTAACGAAAATCAGAAAATAAACTCGATCTGGAGAGGGATGAGGGTTTCAAAATCCATCGCGCTGAACTCGACGCGTTCATACAGACAGACGGACGGACGGACAGACACACAGACATGGTTCAATCGATTCGGCTGTGGATACTGATCAAGAATATATATATACTTTATAGGGTCTGCCACGCCTCCTCCTGCCTGTTAAATACATTTGCACAAAGTTATTATACCCTTCTTTGATAACTGACAGATGGGTATATTGGCCTATTGAAAAGAAGTAGTGGAATGTACAAAGAGTATCAGGTCCTCGAATGGCGAGTTTGCAAGGCATTTGCGTTCTCCAGGAAAGGGTTTCTGTCACAATGGGGATGTCTAATACTCTCCTATTCACTCAATATATTACAAATTGGCTTGGTTGGTAATGTTCATCTATATTCGTAAGAAGATGCTTCCACGTTTTGCCATCACTCGTAATAGGTATAAATATAAAGAGATCATGATGAGTTAGACGATTGGATAGTACTTCAGTGATTTTATCCATTATTTATATCTTTGTTCTTGGCAATCTTTGTGGGATTGAAAGTCAATTTGGTTTCAAAGTTCTTATGCAGCTCAGAGCGCAAAAAATGAATTTATTACTAGCTTAGAATATGGTATCGTATATGTTAATATGTATAAACATTAATATTGCCTTTAATATCACAGCCAATCGATCCGCAATGCCCGCCGGAATAGAATATAATAGAATTTGGCAGAAATAAGTATCCTAGGTAATTCATCACCCAATTCTCCCGCCCATCAGTAGCCTTCGTTGTTGCCATAGTAGACGTAGTCGTAACACCAATCCTTGACGCTATCATCATTGTTGCAGCACATCGGATAGATGATCTCCGATTTGGTTACCTTGGCGCACCGCATACATAGTTCCATTGTTGCCTGATTCATTTCGCACTGCTGCACCTTGCGAATGGTCTCGGGCGTTAGATTGCCGGGATACTCGCTGGGATCCACCAGCAGCTTGGCCTCTGGCTCATCGACCTCGGCATCCGCATCCGTATGGGCATCGACAGTGGAGGGTCTGCAATTGGCGCCCCTTGAGAGACACGCGACCAGAAGCAGCGCCACAGCCAGCAGTATCATCAGCTTGCTTTCGAACTTCTGAAAAGCAGAGACAACCCACTTGATTAGCTATTAACTAGCGAATGTCGAAATTAAGATAAAAAAAAATAAATAAAGAATTAAGTCAGCTGAGGACGGCGTCCAATCATGTGACACGGTTAAAAGTTCTGTGCATGACACAGCCATTGACCCTATTTAGAAATTTGCCGTGATTTATGAAATACTCGTTTATAAACTGGGACAGGCGCTTCTTTCTGGTTCAGGTTAGTTTTGACAAATAACATCATAAATGTCCACTTCAGTCTAAATTTCAACAAGAAGAATTAAGAATCAAGAAAGTTCCCCCTCGGATTATAATCCGCTTTCGACTGAATCCTTTCAGAAACTGTTAACTCGAAAAGCAGTTGTTGTTGCTGTTTGTGTAACTCATGTTCTGCATTTCTCACGATTTCATTGAGAATAATTTTCTAAGTGTTTAATGCTTTTGAATTCCCATCAATCGATATGTATTCACATTGCATTGTCTGTACTCACTTCTTGAACCATTCTGAGTGTTAATACTAAATGGACCCGCGATTGATTAATATATGATTTGACAAGTAGACGAACGAGGACGTTGACAGTTCGTTCCTATTTTTTATTTATTTTTGTATTATTATTATATTTCTTGCTGTGCAAGTTGATAGCAGAGCCGGCAGCAACTGGAAGTCACTCTTGATAGCGCCTAACATTTTATACCACCAAACATTGCCTTGGGTCAGCACTTCGGCTCTACAAGTAGTTTCGGCTCTCGGCAATCGGCGATCGGCCCTGATGCTTCGGGTATCGGCATCGGCATCGGCATCGACATCGGCATCTTCATCGGGCATTGGTCGGTGCTAAAGATCGTTGCTGATAACGCTCTCAATACTCGAATTGCGAATGACCAAAAATGTGATTTACCCATAACCGAGCACTAATTGAGTATTAAGTAAGACTATTGAATACCCTAGTCGCTCAAATAATCTGGATCTGGATCTGTTTAATAAATATAAAAGATAATAATAATAATAACATAAACATGTGCTCCTTATTGACCCTCAGATACAAATCACTGTAAACATATCAATTTAAATATAAGCATCAAATACTACACTTCCAAGCCGAAGGCCTTAGCAGCCAGCGCCTAAGTCATAAGTTAGTGTTAAGTTTAACTTTAACAGATACTATAAGAACTATACCCCGCAAATTTAATACGTAGATATCTCTATACCACACTCAGATCATGATGATAATTTCTAAACGTATTAGAGCATGTACTTTACTGTGAAACAGGGTAGCTTATAGTTCAGCTGCCTTTCCTTTTTCTGAACTCTGGCTAAGACAGCAAAGGATAGGCCTACTTCTCTAAGGGGCTGATCTCCACAATCTCCACAATCCGTTTTACAGCCTCTAGAAAATAGTATATCACTGTAAACTGTTGTCACAAGTTCATAAAATTGAATTCCAAGTAATTTCTATTATTTATTCTTTTTGGTAAAATGCAGACTTGTGGCGTTGGTTTTGGAGTATTGATGAGGAGATCTTCAAGTTGCCTGATGGTATACAGATCGAATGGCTTTCTCCAAGGCGCATGCATCAACTGGAACCGGAAAAGTGTGCGCAACTACAAGGTGACTGTGGTGGGTGCGTCGGGTGGGATTGGCCAGCCATTGAGCCTGTTGCTGAAGCAGAATCCCTTGATCTGTGAGCTGTCCTTGCATGACTTAACTGGCGTCAAAGGCGTCGCTATGGACATTTCGCACATGTGCACCAATGCGCAGGTGGAGAGCTTTGAGGGCAAGGAAGAGTCGACCTTGGTGGATTCGCTGCATGATTCGCATATTGTGGTGGTGCCAGCGGGAATGCCTCGCAAGCCGGGAATGGACCGGGCTGCGCTGTTAAGCGCCAATGGCAATGTGGCAATGGCTGTGGCGCGTGCTGTAAGCACTGCCTGTCCCAAGGCACTTGTCGCATTCATTACTAATCCCATCAACAGCGTGGTGCCCATTGCAGCCGAGTGCATGAAGTCTCTCGGTTCCTATGATCCCAATCGTTTATTCGGTGTCACAACTCTGGACGTGGTGCGTGCTCGCGCCTTTCTCGCTCAGCTCATGAGTGTTAATCCAGCCGAGGTGAACTTGCCGGTGATTGGTGGACATGCGGGCATCACCATATTACCAATTCTCTCTCAGTGCTGTCCCAAGTACAACGGCAAGCCAGACGAGGTGAAGGCTCTAATACATCGCATCCAGGAGGCCGGCACCGAGGTGGTCAAGGCCAAGGCGGGCACTGGTTCCGCCACCCTCTCCATGGCGTATGCGGCAGCTCACTTTGTCCACGCTTTGCTGCGTGGTCTAAACGGCGAACCAAATGTGGTCGAGTGTGCCTTCGTCGCCTCTGACGTCACTGAGTCTCCGTTCTTCGCAACGCCCCTGGAACTGGGTCCTAATGGTATCAAAACCAATCTCGGGCTGCCAGACATGAATTGTGATGAGCTGCAAAGTCTCGAGAAGATGATTCCAGAACTGAAGAAAAGCATTGAAGATGGAACCAAATATGCCAAACAAGCCAAAGACTCGAAGGAATCGAAACAGAAGTGCCCAGGATCCAAGAAATAGAAAGTCATCTCCATTGCCCGCAACAACTTGATTCAGTTCCCTCATTCATTCATCAATACATACATACATACATACTTACATACATACAAATATGCTGGAAATGGAAACACTTGAAACATCATCATGCTGATGCTGCTGCTGATGCTGCTGCTGATGCTGCTGCTGCTGCTGATGCTGCTGCTGCTGCTGTTGCAGTTGCTGCTGCTGTTGTAGTTGCTGCTGCTGATAAGGCTGAGGCGCCAACTGATTACAGCTGATGTCTATGTCGATGTCGATGCTGCGATCTATGGGATTCCGTTTCAATGCCAACCCGTCCACTTTTTTGTTTACTTCCGGCAACACAATAAGTTACAAAAAAAAAAAAAATAGAAATTCTCAATACCCGCACATAGATGGGAAGCGCACACAGTTCAGCCTTCCCTCAATTTTCCGCCTCTCAGATTACGTATGAAATTCTTAGAAATATTCACACCGAAAAAAACCCCAATTGCAGACTCATAGTTGATCAATTAGTGAATTGAAATTTATTGACAGACTTGTTTCAGATCTACGTAACTAGTTACATCATTATTGTAAATCATCAGAATTCCCATAAATTCCTGTAAATAAAAACTAATTTCTAAGAAAATATCTGTTTTAATTTATTCCACACAAAGTGCGGTAACAGCTCAGCTCAGCTCTTGACTTGGATATGGATCAAAATGCAATAAATGAAACACCCTGTTGTCAGCCAGACATACTTTCATGTGCAGTGTACTGGCATACACACTGCTTGCAGCATTATGCGGACACACTCTACTCTACCCTGCAAGCAGTGCAACTACTTTTCCTCTGCTTTCTATGACTCAAATGCCATTAAAGTTATCTTAATGAACTGGATCTGGATCACAAAATAACAATTCATTTGAGAAATTTCATTGTTATTTACTAATTCGTGCTCAAACACAACATTCAGTTATGTTATCAATTAAATTTGTTACATCTTTCTCACGCCTGGCACTGAACAGCAATAACAATCATGGCTCCTGCTCCTGCTGCACCAGAAGGGGCGTCAAGGTGGCCGTTGTGGGTGCTGCGGGGAGCGTTGGGCAACCGCTTTCATTGTTGCTGAAACAGAATCCGCAGATAACGACACTGGCACTCCAGGATAAAGTCGATGTTAAGGGTATAGCCACTGATCTGTCGCACATCTGCACATCCACAGTTGTGGAGGCCTACGACGAGCAGAGTCTAGCCAATGCGCTGGAGAATGCGGGTATTGTAGTTGTTTCCGTGGGGATGCCCCGCAAATCAGGCCTGACTCCGGATCAGCTGTTGCAAGCTAATGCCAAAGTGGCGAGAGTTGTGGCAAAAGAGATAAGCACATCTTGTCCGGATGCTTTCCTGGCCTTCATCACGAGTCCGGTTAACATAATTGTGCCCATTGTTGCAAAACAACTAATGGAGGATGACGTATATGACCCAAGGCGGCTCTTTGGCGTAACCACACTAGATGTGGTGCGCGCCAAGACCATTATTGGCGAGAGCATCGGGGTCGATCCACTGGAGGTAAGCGTTCCCGTGGTTGGCGGCCATGCTGGGGAGACAGCTCTGCCGCTTATCTCTCAATCTCAGCCTAAGTTCGATGGCAGTGCGGATGAGAGAGTGGAGGTAGTGCAACGTATACAAAATGCCGGTAGGGATGTTGTCCAGGCGAAGTCGGGCACTGGCTCCGCCACCCTCTCCATGGCCTATGCGGGAGCCAACTTTGTCAATTCCCTGCTCCGGGCCATTAACAATGAGAAGAATGTTATCGAATGCGCATATGTGCAGTCGGATGTATCGGAAGCCCAGTTTCTTGCCTCTCCCGTGTTACTCGGTCCAAAGGGCATTCAAGAAAATCTGGGACTTCCCGATTTAGATGAATTTGAGGAGGAAGCATTTCACCAATTAGTCAAGACACTCAATAAAGATATTGATCGGGGCCTTGAGATGCCATTGTGTTGACTCTGAGTCATCTAAATTTCACAGAATGTATATGCAAAACTTTATTAAATTATATGGATTATCTGATCCAATGGAATCCCGCTTAAGGTCTTGTCTATTTATTTATATACATCACATCTACATTGTGCAATGTACATCTGTCTATATGCACTCCACATGTGCATGTCTATATTTGAAGACCCACTTTTAATATTACTTGGAACAAACAAACAATGTGAGTATTACCTATTACTCTAGAACACTGATAAGTTAATCATCATTGTTTTGATTCATCATCATCGTTCTTCATGCTTAATTCAAGTTAAAGCTTTATTAAATAGCTGACGTTATTAACTGTACAAAGTAAGCAAATAACTCCTATATTATCTGAAGGCTAAGGCTCCCCTTTACATTGATTTGTTCGTGCCAATTAAGCCAAACCAAATTATCCTTTTTAATTATTTAATTTCTTAATTAATTAATTATAACGAATTAATAACCGAATGCATTTTCTGCATTGATGTACTTCAAATCATTGGTAATTGTGAAGCAGTTTGATCTTAATAGCAGAAACAGAGGATACACATGAAGTGAAAGAAAGCAGTGCGAGCAGCGTGATGCTTGCAACGCATCTAGACTTCTCTGCAAGCAGTGCACTTTTGAATGTGTGATCAAGTCCCTGGGAGAGGCAATGCTTTATTATACAAGGTGACAAAAATGAACAAGGACTCTTAATTTGTTGAACTATATTTCAGGAAAAAACAATACGGATAGGATTAATGCAGGTCATAGAGTTTGTACTCAGCCAGTTTCCAAGTGATTTCCCTAGCAGCCAAACAGGGATTAAAAAATGGGTTTTGCAATTATCGACAATGGAAAACTTCTTGATTAAATAGAGGCACAAATTTCTCACCAAACTTTAAACTTTGAGCAGCATGTGAGGTTTGAGTGATTTGAGTTCTTGTTTTTGCTTATTTTGGAATGACGCACGATTTGCTCTGGTCTTCAGAGCAACATTTCACAATGAGACTTTACTTTTTCTTGTTTTTTGATTATTCCGTGTTCAGGAATGTTCAGGACAACTTGTCAATGACCTTTCCTTACCGAAAAACTTGCCTTTGCTTGCCATTCTAACGTGTACTCTCTGATTTATCGATATAAAGACGATAAATTAATATAGGATATAAGAAAACTCGAAATAAGAGATTTAAACTAAAATTGGTCAGAATTATTGTTTTTCAAAGCCAAGATAAGATCGTTAATAGAGATAATACATTTTTACTTTTCTTAAACTATAAATAATTTATAGATCATTTTAAGCAAATGGACTGATAAATCGATGAAATATTGCTCCCGTTAATAATTTAAACAATAATCATTTATCACTTCCTATTCTCTTCTTCCCAATCATAAGCTCGATCAAGTAAAGCAAAGACCATGTGGTTGTACCGCTTTCGGCTTCGCCAGTACCGTATGATAAGGCTTGTATGGCTTATTGCTTGACAGGTGTATCACCTGAAGCATGGCCCCGTTTGAAACAAATCATGCTAGACTGTTCACTTAATACCTAGAAAATCAGATTGTTCAATCGGAAGGCAGACGGGGGACCCTGTCATACTCAGATGTCGGAGTGTTGAAGTGATACAAAGATTAAAAAGTAGTAATAACAATGAAAACAATGCTTTTGCCCCCCTTGACAATGAACTTTGAGCGATAGATTATCGAGAGCCTCAGTCGCTGGGGTATTTTGGACACGTCGCTCTAATTAGTCCATTCATATTATTTTTAATTTAAATTGCTTTGGGTCAGGGGGAACAGGCTTAATGCTCGACCAAAACATATTTCTGTTATCATATCATTCACTTGTCTGGATCGTAAATCCAGGGAGCGATTGTGCGATGTTTGCGATTATGCGATCATCCAAATGAAACAGATGTTGCTTCTAGGCACACTTCAGTTAGCTGATAGATGATATATTTATGAACTGGTTGGGTAAGCTCCCTCCCTCGGACGGTTGCTAAGCCACATTGATATACGGAAACAGTACTGCTATTTTTAGAGAACTTAATATTATTATTATTCTTATTCTTATGCTCAATATTGTTGTTCTGGCGCGTCTGGGGTTATTAATACGCCTATATGTGGAATGTTTACTCCGCTGTTCCTTATCAGAGTCCGAGAGTTGAGCTGGGTCGTTAGCTGTTGTTTGTGGTTTGTTGTTTCTTGTCTGCCTCGGATGAGTAATTTCATCAGCCAAAATATCATCTGTTCCAATGACCAATGTACCTGACCCTGACCCTGATTTCTCGAATTACTCTTATACGGCTGTATCCAAGTGTAGGCGGGTTAGAAATGTTAATATTTTTCAAATTTGTTTGCCTAATATGATATTAATTCAAGTCAATAACGCTTATAAATGTGTGCGTGACCAAAATGTTCCCAATAGAGATCCGTAATGCAGATCGGGAACTTGATACGATGTCTGAACAGGTCTTTTGCGTTTTGAAATTTCACCCACGTCTGGTGATAATGAGAGTATAATTTATGTTCTTATGTACTTGCATTAGACTGTCCACATTAAAGGTTAATGATTTCACAAGCAATGCATCTATCTGTCTATATCTATCTATTTCGTATCTATTAATGACATAAACCATTTATCTAATTCTATCTATTTCTATACATATTTATGACATAAGTTTTATATCTATATCTATCTATCTATTATTCCAAATTAATTCAATATCTAATAATTAACATTATTCTGCAAAAATATTTTCAGTATTCATTGAATGCAAATCAATTAATCAATTGAGTTAGCAAATACAAATACTAGAGTACTTGGAGTTCATTTAGTATAAGTTAGAGTATAAGTATCTGTATATTCGCAGTATCATATTTTTCCACCGCAGAGCTTTTGTTTATTTAGACACAAATTAACGATATTTGGAAAAAGCTTTTGGTGTGAATCATTTGCGCTTTTCTTAGTAGCCGTTACATATTGATTGTTATTGATTTTTGAAATCGTGTCAATGTAACGATAATATTGTAACAAAGAGGTATAAAAAACTTGTCATGGTCATGGAACAGCCTTAAAGTGTGTCAACTAATTTCGCAATTGTAATATTCTTACAGATTGCTTCAGATATATTAATTTATTTTTGTAAATTTAAAACGCTTATTAGGTGACACAATATCAGTAAGATATGAAAATGTAATCTTAACATGCACTTTAACATTTAATGTAAAGTTCAAATTTTGATTCCAACATGTTATGTTAATGTTATAGCTGTGAATATATTGTGATCTATAATCTTATGTTCTCCTCCTGCATTCGTAACAAATGGAATGCAAAAAAGTTCTAACGGTTGAGCTGAGTTCATGTGACGATGAAATTATAATTACTCGATTGGCAAAGTTTACATAGAAATATGATAGAAATTGTGTTATTTGAGTTAAATGCATACAAACATATATATGTGACACAGCATTGGAGACACGTTAAATAAGAGTTGATTGTGCATCGTAAAAGGAGTTCATTAGTTTTGGATTGTGCAGGTCGGAAACAAAACAAAGATGCGTAAAATAAAAAGTATCAATGGAAATTCGGACAGAGCAGCAGCTGCGATGCACATGCGCGCCATGCACTTATTTGCGTCACAGACAGAGATGGCGACACGATAGTGATTCATATAGAGACAGAGACAGAGTTAGAGAAGTAAACATTCGCGCAGAAGTTGATTGCTAATTCAACTGTTGAACAGTTTACCTGCATGCTTGGTATTTCTGTACAGATGCAATGGAGTCGAAAATTTAATAACAAAAGAGAAGAGAAGAGAAGAGAAGCAGTACCATCAGCAACGGCAACAGCTGTGCCGCAAGACAATTGTATGGAACGGCATCGTCGTCAACAGCTGCAACTTCCAAGTGTTGAAAACAACAAAAGAAGAACGACAACAAAAGAGCGAGGCAGTAGCATTCACGAACTATGTATGTTGTTAACTGAAGGTAAGGCTAAGAGCGATGATTAAGAGAGAATGCGAGAGCGGTCGTAATAGGGGCCGCCAGTTGCCAGCTCATTTGAGCAAAACAGCGAGTTAACAGTGACACTCTGTTAACATACTTGAATTCTCTTTGCTTTTGCCTTGGCGTCCAAACAGAATTCAATTGTATTGAAACCTCTGCGTTGAACGGACGTAAACTCAAAAATCTCTCTGATTCGAAAACGTCGACATCGAGAACGGCGTCTGGTAAAATCGTGTTAAACAAAAATAGCAGCAGAATAATAAAATAAAAACAGATAAATATATATATTTGTACATATGTACAAAAGCTATTATATCGACTTTAAAAGGAAGATATAACAAGAAAAAAGTGCGTTGGCACTAAAATGACATAAAATTATCAAGAGTGCAGAATCATAATTAAATAAATATAATTTATGCGCAAATTTAATAATCCCACGGCTGGACCTGGAATCCTAATCAAGAAAACAAAACAAAAGAACAATAAACGCAACCTGTAGCTCCAACGGCGACTTCGGCAGCGACGGCAACTGCGACGTCAACGACAGCAGCTCAGCTGGCGCTTTGTACGTTTTCGGTTTCGGTTTTGGAATTGGATTTTGTGTTTTGTGATTTTTTTATTTATTTGTTCGTAACGCGGAAGTACAAAAAACCAATGCAATTACATTAAATCGGCGAACAGAAACAACAAAACAAACAGCTTTTATTTTTTAACAAGGAATCCTGTGGATTAAAAAAGAGCTTTTCCTTTTGACATGTGGTGGTGCATTGTGGATGTGCCGAACGGCACCCAACAGGCTGTCGAATTGGATTCCAAAGCGATTGGACAAGAATGCCTCGAAAAGGTGAGCAAAAGTCTCCTCTACTACATATTTGCCTTCTTTGACTGCAAAGCCAAATTGGCGTAAACAACAAGCGCCACATTTGAATTGCAGATGAAAACAACAAATACAGACATTGAACCCAATACTGAAAATGTGTTCTTCTGCATTCCATTTAGTTTTCTGTTTAAGCTTCAGTTTTAGTTCAAATAGACAAATATAGATATATTATTCTACAGTTTTCACATCATTTTTTTGAGGTTAGGTTATTGCTGGCGCCTAAGTTGAATGTAAAAGTATTTGAAGTATTTTATTGCAGTACCTGAAGTGTATTGAGTTTATAGAATCTTAGAGCATTATCAAGCATAAGTTCTATCATTCTTAAACTTATAGAGTTCTATCTAATAGATTTTCTTTTTTTTTAATTTGAAATTGATTTTGACATTGTTTTCTTATCAGTTGTTGTTTTCGCGATGTTTTTTTTTTTTTGCTCTAATTCGTTTTAAATGGCAAGTTATGCCCTTGACAGCCGATGTGTTGTTGTGCCCCCCGCATGGAGTTTATGAAGCCTTATCGCCTGCGGAATCGAGGGCAAGGCGACAAGGTGTACTGCGCATATGGCAGAGTCCAGTTAAGATTACGAGTATTGTAAGCGGTTAATATATGGTTGTAACATATATGTACTCGTAGATGTACTTACATTGTACCTTGTACTAACTAGTAGTAGTCATCCACACATTGCAACAGTTCAATGTCCAAGTGCTGGGACCCCACTTGAGACATTGAAAGCAAACACTTGAGAGCCGCTGCTTCTGTTACCGGGTCCATACGCAAAAGCCAGGTGGGTGGACAGCTCATCTTCTCGTCTCCGCCTTCCCCCTGAACTTTGTTTCAGATTACGAGCAAATTCGGCAATTCGACTTGTTTGCTAGCCTAATTAAGTCTCAAGCTGTATTTGTGTTTGCCCGTCCCCAATAATGGGTTTCATTTTTGTGTTTGTGTTGCCATTCTCTCTCTCTCTCTCTCTCTTTCGCTCTCTCCCTCTTTCCTCATTGTGTCTCTGTCTCAGTCTCAGTCTCAGTCTCAGTCTCAGTCTCTTTCGCTGTTCGTGTGCAATCTAATCAGACAAAGTTATCAAAGACTCGCACATTTAACGAGTATAGTAAAAGTATGTGTTATATACAAATCTACAAATATAAAAGTATACACGAACTACTCTCGTTGCGTTTCCAAGTTTCTTATCGCCGCCCAAGTTGAAAGCTAGGCGACAACAGTAAATACTGTTCCTTCTATTCGAGCTAATGGCACTTTGCTATATCTTATCATTTATCTAAGCCTCCTATCAACATCCAAAGGTTGAGAGCAAACTAAGCGACATTTAAGAGATAAGCAGATATGGAATATAAAGTTTTAGATCTTACTACATATCAAAAGAGTTCACTCTTAACGTTATTCTACCAAAGTAAGAAAGTAATGTTGCATTTGAAAAATATTGTTAAAAATACATAATTACTCATTCTACATTATATAGAGGGAGATCCCCTACAAGAAAACTGGTTGTTTTATATTTCTTTATGTCTTCAATTGAATTGCATGATTCCAGCTTAATAAATATGATCAAAATACTAAACCTACTTTACCTTACCTCACCTGTCCTGGCACTGAAATCAGTAAAAGTTACTTCCACTATGGAAAACTGTCAAGGGAAATTGCGAATGTATATTCACTGATGAGTATTATTGAATCGATTCGCATTAAAGTGAGTTATTCATATGGCCATTCAATGTGATTTAAAGGCCTTTGTCTTTGTCACGACCATTTGCCGCATTAATATAGTTAATATTTAATCAGCAATTTCGACTTGATGGGACGTCAGATGCGTCATCAAAGAGATTTTTGGATGTGATTAGTATTTGAATGCCACTTCCACTTCGAGTTCGAGTTCTAGGTTGCGGCTTATCAGCGAAGGCTCAAGGCGATGACGAAGTTCTTGTAATAATGATAACAGCGAGAGTGTTATGACTATGCCAATTTATGGCATCATCACAGCAAAGGTCTCGCCCCAACTCCCCGCTGACTGATAGGTGATTATGAAAATCTGGTAATTGAATTACACAAGTCTATTTTTAATTAATTTTCCAGTCATTTTGAATGTGCACACAATATCTGCAAAACACTTCACAGGCAATTAACTTCCCTTCTTAAGTGTTTGTCACTCAACGAGGCTACGCAGACAGTGTGTGTGAAACAGAGAGACAGAGAGAGAGAGAGAGAGAGAGAGAGAGAGAGAGAGAGAGGATGAGCAGGAGGAGTGATGGATTCATATGTAGTTCATGTGTTTTTCATAAACGACTCTTGCCAATTAAAACGTAATAAAATAAACTCTCATGATTGAATGGAAATGCAATTGCTTTTTCAATGTATTTGCAGATCCTTTGAAAATAGTAATAACAAGAAGCATTTGCTTAAATTATTATCTTATCAAGATTGCCCAATGCAATGAAGCTTCATACAAATAATTTCATGTCCAGAAAGTTCTAATAGATCTGTAACAATATTAAGTATACTTGATTAGCAATTTCTATTTTGAGTACTCAATCTTATATACATAATACTTGTAGTTATCGCCTTTACTTTGCTTGTTTATCGATATGTTATTGAATTATACAATATTTGAACTTTACATAAGAATAATCAGAGTCATTGTGCAGATAAAGCTGCTGAACTCTTATTCATCGAAACCGATTTCGTTAAGTGCGTGAGAGCGCATCTAGTAGAGCGCTCTCTTTTAACGAAACTCATTCGGTGTGTGCACATACGTTATATTCGCAATGTTAGACAGACGGGTGCTCAACAATAACAATAACAACAACAAGACTTAGGCTTAGGGCTCGGCTCGACCTACAGGCAATGACTTGAACGGGATCGCGATTGAACTATGCACTGGCGATAAGTGTAATCACCTGGCAACGACTTTGACATTGCATAATTTTGTTTGTAAATGAACAGCGACGCTTATCGCTGTTGGGTATTGAACCCGATTGCTGGTTGCAGGGACATTTGAATTTATATTTGAGTTACATGTAAAGCGGATTGTGACGTCAACGGGTCGTCGTATTGCACTTTTTTTTTAGTTTTTAGTTTTTAGTTTTCAGTTTGCATGTCAAAGGCAAATTACAAGTATGTTCGTTACGGGGATTCAATCCAAATGCAGTCAGAAGTCAGCCGGGGCCAGAGTTCCGTTTCGTGTCGTAATAGCAAACGTTTGCCAAGAGAGGAGAATGGAATGGGATGGCATGGGATGGGTAGCATTGTGGGTGGATCATTGGGGAGGGCACGGTAGAAGTGAATGGTAGTACTATGGGCCACATGCAACAGTTTTCGCGAGTTGTTCAAAATGAGTTTTGTTAATTACTTGTTACTTGCGGTTACCGTGGAATATGCCCAAGTGCATTGCTGTGCTGCATTGTTGTATTTCATCACAATGAGAAGTGAAATCTGATTTGTTAAGTGCTTCTGTGCACATCTACTTAAACTACCCACTGTACGACAGCCAATTAAAGTTTACGGTTTCGAGGGGGTACTTGTTCCGAGAACTATAACTGTTATCGAACTCAAGTTGTATCCACCGAAAAGGTACAAAGTCCATGCAAACTGCACCTTTGCACTGCATTGCACATGCATTTGTCACTCGAGAGAAGTGTGATAATTGCATAGACTCGGTTTCAGATGAAATATGTATCTTGATAGTACTAATTCCTTTTACTTGTCTTGTCCCTGTCCACTGACGTCAATCTATTGAATAACAATGTTATCATTGTGTTATGCCAGTGTAACTTATATTTTAATTAGTCTAGACCTTGAGATTTGTTGCGCAGTGTAAGCTGTCAGGATATAGTTGCAAGATTGAAGCAAGATTGAAGCAGCTTCCATATGGTTGAGATTTAGTCACTATGAAGTGTGGGATTAGAGGGTGGCTCAAGTGCGTGGCAACAATTGAAAGACGATGAGCGAGGGGAGGGACGGTGGAGGCGCCGCTGTGTTGCAAGAGTCTTAGTACTGATGAGCCATCTCAAGTGGCTAGCCAGCAAGCGGGTCAAGTGCAACAGCAGCAGACCAATTTACCAGGTTACAACAAGGCATGCGGCATGCGGCATGTGGCAGGCGGCGTCTTTTGCCTGCAGATACAACAAGTCCTCATGCATAGTTTGTGATTGCAATTTAGCTTGGCACATGGCAGCCAAAGAAATGTATCTGATGGATATACGCCCTCTTTAAATGAATCAACATGTATGTATTTGTGCATGATTAAAAATAAACAAATGGCTAAAACAAGCATATTTGTATGTATTTACGAATTCAAAATGTGTATCATTAGCTTAACCAGCAGCCAACAAGTTCAAACAACAACATTGAGTATATTCGGCCTTTGTATTTATCGCTCGCTCTGTGGACGGGCTCGGGCCTCTGATAAGCAAACTGAAATTTCTTAATGCTCGATTCCGACAACTGTCAACAACTGTCAGTAACAGCAACAGCAACAATCCGAACAGAAGAACAGAACAGAAACGAAGAGAAACACACAGCAAAACAGGCAGCTAAAGATATCAACGCAATCAAAGCGTAAATGATAAATAATCGTAAATAATTTCGTTGTTTTAATTCGTGAGACGCAATTTTTTTGTAGCTTTGCTTGTTGCTTTTTTGTTTTTTGATATCAGTTCCTTACTCAGCAGATGTCAAAATTATTAATTATTTCTGTAAATAAATTTTCGACTGTTTCTCTCTCTCTCACTCTCACACTCACGTTATCCCTTGACTAACATTGAGAGCAAACATTTTCAATCAATTACTTAAAACTTTTCAAATACTCATTACAGGAGCATAAAACTTTGTTAAGCAACTCAATTTGTGTTGCAATATTCGCAGTTTGCCCACACTCCGATACCCTTGCAGAAGCTAAATGCTATACATCGATAGCTGGCAGAATAATTATTATTATTATTAGCAATTACTAATAAACAATTGCAATCATCCATTTTAAATACAACAACTGTGCATTATTATTGTCATTATTATTATATTCATATTTGGACATATCAACGAAAGAGTATTCAAGCTTTAACCTACCAATAATAGTTATTTTTTCTTTTTTATTATTTTTTTTTATTTTACTTTTTTTTTTTGCTGTTGCCTGGCTTTTATCACATTTCTTTTTGTTCGCCTTCTCTTATACATAAGCATATATATATATATATATATATATATGTGTGTGTGTGTGTGTGTGTGTGTGCTTCTTTTGTGCCTTGAAGGTGTTATTGTTATTGTGCCAAGCCCCAGACCAGAAATATTTAAAACGCAAAAAGCAACAAACGAGATTTACCTATAATTTCGCATGTTTTCCTCGGATATTTTATCTTTTTTTTTGCTTTGTTTGTCAGGGTTCGTTTGACAAACTGTGTCCACATGTGCGTTTATATCTGTATCTGTATCTGCATCTGTATCTGTATCTGCATCTGTATATGTATTTGTATCTTTAGCTTTTGCTGTAGTCTGTCTGCTCTGCTTCGGCTGCTGTTGACAATTTGCAATTTGCCTTGGAAGTCAACAGTTATTAACAATTTAGGTAAACATCATATATTTCATATTCTATTTACACTCACGCAAATGTAATGTCAGCAGGCAATTCAAACTGCGCAGATGGTTTATATGGAGGAAAGCAGCCCTCCATGGTCACATTATACAGTCGAATTCGAAGGTCTCGCTCTCGTTCTATAGTGTATTTTATTCTGATATTAATTATTTAATACTCTCAAGTTGTTGGCTTTTATTTGTGTTCTTTTCGGATGTACACCCCATAAAAAAAGCTGAAGAATAAACAACCAACAAGTTTTGCCATAAATTTTAAACAGCGTTGAGCACTGCTCCCTTGTGTACGCACACACACACACACACACATACATTCGAGTATATAGTTGTAGATGTATTTAAATTATATATATTTATTCATATACTTATAATTTGAAAAAATTCGCTTCCATTTTTTCCGCACTTCACATCAAACTGCGCAATAGTAAAAAATAAAACCAAAACAATATTTATATTTCTCTTGTTGTTTATTTTTCTGTTTTTTGTTTAACAAGTTTTAGCAGTCATAAAATTTGTTATGCTTAAATTAATTTGCTGGCATTTCTCGTTGCAATAGTTATTGTTGTTGTTTGTTGTGTTGAAACATTACTGGGTTGTTTTGTGTGTTTGCCATTTAATTTGCATGCAGGCCACATCGAGATGATCTCTGATTCCTCCCCTGGGTCTGGATAAGCTAACGAATGAACTGAAATCCAAATATTCGAATCAAAATCCAGTTAGACTCTTAGCCAGGCCAGTTGGAGAGTCGGTGAATTGGTTTATGCATTTGCATTGATTGCCACAAGCAGAGCACAGCAAACTGCATGGGGCACCGCATTTTTCCATTTCCCACTGCATAATCGAATACACACACTCACACACACTCACACACACACTCACACTCATAAACACACACACACAGATACATATAGGCGACAGGCGAATCCAAAATAATTCTCCACAGAATTGTGCAGTTTTTCATTTACACAAGTAATTTAAATATTGCCCAAGATACGAAAATATCTATAATTAAATAGTCTCCTGCTGCTTCTACTCCCCCTCCATTCCGGCTACTGGTGAAATCAATTTTCCAAACAATTAAATCTGAACCCGCGGCAAGTAAATAGCATTAAAAGCATGAAAACTGCATCCATCGTCTTGCTAATTGGCGTTGGCCAATTTCAAAATTATTGCAACAACTGACGCAATGCTGCTACGCACAGCAAGTGTTGCAAGAGGCATGCCACAGCCAGCACTGCACTTGTCCCTAACCTCTTCTGCACTCACTCGCCCAGAGCTGTCTTTTTCATTGCAGCAATGTCATCTAACAACTGCGTTGTAGTTGTTGTTACTAATGTTTTTGTTACTGTTGCTGCTGTTGGGGCTTTGTCGGTCATGTGGAGTGCCCCAAAACCCTAATTTGTTAGCCCGAAAATGCAAAACGACCAGCTGGGAATACGGTCGGGCACAAGAGTAAAGGCATTGTGGCAGCAGGGTTGTCAAGTTGTTGGTTGGTCAAAAAAGTAGGAATTTGTAATGTATCGATTCAAATTTATTTGTACTTATTGAATATAAGAATAAACAAATCGAATTAAATCTATTACAACCGAATACTTTTCTGAAAAGAAGGATTTTAGTTTTGTTACTAGCGACTCTGGCAACTCTACATTGCTTTGCCAATCCTGGCTGAAGGCAATTCGTTTGTGCGTGCACCTTGAACACCTGCACCTGCAGTTGCTCTTCGAACTACAGAGGGGGTACAGACCCCCATTTGGCACACCCATGGCAAGTGTCTGCGTGTTTAGTGCGTGTCCTTGCCAAGGCAGAGTACAATTTATGTTTACACCCTGAATATATCTGGGAAATCGCTTCAAGGAGGCGCCGCCGTTCGCGTCCAATCAAAAGGAAATTAAGTCTATTCGCGTGCCGCAGACAGAATGAGCAGACACATCGAGTGGCGCCTCTAGGTGGGTGGCTATATGTGCCGAAGGCGTAGGGGGAGAGGGGAGGATTGTCAGTTTCGCTTTGTAATGAACTCGGCCTCGAATCACGTCACGTGCGCGAATCTAAATCCCGCTTAGTCAGTTCTTAAGGCGCTCGATATCGATTTAATTGCTCAAGCCAAACAACTGAACTGGGTCCAGACCCCATCGCCACCAGTGGTGGCTAATGACTAATTAGCCATGACTATGTGGGCGACAATGCCACATTTGGACAACGACAATACGATCTTAAGAGCCGCGTTAATCCAGCGACAATGACGACAATGTTCCCAATCCCAACCCAAGGCACCCAATGCAACCTAGAGGAGACAAGGCAGCTGCTGTTTGGCACTGGGCACTAGGAGGCTTTTAAGCCGACACTTAATGCAATTACCGCTCACTGTGCAACTGTAGCACACTCTCTCACAGTGGTACCAGCCCTATGGGAAATGTCACTGATAAGTTGTTGTACATACTTCTAACTTTAAGTAACAATCCTTGTCGAATTAAAATAAATCAGCTAAAAATAGTTTTCAGTAAGATATGTATATCTAATTGGGGATATAGTGTCTATTCTATGTAGTTGTGTACCAGTGTGCATGGCCAGTGAATGGGGATAGACTGGAAGTCTGGCAGGCAGGCAGACTGACAAACTGGCAGCTGCCACTTGGCCGTAATACTTTTATGATGATGCCCAGAGCCCTGGCAAAAATGTGGCAGCAGCAGGAGCAGCAGCTATAGGAGAATCAATGCTGCTAGTGTTGTTGCTGGCTACGCTGGCCAATGATAATACCATTTGGGCTAGGTGGGCATCTACGAGTATTCGTACTCTTGTGCTCATATCCGTAGCCATTGTTCCTAGCTTGGCTTGGTATGGCTTGTCTTGTCGTATTTGTATTATATCCTTGAACTGCTTTTGGTGCCGTTGCAGCCGGCAAAGAAGAAACGGCAAAACCATAGAAACCTGACGGGGCACAACACCAACAACAAAGCCTCAACGGAAGCATGGCTGAGCCCTTCCCTCCCCGTACTACCTAGAAGAACCAAGCAAACATCGCTTAGAACAATAATAAACCATAAAAGAGGCGTCTGCTTTAAAAAATTCTACAGGCCAAAAGCAACAACAACAAAAAAAATTATCAAAGACCATAGAATTTGTGGTTGAGTTTAGTTTGTGGTTGGGTTGGGTTGGTTGGGTTGGTTGGGCTGGTGATAGCTCGGGAATCCGGCGAAAACAATAAATTGCGTGAAAATGAAGCCAAAAACCACGAAACGACAACCACAACAACCAAGAACTATAAGAATGCATTAAATGCTTTGTTATTGTTGTTATGTCGAATTCCAAAAAACCAACAACAGCACCAGCAGCGCCAACAACTACAATCACCTGTCCCTCTTCAACCACAGTGTCAGCACCAGCATAAGCATAACCCTTACCTTCCACATTCTAACCGTACTCACCTTCCACACATCTCGTTCTCTCCCTCACTCTGTAGCACTCTCAGCCCACACTCGCTCCTCCTTCTTACGGCTGTGAGTGCCATTTTGATGTGTCTCTAATGGCAGCGCTTTTATTTCGCTTTTATATATCGGCAATGGCAGTGGCTTTTATTGTTTTTCATGTGGTTTTTCAGTTTTTCAGTTTTTCCTTTTTATATACATATATATGTGTGTATGCAGCAATATGCATACGGTTTACAATACTCTGTGCACCCAATGTGCCTTTATTCCTAAACGAGTATACAGTTGATATAGCGCATTTTTGCTGAAAATACAAAAGCAAACAAGGCAACGGAAATACTGATGGCCCGGCGATAAGAACCCAATTTTAGCTCAAATCCATTGGGGGTTGCTGTGTAACTAGGATTATATAACTACAATTTACATGTAGTTCTTCTTTTCAATTGCAATCTGCATGAAGATTTAAAAGTGCCAGTCAACTGCTAATACCAATGAACGACAGTTTTCGATAAGTTATCGGCATCTTACGACGCCATAACCTGAATAATGCTAACATCATTTTCAATTAACACCAAGCAAACACACACACACGCGCACACTTGTGTAAGAATAAGTAAATCAGTCATATATTAAATTAAATAGCGATGATCAGTATTTTCGATTAGCCATAACCTGAATAATACCAATAACACTATTTTCAATTAGCACCAAGCACACACACATTCTTGTAAAAGAATGAGAAAATAATTAGGAGCTAAATGCCTACGGCAGCTTTAAAGCATTTGCATTGTTTGGCTTTTCCGAGATTTTTCCTTTTGTCATTCCCACAACAATTGAAGCTAATGCCCATTTAATTGGTACTCTTTTAGGGACTTACCCTGCTTTTCCTCTGCCATTCAAAATTAATTAAATGCGAAATTTTAATTATCGTTAATGTGACATAAAAGTAAACTATTGAGATGTTTACGAGAAAATACTTGGACTGTTTGTGTTTACAAGATTAACACTTCCAGGTTTAAGTATGCAAATTAAGGAAGGCTATTGTTGACAATTGTAAATATTAGTGCAAAAGCTGAACGTTTATGTGCATTATTTATAAACTTGAATACAAGTTTGCTGACTTACAAACTCAATTCAATGCAAAGTACAAGCTCGAGGACTTTGGAGCATTGATAGTTTGATAGGTCGTATTCAAAATAAAGGCTTTTGGGGACGAATCTATTACGTTTTTCAGGGAATTCTAAATATTTGTTGAATTTACTTTGCATCTGTGCGAAAGAGATGCATATTCAAATGCTTATCACACCCATTAACTCACTGTGAGGGTCAAGTATTTATTTTTTATAGTATTTTTTAGTACTTGTTTTGCTTAACTGAATGGGAATGGTATTTAAAAGGTTCCGCACTTGCTGCTGACTTCTACATTCGCACATTTCTACATTTTTAACGAAGTGAAAATTGCCATTTGGCTCATATGGGGAAAGGGGAATGTGGTTTGGGGAGTTAAGGTCGAAGTCCACACAGCGACCTCTTTGGTGCGAAGGGTGGGGGGTTGGTAAATTGTGTTGACTTTGGCTTTTCAGGCATCATTAACTGCAATGACCAAGTCATTTGAATAGCTTGCAGCATGCAAGTGACGGACAGGCTGTCGCGGGTAGTCGCAGGGGTTGTAGTGGGCGGGACAAGCGCGGCTTCCGATATAGTAGCCACCAAGCGATCCAATGGAAACAAGGTCGAGCACAATTACCGCTGGTATATAATGAGAGTCGTGCACGAAAAGTGCAAATACCTGGCCACAGTTAGGATTTGTATTTTACGACGTATTATTACTGCGCTTGGCTCTGTTTGCCTATCAAATTCAAAATGATCAGGTGCAAACATGAATTGCTTCGGGCATGGGGAGGGGCAGTAGGGCAGGCATAGCCTGGGGAAGCTAAAAAACGGAGCAGAAAATCAATAGAGGGCAGACGGCACGGCACCTTTCAACAGGCGTCCAAATTCAGCAGCAGATAGAGATACAGATACAAATTCACCTTGAAGATACGGATACAGCTGCAGATACAGGTACAGCTACAGCTACAAAGCTGAATATGCGAGTATGTGTGAATATGTGTATGTGTGTATGTGTTTGTATTTGATAACTTAATTGAAATACATTGGAGTGTAGTTCTGGGGCAGAGCCAAAAAGTTGTCTTGTGGCCTGCGCTCTGGCATGTGAATTTATGGGTAAACAAGTGAGTTGGCCACGGTCAAGAGGCTGCAGCAGCAGTAGCAGCATCAGCAACAACAGAAACTGGATAAATCATCAGCCACAGCGGCAGCTGCGTTGCAATCTAACAGATACGCCTATAAAAATATCCTATAGATACTTTTAGTGCCCTGTCGTGGGCGATTCAACGCCAAAAAACTTTCGTTTATAGGCTTGTACTCACCCCCCTGCATCCCAATGCCACTAATATCCACCACTTTGTATTTATTTTTTCCCCCATTTTTGGCATAAGTGCTTCGTGCTACTTTGCCAAATTAGGAGGAAAATAGAGATGGGATCGGAGGAGAGCTGAGCGCTAGAACGATTTGCATTTGCCGCCAGCATTTTATCTGCAATTTCGAGTGTCACAACAATTTTGGAAGCGCGCCATCAGCCAAATCGGCTAAGCCGCTGCCTCCCACATTCTACATTCCACATGCCACATGCCACATCCCACACAATACCCACACAATCTCGAGACACATAATATTTAGCAGACCTTGTCCTATTCATTGGGGTAACAAGGATACGTTAGCTACAACTATCACCGATAAGGCTTGACAGGTTCTATAACAATTCAATGGTAATTTCAATTTCTTTTAAAGTTAGTATAACATCAAATTATACTCAACGATCCTTCGAAAGTTGTAGTAGATTTACAATTCTCTTTCATGACGCACTCTGTTCTGCTGACCAAGATGTATAGATGACTATTTACAGAGTAACTGTCAGTCGCCGTAGACAGCTTGCCGACTTGTTTTTTATTTTTTAGTAGTATTTGCATGCTTTGCCAAAAGTGCAGCATAATAATACTTACCATCCGATTGTGCATCTTTGACTATGACAAGAATTCACTAACATCGTTGCCAGCCAACCTTTGGCGACCGTCTGCAAGTAATATTGTACGAGTACTCGTATTTGTTGTTTCTGGCCATCTTTACGTTTCGTTTTCATTTGGCTTAGAGCTGGCGCCTCAAGACCGTGACCTCTGATTTACAAGTAACTCTGACTACGAGTATCTCCATCCATCCACACAAATCATCGCACAAATGTGTGTTTGCATTTTGGAACTGGGATCTGTGCACTTGACAAACCTACATTTGTGGCACATACATCCACATGTACATGTACATTTGCATGTGAGTATGTATGCGTGTGGCACATTTGCGAAGTTTTGCGCATTTCATTTAGGCAGACGAAAATGTAATTTATTGTGGTCCACAATCTGATCATGATGTGATTTTAAGCAACAAAAGTGTGTGGAAAACAAAAATGAAGCAAGAAAATACTTTTAAGCCGCACTGTGAAATTCCAGCGCAAAGGCCACAAATGTATATTATTTAACATATGTATCTGAGAATCGTAACGCATATTAAATCAAATTATTTACTTTTACGAAAACAACTTTTACAGCTGTGCTTAACCTCAAAAATATGGATTACAAAGTTAACCTAACCTAATATGAACCCAATTTTTTCCACTTTTTAACATATTAAATGTTTAGAACATTCTTTAGTCTTAAATTATTCAAGTATTGTTGTCTTCTAATAATAAGTGCAAGTACTGCGGAACGGCAACGGGATCGGAAACGGAACGTAGCAAAAGTTCAACAGCTGACAAAGTTCACATAAAGTGACCGAAAGTTGGACAATCTCGCGTCACGTTCTGGCAATTGAGAGTGCGACATGCTAATTAGTTACTGTCCCTTACAACATGGTCCTTCTCCATCACCTCCATCATCTCCTTCTACTTCTGGCCCCCCGGTTCTCTTGACTTCTTATGTGGCATAATTATTTAATGTGTTTTCATGTTTTTGTTTTTGTTGTCGTTGCTGCTTCTGCTGCTGTTGTTGCCTTAAAGCACGCAAAACGTAGCTGTTAAGTTGTTTGCATTGCACTCACACTCACTTAGTGGGACACACACACATATACAAATACCCCTCAGAGTCTCTTGGAGACACTCTCGCTCTCAGCACTGACTTTTGTCCTTGTCTTCCATGGGGTTGGGTTTTCCGCAATTTCGCCATTGAAAATGACGCATACAAAAATGATGGGGCCTGCAATGGGCAAGGAATTTTGCGTGTTTGACTTTTTGTCGCCTGCTATGACTGTTGTTGTTGTTGTTGCTTTGGCGATTGTGTGCCAACATAATTCCGCTCTGTTCTCATACAGCCTCCGCCTGCGTCGCGACGCGTCGCGTCTCAGCTAGCGTCACAGTCGCATTTGCTGCTGTGCAAAAAGTCACGTACCCGCGGCGAGTTTTACATTTTCATTACGCCTGTTTGAAAATGTGCAGCGCAGCAGCGGCTTGTGAATTCGAAGCGAAGAGGCGAAGTACGGGTGAAGCGGATCACCTTTGGGTGCATGCTGCGAATTGGGGACAAGCGCAACCACGACAACAACAGCAGCAGCAGCCGCCTCAATGTAACGGTACCTTTCGGTCCATAATTGACCGAAAAAGGCGATGACGACACTTTATACCTTTTGTTGCTCCTATAAACTGAGGAAAAAGTTGTGGGCATTCCAAATGAGAGCAGGCGAAATCAAAACTGCGCTGCCGCCACAAACGTTAACGTCGACTACGCCGCCACCATGACGAAGCTTTCACTGAAACTCAATTAAGTTAACAAATATGCGCTGACCATGGGTTGAGAGATGAACATGTGCTGCCGATCAGGACATCAGCCATCGTCATCGACAGCTGGCAGGCGCACCTATGAGCATCCCCGACACCTCACTCCACACTTATGACATTACTCGAAATCCATCATTGTCGAAGTAACGCGGGCAGATTTTCAATTATGCCATAAATCGCGGCTGGGGAGGCTTTCCTTAATTTCAAATGACTTTTGTTTGTTATGAAATTGAGAACTTGTTGTTGTACTTTAGTTTTTCTAGTTTACATGCATTTTATTATGCTTTGGACGTTGCTGTTGCTTTGCCGTCTCATTTTGCAATAAAATTTATGTGCAATGTACAAAGTCCAACGGTCAGTCGGTCGGTCGTACACACATGCATAAAAACACACACGCATACTTACACACTAATAAAACACACGCAAATGAAAGAAGAGAATCAAACTGCAAGCAGACAACCAGCAGCACCCGCAGTAGCAGCGGCAGTAGCAACAGAAGCAGCAACGACAAAACTTGAGCTATTTTGAACAGTGACCGAAACACTGAAGCACAAGCAGAATGCAGAAGGGGAAGTAGTAAGGCGAATACAAGGCAACAATTATACTGTGAGAGGGGGAGGGCATGTTACTGAGTAGGATTAGCGAAAGTTTAAATACAACAATGTAACAAAGGGGATGCTGAGTAGCTGTGAACTAATCTCGAATAAGCGAATTGAAAGTGAAATTGGACTGTGTTGTTATTATATATATACTATATTCATATATATATATATATATATATATATATATATATATATATTTATATATATATATATATATTTATATATATATATATATATATATATGTGTATATATGTACATATATGTATGTTTATTTCGATTACAAGAACTGATAAAGTATTTTATGCTGAGTAATTTTAAATCTATGCCTTGTTTTAAAGCTGTACAATAAATTTGCTTAGTCTGAACGATTGCATTTGGGTCAAAGACTAACATATAAAAACACATACACATGTTCTCGTATATGTCTACAAACATACATATGTATGTGTAAACGCGCCTCAACTTTTAACCTACGCCCACTTCTGTTGCATCACACTTTTGCAATTCCCTCAGGCATTTCTTTGACCATCTTTTTTGTACATATGTATCATTTAAAGATTGTGTCAATTAGAATGCGCGTTTCCTAAATTTGCGTCTATCGGAATATTGGTAATTAAATGCAATTTATGACCAGTACTCGTGTGCATCGTGTGCGCCCAGCAACACGAACCAGTTTCATTCCCTCACCACAATCAATTTGAATGCATTGAACCTGTTTGCTTGCCCCTTTCTTTCCCTACTTCTGCCTCTCCATTTTCATTGCCAACCTGCAGCGACAGCAACTTCCCCTTTTCTATGAGCTCGCCGTGCCCGTCGCGTCAACATTGTCATCTTTGCTGATCACTCGGCTAGCTCGTGTTCAGTTAGCAACAACAACCACAACGAATACAACAAAAATAATTCTTGCCATCTATGGGGGTCCCTCTCAGAGTCTATGTCTGGCACGCCGTTTGCTTTGTCGTTTCGCCACACACATACATACATACTTACTTATGTAGTATTTATTTATTTCATTTGTACAATATAAGGCAATGAGAGAGTTGAATATACATACATACATAGTTATACCGTCAACGTGTTAAGCACGATTAGCCGACGGAGCAGCAGTAGATCCGACTTGAGATGAGCATTCACATATACAGTTATCGAAATTAAACATACACATGCATGACATACATGCCATGTACATGCATATTTATATATGTATTTATGCTCGCAGTTGTGCACCCGAATACGATATGTTGCTACTTAAATTCTGTAACTCTGCTGCATTCAAATAGCCGTCTCTTGACGCACGTGTGGCAATCAAAATGCATTTCGAACGCATAAATTAAAAATGTTTTGTTGCTTGGCTGATAAGTAAAAAGTATTTGAACTTCGCTTCAATCGCAAGCGTGGCTTTTGCACTCATTCGCCGGAGAAGAGCGGGAGAAAAGCAAACAGTAGCAGACCAACAGCAAATTTGGGAGCAAAGTCCAAAGCCGGCGTGCACGCTGAAGCTGACGTCACTTGGAAGCAGAGCATCGCGACATCGTTTCAGTTACTGTTAGTTAGCTTCACAGTTTCGGATTTGTTTGTCTTGCTCATAAGATATTCAATTATAGCGATTTATCAACAACAACAACCACAACAAACAGCAAACACAAACATAACAAGCAATAGCATTACAAGCGATCAGCAAAAACAAAAAAAAAAAAAATGTGTGAACACTCACTCTGTGAGTGTGAGTCCAAAGTCCAAACGCTGTTTCAGAGGCCTGAGTCCAAAGTCCAAAGTCCAATTCGAATGCATTGGTCGGGTTTTCTGCTCATCGGCCAGCATGTTGTACTAGTCATCGCCAGCCCCCACCTCCATCTCTCGCTCACTCTCGTTTACAATTTTGTTTGTGTTTGCTTCTCGGCAGCAGAAAAGAGTAAGGCCCTCTCATTGACTACCCCCCGCAGCAACACTTGTTTTTCGCTTGCTCCGTTTTGTTTACCTTTCTGAACAAATGTAGCGTCGTCACTCTCTTGAATGTTGCTCTCTCGTACACTCTCTTGAGATTGAGGCTCTTAAAACTCTTAAAACATGCGGTCGCGTCTGTTGATTGCATGTAAAAAAGTTAATAACTTGACTCAACGGCTGTTGCTGGTGTTTCTGCTGTTTGTGCTCTTGTTGATTTTATGGACCAAATAAACTTACAAAGCAACGACAATAAGCATTTTATGACATTTATTTATACACATGTATTTAGGTAGATACATACATTGAATGTATGTATTACGAAATGCAATAAATGCCAAATTGTCACTGTGGCGGCCCTCTGGGGCAATATTTTCATTTCAATGTGTGACACCTTCGGGGCACTGCTCAATTTTCAAATGTGATAGCAATCACTGCAGCTGCTATTGCTGCTGACGTCATATGCCCCCTCAAAATTTAATACAAATTATGCATCTTTTGTTATCCTTGCCTTTGCAGACGCCTTTGAAATGCCCCCAGTTTCCACAATTCCAGTCACAGTCACACCAAAACATACACACGCACACACATTTCGTTGTTTTGTAGTTGTCGCCGGTTTTTGTTAAGAAAAAAAATAAGTTCACGTTTCGAATTTGCCTTTGCTGCGATTCGCATTTTATTTAATTTTAGCGAAATGAAATGAGAAAAATACACAAAATGTGGACTTTGCACCTTCGTTGGCGACGTCGAAGTCGAAGTCGACGGCATCGGCAGCGGCAGCGGCAATGCCAACGTTTTTGTATTGAATGAATTCAGCAATTGTTATTGTTGTTGCCATTTGTTGCTAGTTGCCACGTTTCGCGCTTAAAATTCAACAATGTGAAATACTAAATTTTACATATAATCGCGAACACATAATAACTAAGTGTACATAATTTTAAACTAATAAAACTAATCTAATAACAGCTAATTACCACATATTCGTATTTATAGAACCGTCGTGAATTGCTTTCAAATTTGATAAATTTTGTTTAATTTAGTATTCCATGTGGAACATATAGAAAGCTCCATAATCAATTTATATGTAAAGCTTTTCAGTCGGAAATCTGACTGGATTCAAAGCAATTCCAATTGGCAAAACAAAACAAAAGTTGAAGTGGAAATGATCTGAATTCGAATATTAATCAAAGCGAGTCCCTTCAATGAATTTCAGTTAACTCAATGGCACTTTTTTATTTGCGGAAAATTCACAATTAACAGTTTTAGTCATTAAGCTAACGATTCGTGACGAGTGCTCTCAAGAATGCGACTCAAACAACCAACTAATTAAGCTGCCAAATACCGCTGACAGTTGTGGTGGCTGTCGAGACGAGGCGAATTGATATGGGTGAGGTGCGGAGAGGGGGTTTCACATGCAAAACGCAATTAATTATACATAATCCACTTGGCAGATCGATTTACATAGTCGCAACCCAGCTTGACTTGGCAACGCTTGAGCTGTGACACTTGTGGCTGAAGTCTTTGTCTCTGTCTCTGTCTCCCTCTCCATCTCAGTCTCCATCCTCGTCGACGTCAGCTTCGTCATCATCTCATTCATCATCTGCTTCTTCGGGTGGACGGAAGTATTTTCCAGGGCAACAATACAATCCATATATAGAAGTGTATAGACCACACCACACCACGCACCGCCTTGCATCGCATTCAGGGTCGTTCTTGGGTTGGCAATTGTTGCTCTGGTTTTTTTCGTTCCCTTCTCCCTTCTCCCTCTGCTTCTTATTCTCACTGCTGTTGTTCAGTTGTTATTGTTGGTTTAGGCCATTTCAATTTGAGGAGAGCCCTTGAGATGCGACAGAACCCAACTAATGAAGCCCCTTGAGAGCTAACAAAGTTCTTAAAACTGAAGCAATGACAGCGATTAACTAATTAAAGATTAATCAATTACCAGTAATTACATGATCTCATCCATAATTCACAATTGTTAATTAAGATAATTAAAAGATGTAAATATGAAATTAGGTTTGGATTAATTTTAAACAGCTAAGTAGTGAATATAGCCGCCCCACGCGTTCTTACCAATGCTACATACTTGACAGGGCTAATTCCAGGCACACCCCCCAAACACACGCATACACACAGAAAGACACACACATGCTCTTCTGATATTATGTGGCTGCCTAATTGGAAAGTGAAAATGTGAGAGGCGCTGACGCGTGACTCCTTGGGAACAACTTGTTGCCTTGGCTACCTGGGTTCTGCCTCTTGGCCCAGAAGTTGCCTCATTATGCAAAGTGCTCCAGCGGGTGGCATGGAACAGGAGGCTTGTGGCGTGTGTCGCGTGTGTTGACGCAACAACAAAAAATTTTGTTGCTTGGCATTTGGAATTTGTGTGCGCTTTGCAAATTTCATTTCTTTTCGCTTCGTTGCTGTTGCTGTTGTCGCTGACCCAAACAACCAATGCAACTGGTAGTACAAGGGGTAGGTGGAGGCGGAGGGTAGATTGGATGCACGGCATTCCAACTTGGATTGCCAGTTATAACAAACCGACAGCATCGTCGTCATCGTCATCATCATCGTCATCATCATCATCATCATCATCGTCATCGGCTTGACTATGTTGATTTTCAGTTGGTTCTGTTGTCGTTGTCGTTCTTGATTTGCTTTTATTCTACCCTATACCCTTTAATAGCATACTCATGTTGTTGGGTATGTTGACTGTCACAGGTCTGACATTGCTGTTCCTTGTGATAGACAGTTTACAGGGTATGCAGTCACCAGGCGTAGTTGTTTGCCACATTCCTTGGAGTCTCGTCGTTGTTGTTGACATCGCTGACGTGCAGCAAACAGTTGAATTTGTTCCATTCACAATGATGACACGCTCGTTGCATAAGCAAATATTTCGAGGCCTTCCCCCTCATCCTCGATTAACAATCACACACACACACACAGTGCGGGGAGTGTCCGTATGTGTGGGTGTGTATGCGTTTGTGTGTGTGCCTGACAGACGCAGTTGTCGTTGCCAGCTGTCATAGCAACGATGTTGGATTTGAGAAAACCCACAGACGGAGCAACTGACAGGACATTGTCAGGACACAGTCCCAAGTCGCACCACAGCACAGTGTATGCCGATGACACTGGACGACAAGCTCAACTTTGATAAGCTTCAAATGCGATTGGGTACTTGTAGGCCTTAAATGAAGTTAAAATTATGGATATATATGTAGCATAGCTCAATTATTAAATAAGTAAAATTTTAAAATTGTAAATGTGAATTGTATTTCGCAAACATTTGAAATGTGATATCTGTAAATGGCATTATTTATATAATTTTACGGTTACAGCCCTGGCAATGCAATGAGTACAAGTCGCAGCCCTGAAAATACTATTATCACCCTGTCGATTACCGTTTCTTTTTGTTTGTTGTCTGAGCGAAGATCACAGTTATGCTTGATTGTGCAATAAACAGTTTATTAATAAATATTATTCTCATTTACAGGTGCTAAAGGCGCTGGGCATTGTTTGCGAAATGGAATATTTTGGATTGGAGCCATGGACGCCCAATCAGAAGGAGTCGCGCACTCGTCAATGGTACAACTTGAGGAATCGTCTGCACGGCGACAGCGTCAGCAGTAGCAATGGAATCCCACTGATTGTGGCACTACGTGTCAAGTTCTGGGTGCCGGTACATAGCATCCTGCAGGAGAGTGTGAGGAATCTGTTTTATATGCAGGCACGACGGGACCTGCTCGAGGCGCGTCTTTGTGCCCATGACTGGAGTAATGCGGCCAAGCTGGCGGCGCTGCTCTGCCAAGCAGATGGCCTGCGCTTTAACGAGCAGGCGCTGCGAGCCGAGTGTCCCATGCGGATGCGACGGGAGTTAGCCCAACAGCAGCTGGCACAGCAACAACAACAGCAGAACAAAGTGGAACAGCAGCGCAAGGAGAAGGATCCCGTGCTTAGCTTCAAGAAGCGTCGGCTATCAAAACAGAAGTCTGTGGAGCACATCGAGTGCTGCCCTTTGTCCGCAACATCGTCCATTTCCAACAACAACAATAACAACTTACAGCCCTCACCATCAGCTTCAGTTTCCGCATCGGCATCCACATCTGCCTCCAGCTCGAGCAGCTCCAGCAGTCCAAGTAACAGCAGCAGCAGCCACTCTGGTCTCGACGAGCGTTTGGCCAGCAATATGCTTCGTGTATACGAGGATTACGTGGTAGTAACAAGCCCCGACAGTGAACCTCCATTGGACTTTCCGCGACAGATTGCACTCGAGCACAGCAAATTGGCCAAGCTGCCGATGGCCCCAAAGTCGGCCAAGTACTGGCTGCTGCGGGCGATCCAAGAGCTTAATGGCTATGGCGAAGAACTCTTCAGCGGCGTCACCACCAACGAGAGCGCCACCCGCTGCGACATTGCAGTCGGCGCTCATGGCATCACAGTCATTCGCGGGGATGAAAAAGAAAGGTAAGTTCTCACAACATCTGATTGTGTCGAAATGTAAATTAAGAAATGTTTCATTTATCATTTGCAGCATCCCGTTCAGTGCCATTGCCGCTGCGAAGTCGCTGAGGCGCACATTTAAGCTGGAGTATGTGGATGATCACAACGATCGCAAGGAACTGGAGATCAAGTTGCCCAAGCAGCCCCTTGCCTCTGGACTGTATCGTTCAATAACCGAGCGACATGCGTTCTACGTGTGCGACAAAGTTCGCTGCGTGGTCACCAATCAGTTTACGAGGGATCTCAAGGGCACGATTGCGTCCATGTTCAAGGAGGACACTGAGCTGGGCAAGCGTTACGTCTTCGATATACAGCATACGTGCCGTGAGGTGCACGATCAGGCAAGACGCAAGCTTCATGAGCGCGGTGGCGATGTGGCCGCCATGGCGGCCATCGATGATGGCAGCAGCTGTGAGTCTGGCTTGGATGCGGGCGATGATAGTATCGCGGTTGCCGATGGTGTTGGCGGTGCCGGTTTCATGGCCGGCAAGATAGATTTGGCCATACGCGACAAGGAGGCGCGTGAGGCGGCGATTGAGCGCTGCGTGGATACACGAATCTCCGAGGCCATGCAGTGCAAGATTTGCATGGATCGGGCGATCAACACAGTGTTCAATCCGTGCTGTCACGTCATTGCCTGTGCGCAGTGTGCGGCTAGGTGAGTAACCCATTTTCCTATCTTAAAGAATTGCATCATTAACTGTGATAATTCCTTGCTTTTTCAGGTGCATCAATTGCCCCAACTGTCGCGTCAAGATCACCAGCGTAGTCAAAATCTATTTGCCACCCGAACTGCGCACCAGCCAAACCGTTGCAAGCAGCAGCTGCAGCATCGATGGCCCCCCTGGCGGATCCTCATCCTCATCGGCAACAGCAGCTCGATCAGATGGAACAGATCGAGAGCACATCCTCAGCATCAGCATCAGCGTCCGGTGTTGGTGCAGGAGCAGCAGCTACAGCAGCAGCCGCAGCAGCGCCGCCTGGAGGAGCACCAAAGGTGACGACGGCTGCCTAGAATTGGCTCTGCTCGCTGCTGTTCCGGCTGATGGAATGGGTCTGCGTGCCGATCGTTTGATCGAAACCGTACCATGATCTCGTGTTGCAGTTGAATCTATGACCATATTAACTTTTTGAGGGAACAAACCAAAAAATATGTAAAGCGTTTCTACAAATTACAAAACAGAAAAACGCTACGAAACCACAAAAACTTCAAACCTACAAAGCTACACTTAGCCCGTATACTCTTGTATCTTTACTCAAGTATTGAATGGATATATATAAAGACATTTATATATAAACCTCGACTATAAAGTGCTATTTAACCCTATCTAAGACTTCACGATTTAGCCTGTTTAGAGTTAAAAAATACCTTATAATGCCTAAACAACTACTAATAACTATAACTATAAGTGTAGATATAGTAACTAGATATACTAACTAGTAACTATATAACTTACTATACGACATGATCTACATACAATAGAGTACTGTTTTTATTTGTGAATAGTGCGGCTACTTACATCTGTTACTTACTAATTTCTAGTTAGAATTTTACGCCTAAAACTATATATACTATATATATATACTACATATGTATATATGTATATATTATAAATGATATACTTATACGATACGAAACTCGATATGTATTTATTATGTATGCTAATGCCTAAAACTCTTAGTATTTATTTAAATCTCATGTCGTAGCATAACAAACACATATATGAAAACACACATATATATATTCTCGTACATAGTTACTTAGGACAAGCGTACAATAATCGCAAGTATAAGGAGCAAATAGTACTAAGTACCTGCAAACTGCTAAATGCGTTTCTCTCTGCTGCAGATATTAAACGTAGTCAATAATAAATGTTAACACGTTATACCAATCAACGAATTTATTCAATTTTTCATTTCTTATATTTCTTTCTGTTGCGTATACCCAACACTCCTATACCTCCTCCTTATCCACTTAAAGATACACACTGATGTTCAGGTTCATGTCGAACCTCTTTAACAGTTGAAAGAACTTTATGAATGTCGCTTTACTTCATTGCAATTTGATATTGGAAGTTATTTTCAATTTCAAAACTAACATATAAGAAACTAAATAGACTATTTACTTTTTAAGTACAGAGTCCACAAGTCTTTTGCGTTTCTATATCTATTAAAACTATTGTGAAATAGTCGACTTATGTATGACGCTCTGTCTCAGACTTTCCGGCAAACTAACCTCAAGTGGCATAATAGTTTTCCATTTTCTACAGGGTATCTGCTTGACAACTAAGCATATTCGGCGATGATACTTTCCAGTTTAAAGACTTTCTGTAGATTCTTTCTATTCATATACTTTCCTGGAAGACAATTTCTTTATATAGGATATCAACCAATCCAAAGTTCTAAGATATATGTAATTTCCTATAAGGTTTTATTTTTTAAAGTTCTTTTTTCTCGAAGAATTCATTTTTCTTTAGTATATTTTTTATTTAACATTTTTTGGTTTATTTAAATGCCGTAAGAAATCGGAAATAAAACATATATTGCATAGAACTTCATCATATTGACCCAAATCCCCTCGTGCGATCATCTTCAATCCATTAAAGTCAACCCATCATTGTAATTTTGATGACTTTTAATGTTTTAAAAATGGGAACAACTGTTGAAATACAGGACAAGTGTGAAGTCCTATCCAGAACCTGTCGAGAATTGGATGTTACTTACAAAGTTGACTATGGTGTGAATCAGTTTCCACTCTATAATTGTCCAATTATTGGCTTATTGGCCAGTTTTAGATTACATTGAAATGTAAGGAACTTTACGAAATACAGATTCAACGTACTTCAAGGTCGACGCAAGTTTTCTTGGGTGGCTAATTGGTTCGTTTTTGAAGGTGTTGTGACGATGCTTGCAAAATTGTATCAAAGTTAAGGACTTCTCGAAGGCTGCTGAAATTCCAATAAAGCGATCTATTACCTTAGAAACTTTGCTATTAGACTGTGGACTTTTAATTTAATCGATATTGTTGAAAGTGTTATTTGTAGATCTGGAAGTCGAGACAAAATGTCAATTCTGCAAATGCAAGTTTGTAGTATGAAAAGTTTTTGAAAGAACGATTAAACAAGTTGATGAACCTACCACTAAATATTAAAGCATTTGTCATTTAGAACTATAGTTTTTCAGCAGTTTTTTTGGGAGCAAAGCTCGCGCGCTTTTAATAAAATTTATCGAAATGTCGCCTATCGTCCAACCTCCATAAGTTCTTTGCTATTCAGAATGACAATGACAATGTGTACACACTGAAAATTTAAATTTAATAATAATTTTCTAACACAACTTTATTATTAACAACATTATTGCATCCGCCAAACAAAAGTATGGCTGTTGAATATTTTGGCTCATGAAAAGAAGATAATAATTTAATTTTTGATAAAATAAATATAAATTTAATAAAATGAACTATCCTGTCGGCAGTATATTCTATTTGGTATCTTATAACTTTTAGGTTAACTGACTTAATAAATAGAAGTAATTAAGAATTATCCTTTCTATTTCCGGATATAATTTTTTAAGTTACGAACTTATCGAATGCATATCAAATTATTGAAGCTACCTCAAAAATCGATGTAAGCCTTATCGATGTTTTCCGTGCTTAACAGCAATGCTAAATAACTTTCAGTTAATACAATCGTAATTTTTTGAAACATTAGAATTACAGAGAAATTCCAGGGTACGGAATTAAAATCATCAACTAAACATTTTATTTATGAACTATTCGATCAATTTAGAAATTACATTTCTCAATTAATGCAACCATAGCTAAGTAGTGATGGGAAGCTATATCGATATTTCGTCACTGGCGATAGTAGGGAAGATAATCGATAGTTGATTTGATGTATCGACTACCCTATCGATAGTGCCATCGATAAGAGGACAGCACTAGTTCGGCGTGTAAATCTAAATGTAAATATCGCCGTCTGCGCCGAAACAGTGAAATAATATAAAATTTAATAGCCAGTCGCTCGTTATAAGTAATTCTAAAAATATTGTTAATGTCGATTTCACGGTGTATACAAAAATCGCGTATGTTTTGCTGACAAAAACCAGCAGCAGCAGCAGCACTAAACGATAGCAACAAGCGACGAACAATGGTCGCAATTGCGACAAACGTGAATGCAAGGCAAATGCAAACAATTGAATAAGCGCTGCTGCCTGCTGCTCGGAGCTAGTCGACTCTAGTAAATGTTGGCGCCGTCGTGTCCTTCGCGTTGACTAAGCATAAGTTTAAGTTAGTGAAATTTGCACGCGGCTACAGTTTTTGATTATTATTGCAACCAGCTGGTGTCGGTGGCCCCAGAGACAGTCGATTCTCGACCGTCTTGCCGACGTGGGGCTGGGGGCTTTGCATTTACTTTGATCGTGATCGAGTGTGAACGCGCTGTGTATGTGTACTTGTGTACGTGTGTACTGGTGTGTGTGCGTGCGAAGACCACCGCAATGACCATGAAGCAACGCGTTGCTCTCATTTCTGTGAATGTTTACAATAAATGCCTAAAAATGTTTCAATTGTACTTTTGCAATGCGAAATAAAGCGAAAGCTACACATATTTATATATAAAGTGAGCAGCATGACAGCACCAATTGCAATAACAAAACAAACAATACTAATATCTAACAACAAATACAAATAATTGCAGTCGCAGTCTCAACATAAAACAACAATATCAAGTTGTTCTAATTTGCTCTGAAAAGCTCACACTACGCACAACAATGAAAGAAACATCTGAAAATACGAAAATACTTAACAAGCACGCAGTCTCGTATTAATTCGATATTCCACTTGTGCTCTTAAGCTTTCAAAGCTAAAATTATTCGAAAAAGATAGAAATCATCGAAGCAAGTAAATCAAAAGAAAGCTCAAAAAGCCACTACGCCAAGTGCCTTCTCTGTCGCTTTCGGTCTCTGTCTCTCACCTAATGGTTTTTTGGTGAATTTAAGCCGCTCTTTGACGTCATAGTCGACGTAACCGTCGTTTTTGTTGTTGGCGGCGCCCTCTTTGCTTCTCAACTTGCTCTTAAGTCATACCCCCTTCTGCAACTATTAATCGGTTCGCGCGCATCTTCTTAAATGCGTTTCGTGTCCAGCTTTTTTTTTGTTTCGTGCGCTTTCGTTTCACTACCCCGAAGACGCGTGACTTTGATTTTTTCAATACATAAATACCCATGCCTCTATGCATGTGTGTGAGTAGCAGCAACATTTCATTTGGTTTGGATCTGGATTCAACTGCACAGAGGTCAGTATACGAATATTGTCTTGAGTTTGTTAAGAATCAATCGGGCTACTGTTATCGTACTTTAATCAATCATCGGTTTAAAGCGGTTCCCGGTAGACCCCAAACCGGCAATAAAATTGTAAATTCAATTAATTTAAATTAATTTAACATGACATTCATTTGAATTCTACAATCTTCAGTTCCTGCCGTTCCCTTTTCGAAGTCACACCTTCGGTTTACTTTACTTAATACAAATTAGAATTGATCCGAAAGGTTTTTATAATATTATAATAAGTTCATCAACTTTGTGTTAATATTTAATTAATATACATGCTTCGAAAGTAAAACCATGAGATTGCATTCGATTAAAGCAATTTATTTGCATCATCAAGAAATCAATCAATTTCATTTAAATATGAAATTTGTTAGTCAGAAGTAACTCTAAGACTGTTATTTGTGATCTTACTACTTTCAATCTCGAGATAGATGAAATAAATAAATACAAAAGTTTCTTCGCTTATTGCTGTGATTGCTAATCAAAGTAACAAATTAAGAATTTAATTTGCTTACTTTCATTTTTGTATAGATATTGTGGAGAATTTGACAAAGTATTTCTTCTTTCTTCCTTTTCTTCGTTGCATCATGCTAACTTGGTCTAATAGGCACTCGTTCATAAAGGTTACTGTGACCAATTAATAATAAAAAGTTTCCTAAGCTTTCATGTAAGCTGTTTCCGTGTTAATGATTATTAAATTCACTATAATTGGCATTTAAATTGAGGCATCCTGTATTTATCATTTAACTGTTGTTCGCTTTAACGAGATTGCACTGTGCTTAACTCTCATTTGCATAGATTTGATTCGATTCGATTCGATTAGATAGTCGTTGTCATTAACACTATGATGGGAATGGGGATTAAATTGAAATCAACGCTCCTGTTGATGACTTTAATATTAAAGTGATGAAATTAAATGAATGTGAGGACCGTTAAAACGGGTACTAAATGCGGTTGGTCCCCAGCGTGAAGCGCTTAACAACGGAATACGAGCAGGGAGCAAAGAAAGATGAAAAGGAAACAAAACAAAATTATGATATACACAATAATTAAATGTCAATTCATCTGCGCCTCGTTTCGTCTCCCCCTCCTTCTCTCCCCTCCCTTTCCATGCCGTGTCTTCCCGTTTGCGTCTGCTTTGCAGTCGATTCGGTTGAACTTTAAAAGCGACAACGGTTATTAATTCACCCTGGCTTGGCTACAAGCATTGGAATCATTGCCAGCCTGGCGCTTTGTAGCCCTTTAATTTAGCTCTCCAACTGTTGTCCAACTGTTCAGACGATGGTTGGTCGGCGCGACAGGAGGAGGGGATCGTAGGGGTCCCGGGTCCAGTTGCGACAGTCGATAATGGAAAAATTTAATATGCTCCTCTGGGTTGGCTTTTAAATACCCTTTTAAAAGGTTTTTAGGAACTGGTCCAACTATATGTAATGCTTTGAACAGAATAGAGAATACGAAAAGTATAATAACACCATATTTATGTAAGGGTGTTTTATAGTCAGCGACTGTGGGTTTTTCATCTCTTATTGTTGGCTTCGCAAACATTTTATTCGTTCTTTTTCTTTTATTTTTGTTTTTTGTTTTTGATATAAAGTGGAGCAGAGTGAAAGGGATTCGGCGGGGAATACGTTGGATTTTTTGGCGACGGGGATGCGTGCTTAAAGCCAACATCGAACGTCCTGCCATAAAATTGTATGCACGAGTTTTGGTTTTTGTTGCACTCTGCACGCTACCCGCTGCCCCCATTTCTACCTTCACTTATTTTTATTTTTATTTTTTGCTGCTGTTATTTTTCGCAAACCTTTTTATTTTGACCAAGTTTATTGCGTGGAATGCTATTTAATAAATTCCATTTTAGGCCCCCCGTTTCCGCCTATTATTGTTGTTTCCATTCCCATTCCCGATGTTGTCGCTGCTTCTGTTGTTATTGTTGTTGTTGTTGTCGCTTATGGCCAGGATTTATCTGCAGTCTCTGTTTTTTGTGTTAATGCAAATTTTCAAATTCAATTCAGTTATTCAAATGGCGAACGCAATATCAAATTGCAAATTAAAACAACTAAAATATTGTTTACCCACCATAGCTTGACTGTGAGTTAACCAGCAGTGGTTGTTCTAGCCTGAGTGGCTTTAAGCTGGAAATTAAAAACTTATAAATGAATTTGAGAAGATGCAGCATTAAATATAACCAATTAATGAGATGCTGACCAACCTATCTGACTACAATTTAGTGTAATGTACATTCACTTACTGGTTGTGATATAGATATAAATAAATAAAGAAAACACATTATTTGGGCACTTCGTGGTCATTTCAAGTCAGTTGCCGATCCTACACATAGCTTAGAAGACAGATACATATATGTATATATATACAATTTTTTTAAAATACAAATTTTAATCCAGATCAAACTTCATTTGTTACTATTAAATTCTTAGCAAGATTGTTTAAATATCTGCTTGCAACTTGAACTTTTATTTATTACATTTAAGAAAAGTCACTAAAAACTGGCACAGAATCGAACAATGAAGACGGCAAAATGTTACTCACTCAGTGGGGTAGCGGAGGGAGAGAAGAGAGAAGATAGCGCTAAAAGTTTTCAACAGCGCATCTCTTTTTCTTTCGTTTCTTTTTAGTTGTCCTATAACTTTGAGATACTTTTTGTTATTGTTGTTTTTGTTCTTCTAAAGGGACTTCCGTGCTGTGCTCCTGCTTCTGCCAAAACTAGTTTCAAGAATAACGAAAACAATGTCAAGAACAACAATAACAACTACTATAACAATTGAGAAGTGGCGATTGTTATACGCGTATCTTAAAGTTGGCAAGCGACGCTTTAAGCCAGCAACAAACGCGTCTCTTTGTGCCATATTTTCTATTTCACTTGTTTTCACTTCAGTCCTGGCTGCGTGTGCGTGTGTGTTTGGGTGTTTGGGTGTATGTGTACCACGCCCCAGCCAGAGGCATGTACGGTTGTTTGCAACAAGGACACAAGAGCCATAAAAATGTTTCAGTGCAGCAAAAGTTTTGAAAACAACTGCAGGAGCAGCAGCAGGACATGTTACAGCAACGACAACAACCACTGCACGTACAACAACAAGAACAACAACAGCAACAACAACAAACTGTTGAAGTGCAGTACATAAGCTCCCTTATGCGGCGCATACAACAACAAACAACAACTCTTAAAAGGTTGCACAAGCAAAAACAAAAGGAAAACAATCAATTTTAAGCAAGCTTGTACGACTAGACAATACCCTATGCCCAGGAATGACCCAAGATTTTGTTAGTCGACTTAGGTCTCAATTCTACTTGTAGCAAACTCTCAAGAACCTCTCTCTTTGTGATGTAGGGTATAAAAATAGCAGTGCAAACTGGCAAAGGATTTCTTTACCGTATCTGCCCTTCCTACCCCTTTCCCTGCCCTCCTATAGAGCTTGGCACTGCACAGAGAATTCTAAAAAGTCGATAAAATAAAAATAAAAAATATAATTGAAACATGGTCAGCTTACAGCACATTGATGATGGGGATGTCGTTGATTGGTTGGGGTTATGGGGGGTGGGGAGGCTTCTTGTTTTATTCAGGTTATTGTTGTTGTTGTTTTTTTGCTTTTGTTTGCGAAAAGTTTATAGCGCACAGGCAAAAAGTTTTACATTTACAAATTTTACAACTGTCGGAAATTTAATATTTGCTGTAAAATAAATAAATAATTCAACGTAATTAGCTTTGTTGCATGCTGTACGGTTTCCTTTTGTTGTTGTTGCAACGCACGCTCTTGCGTTATGGTTGGGGCATGAAATATAATTTTCCAATTTTCAATTAAAATACATTAATTCAATTCATTCATGGTTGAAATTGTTCAACTAGGCGATACCCTTCGCATACATTCAAACAGTGGGATCACATAAACTGCTTACAGTACACATAAACATATCCAGACATCTTCTAATGAGTGCTCCGCCCCATTCCCAGCAAGCAGTGCGCATTTAGACATCGCACTGCACTGCTTACCCTGACCCTCTTTTGACAATAGATGCCTGCATAACTTCTGTGTTTATCATCCGATATTCATAAAATTTGTAATGTGAGGTAGTGGAGTTAAAATATGAACAAAATACTTCCTTATATTAAACAAGCGGATCAGTCGAGGCGCATGCGACAGTATAGTACCTTGCATCAGTATTTACAACTGAAGGAGGGTAAGACTACAGTCGACCGCAGTCGACAGTGGGAAACTCTGTACTTTTCGTGAGGACCCAAAATAGAAGGAGGCGTGGGAAAAATTAAAAAAAGAAAATTATAAGCTGACGGTTGTAGTTTGGAACCCCAGACCTCTCGCTTGCAAATCCCACGTCTTCTAAGTTGAGCTATTGACTTATGAGCTTCATAGCCATCAATCTCAATACTTATGCAGCACGAATTTTAGCATTTGACAAATATGTACATAAATTCGAATTTCTAACTAAATTTTATTATTTACATTTTTTAAAGATTTTGCTACTTTCTGACAAATTATGCAGAATTTATAATATATATTTAAATCAAATAACAACAATTAAATAATAATTGAAAAATAAAACTCAAATTTAAATTGTCAGCAGCGAGATTTGAACCCGCGCACTCGTAGCGAGTCTTGCTGTTGTTGTTGCTCTAATGCTGCTCAGCCCTTATGAATTTGTTGGTCATTCATTCCTTAAAATCTCCTTTGTTTATGGTTCGATCCCGATGAAATTTTCGGAAAGCGTCCGCACACATGTACACTCCATGTGTACCAAATCTGCCAAGTGTGGCAAGTCTGTAGCTCTTATAATACGTTTTTTTCGATTTGCGGGGCGGAAGTGGGCGTGGCAAAAATCTAAAACAAACTTGATCTGCCTGCACACTATAAGAGTGTTGTCACCAAATTTGGTAACTATAGCTCTTATAGTCTCTGAGATCTAGGTGTTCATACGGACGGACAGACTGACAGACGGACATGGCTACATCGTCTCGGCTGTTGATGCTGATCAAGAATATATATACTTTATAGGGTCGGAGATGACTCTTTCTTTCTTTGCTTTCGTCAAACTTAGAAGACTATGTACTTTTTTAAAGTACAGAGTCTAACAAGCGGATCAGTCGAGCGCGCGCGACAGTATAAAACCCTGTGCAGTTTTATAAATTAAGTATTTTGCTTATAATAGAAATAAGAACGTAGCAGGTGTTTATTAAAGAATACTCTTTTGAAACTATTATTTAGCATATGATTTCTGCTTATTTCTTGCTTATAACAGCAAGCTTTCACATATGTATACATATTCAATCAAAGCTGAGTGTTACGACACTTAATTTACTTATGCTTGTGTCGTAGTAGTTCGCTATCTCGCTCGCACACATGTGCAAATATGGTAAGCAGACGCATGTATCACAGTCGTTCGCTGTCTCGCTCGCTCACATGTGCTGCCTGCTGCTCAACGATTCCGTGGAAAAAAAATAACTTTAATTTCTTTGCTGATTTTCTGTCTTATTTATAAACCGATCTTGATGAAACTTTCAGCGTTCCTTCTATATATCATTCTTAACGCACTTGTTAAGTTAGAAGTGTCTACGTTGAGAAATGTGGCCATAATACGTTTTTTTTGAATTGCGGGGGTGGGGGGAAAGATATCGAAAATCTAACATAAACTCGATCTGGAGAGGGTATACAGGAACCTTCATGCCAAATTTGGTGTCTCTAGCTCTTATAGTTGCTGAGATCGACGCGTTCATACAGACAGACGGACAGACGGACAGACGGACAGACGGACAGACAGACGGACATGGCTCAATCGACTCGGCTATTGATACTGATTAAGAATATATATACTTTATAGGGTCGGAGATGCCTCCTTCTGCCTGTTACATACATTTGCACAAAATTATTATACCCTTTTTTGCCCATTTTTAATGGGCACAGGGTATAAAAATATTTAAAAATCATACACAATATTTATACAAATTATATTAAAATTTTATATTTCAATTGTTCTCTTAATACTCTTTCAAAACGCTGGTAAGGACCTTGATCTTGAGATTAACAGAAGCACACAGAAATAGAAACTTTCCTCAAAATATTATTGATAAGAAACCTTACTTCTACGTACCAGACAATGTAATAGATGTTTTACTTTGCCTTTCCCAGTCCGCGAAGCTACGAGTTTTAAAATAAAATTTGTTGCTCATTAATCGAACGATTGCCGTCAACGATAACCTATTTCATCAGAGTGTTGATAACCCACATATATTGCGATGATCTGCGATCGTGATCTTTGCCATATATGCGGGAAGCTTTTATTTGTATTTCAAATGGGATTCGACCATTTGTCGGACGTTGCTTCATCTCTCTGTCGCGATGTTCATCTTATACATATTCTTGTTTTTGTTTTTTCATTTTTCTTTTTGCGCATTTACGTGCAGTACATATATAGACTCGTATATATATTTATGTATGACGTTTGCGATAACGACGAAATTTGTTGAAATAGGCAAAGGAAAGCCCAGAAGCACAACACACAACAAATGAAGCAATCAATATCAGACTCGGACTCTTAAAAAGATTGCTCAGTCACGCAGATCTTGTTAGTGTAGAATTCGCCGAGACTTTGTACTCTTCAAATTCCAGATTATTCCGGCCAAACATAGACGAATTCACAAAGTGCTGTGCAAATTCCGATTCTTGTTTACAGCTGATCTGGTTGAAAACCAGATTCAAATGGTGCTAATTCGTATGTGCATATCAAGTATATGCAAAGATCAATCCCCAATACGCTAAACAATTGTGTGCTGTCCTCATTTAGCAACTTCCTTCTCAATCGATACCAATAGATCTGATACGAAGTCGCTTCAAAATTATCAAAAATTAAATTTAAAGCGAAAGTCGCAATATCAACTGGCAAGTCACAGATCCCAATTAATTGAGTCAGAGAAAATCTGAATTTTCAATTCGATTCTAAATAACTAATTGGAGCAGACCATGATTATGAAGAGATACGACGATTTAAAAGCGAGAGCGAATATCGAATTGAGTTAAATAACATTAGTATAGATTCTCTTTATGTCTCTTTATTTCTCACTCGATTTGAATGTATTATAAATGATCGTTCAGTTTGAGTTATGGCATTAATCGATAAGCAACTTTTGGTATGATATAATTTATTTTGAATTTGTTTGATGAACTTGGAAAATATAAGTAATTGGTCTCACATTAAACCCCTTAACGCAATTGGAAAGAGTAGGTGATATAGGGATACAAAACATGGATAGATATATAAGTCCGAGTGGTGCAAGTATTCAGATATAGTGTGATTTTAACGGAAAAAGTGATCTTCACCTTTGACCTTAAATGCGCGAGCGCCCTTATCGTGAGAAGCATCACCCAACATAATATTTGTCTTCTTTCTGAATTTGGAAACGACATTGAAATATTTGCTTAATATCTGTGGCACATCCCTCTCCTCCTCGGAGATCAGTTTCTTCTCGCAGCGCATGAAAATGTTCTGAAGAACTCCTCCACTGCAATAGTAATTTATGATTTTATCCCGTTCGACCCACTTGACAAGAAGGTCCTGGTTATATGGCTCGTAGATGCGGAAGACCTTGAAGAAATGATCATACTTCTTGGACATTCTTCGCAGATGCATCTCATCAATGTTGGGAATGCGGAGATGGGGCTGGCGAACAATATAATAGGGATCGTGTTGCACTGAGAAGTTGGAGAAGCGCACTGCAGGCCAGTCCAACTGTAGAATGGTGTTATATAATCGTTTCGGATGACCCAGAATACCATGGGCCATATCGATCATGCGTAATTGAGGACCGGGAACTATATATTCAAGTTCGATCTCGTTGATGCGTCGATCGGTGCCGCGATATTTGCGTTCGCCTATCCATAATATGGGCAGATCGTCGTCTGCAACATTTGTCAGCTCCTGAACCATCGGGGAGCATTGGGCACGATAGTTAACCATCTTCTTATTCCTGCCATAGAGCAGACTACACTCTGTGGGCGTGAACTTCAGATATTGAGATCGATTCATCAGAAAGTGTTCGGAGCGAAAAAGGCGATTCATTTCCATTTCAATAACATAGTAAGCCCGTCGATGCATTGTAATCCAGACTATCTGAGTAGCGACTGCCAGGAACTGTTCGTGAAAGAACTTATCCTTGATCTTCGATGAAATGTTGACAATCGGCTTGGTGTGATAAAACTTGGACATATCCCCCTCGCCCATGATGATAACGCAGTAGTTTCTGGCCACAAGCATGCGATACTGGCTTAAGTTGTTTGAGAATATGCGTTTCATTTCATTTGTCTGTTCGCTCTGCACTTGGGCCATATCTCCGGCCAGCTCATCCCGACGGATCAACACAAACTCAACCAACCGCAAATAATACTCGAAATAAATGATCAGAGCATGGAGCAGTCTGTGGACAGGTGGCTTATGCATAAACTCCACAAATTTCATAGACAAAAACTCCTTTGGCATCATAAATAACACCAGATCCCGCACATCGTTGATCACCACGGTATCGATATCGAATGTAGTATCCGAGCGCACAAACACCTGGCGGAAGATCATCTCCTCCTCCTGGTTGATGGACCTTAAGAACTTGTATCCATTTGTATCAATGTATCGCTCATTCGCGTCCTCCAGATCAGAATGCGGCTGAAAGTGCAATCCATCTATATTTTTATCCCAGGACCATTTGCCACTCTTATATTTGGGTGCGAAGCTATCGGCGTGTATGCGTTTCATTCTCCTGATTCCAAGATACAAATGGTATATAGACGATGTATGTTGAGTATGAATATTATAGATGTCTTATCCTTTTCTTTGTTTGTTAGTTTGTTTGTCTGCTGTGATGATTTAATATTGTGAAGTTGAATCATATTACATAGGCCGCTTTGAGCGTCATCTGAATTTCATAGTTATGAAAAATCTACCCCTTGGGTGAAAAGCTAGCGATGCAAGGTGTCTAAGGTGTTATTCAATATTTAGGATCCCCTCAAACATTTATAGTATTGAGGCAAGTGCGATTGAACCTTTTGATTCCCTGTGCCCATTAAAAATGGGCAAAAAAGTACATTTTTAATCAGTATCAATAGCCGAGTCGATTGAGCCATGTCCGTCTGTCTATCTGTCCGTCCGTCCGACTGTCTGTCGATCTCAGCAACTATAATAGCTAGAGACACCAAATTTGGTTCCTGTATACCATACGCAAATCAAGTTTATTTTAAATGTTGGATACCACCTCCCCTTCCCCCGCAAATTGAAAAAAGAATTATATCCACATTTCTCGATGTAGACACGTCTAACTTTACAGGCGCTGAAAGTTTGATAAAGATGGGTTTATAAAGAAATACAAGTTTTCTTTCAATTGAATCGTTGCGCTTTGTGGCAGCACATGTGTGCAAGCGAGACAGCGAACGACTGCGACACAAGCATATGTAAATTAAGTGTCGCAACACTCAGCTTTTGATCGACTATGCATACATATGTGAATTCATATGCTAAATGAGAGTTTCAAAAGTGTATTCTTTAACTACCTGTTATGTTCTTACTTCTATTATAATTGATATACTTAATTTAGAAAACTGCGCAGGGTATTACATCCGCAGGAAGTGATCCGCTTTTTAATACATATTAAACTTAAGTTCATCGCAAGATCTTTCTAGGCCAACCAGCAGATGATTCTTACGTATCCTAAGCGAACTGCCTAGCCCAATCCAAACTCAATGACTCTCTGTTCATTTCAGGTGAATATTATGGAAAAAGCGAAAGCCTACATTAAAAATGAACTCCGTGGTGGCAGCATGTCCCTGCAATCCGAGCCAACTTCGACCCCGCCACCCGTGCCGCAGGGGAACAATCAGCTTATGATGGCTGCGGCCGAGCTGATGCCATCGCCTTTGGGTGGATATCATACACATCAATATTACCCGACGCCATTGAAATCAGCTGGCCGTGCCTCGGCTCCACCGGAACATATGACCGCATCCATCTCGGTTTGCTTTGTCTGCGGCGGCTATGGCAGCTATGAAGCATTGCGCGTGCGTGCCAATCCGGAGCGACCAGGCGAACCCCATTTTCCGTTTCTGGAACGGCACGAGCCGCCGCAGGGCGTGCCGGCCGTTGCTGCCAGCCAGGTGTATGTGATGGCCTGCATGCTCTGCTTTCGCTCCCTGCACGAGCAGTGGGAGTCGTATGAACGGCAGAAGAAGCCACTGCTGCAGCGCATCTACCACATGAAGCGAGTGGATGGCAAGGGATACATTGGCGCTGATGTGGCCACCCAGAGCGAGTATGCTGCCCAGATGCTGGGCCTGAGTGCGGAACATCTTAGCCAGAATGGACTCGCGGAGCTGCACAATGCTGCCGCCGCACCACCAATGGATCCCTATGCTCTGAGTAGGCACTATGCTGTCGGGATGCCAGCGTCCGCATCGCCTCAGCTGCCACAGCACCACAGTACCTCAAGGACCGCCTCGCCCGACTACTATCCTCGCAATGCAACGCCCACTAGCCACAGTCAGAGTCATGGCAACCACAAATACCTGAGCCGTCCGCAGTCGCGGGACATGCAGCTGCCGTCGCCATTATCGCGTCCTCCGAGTGAACCTCCCGCTCGTATGCCACCAAACTCCAGCTCAAGCTCCAGCTTTGCACAGCACAAGTTTAAGCTAGGTCAGCTCAGCTTTCAGGCAGCAGCATGCCAAGCCCAGGCCCAGCCCCAGTCCCAGTCCTCGGCTCAGTATCAGCCCGCCCAGTACCAGCAGCTGCAGCAACAGACGGCCGCCTATCACATGCTCCAGCAGGTGGCGGCTGGTTCCTCAAGTGATCCTCAGGCTCACTACAAGGGTAATCCTTACAGTGCGCTGCCAAATGTTGGTACTGCCATGCCGTTAACCACACAACCACCCAGCCTAGAGGATGACAACGCAACTGTTCTTGATCTGCGCAATTCGGCTACTGTAAATTCAATTCCCGCTGTGGCTTCGGCGCCGGTGGCTACACCCACGCCTCGGAGTCAGCCAGGCAGCTCGTCCTCATCGACAGAGGTAGGCATTCTGGATCTGTCGATGCCCGACAAGAACTCCATCACCGAAGTCTGTTATGTGTGTGGCGATGAGCAGCGACGCGGCAGCCTCGTCGAACTAAGCACCTTGAAACCGAAGGAGTCACGGCTTGGCCAGGCGGTCGCTTACTTTCCACTCTTCAACGAGCAGCATCCGCGACCAGCTCGTTCTCGACCAAAGGATCCGCGCGGTATGATCCAGGCCTGCATGCCATGTTACGAGGATCTCATGCAACAGTGGAACGCCCATCAGGTGAGACTAACCGTTTGTACTCTTAACTGGGCACTCCTGCAGTGCATGTATTTGTAGCTGACAGAAAGCAGTATGTATGATTATATGTGGATGCAAGCAGTGCATACGTTTGGTAAGACCCTGCTTGATGTGGTACCGGAGAAATATTGTCCAATCGAACGCGCTCATCCTTATTATAAAACCTATTTAAGGTATTTCCGAATTATATTCCCTTCCATATAAGTACTTATTATAACTAATTAGATGCTTCATCTATGCAGCACGTAGTTCCCATTGAAAATATTCCGTAATTGACCACAATCCACACACGGCTGGCCGCCTACATGAATGTGATGCCAAAATATGTCCGACCTTTCATAAATACCATTTCCCGCTCGCAACTATAATTATTCTATATATTTATAAAAGCATATAGTCAAAATAAGAATTTTTCAATAACATTCAATGTGTATATACATATTTGTGTTTTGAGTTTGGGTGTGTGTGTGTGTGAGTGTGTGTTCGTAGGGGTGAAAATTAGGAGAGAAAACTCGGCAGCGAGTATAAGCAAATATACTCGCACCATTTTCGCGTCACACGAATCAAAAAATAAACAATTTGTTGCCACAATCATGACTATGACGATAATGACAATGAGGTTGTATGCAAATTGTGTTGATGATGATGATGATGTGGCTTAGGGATGGTTGGCGCCACAAAGTGACCCCGGGTGAAACGCCAATACACAGACGATTAATCAGTGGGGTCGTCGTCAGTGCCAGAGTCTGGAGAAGAGCCAGAACTCAAGCTCAGAACCCCAACATAAGAGTTGATGCAGGGCGACAGAAGGCAGAAGTCGGGAGAGAATTATCATTCGAGCCGCATGACTACGATTCTGGTGGGAATTTTGACTGCTGGGTCGCTTGTGTTTCTGATTAAATTTTAATAGCTTTCCGCGATTATTTGTCATTTTATTCTGTGTCTTTCTTTTCAGTTTTCTTTCATTTATAAAATATATTTTTTGCCACATCAACGCCACGCCCATTGAAAAATATTATAGATCCGCCTTTTAGATTTATTTTAAGTTCCCATTTGCGTATTTTATTTATGATTCACTTAAAATGAAACAAATATATAGAGTATATTTGGTAATTGAAAGACTTTTATAATGTCTATTTCTACCCATAAATTTATCTGTATTTCTATCTACTGATCCACAGCAGTTTAGCACTCATTTCCACCCAGGGGTATAGAATTTGTGTAAAACAAAGAATCAACTTATTAAACAGTTTATTAAGTTTTTTATACCCTGTGCCCATTAAAAATGGGCAAAAAAGGGTATAATAATTTTGTGCAAATGTATGTAACAGGCAGAAGGAGGCATCTCCGACCCTATAAAGTATATATATTCTTAATCAGTATCAATAGCCGAGTCGATTGAGCCATGTCCGTCTGTCTGTCCGTCTGTCCGTCTGTCCGTCTGTCCGTCTGTCTGTATGAACGCGTCGATCTCAGCAACTATAAGAGCTAGAGACACCAAATTTGGCATGAAGGTTCCTGTATACCCTCTCCAGATCGAGTTTATGTTAGATTTTCGATATCTTTCCCCCCCACCCCCCGCAATTCAAAAAAAACGTATTATGGCCACATTTCTCAACGTAGACACTTCTAACTTAACAAGTGCGTTAAGAATGATATATAGAAGGAACGCTGAAAGTTTCATCAAGATCGGTTTATAAATAAGACAGAAAATCAGCAAAGAAATTAAAGTTATTTTTTTTCCACGGAATCGTTGAGCAGCAGGCAGCACATGTGAGCGAGCGAGACAGCGAACGACTGTGATACATGCGTCTGCTTACCATATTTGCACATGTGTGCGAGCGAGATAGCGAACTACTACGACACAAGCATAAGTAAATTAAGTGTCGTAACACTCAGCTTTGATTGAATATGTATACATATGTGAAAGCTTGCTGTTATAAGCAAGAAATAAGCAGAAATCATATGCTAAATAATAGTTTCAAAAGAGTATTCTTTAATAAACACCTGCTACGTTCTTATTTCTATTATAAGCAAAATACTTAATTTATAAAACTGCACAGGGTTTTATACTGTCGCGCGCGCTCGACTGATCCGCTTGTTTTTAAATGAATTCAGATTATTTACATTCCGACATTTTCGACATAGATCTTTAAAAATGTATTTAAAGCAATAGTTGCATTCAAACAATTTAGCAGTTATTTTCCTCGTGAGGGGTGAGTAAAACTGTTATTGAATGTATGCAGGCTTCAACTGAATGTGTCGTCTCTTGTTGTCCAATAACAACAACAAATCATGCTATGAAATGTGAATTGTTATCAGACCAAAATTATCAACCCAAACTGCATTCCAGCCTTCCCCTCCCAAAAAACTCCCCCATAAGTCGGAGTGCCATTTAAAATTTATATTCAAAGCGCAAATTTTGCAACATGCCATAAAAATGCAATATTCACAGCTGCCGGTGGAAACTGGGCGAATACAATGTGCAAAATGCTGGATAAATAATTAAATGCCATTAATTGGAATTGTGTAAATTTCAGAGAAGCACACACTCACACTCACGCACACACACTCTCACATACACACTCACACACACACACATACACACTCAGATAGAAACACGCCAATATAACAAAAACAAAAACAAAACAAAACATACAAAAAATGCGCACGAAATAATAAATAAATAAATGCAGTAAAATTGCAAATGCTGCAATGCGGTGAGTGTTTGAAAGGGTTGAGGGAAAGGGGTTCGGTTGGGGGAGCCTATTCAGTGAAATGCAAAATGAATAAATAATCAAACATTGAAAATCAACGATGCAATGGTCAGTTCGGGTCGGGGATTGGCATCGAGACAAATTAATTAAATTTAACCCAGTAAAAGCAGCGCAATTCAAACGCAAATTTGGCGCCAAGCCAAACAAACCAACCCCTGATACCGACACACACACACACTCACACACACACCCCCACACCTTCCTTTTTATACGTCTGATCGCCAAACAATTTCACAGCATCAATCGTATGACGTGCGCAAATTTCCGTTTCCATTTGGAAAGTGCGAAAAGCCATTTAATTATTTATCTTTAAAGACTTTCATGCAAAAAGAAAAACCGAATTCAATTAAAGAGAATTTAAATCCATCTCGTTTCGCCTGGATGTGCGCCAAGGTTCTTTGCAGTTTCTCTCACATAATTCAATGGTTGGCTAGACCTCGACTGTGCTCGACTATGACATACCCTCTGACAAATCGTTTTTGATTGTTGAAGAAATTGAAGAAATTTCTATATTTGGACTTATAAAGACAATGGTAGAAGATTGCTACAATATTATGCATAGGGTACAACTGAGGCTGTTTACAGGACACTATAAAATTAAATTTTGCAGTAGGAGTATCTGAGGAGGGAGTATTCAGCTTAAGGAATCCCCCAAAGGTTTTCACAGGCAAAGGGGGCTTGCTATGTATGTATGTATTATGTATTTAGGAATATCAATACACTTTTGCTTAAGATTGAACCAATTTTCGAAATAAAACGAATTTCCACAATAAAACGAATCCTTAATCCTCGAACACCTCTTGTAAATAAAATTGCCATCCTGTTCCTTGAATACAGGGTATGCGAATAATTAGAGTAACTTCTGCTTCATAAGTTGGGTAGAATACCCTCTTATTAACTTAAGTCCCTTATCAGACCCTTGCTTACAGGGTATGCTCACAATGCAGGCTGAGGCCTGGAGCAATCACATAAATACAAAACAGGAACATAAACTATTTAATGAGTATAAAACTCAGTGATGTATTTATCGATGCCATAAAAATGTTATAAACAATGTGAAATGTTTTCAAAATGATTTTTAACCGAAAATCTCTGACAAGCGATGTGTAAATTAGATCGTCTCATTTGTGTTTATATTTCGATTAGTTCAAGAGATAGAAATAGATGAAAAATTAGACAAATATATTTAAATTGTTTGCATTAGCAAACGATTCAGTTCGTTGCTAGACACATTTTTGTGATTAATTAACCCATAATTCTCATCGTCAAGTGTTTTATAAGTTATTTGTTTGCTTGTCTTATTCTTCTCAATGGTCAAAACTGTGAAACAAATTAGGGGAACGACGGAGAGGACGGAGACGGAGAATGAGACTGAGACTGAGAATGACAACAATGACCCGCGGTCTTGCTTGACGCTCAAGAATTTTTGGCCAGTTGCCAATACGTTGAGCCAAAAATGCGGACCAAACCGGTTAACAAATCAAATATCTAATTAGAATGAAAAAAGCATTAAGAACCAGAAAGATTAAAGATGGAAGAAGATTGCATACCCTTGAGGAACTCAAACTTGATGGAATTTTCGATCGATCTTTGATTTGAATAATTGAGATATTTGCAGAACCAATATTTTCCATACAACAACTAAGTTTTTGATCGATCTCTTCTATTTCAACTATATATATATATATATTTATATATATATATACACCATTTAATCCTTTCTCCAAATATGAAAAGATCGCAGTCAGTCCGATAAACATAGTCGATAGATCCGGTTACTCATATTGATCAAGAATATACGTCACAGGATGAGCTTCTGCAGTTGTATAAAGCTGGAATACCCTTTCTCACCCGTTCACTGGGTACAGGGTATGATAAATATGCAAAGAAACAGTAAAGACATTTAGAAAAACTATAAGATTGTTTATAATAATAGATATTTATAGAACACACTCTGAGTCGGAACTAACTGTAAACGCATAACTGGTTAAGTCGCTTTTAATCGCCTTGAGAAACTGAATCAATTAAGTGGCATCTAAGTCATGAACTGAATTCATTCATTTTACATGATTGCGTTTGTTACCGATATCATATATCGATAGCAGTAACTAATAGTTTGTTTATTAAGAAAATACAGTAAATATGGTAAATGATAAACATTCAAAGCGAATTATAATTGGCTGCTTCCACAACACTCAACATTTGCCTCATTTGCTATTTTGAAAAAAAAAAAACAATTGAAAAAATTGGCTAATGAGTTACCAGACAATTGTGATCCATTCAGATGGCTGGGATGCGGAGAAGAGAGAATTTCGTAATGAAATTAAAATAATCCAAATTCCCAAATCTCCATCCATCGTTAACGGTATCATGCAAAAGCTACGTTCAATAGCTACAGAAAATTTCGTCTAAATAATTGTGCCCACCAGTGTATAGTGAAATCGTTGTCCGAATCCCTAATATAAATATTAATCATATGCTCTCTGGGTTTATTTCAAAAATAATTCCTGGTGCCTGCATCACAATAGCTGATAATAGGGATGTTTGTTTGAATATAATGAAATGCGATAGGACGATTGACAACGAATGTCATTAATCAGATTGAATGAGCCGAATGTGGTGTCATGGAAATAGCCTATAAGAATAGAACTGCTAACCGTAACAAGCTCGGCAAATGATCGAATTTAAAAGCATATTAATCAATGATTTATCGTTGAACTTAATAGAGACTCTCTCTTGTGTAGAAACTATCCCACACAACGAACTCTTTGCTCTCCGGCAACGGCATGAACTCCAGTTGCTCCGCAATGTTGAGGCAAAGCTCAGATCCCCCCGGACGCAGTGCCTCCCACTTTGTAGGCTCAATGAGCTGACAATTGGGGTTTCCCGTGGCAGCAAATGAGGTCCACATGCCAATCAGTCGCTCAATGGTCCGATACTCCGGTGTAGACTTGTCCAGTTTGCTGGAGAGGAGCGTGTAGAACATGTAGGAGAGATCATCGGCATGACAGACGCCTCGCACCTGTCGTCCACATTTCAGCATGCGATAATGATTATAATGGGGGGAATCCATGTCAAAGCGATACAAATAGGTGGGCGTGGCAGGCGCGTAGGCGGCACGGGCAAGCAAAGTGCGATGAATGCCATGCCAAAAGTTCTTGACACTCAATAGACGCAGGCACTCGAAGAGCTCCATTTTGCTACGATCCTCATCCTCAAAGTACGCGAGCTTGAGGCGACGCAGCTGCTCGTTGAGCTCCTTGCTGTCGATGGTGTCGCGGACTGGCTGTGGGATGAGGGGCTCAAAGGCACTGAGCATGTAATCTTGATCCTGCAGCGTCGTCTGGTAGCTGAACAGACCTTCAAATGAGGTACCTCCAATGATCAAGGGAAGCTCATTGCCCCAGGCGCTGGCCAGTTGCTCGAGGTGGGGTCGTGGCACCACACAATCCTCGCCGACGTACGGCTCGACAACTGGCCCAAAGGCGATGATTTCGTAGTTGCGTTGTTCATCCTGGGAGACAATCGTATTGCAGTGCTGGGCTAGTTGGTTAGCAGGTGCATCCCTGAGGAACTGCAACAGCTCTGCTTCATTTTCCGTCTCTGTATTCTTATAGCCAAGGCGACTGGCCAGCCTTTGAGGTGCATTCCGATTCGGCTGAGTGGCCCATTCGCAGAGTGCGGAGCCAGACTGGACAATGGCGCGATGAAAGAGGCCACGTGTCTGTTCCGTGTTCATTAGAATGTGAGCAGAGGCAGCCCCAGCACTCTCTCCCATCAGGGTGATATTGTTCGGATCCCCATTGAAGATGGCGATGTTGTCGTGGACCCAACGCAACGCCAACACCTGGTCCTTGAGGCCCGCATTGCCGGGCACCTGCAGCTCACGATCCTTCAGGCTAAGGAATCCCAGCGCACCCACACGATAGTTGAAGGTCACCAGCAGGACATCGTGCTTCATGAAGTAGTCGGGCCCGTAGATATCCCTCATGGCGCCTCCTATCTGAAAACCTCCGCCAAAGATCCACACCATGACGGGCAACGGACGCGGAGTCTCCAGCTTCTTCACGTAGACGTTGATGTACAGACAATCCTCCGATCCCTCAACCGAATTCAAGATCGAGTTCTTCTGCATTGGTTGCGATCTAGGATAGGTGCAGTCCCTTACCCCCTGCCAGTGCTCCGCCGGTTGCGGTGCCTGGAATCGTAGCTCCCCGAGTGGGGGCTTGGCATAGGGTATGCCCTCAAAAGAGTAGTAGGATTCCCCATCATATACTGTCCTTCGCTCCATGCCCTTCAACTTGCCACATTTCGTCTCCAGAAGTTTTGTCCGTCCAGTGCTCAGACGGTACTGGACTACCTTGTGTCCAATGGCCCTGAAATGAGAATGAAGAGTGCATTAGTGTATAAGAGTAGCTTATAGTTAGCATAATCGATGATGGGCTATCACAAAGTCTCAAAATTGTTAACTAGTAGTTCCCATTCAGGTTTCTAAATGGGATCGTAACAAAACGTTGGGGTATGGAATTCATAATTAGGATTGATCATGGCTTTCTCCATACAATAGAAGAGCGAAAGAACTTTGCAAGAGAATCGGGTTTGCAAAAGTTATTCAACCATATGGAAGATTCAGGAGATGAAACAATTATTTGACAATTAATTAAAGAATCCCGAATAGTTTTAGTCTTTAACCGTTTAATGCTTAGACACTCCCTTTGAATAGGACTGCAAACGTGGTTATCTTTATCTTATCTTCGTTTTGAATATCCCAATAAAAATGCTGCGTCACCCGGACTAGGCACTTTCTGGGCAAGAGATGCAGATACTATAATCTATTGGCTATACTCAGATTATTGAGGATTTGTTAGAATATAAATTGTCCACACTTGTCACCTACTTTGCTGCCAATTTAACTTTATCGGTCACACTAACATGCAGATCCATTGTATATATGTTTCTATCTGTCTATGTATTTTTGTAGATATATATATATATATGGAATTATGTATGCAAAGTAAATCCTTAAGTAATCCGCGACACTTGCAACACGTCCAAAATCCAACCAGAGACTGAACTGTGTATTCGCTCAGCTATGACTAAATTGATTAGATAAAAACGCGCCCAACAGCTGGCGACGTAGACTATATGTATATACTATCCATGTTACTTTTACATATGTATTTTATAACTGATTGTAACTTAAATGAATGGAGCTGGAATGGAGTTACAAAGCAGCAGTGTTCAATTACATAAAAGAACTTGCTCTGGAAGATTCTAACGGTTAACTTATATACGAGTATAGAAGCAACAGGGTGGTTTTACAGACGAAACAATTAGGTCATCAAAACAGTTGAGACTCGAGGCGCCACAGCATATCATCAACAGGCATAGTCATGGCCTAAACAACTTCTCTGATAAACTTTACTAGCCTAAGTATCTATATCTATGTGTTTGTAAGTATGTATTGTTATGTGAGTGTGCTATGACTCATAGGCTCAAGGTCAGTGTCCTGCGCAGCTCCCCTTCGTTACAAATTCGCGATGAAGGTTATTTTCACCGTTATTTTGTGTGAATGTCAAACAATATTGCGACAAGGTGGCAACGCTTCGAATTAGCGAATCAGCTGATTAATCTAATTGGAATTGTCTTTGGTTTTAATTAACAATGTTTACTATACTAATATTAAACATATTATAAGACTTAAAGAATAACAGAATTTAGTAGGCTTAAAGATACCCTGTTGCCGAATCATATGTGAAACCAGCTGCGAATGTAAATATTTAATGAGAGAACCTGTTTCTTCTAGCTTCCATTAACTTTAAATTGCTGAAAACTACTTGAAATGTCACATCGAATTTCAACTGCACTCACAATTATACAAATGCTAAGAATTTGAAATCCGTTTCCCCACCTTTTCTTCTACTCCATTCTGCACTCAGAGCAGCAGGCAGGTAGGTAGGTTGGCTGCTTCTCAACGTCTCCTGCGTGACTGCGCCACTTCAGTCTGGCGAAGAGGTCTGTCTGTAGGAGCTGAGCTCCTATTGTTGGTTCTCGCCTAGGCGAAGTTGTTGACTGTCGAGTGTCGCCTTCTACCTATGTTAGTTAATGTGATTATTTCACACTTGGTCTGCTTGCAACTAACATTTCATTTGGCTTCCAATCTCCATCTGCAGTGGCACCCTCTCTCTCTTTCTCTCTCTTTAATTATTTGTTTGTTTATAACTTGTGTCATTGTTTCTTTTCCTTTAGCATGTTTTCTTGTTCGCACTTTAAGCATTTAACACTTCTTCTTATCTTTCGTTGCTTGCTGACACAAGTTCTTGTATTACAGCAAATAGATGACCTGTAAAATTCAGATCACGAACGATACCTTATATAATAATGTAGTATATAACGGTAATTGCTGTGAGGGAGTAGTATTTCTCTTGCTTCTCACTCCGAACTCTCTTAAAGTGACGCATTACACTCTGAATAAAACAGCCTTGCATTAAATTAAATTTACATCATTTACAATTGTCTGCCTTTTGTCCTATTCCGTTCCATTCTTTGTCTGCGAACTGTTACCAGGTAGAAGGACTTGTACTATTTCTGGGCATGAGTGCGTCTGATTGTGGCATCTCATTGCCCCTTTGCAACCCCCTTCGCTCTTCGCTCATCAAGCCTTATTCAGTTTCTATGACATTGTACAGATTCCATGTGCAACCATTTGTTGGTGTTGCCATCGACTAAATAAATAAATACACAGTGCAATTTATGTACATTGTATGTTTGTTTGTTTGTATGCACATATTTGTTGTTGTTTGTCCCGTTTACACTGCTAACATTGTTGTTGGCGCTGCTTCAGTTTGCCGGCGCCAGTGCAACTGTCGACGAGGTTGGCTACGCATCAACAAACTACGCACACATCCATACACACACACAGACACACACACAACATAGCAACTATATCCTTGTTCCATCTTGCTTCGACCTCCAAGTGCCAACAATTCAACATTCTCTCCCTTTCTCACGTTACGTTTTCGTCGTCGTCGTCATCTCTTCTTCCGCTTCTTCGTTTTTGTCTTTACCATGTTTACACGATTGCCGCCTACTGTTAAAGGTGACGACCCCTTGAACCACAAGCCCTTGCATTGTCAATGTTTCAAATCTCTCCCTTCTGCCCAGTTGTTGGTTTTGCATTTCTTGTTCCAAATGTTTGTTTTGCTTGCCTGCCCTTTTCTGTTGATGTTAGTGGACAGCGCGTGTACAAATTGTTTTTGCAAGTGTCGAATTGTCAGGGCTGGGTACACATAGAGAAGTTTACACTTCAACATTCCAATAAGGAATACGTTGCACTGCTTCCATATTTTTATTTCATTTAATAGTATGAGTTGTGTTATGTTACACATAATCGTAATTTTCATTGTTATATTCAAAACGAAGGAACTAGTTCACGTTAGTGGACTTGCCAGCTATCGCACTGGTTCATTTAATGCAATGTTTTTGTTGTATACTCTTTTGCTTTGGTGTTTCTGTTTCAGCATTCGTCGCCGTTTCAATTTGGTTCTTCTGTTTTGTTTAGCTTCGGCTTCGTAGACGTAGACGACTCGTGCTGCCTGCTGATTCTGCTGCCCACGATGGCTGCGACTGCGTTGTTTGTTTGCATTTGTATTTTAGCTGCCTCCGCTTTGTTTTCTTTGCGCCCGCAGCGCAAGAACAACAAATAGTACATATAACAGCCACAGCAGCAGCTACAACAGCAGCAACAACAAGAACATGGCTCCGCCGGCTCTATCAGCTTTTTAGCGCGACGTCGCAGTCAGTCAGTCGTCGTCGGTTGTCGGACGCAGGCGTAGGCATTCCAATTGGGACGCACGTTTCGAACTCGAATTTCCGTTTAAATTGTTTATTGGTTCGGTTCACTACGTCGTTTCATTTTGTTTGTGTTTGTTTGTCATCGTACGCGTGTGTATACTTATGTGTGTGACGTTATCACGCACCAATTGCGGCAATCGCTTAATGAGCACTCACACTCTCCTCAACCGCACGTGTATGTATGCGAGTGTATGTATGAGTGTGCAAGCTTGAAGTGTAAAAAACGAAATTGATAAATGCACAACAGCAATAAAAGTATCGTACTTACATATGTACACAAAACATACGATTGTATATGAGTGTGTAAATGATTGAATTGAGCGTGTTAATAAATAAGCAAACAAAAGTCACGGCTGTCAATACGGTTCAATGTCTTTGGCTCTCTCAGCAGCAGAAACCTACATACGCAGTGTGACAACATCGCTTGTGGTAATAATCGCAACGGTAACCGGTAAGTGTGGCATTGTTGCAAACTGGTTTAAGCCGCAGCCACAGCCGCAACATCAACAAGAAGGAAAAGACGCCGCGTCTGTTTAAACAAAAAATATATCGTTCAAGCAACCATGTGGTGTTTTTGCACTAATCATTTAGAATCAAATCTTATATAGCGATGAGTTAAGTGATGATTCACACGTTCGCCGGTATACGAATCAGTTGTGAAGTTAAAGTAAATGTGATTGAATAATAAATTATGCGAAGCTTAAAGTTGTAGTGCAGACTATGTATTTACATAAAATACTACAGGAAGTTAATTAAATTGATACATGAATGAATAATGTTATATATTCGCAGTCATTAAAATTTATGTTTCGTATATTTGTCGGTCTTTTTTTCATCACGCTCCCATCTCTACTAGTGTCAACCAATAACCGAACAAAAGGTTTACTCTTTTTCGTGTTCGCCCGGCCATTTTCCAGAGTAAAGTTAGCTTTAACCTTTCGTCATGTTGTGACGCTTTGTGAGTGCGTTTGTGTGTGTGAACTACACGAATTGTCGTGTACGAAAAGCGCTTAAACAAGTGCGCGCAAGTCAAGTAATAACAACAAGAACGACAACTACCGTTTTGCCCGTTTAAAACACGCGGCATCGACGTCTCGCTCACTTTGTATTGTCGTTTGTGTGTGTGTATTCCACATTTGTGTTTGTGTACCGTTCTAAAAATAACCGTTTCATGTGCAGTCGTTGCTTTTGCTGCTGCTTCTTCATCGCCGACAACGACATCGACAACGTCGCAATTTGTGTTTGTATTTGTTATCGGTTATTTAACTTGATTTATTTGCGTGCGACTGATGATTTATATCGCCTGAATGGGGCTCACAGCAATAAAAAAAAACAACAAAAACAATAACAGCCCCTACTTTAGACTAAGTTGCACGCACATTAGCACTTAAGTGGGTCAAACAATTATTGTCCCGCCTTGCCCTCTGTTCGCCTTCACCACCCCTCAGCAAATCACGCCTTATACCATTTCTCATTTTATTGCCCTTGTCTGCGGATGGCCGCAGTGACCCCGTGGGTGGCTTGTGTGTCAATAAAGGCCACGCTTTCCAGTCCTTCGTATTTGTGTTTCAGTCATCGTTCATTACTCACAGGATAAGAAATGCTTAATTAATATGGCAAATCCAGCAACAAATCCATACAATAAATTAGTCCAATTAGAAAAACGTTTATTTGTTTTGCACAAAAATAATACCTTTTCATAATACGGCACATAATAAAAACATCATAAGTTTATTAATAAATAAATATTCAATGATTTACTTCCACGTTTATTTCTTTATTGGAAATTCTTACAATTTTTCTAAAGTTGTTATTTAAATAATCAGATTAATTTGACAGCAACATTATCTGTACTTTTTCTTGCGTACGTCGCGCATCCCTGATAAAAGTCTTTGAATCACGCACCCCCTTACTTTCATACATTCAAGCATCATGTATATGAATGTGTATGTGCATACCTAGATTGGCACTAGTAGTTGTTGTTGCATTGTCTATTTGGCGCCTTTTGCAAAAGCGACAATTGAGCGCCCCCTGTTGGGGGTGAGCATGTGCTTAAGTTCAAGCTTCTCTCTGTCTCTCTTCCCGTCTACGTGTATACATACATATATACGACTATACGAAATACATGTGTAGGTGTTTTTGATCTGCGAGAGGAATGCCGACGGCAAAGTCAGCAAAAGTCGCGATGCGTCGCGGCTGAGCAACAAGTCGAAGATATTGTTGTTGTTGTGGCGCTGAGCAGAGGGGAGCAATCATGTTGCATTTAGACCAGCCGTCGTTGCATGAAATTCGTACTACTTAATTAGCTACCACTTAATCTGCAACGTCATCATCATCATCAGTTGCCGAGTTCTGCCAAACGATCGCGTGTCGTGAGCTTCGTGTTGGGGTCGCCCCAGTCTGATTCTCATTCGCTCGAAACGGATACGGATGCATCGTTCGTTGTTCGTCGTTCGTCGTATATCGTCTTTCTTCTGTCGTTTAAAATTCACACCCAACTGCACAGCAACAAAAGCGCAGTCGACGTTTATATCTGTTTCAATTATATTAAATTTTGCTCATGTTCTAATTAAGGTGACGCTGCAAAGAAATCGGTAAAGTCATCAACAATCCACAGAAGTGTTTAACTAAAGATTGTCTCAACATTCTAAATATAACTAATGACAAGTGTACAACTGCAATAATTGACCATGGAAATGCCGTGTAATAGTCTATAAAACAACCAATTATTTCTGAATATTAGTAAATACGATCCACAATGGCGCAAAATCTAACTGTTATTGTGGGCGCCGAAAGCGCTAACAAAAATGACGGAGCAGCAGCTGCCGCATCGGCGGCAACATCGGTAATGCAACATTCGGTTGTCAATTTCAAGCCAAAGAATACAAATGGCTGGAAGGATTATAAGAAACTAAAGACCTATCTCATACTGAAGGAGCAGCAAATTGAGAAGGTAAACAATGAAAAAAAAAAAAAATGTCTAAATCAATCCGGGCCCAATTATCTTACGTTCCAATAGCAATGCCAAATATAATTATTTTATTTCTGACTTAATAATGTATTATTAGATTCACACATTGGTTGAAGTTCAGCAACTCAACTTACTTATGTTGTCTTGATAACTAATTCATTTCACTCAAAACACATGAAACAGAGGGAATCGTAGGACAACTACATCCTATAGATCTCGTAGTGTGAACAACTCTTACATCATGATTATATTTGATTAAAATCGGACTTCTATATCTTATATCTGTCCTAGGAACAATCGGAAATTGTGTATAGGGCTCTTCAAGAGTATTAAATATTTGTTGAGTCGAAAATAAATAATATATCACGTTACGACGACTCGCAATTGTCAATGAAATTGTTAATACTGTTATTGTTGTTTAACCATAACAATGTCAATTTCATTTCAAAGAATCAAAAGAATCTAAACTACTGCATAATTGTTGGCCATCATAATGTATCTGTAATATCAGTTACAACTCTGCAACTTGTTAAAAGCATTAACACATTATGAACGTCAAAAAATAAAAAAAATCCATTCTGTTAGATTGCAAACTTTATATTGTATATTGAATATTTAATAATACAATCATCTTATTCTGTAATGATTGTAGCGGCACTTTTAACTGCGGTTTTGTAATAGAAAAACTGAAAGAGATCTCCTTTTTATTGTTAACTTCAAGGCGTCATAATGTGCAATACACAATCAATCAATCAGTCAGTCAGTCAATCAATCAATATTGACCTAAATTGCCAGCGCCTGGGAAAATAAATAAACTTATTGCGGTCAGACATAAATGCATATAAATCAAATCAAATAAATAAATTAATTAAATATGCTGTGCTTGGCATTGACCATTGCAAAAAAAAAAAAACAGTACAAAGTCAGACTGAGATTGAAAAAAAATAAACTAAAAATAAAAACTAATAAACATTGAAAATAGATTTTATTAAAACTATTTACATTTTCACCTTGATTCAACTTTTACCAAGAAAGTTTTGACTTCTAAGCCCTGAGTTAGGATAAGCTCAAGAACTTATTGCTGATCTATTTATAGATGGACAAAGTTTTAGTTTTAGATAAAGTTTAAACTGTTATGTCCTCATGAGACACTCTTTTCCTCCATTCTCCTTCAAACAGCCCATTACCAAGTTGCTCATCTACTTTGTAAAGAATACAAAACAAATCACTGAATCTTTTTGTAAGTCTTCAATTTCCAATGATAATTATTCACAAAGTAGACTCGAATCATGCATTCAGAATGCTTAAAATCTAATTGGACTCGCTGAAAAGATACAAATACTTTTTACAGTTCCGAAAAACAATGGCACATCGTTTGCTCCCTCGTTCTTGCTATAATTAACAGCAAGACAAACAAACAGCAGAAGTGGGAGTCGAAATGTTGTTAACTAGAAAAAAAGAGAAAAACCCTCTTCATATAAAGTTATTAAACGGTCATGACCCCCATTTTGAAAATGCTTATCAACAACAACAACAACAACGAGAAGAACAACATGGAAACCAACAAAACCAACACGATTGTGCTGTGAGGAACAAATAATAATAAAGCAAACATGAAAAACGAGCATTAAAAACGCACAAAGTGACGAACGCGTTCTCATAAGTGTTGCCTTGTATTGCAGATGTTGTCGATTGGGAGAGGGGCGAAGAGAAGAGTCCACGAAAAGTGCTTTGGGGACTGGGGGAGTGAGTTGACGCCAACAGAAGCAAACGATGCCGGCGACGCGATTTGACCGCTCGGCGTCGGATCAATAAATATGGATGACTTGCCGCTGTTCAGATTTATATGTAGAAGCACATATGTATACTCACATTCACACTCACACACAAACAAAGAACCACAAACTCAGTTACAGATACAGATACAATTATATATAGATATATGACTGTTGTGTAATAAAAATGCGCTCCTATCAATGTCAAAAAATCTGACACACAATGGAATAAGAAAAGTAAACAAACAATTAAATTGCTTAGTGCCTAATAAAATAAATGAATGCCAGTTGAGTTTGCGTGTTTGTCTTTTTACCAGATATGTCTGGATACTGCAGACAGCTGCCCAGATACCGAGTGTGTCTGTCTGAGAGTCCGACTGTCTATCTGTCAGTTTCTGAGTTGCTGTGTGTATGTTTATATGCTTAGATACACACGCTTGGCACAGATACAATTCGAGCACACTGAAGGATTTGCGAATACAAATAAGTAAGCACTGCAAATACATACTCGCAGATACATACATTGATCTATAGAAGCCACTTGGGCGTATACATAATATATCAAATAATAACAAGTAATAATCAAAGATTCGTTGATGGACAAAGACCATGCGAATTAATTCCAGCTTATAAGTAACTCAGTGTGTAAATGGATGTATGAATGTGTGTGAGAGTGTGACAGTCACGTTAAGTCAATTTGAAATTATATAAATCATCTCGATTGTGTACTTAATGCTAAATGATATCTAAACATGTGATAGATATCTTCCTAATTGAAACTTAACTATGAGAACAGTATACAAAGTTTCTTCTTCATTACTCAGAACAAGTGTTAAGCATTGCAGATGACAAATGCATTCCATAAAATCAATATAGAGGTTCTTTCGCTAGACTCATACTAAAACTTCAGGATGCTATATCTTTGAATAGACTCATAACCCGTAATCCCCAAATGCAAAATGATCATCGAAATAGTATCTTCCTTCAATATGAATGGCATTAATAGGCTTAATACTTAAGGATTACATCCAATTTGAAGACTGCACAGCTTAGTCGTCATAGTAATGTCCTTTCTTGCGTATCCATCTGTTTCTAGTCACACTTATTATCAGATTTTCTTTGGTTCACAAATAATGAGTTTTTATTCGAAATATTCATAATATTATTGTGATCTAAATAGTCTGATCAAGTTTCATTATTATCTTAAATCTTGTAGTAATGGGTTGTTTACGAATATTCATTGTTGTTGATGTTGTTCTGGTTGCTTTGAATAGGCACATTAACATCTGGCGTAACGCATTTTGACTATTGTATGTTAAAATCGACAGCTGCGTTAATTGATTTTATATTTATATTTCACACGCGAGATGAGGATCTCTGAGTGTTTCAAGTTGATTGGAGATTGAAGGCGTCTCCTTTATAGTAATGTAAGCAAAATTATTGTGGTCTCTCTGTGTCATGTTTCCGGTCTGAAGGCAGCTTAATGAGTTAAGCTTAAAATGATTAGCATTGATTCACACGATGCCGTTAATTGTCGGCCTGACCCAAGCACAACTAATGTGTTCTCCTTCTATCTCTCACACTCGGTGTGTTTTTCTCACTCTAGGCCGCTCATACGCCGGAATCGCAACGCTCTTATATGCTGAGAAAACGAACGGCACCGGTGACGGAGCGAACGACCTTCGTGTGCTACACGTGTGGCATGGACACGCCCTCGTCGCAGCTGAGACTCGTTTACTGCTGCCCTAATGCCGAACGAGAGCCCTACTATCCATACATTAAGGCGATGAAGGCATACAAGAACGCTAGTCCCATTAGTCCACAAGGTAAGTTGCAACATGTGGCATGGAAATCATTGATATATCTTTCTCCAATTATAGGCATGGTGCAGATCTGCGCCTGTTGCAGCGAGAAGCATGCCAACTTAGCGGAGGGTGGTCCGCCACCTGCTGCAGCTACCTCAACTGCAACGGCACCCATATCGGAGCATGGCGCCACACACTCCTTGGAGTCAAGTTCAGCTATCTATGGCACAAGTGGCGCCACCAACCTGGTCGCCAATCATATGACATCAACGACATTCGTCGGCCACAATTCGCCATCAGAAAAGTCGCTCGCCAATTCGGATTCCACAAGCAATGTGCGCTTCAAGGTGAGACCTTCGACCTTGCAATGAACTCCTTCTCCAGCTTGTATCAATTAGGAGGGATTATGAAATGTATTTCCTGGCTGCCTTTACATTCTCTGTTTAAGTTGGTGTCCCAACGTCTTCCGATTGTCAATAACAATTTGTAGTTTTTTAATATTCATGAGGCACACTCATCCATGTGTGTATGCGTGTGTATGTAAAGTCGGCTTGTGGAAATTTACTAGCTGCCGATTGCATTCACGAACAGAGATAATGCTACGGGGGCAGTATATAGGAAAAGCGATTGCATTTAATGTGGAAAAACAAGTACAAATCACTCACTTGAGTAACTAAACGACTTGCAGATACACTGCCAGTTTGATACTATGGAGTCTACCTCTGACATATGGGCTAGAAAATGCCCTGTAGATGCGAACAGTTAATTGAAGTGATTGGGTAGGCTGACTGATCGAGCAGATTTTGACAAGCTGTTATCAAGCCTGGCATGCTTAGTTTGGTATGGTATCACTTATTACAACGAGTGGAATTTGACGCAGGCCATATCGCGTTATTGGGAGCAGCTCCCTAGAAGCGATAACACCCCTGACACCTATGCCCCTTTGACTGATAACCGCACGAACTTACTAACGTTTCATTAAGGTGAAGACCCGACTAACGGACGGACGTAGTATGTCGGGAGGCATGGAATATGAACAGCAAATGTGGACAGATGATGAGGCATGTTGAGTAATTCATTTGCATGCTGAAGGTCGGCCAGAGCGATATCAATTATGTAGAATATATGAGTATTGCCTGGCGGAAAGAACTGATAAGGAACCGAACTGAACGGGAATAAGGGAATACGGAAAGCGAGGGGCATTACACTACATTATTAGTTGCCCCCATCTTATCAGTGTGTGGGGCGTGCTGTGCGGAGCCAAGTCGAGTGTCAACATGTTAACCAATTTGAGTCAACAAATGTCAAGATTAGATTATGAAGCCGCATGCACACGACCGGACCACATGGCCTTAGGAGAAGACGAAGTGAACGGGAAGGTTTATTTCCCATGTGCGCTGTAATTACTGCTCAAGGAGTTGGGACGAAGGGGAAAAGGATGGGGGAGAGCTAATAGTTAACAAACAACGCAGGTTAAACACAACACAGACAAACAACAAAATAATTACAAAGGCAAGAAAGGAAAGAAGAGAAGTGATGAGACTTGGAGACAGTTTTGGGGTATCGGGTGAACTGCCCCTAACCGGTTTATCAGGTACAAACACTATATAGGTGACTGCCACAATACGTTGTGTATCGTTCGTTTTGTTTAAACACTTTTATTTATAGCATTTCCAAGCATTTGTTGTTCCAAGTAGTTTATTTATTTATACATATTTTTGTTTATAATTTTCTATGGAACGCTTCTCGTAATTTATTTGCTACACTCTGTTGACTCATTTACCTGTTGTTCAAGCCCGGAGTTAAATATATGCAGTCTCTTCAATTATTTAAAGCTTTTCCAAGTATAATGCTTTTAGTTCTATTTTAAAAGTTAGATTATCATTTTCAACCGATATCGGTTCTTAATTATTGAATATTAAAGCGGCACAAAGAATTTATTGTGAATTATTTTTATCATTGAAGAATGATTCGTCGATTGTTATTATATATGATCATAATTGCATTATAACATTGTTTTCTATATTCATTCCAGATGATCCTTGGCGATCAGAAATCGATAAGAACCTTTTGGCGTTCATAAATCGATAAGATGTACTTAAAAATAGAAAGTGTTTCGCTTTTGATAAGAGAAGACAAGAGAAATACAATCGAATTGCTTTGATTGTGTTTAGCAGTATATTTAGTGGTTTAATAATATTCGTTATCGAATTTATTGCTTAACAATTAATTGTTGATAAATCGATCTGCTTGATGATCGATAAGGCAAGGATTGCCTTGTGATTTATATATATTTCGAAAGAGGCAACTGCAATTAGATTTATGTCTGTACAGTTTTATCGTTTACATTATCGACATTCTCGATGATGGAATAGATAAATGAAATGGATAATCGATACTTCCAAAGAAAGCAAATTAATTTGCATTCGAGCCATTAGGTTTTATGGCTTTATGTTCAATTTTCTGATATATTCTAGATACATATTCTGTAAGAAATTATAACCTTGACTGAGTTTAACGACACGTTTCAACCTACCACAAACATCTGAACATTGTGCATATATTTGCATAAATGTGCTTATTTGGGATTCTAAACAATTGCTAAATACATATTTTGCTTGTTCCCTCTGTTTTCTCGCTTCTCGTTCCTCGCTTCTCTCTGTGTGTCTCTATGTCTCTGTCTTTCAGTATTGTTCTATTGTTTACTTTGCGTGTCTCTGGCGTTGAAATTGTTTCAATAATTGCTTAGCTGGGCCCAGCAACTATCTTTAAACAGTTGCTTCGAATCACAAATGGCTAGAAACATTTGGCCCAGTTAGCCAGAATGCCCAGAATGTTCAATGCATCTGCAACTCGATGCTGGTATCCATGCACTACTTACTTAGAATAAATAGTATATCAAGACTTCACTCTTTTTTGCACTTTTGCATTCATTTTCCGTGAATTTCAAATCTAAAGTATGAGTGTTCTCTGCATTCACCTCTCCACTCCGCTCAGCCCCGCGACTCATCTCTCCCAACGCATTCAATTTCAACTTCACAGATAACAGATAATTAAAGTGCGATAATAGATTGCGCAAACAGCTGCTAGTCATATCATTAAACTTGAGTAAATAGCACAAATTAGCCAAAGCAAAAAATAGCCAAAGCAAATATAAATAAATACATTCGGTATACTCGTACTTGAAGTATCAACAAGTATGCCTACCTAATTCACATTTGAACGATATTCATAGTTCCTTAATCGGTTTGAGTCAGTTCTTCCGTATGGTATCTTGTTTGGTTTGTCAATTACCCTACAAAACCAAATTGATGAGCTGCCTGGGCTTAACAACTGTTGACAAACACATTAATATACATTAGGCTGACATTCTTACCTGCTTAATTGTCTTGGCCAAGACTGTTGACCCAGCGCAGTGCTCCAGCTCTGTCGCCATCTAGTGTGTAGATTGGGTTGCTGATTACGTTATATTGAGCTAATCCAGTACTGGTTACAGGGTATTCCGTGGTCAGACATTTTCGACTTTAAAGATTATAATTGCTGATTTCTTGTTGGCCATCATATTCAATAACGTGATAAGTTGTCCTATATTGTATATGTATGTATAATATACTTACATAGAGTCGTCTGTCCAACAGTCAGAGAATGTTTTATTGACATTCTACCTACAGCGCTATTTAAATTGTACAATAAAATTTGAATGGCCGTTGAGCTCGAATGAGTTGAATCTCGATAAATTCCCAATTATAGGCATTTGTAGGTAGCATTGTAGGTAGTGAGAGTATGCAGTAGCTATGAGAACTTCGGTACACAATAAACTGTTAAGTCATGGGAAAGAATGACAACACCTACGAGCACCTCGACTACAAGTTGGAAAGAAGAAGTATTACTTTTTAGAGATTGTAAAGTATAGAAATATGTACAAGTACAAATTTATAACTAGCATTAGTTAATAAATTATATCAGTAATCAATCATCATACACAATTGGGCTATATTTATTGAGTAGATTCAGTTGTAACCAGTTTTAATGTATCGACTAAAAAGCTGAGCAGATAACACTAGGGGTGGTTAAGTGCAGGGAGGAAGGGGCACCTTGAAAGGCACATAATGCCAAACTGATTAGAGCCAACCGTTTATTGAGGAGGCCTCTCTGGCCCCCTCTGGTCGATAAGCAAGGTGGGGAGCTGTCTCTCTACTCACCGGTGTCAGGCGGTTTGGTCGGAATAGGAATTCAATTGAAAGAAATATTAAATAAATTTGATTAGATAAGTTACGTGTATGCTTCGCGATGTCGCGTCGCAGCAAATGCGAGAGCAGTCGATGAACGACTGTCAAACTTAGTGTTATATTCTATATGAATTCTATATCAATTGCAGCCATACGAGACGAATTCGAACAACTCCAACTCGAACACTGCGCGGGACTTGAAGCAGATACGTCGCAGCGAGTCCAGGCCCAGTTCGCCCAGCTCAACACAGGGTCACATCGAAAATGGCCATGCACAATATGCGTAATGTACTCTATATGTATCCCTTTGATTCATTACTAATTGAGATACCATTTACTGCCCACAGCTGCTCCATTTGCAAAGTGCTCTGCTCGTCGAATAAACTGGATTGGCTGTCCACAAGTGCCGAGCACATGAACTCCCATGCCATGCACTTTCCCTGCCTCAAGGCCAATGCCACGGGTATCACCAACAGTAACAGTAACAGCAACAGCAACAGCAACGGGCTCAGCAATAATAACATCAACAACAACAGCAACAGCAGTAATAACAATAATAACAATAACGAACTGAACAACAATCGTGTGCTGGCCTGCAAGGATTGCATTAACTACTTAACCAGCCAGTGGGAGTCGATGGATGCTGAACGTGTACCGCTGGAGCATAGAAGGTTTCATCTCGCCTCTCATCTCATTTTCCCTTTCACTTTGACATTTCGATTGTAACCTCTCCGATTTTGCATTGCAGATACAACATTCCTTCGCCCATGATGACGTCCAGTTCGCCGAATGGATCACGCCATGGCGCCATGAGTACCTGCACACCGCCCTCCACACCGTCGGTCTCCTCATCAACTCCAGCCAGCACCTCAATCTATTGTTTCCTCTGTGGCTTGCACTCGGATCTAACACTGGCTAGAATCCTATATGGCAGCAAAGAGGTATAAACCGTCTTCAGTTAGATCTTAAGCTCTTGCCAAGTAGTTAAATCTAAGGCAGGGATAGAATATTGACAAACTATTGATAATGTACAATAGTGCGCTAAATTCAAAGATGATAATAATTATGCTTGATTTGAAAATATGGCGGAGATGTTAATTAATTGATTTAAACTTATTTTTTAAATTGTCTGTAATTTTAAATTTAAATCAATTTATAATTGAATTCAGCGCACAATTTGTATGTAAATCCACAAAGGGTATCAATATATTTTAACTAGAGTTAATTGTATTTGATTAATGAATAGATGACTAAATATTGTAATAGTTGCTGGTTCGATTTGCTTATAACAACATAACATTGTGATGTTCGACTTATTTTATTGCTTAAAAGTTGTTTACTTTCGAAATCTGAAATCATTAAGGCAATTGTATACAATTCGTCCAATACATAATATTGTTCTTAGATTTGCATTATGTTCTTATTGAATTCAATTTGCATTTTATCTAAAGATACGTAATAGTTGTAATTAAAGATAAATAAGATAAAACAACATCGAACAGAATATATGGATCATGTAATTATTGATATTGATCGTTGTATTTCTATATATGTGAAATTCAGCGACAATATTTATAAGTTTATATAGAGCAATTAAGGCCAATACCCTCCATAGTAATATTTTGTGTTAGAAACCTCGCAACAATTTCATAGAGGCATTCTTGATTCCAAGAAGTAATTATTTGTATACGTTGATATTGGTAGATGATAGCCAATTGATTCCGTATGCCCGTTTATGTCTTTATTAAGCCAATTAAATGTAACTATAATGCCTGTACTTAAATATTGAATTGAATCTTGAGATTGTTTGAATTAGTCTATGGAGAAAGATAGTATAACTTGTTGTAATATTTTTTACTTAAGTCAAGTTTAAATTGTTACTAAATTAACTATTAGGAATTTAAAATTGCTATCTGCGTGCACTAAGATGCGAGAGAGAAAGGGAGAGCGAAAGAGGTGCACAAATGAGAAGATTTATTTAAGATTTAAACTTCCCTTCCTCTGCTTATCAGAAGCTAGCAAATAAGCAACAACAATTAAAATTAATTTTTAAAGAACATTGCATAAGTGAGAGATTTCTGAGACAAAGTGATATCCATAGTTTGAACTAGTTTATAATTAAGATTATGACTACAATAGATAATACATTAAGAAGTAAATTCCAAATTCGTTCAGTTAAGACTTGTATTTATTAAATATAATATAATATAATATAATATATAATAATAATAGATAATATCTTAGTATCTAACACTCTATTGATATATATACAAATGATAATATAATTACTTAATAATTAATTATTGCAGGGCTCTCGGCCATACTTTCCCCTGTTGCTGAAGCATAATTCATTGCCAAATGCTGAGCAGCTGCGCAACAATTCAGCTCTAGTCTGCACTTTTTGTTACCATTCCATGTTGAATCAGTGGCGCAAGTGAGTAAACTCCATTCATACTATGAGAACACTTTCCTAATACAACAATTTCCCCCCGTTACACAGATATGAGGCACAGAGTCCAAGCGTTGGTCCTGCGGATAGGAAATACAATTGGCATGATTACAACTGTCATCTGTGTGGCATAACGACTTACAGGAAACGGGTGCGAGCGCTGCCTGTGAACGAATTTCCGTTTGTCAAGCATCAGAAGAGCGATGATGGACTGTTGCTGGAAAATGGGGAATATGCCGTGGTGTGCTTAGACTGCTATGAGAGTTTAAGGTTGGTCTTGCCCATCTTCAAATGCTGGCCTTTTTCAGAATCACCACAATGATAGCTTTAACCATTATAGGCAACAGGCATCGCAGCACGATCGATTCGGGGTGCCTATTTCTAAGCGGGCCTACAATTGGGTGCCCCAGCCACCTCCGCCCGAGGACAGTCCTGATGCCGCAGTGGCGCGTCTGCCCTGCGGCGAGCGATCTGATCGCATTGTGAGTAAACAATTGACAAGAGACACTCGCTAAGCTTAATTCTAAATTACTAATCCTTTCACAGCTGATGAGCAACGCACTTAGGCCCATTCCCAGCAAGAAGACAACCTCACCGAAACACTATGACAAATCGAAAGAAGGTAAGCCTTTGCCTTTGTCTACACATGCCACTTGCCATGTAACTTGAAGCTCATTTTAAGCGCTTTGGGGTAACAGGTTCAAGTGAAACCCAATTCGCGTCAATAAACTTCAATTGGTTTCACTTAACTTTCTGCGCTGTCCATTGGTTCAGCTGTATCCCTCTCTACTTATGTGTGTGGGCCGTCTATTTACTACCCTGTCCGGGTCTTAGTCTGGCCTTGTTGTTGCGTCGTGTGCACAGTAATTGTAGGCTTTAATTCCTGAACTTACCATATGGGTTTGTCTTGACCAAGTTGACAATTTAAACAGTTCATCCACCTTGCAGACAAGCATTGACAATGGCCATTTAATAACTAGGATAACTAGGAACATATCGTGTACAGAGTGTACTGATCAGACTTCTATTTATAGTATTTTATATGATTAACTTTTCTATTTATGCCGGTATATGAATCAAAGTGCCACAGTTGATCTTATAATTCATCTTAAGAGTCTAATGGGTCTTTCTAAATTTCTACAGATATTTTCGTCAAACCGGGCGTATTTCAGCTATACTATTTATCTATACGTTGACCAAGTATCATCAAAATTAGACAACTATTATCATGTAACTGCTATAGGGCTATGAAATCATTTGTATATTAAATATATAAGAACTTTTACTGATTTCCAAGTATCTTGTTACTAAAACTTTATTTGATAAAAGTTATAATCATGTTTTATGAAAACTGTGCGTTTCTAAGAATGATCATTGTATCGTTCTCATATGCTCAAACTGATTGAGATTTCATTTATAAACTTCGTGACAGACCCTATAAAGTGTATATATACTTGATCAGTGTCAACAGCGGACTCAATCGAGCTATACACACCAATTTTGGTTCAGGGTATCATAATTTTCCGTCCGCTCACTTATTTTTTTTTTTTTTTTTTATTATTTTGATGAGTTCTTGTTTTCCAATTGAGACACGCTTGTTTTTGCATAGCGTATGAAATGGTTTTCCTAATTGCATTTTCGTCTTTAATATCGCCAATCAATTTACCATACTAAAACTTCCTCCTCTGTTGAAAATGCAAACGAAAATAACCAAAAAAAAAAAACGAAGGGAACTGAATAAGAAATCAACTGATTAAATGCTCAATAACAAGCAGAGGACCGCAAATTGGTGAAGCTCAAGGGTAGGCAAAGAGAGTGGGAAGTGGGGGGAGGAGGAAAACGTCTGAAATAAATATTGATTTTTTATGAATTGCAAAAGACGCTGGTCGGACGAAGCCTTTGCTGCTTGGAATATATATATATATATATATAACATATATATATATATATTCCTAGTGTGTGTGTGCGGGTGTGTGTGTGGTGGGAGAGGGAGGTGGGAGGTGTACTCATGTCCATGCCACTCACTTACTTATGCAACAGCAGCAATGGCGTCGGTAAACTTCTTCAATAAAATGCCAAAAAGGAAACATCATAAAAATAAATAAACAGAGAACCCGCACACACACAGACAGAGACAGAGATAGGGGCAGAGAGAAAGAGACTAGCACATACACACTCGCACACCCACACACACACACACATACACACACACACACAAAAGTTAACCATATCGTCGGTGTATAACTTTGCACACAATTTTTTATGAAGCAACAGCTCCCCCGACTACTCTTCTTCCCCCTCCTCCTCCTGCTCCACCTACTTCTACTCTCGCTCGCTGCTTCTCCTCTCGCTCCCACACAAATGCCACTTCCGACAACAACAAACAACAACAAGACAGTAAGAGGAACAAGCACAAATAATAAAAGCAACAGCATAAAGTATTTCGAATTGAATTACTTCGTGTTATCCTGTCAACCATACGAAAACACTCAAGAGCATTCAACATTCAGCATGCCACATGCTTCCTCCTCAGCCCCAAGTCCAACCCCATGATAACTACCCCAGGACAGGGCATCGTTTAAGGAGTTGGCATCGATTTGCAAAAGTATATTACCACCCCCACAGACTGGGGGCAAGTAGACCATGGGGACCGCATGAACTTCTTTCGTTGCTGTGTTGATCAAATAATTGTCCTCGTACTGACTGTGACTGTGTGGGGAGTGTGCGGGGTGTGTGCGGGGTGCGAGTCTGATTGTGATTGTGAGGGGGTGTAGAGTTGTGGGGCGGGCTGAATAAGTAAACATAAAACCACTGAATTTACGCTTATTGCACCCGCAAACATTTTGTTTAACACAACAACCCGACGCGCCGCAGAGTTCAACTGCCTCTCTCTCTCGTAGTCGCTCTCTCCCCCTCTCATTCACACGTTCTCTCTTTGTCTCTCTCTGCCTCTTACTCTCTTACTACCATTTCCGGCCTCAATTTCAAAAGAAGCTCAAATTTCCACACAATTTTCCGGCTTCGCTCTTTTGCACTCTCGACTCTCGCTGCTGTCAGCTTCGAGTCGACACCTCACCCACAACCAAACCTACTGGCATTGCCACTGCCACATGCCAAATGCCCCAGCCAGCAACACCAAGCCACACTGACAGTCGTTTCCTCGTTGCCACTTGTTCAGTCACTCACTCACCGCAACTCCAACTCCTACCCCTACTCCTACTCCGACTCCCGACTCCGATTCCGACACTGAATCCTCCGGTTGTGCTTTTCACTTTTGCGCCCACATCTTTGCCAGTTGCCAGTTGCCACCTTTGCCACAAAAATATTTCAAACACTTGCCACAACGACGACTATAGAGGCGAGGCAGAGTACAGGGCAGAACAGGGGCGGAAAGAGGTGGGTAAGGGGCGAGGAGCGAAGGGCGTAACTTGGCCCTCTGGCCACACAGCCGTTTCCGTTTTGCGTAGAATAACAGTTACATTATCCTTTTTATTGCCACACTTTCGACGCACACCAGTTCCAGACACACACACATAGGAAAAGCGAGAGAGAGAGAGAGAGACAGACACACACTCACACACACACACAGATACAGACAGTTACCCAGACACAGACATATTTGGCTTATGGCAAGCTGCGACCTCTTCGACCCGTTTCGTTTCTTCGACTTCATTGTGGCCCTACTTGTCGACGGATGGGGAAAGGAAGAGGAGGTGGGTAGTCGGACTGCCAGGACAACGACGACGTAGTCCGTCCCAGGATGGTAAACTGGTTAGGCATTGGCTTGGGGTGTGGTGAAAGACGTACGCCGGAAATGTGGCAAAAAATGTGCATTTATTTTGTGAAGTTTTTGCTGTTTGTGTTAACTCGAGTCGCAGTAAATTGTGGTAAACACGAAGCCAAGTGTTTCGAGTATTTATGAAGTTATGCTCCACAGTGCCGCACAGTGGGGCGCATTTGCATAATTGCCGTAACATGAATGCATGTTGAACACTGTTCTCATTGTCGTTGTCGTTCTTATTGTTTGCCTCAAAGTTTCGATCAGAGAAGTTGAAAGTTAATCAGCGATGACACATGACCTCTAAGTATACATCCTAACTTACAATTCACGGTAATATAATATGACTGCTTAAATAATAATAAGTAAAGTTATAATAGATTCCTCTAGATACTTTGGATATTGCATGGTGTTGATATTTGATCTGATCAAATAGGGATTTACTTTTCATATTTTAGTTGAATTAAAGTGTTCTATGATATCCTGATTATATCATGTGGTGTAATCCTATCAAATATATTTATTAATTTATGTAATTATTATTACTAAGGGGATTATCTATTGTATATATTCTTATAGATATGTAAACAATACAATGCGTGCCTATTTTGCAGATAATCAGTTGTGTAAACCTAATCAGGGTCTTTCATTGTGAAAACATCTATGATTTTCTGTTCATCTGCCAACATCTCTCAGTTTAACGTTGCTCGTGTTATTTACAGATAATCAGGATATTTCTTCGAATAAACTGATTTGATACTATAATCTCTTTTTATCCATCTTATGCGTCAATTCATTCGCTGTTCGTTGTGATCACTTAAAGCAAACAGCTGATTTAGCACACACACACATATATATATACAGATATAGACATATGTTGGTTGTTGTAACTGTCAGCACATACTATACTATACAACCTCAACTTACTTCCGAGGGTGCACATAAAACGCTGATGTGGCATGAAAAAAGATATAAATTCTGCCAATCGATGAAGATAAAATACATTTTGTAATACGCTCGTAATACACATACAGCAGGGAGGGCAGAGCAGCCTGAGGATGAGAAGGATTTGGTATTCGGGCCGAGTTTGGGTTTGGGTCGAGGTCAACCGTTGAGAGAGAGGGGGCGCTGGTGGTGGCGCTGGGAATGTGGGAAAGTGGGAATGTCGGGGGCCTTTTGGAAGTCAGTGAAGTGTGCAGTCAACGTCAACTGGCACAAGAATGCATTGGTGTAAGTGAAATTTGAAGTGGCAGCGCTGCTGCCAAAGTAAAACTTCAACATTGACTCTTAGTGTGCGTGTGCTTGCGTGGGTGGCTGTGTGTAAAACCCTTTAAAAGCTTGTTGTTGCCAGACACATAAACGTTTAGCCCATAAACCCTTGATGTATGGAACATAAACACCACACTTGCAAGTGCCACTCAACTTGGTTGAAACCTGGTGGTGTTGGTGGCTTCAGTTTGTGGTTGGCTGCTAACTGAAATCCAATGTGTGTGTGCGTGCCTCGACTCTCGACAACCGACAACCAACAACCGGCAACCGCAATGTCAATAAATATGTTACGCTTGACTCGTCTGTTTTTATTTTTTGTATTTTTATTTTTATCTTTTTTTTTTTGTTGGACGAGTTTGGTTAGTTGGGTTACTTGGGTGGGTCGTCATTCGGCTTGGCAATTTGGCCAAAACATATTTATTTGGTATTCGTGTTTGCCTTTCCCATTTTTGCCCCAAAGATTCAAATTCGTACATGCTCGAAATTCCTTTTGTCAAATTAGAAGCACAGCAAATTTTGTTTTGCATTCGATTTCATGTTATTCTACACTCAGATGCCTGTTCCTATTGCTTATTGATTAAGTTTTCGATTTTCCTGATTCCTGTTTTATGTTTGATTTTATTATATTTATTTTGTGTAATTTTGTGTGTGTATTGCGGCTTTTTCGAATACCCTGTAACCATCAGAATGAGGCAAGAGGTGGAGAGGATATCCTAAATAGTTAGTTATATATCGCAGGAGCCAGACAACTGCTTATTTGCAAGTGGTTCGGAATATAATCTCAATCGGAATATAATTCCCTTATAATCTTCCTAAACAACAGTAAGTGGTTATGAGCACCCTACAAAATGGAGACCAGCTTCAATTGATACCTTATGCTTAATAAAACCGATGATAGTATGAGTACTGAAACAGACTGTAGGATATCTCCTAGTTGAGCAATATTGACTACCACATACAGTTGTAGCTTCTTTTATTTCTATTTAGAATGAAGCATTTGTTTGACCATGCATTCGCAATAAGTTTGATAATGTTTAGCAGATATATATGTACATATATGTTTATTCTGAATTTAGTTATGCAATTTTCATTTTTTAAATATGCAAACCTTTTTGGTTTACATTTACATTCATATTAAAAAAATATTCGTGTTTGTTTTCAGCATTTCGAATACCCAACTGAAGTTATGTAGTTGTTCTTTTGTTTTAGTAACATATCCAGCTGATAAACTTATTATCTTTTATTCGAAAACTGTTGCCTATTATTTAGCGCAACAGTATAACTATCTTATGCCTTTATCAAGTCATGGCTTAAAGCTAGGGCATATAAAATACACGTTTACACTTACATAAACATACTAATATATTCCTATACAAGAAAAACTGCCTCAAGTAACAGACTATGACGATTTTCTTTGCTTGTTAATCAAGTTGTTGCTTTCATTGCCACCATGATATATATATGCATATGTAGTATATAGATAGTATATTATGCTTTGTATTTATTCACTTTTTATTGTAGGAGCCAAAGCACACGAATTTAAATATTTGCTACTTTCCTTTGGCAACTCTTTTGGGATAGCTCTCGCTTGCCCTCTTACTGAACACCTGCAGAGAGAAATACAAACACACAATCAGTGCACTCAAACTCATTGCATTTGCCCGTGTGTTTTAGTTTTCATTGTTGTTCTTCTTGTTGCTGCTGTTGCTCATTGCTTACTGCTTACTGCTTACTGCTCACTGCTCGCTGCTCACTGCTCACTGCTCGCTGCTCACCGCTCACTGCTCACTGCACTCTCATTCTCACTTACTCTCTCAACCTGAGCTCATGCACGAGAGCTTCTGTATCGCGTCACTCCTGCTGTTCGGTCGCCTTTCGTCTGGTGGTTTGTTGTTTGTTTGTTGGGTTGTGTTAGCGCCAAAGTGATTTACTGTTATAAATATTTGTTCGTGAGCTTTTTAAGTACTTTTTCTTTTCATACGACCCGCCTGGTTGCCTTGCGTTTTTGCTACGTTTGCTTTGGCATTCATTCTGCTGTGTCGTTCATTTCTGTTCTGTTCTGTTCTGTTGTGTTTGCTTTTAGCTGCCCGACCCTTTCCGATTGCCTGCCCGCTTATTTGTTGACGTAGTTGTTATTGTTGTTGCATACTTTTCAGCGTAATTTTTATTGAATCATGTTGCCCAACGTCGACTTGGTTACTTCGTCCTTTGTACCTTCATTTACTGCTCTCACTCTCGCATTGTGAGAACTTGTTTTGTGTTCTGCTGCCAACTGGTCGTCATCCTGCTCCTTCAACTGAGTATGCTTTGTTGGTGTTGCCTGTTGCCGTTACGGGGTATATTTATACCCTGTACAGGGATATATTAACTTTGTGAAAAAAATTTTTGTAACAGGCAGAAGGAGGCATCTTCGACCCTATAAAGTATATATATTCTTGATCAGCATCGACAGCCGAGTCGATTGAGCCATGTCCGTCTGTCTGTCTGTCCGTCTGTATGAACGCGTCGATCTCAGCAACTATAAGAGCTAGAGACACCAAATTTGGCATCAAGGTTCCTGTATACCATACGCAGATCAAGTTTATTTTAAATTTTGGATACCTCCCCCCTTCCCCCCGCAATTTGAAAAAAAAAAACGAATAATAGCCACATTTTTCAACGTAGACACTTCTAACTTAACAGGTGCGTTAAGAATGATATATAGAAGGAACGCTGAAAGTTTCATCAAGATCGGTTTGTAAATAAGACAGATAATCAGCAATAAAAGTTATTTTTCCACGGAATCGTAGAGCAGCAGGCAGCACATGTGTGCGAGCGAGACAGCGGACGACTGTGACACATGCGTCTGCTTACCATGTGTGCATATTTGTGCGAGCGAGACAGCGAACGACTGCGACACAGGCATAAGTATAATTAAGTAATCATAACACTCAGCTTTTGATTGAATATGTATAAATATGTGAAACTGAGCTGCTATAAGCAAGCAAAGAATTCATATGCAAAATGAGAGTTTCAAAGGGGTTTTTTTTAAACACCTGTTATGTTCTTACTTTTATTTTAATCAAAGTATCTATTATCAAAATACTCTTAATATAGAAGCCTGTACAGGGTATTATACTGTCGAATGCGGTCGACTGTAGCCTTTTCGACTGGTTTTGAGATATTATTGCCGTTACCACCGCTGCCACGTCACGCTCCCAGGGGGAATCATTTTGCATTAACCGAGCAAATAACCAACTTTGTTATATTTTCGTACATTTCATTTCATTTCTTTCCGTTTGCATTGCTGCTCTTATTCCCTCTCTGCCGAAGGGGCATTTTCTAAAGCAGCCCAACATTTATGTTGTTATTTGCGCTGTGTCGGTTCTATTGCTACTTTGTGGGTTTCTCTTCTGCGTTCAAATCTGGTTTCCTCGTTATAATCTTGCTTTGCTTTCGGGTGGTTTTTTTTTTCTCTTGTACCCTCTTCTATTCTGTACTACTTGCTTGTGCTCTAAAGTATATTTGTGTGTATGTGTGTGTGTGTGTGTGCATGTGAAACTGAATGCTCAATTGAGCACTTAATTAGCAAAAACAGCTTTTAATGATGACACGAATGCTTTTATATTTAGAATTCACTCGTATGGGTAACCGGGACTCTACACTGAGCAAAACATTATCACTTTTTTCCTCAGCGCATAGAACTAAGATCTTAATTTGGCTTTGAATAAGAATTATAAAATTTCATCCTCATAGTTATTTTGCTCTCGGTTAAACTCACTTTTAACAAGTCTAAATCGATTTTTAATGGAATGGAAAATAATTCCCAAAATTGCTGAAAAATTGATCGATAAATTTGTAGAAAAAAATTTGAGAAACATTGATTATCACATCTTTTAGATCAACTTATTTTTAAATGGATTTTTCTGAGTGTGATTACTTGTATAACCGGTGGTTGCTTGTTAATTTGTACATCAGTCGAGTTGCCTTCCATCACAAAGGTTACCACGTCACGCACTCTCAAGCACGCGCCAGGCATCCCTTACTTTGTCTGACCCTCTCTCTCCTTTTCCTTGCCTCTCTCTCTCTCACACAAATAAAGCATTTTTTGGCGTAACAGACGTAATTGTCGATGTGATTAATGTGTTTTTAAGTGCGTCATTTTGAGCATATTATGAGTTTATAGGGGTTAATTTCCTCCCAAGTACTTTGCATGTTCCCTCCGGCATTTTAATTGAATTGTTTCCAATGGTCTGCTGGTTGTTATTGTTGTTGTTGTTATTGTTGTTGATGTCGATGTTATTGTTGCTGGCATTTATTACAGTGCCTTTCGCACGGCATCACGATTTTTTAATTAACACACTTCGACGTCGAGTGAAAACGAGCGAAAAATTCTTTAGATTGTATATTATTAACAACCGAATAATGGGTACAAATACTGTTTAGTCTTAATTTTACTGGGTATGATCGGAATTGCTTTAATTGAATATCATTAAACTCTGTACAATTGAAGCATGATCATTTAAGCGTGAATAGTACAGGGTATCTTCGACACATACGATGGACTTGAGAAATAGGAATTGAAACAACATGTAGCCTCATCAAATTATGCACACAGACTTCTACGATCCCCTCAAGATCAACTTTATTTTTTATATTTTTTTTCACGTCCCTTTACGCCCCATAGATAAGTAAAAACTGTAATATTATCCCCCCCTACACACACAATGTTTTAGTCGACTTACTCGCATCAAGATCGGCTAAATAAACCGGTAGTTATGGCTACTTTAAATTGTTAGGCCACTCGAGTGCATAAATGTATGCAATAATATTTTGTACATTTAGAGTTTAAAGTCCATAAGTACAATTTATACATATTTAAATTGAGTAACTAATAGTCGGTCACTTGATATTCAGGTAAATAAGTAAGAACTCCCTTTGAAAATGCGCGAATAAGGTATAATGGTTTTGTGCAAACGTATGCCCCGCTCTGTCAAGTATCGGAGTCAATTTTCTACTCGACGACTAAAAATAATATATCATGACGATCAGATGGTAAAGTCAGTATATCTTTCAATGTGCTATTATGCTAGTATGTATGTGTGTGCAAATACGTGTTAGAGTATTTAAGGAACAGGACTCAGGGTATCGGCTGGGTCTTTTCCTTTCGACTAGAGCGTTGTTACTTGCTTAATAAAACAACCACAAGCGGATCAGTAGAGCCCACGTGACAGTACCAGTACCCTGTACCACTCCTTAGGAAAATAAAATTATTTGATATTTATAAAAAGTTCTCCAAATTTATTACACCTCTCAATTTGGAAGAAAGTTCTGAAATTGGCTTGCAAACTGTGTTTTTAATTTTCGGGGGAAAAGTGGAGTGGAATTCGAAATTTTAAATAAACTTGATCTGCGTATGGTAAACTGGTCTGACCCACCTCCGTCTGCCTGTTACATGAATAGAAATATAGAAATTATGCATTCTTCGGATACGCCCGTAGTATTGGTATCTATTTGTCGATCAGTTAAGAAAATAAAATAAATAAACATGATAATGCATATGAATTATGATCATAGTATGATTAATATAAATTATGATTGACGTCGAACATGTAGCAGATGTAACGAGTACATATTTTGAGCTTGATATTGTAATTAAGTTGGAATAGTATAGGGTATCTGCCAGTTGATCATTTAAGTTGATTGAGGAAATTGACATATTGTGTTGACAAGTGAAGAATATTCAAACACAGTCTTTAAAATTCGGAGCAATCAGTTAACGAATGCGCAGTCCTTCCGCGCTGCAGGAAGAACTCAACGTGTCCTTCAGCCAGGCTATGGCCTTTGGCGAGAGAGAAGGAGGAGGGGAACATGTGGTCTCAGGTGAATTGGAATGGCATAAGAACATACATATGACAAGCGTTGTTTAGCTTTGGGATATTTTTGGATTTTGGTTTTGCAAATGGATTTATAACCCTCTGTGTGATTTTGTAGGCCCTTTAGCCATTGTTCAAATAACCCAACGCGACATGCTATATTCTCCCCACTCTGTCTCTCTCTCTCTCTTCCTCTTGCTACCTTTCTCTCTGTTACCCATTGGGGAATTGCCATTCCCTTGTTCATATGCGTGTGCTCAATAGAGCAAACATGAGTGTACATGAGTAGATGAGTGTTGTAGTTGAATGTTGAATGTTGAATGTTCGATGTGAATGCTATCTGTGGCTTCGGGGGCACTACGAACTTGGCTTGGCTTCATGTCGTGTCCTCCAGCTCGGACCCTGCCCGTTCTAATGATATTTGAGGAACCGATCCGAACTGTACCGGACCGAACCAATAATAAGATGATGAAACGAGTAAAGATGAGAAGTGAGTTGGGTTGAGCTGAGTTAAGTTGAGTTCAGGTGAGAGAGGAACAGAAGTAGGCATCCAGTTGCCATGTGAGCTGTGAGTTCAACCCGAAACGGTTAACAAGTGGTGCGTGTATCAATTCAATTGAATTTGCAAATGTTGTTGTTGCCCAACGATGCGTAAACTCGAATTTGGCAGCAGGCATTCTGACATTCTGGCCAGCAAGAAACAGACTGACTCCAAGTGAAGTAAAAACCCAATCGATGTTTGTCTTTAGATTGCGATGCGTCAGGTTGCCGGAAGGGAGGGAGAGAGTTACGTGTGAGTGCGAGATTATACGGTTAAGAAAGCGTATCATCACTGCAACCTATGTCGTCTTCTCTGTGATTGGCTTGCTCGACTAACTGCATACCGTACAAACTACTTGGGAAGCTGCCTTGCTCATTCCGTGGAGTTTAAATTTAGAATTCAGGTCAAACATAGTTTAGCCAAGATAAGAGTTTTGGCAGGATTCGGCTTGCTCGGTTATCTGAATACTGTACAAGTTTGTTCGAAAAATTCCTCATACTTAACCTTAACCTTAAACTCAAATTTAAAATTATAAATAAATCTACAAGGGTATCATGCATATTTCGGTATGCCGAAGTAAGACAAGAAGTCTTCGGACTCAAAGGGAACGCATAAGTTCATCCTAGGACTGATATCAGTCAATCAGAACTGCAACTTGCAAAGAAAACTCGTTTAATCGTCCATTGTTGTCGGGCTTTAAAAACTTTCTGTTATAGGGACATGAAGAGCGATAGAGTGATAGAGAGGGACAGAGAGGAAGGACGGCATAGAAAAATCAGACGCTACATCAAATAGAAGCCACCTTCCATTTTGTTGTCTGTCATGGGACGAGGAGGTTTGACAGGGATTTTTGGGTGTGGAGAGAGGGGGGCAGGAATCATCCATGGCCTCTGCGTCACTTTGACGACCTCGTCGCTTATCCTGCTGCACCTGAGCTATTTCTGCACTTTTCACATTTTCCCCGCCCCCCGTTTCCACTTCGCCCGCCATGCATGCAAGCATTTCCATGCTTTTCCAACGGCTTTGCTTCTTTTATTTCCCTTTTTTTGGTTCTGCCGGCGCGTAGTTTTGCCATAAAAGTTTTCGCAGCCAGCCAGTCAGGATTTTTATTAGTTTTTCCACGTTCAGCATTTTCCACGCGCTTTTCACATGCCACCCAGTGCCGCAACCGAAGCTTCGGTTTATTGTTATGGCAACATCGTAAAAATTTATCATACTCGTAGTTGAAAACGCCAACAAAAAACAACAAGAAAAACAAAATAAAAACTACAACAGGACGACACAAAACAAAGTTATCGCACTTTTATGACAATTTGACGACAACTTTCATTGCAATTTTTAAGGTGGTGAAGCCATTTCCATTTCCCATTTCCCCAGTTTCTATTCCCCCACATCGGCTTCTCAATAAAATTCCGGTGGGAGTTTGAATTTGTTGAATACTGAACAGCATCAATCAATGAATACATACTGAATAGTTTCATAGTTGGAATAGAAAAATCCTGTTTAAAAAGTCTAAAACATATTAAAAGGGAGTAATCCCTATTTAGAGCCTTTCAGTTTGTTCATTTATCTGATATATTTATCTGAGTTTGCTGTATGTTTTTACTATAACTGAGATGTTCTAGTTTGAATCATATCGTCTTCTTTTGTTGCCTTATTCTGTCACCCAGTCTAGATTTTCTTAGATAAGATCTAAGCAATTAAAACTTTTGCAATCTAATAATTATTGCTCTCTCTCCTTGGGAATGTGAGCGAATGAAATGCAATGAATAAACTCCAATACAACTCCAATTGATTGCAAGCTATTTCTAGAGCTAAGAATGAGTTTATAAACCATCTGTATCTTTTCGAGACTAATTTCGTTACGGATATCTTGTATATGCTTGAGATTTGTATTAGGTATTTATTTGTTTTGCTGAAAAAGCAATGTTCTCCCTTAATCAGCTTATCAATTTTTGTTTTGGACTCTCTGTGACGATAACTAAACTGGTTAGAAAATTGCAACAAGTTAAATTCAAATTGTTGTTGAGAATCAATGAAATCAGAGAAGACTCTTCAAATTTCTGCACCGAAACTATGAATTTTGATTTGATTTTTATGTATTTACGGCTTTTAAGTGAGAATCTGCAACTCTCGTGTGTTGCAAGTTGCAATAGTCTCTTGTGTTGTAAGCATGAAACGACTACAGCAACAACAAGAACAAATGTTGGCCAAAAAATGTATCTGCGTTAAATTCCTTGTTGGCCACATACTCTATTAGTTGAAAATAACCCATGTTGGGGCATCTGAAAAATGAGCACTGAGCCGTAGTACGAACCACAGTAGAGCAGCCACTCTGTGGGTGTGTGTACGGGTCTGTGTGTGTGTGGTGAGTTTCTCGCAGTGTGTGTGTGTGTGCTTGTGTGTGGCGTCGCTTGCCAGACGAAAATATTCTCACATTTGAACTTCGAACAGGAAACACTAAAATGCAATAGCATCAGCATCAGCAACAACAACATCAGCAATAACAACAACAACAGTGGCAACCATCATCAACCCCATCCACCCCAAGCCAACTGCCCCCTGCCACCCACTCATCTCTTATCCATGCATCCTTTCTAGCATACAACGCTATGCTGCTGGCATTCACAAGCCACGCAGAAACTCTCCCAGTCATGCAACAACAACAACAACGAGTTACGTCCTGTGCCCCATGGAGACGCCACAACGGGATGTGGCATAGAGATGGGTATGAGTATGGGGATGAGTATGGGTACTAGTTTCTGGTCTGTGTGCCAGGTCTGCAGCCGAAACACTCGTGTCACTCTCTCCCTCTTTCTATCTCACCCTCTCTCTCTCTCTCTCTCTCTCTCTCTCTCTCTCTCTCTCTTACTTGCGTTCTCTCTCTCTCTCTCTATGTGGGGCATGCACAGAGTGACAGCTAGAGCCCCATCCACCTGTCTAATCGGTGTTTGTTAGTATATAAATCTAAAAGCTAATCCGCTTGTATTTCCGCTTGGGCGCTGTGAGGTTAGACCGGAAATTCCGCTCTATATGCAGAATGCAGCACGGCAGCAGTAGCGACGCCTGCGCCAACGTCAACATCAACATCGGCATTGGCATCGTGTTCGGCTTTGGTGTTGACGACGGAAGTTGAGTTGCTGCTCCTCCTGCTACCCCTGCTCCTGCTCCTGCACTTGCTCTTGATTCTACTTCTGCTGCTCTTGTTGCTTGTTTAGGGATTTGTTGTGGCAGTAAAGTACATTTGTTCGTCCTAATGGTTGCGGGGATCTCTCTCTCTCTCTCTCCCCCTCTCTCTCTTTCTATATCCGTCTCTCTGTGTGCGTAGGAGTAAAGTAGAGTAAATCCTCCATGTGTCGCTACCAAAAACCTGTCGAAGTTAGCGAAGCAACTCTCAAAGTGGTGAAACACATTTCAGCTCAGCTCCCAAGTCACTTTATGTATGTGCATAGTTGTTGTTGCTGGTGTCGTTTTTTTCTCGTTCTATTGCTATTGCACTCACATTTTTTGGAATTTTTACACTGTAATATATTAATCAGATAATTATGATCTGAGCATGCCAAACAATTTACGTTTATGAGCTTAGAAGTCCACAAGCTCTGTAGAATGCATTCCTTATGTCCAATAGTTCTCAGATTCTTTTTCAAAGATCAATGAGGAAAAATATGAATAAGATTTTTTTTTAATAAGATTGAATATTTGATATGATCGGCTTGAAATAGATTTGCAGAGATCGGTCTTAATGTGATTTTCATTCAATGGAAAATTTGGGAAAAACCTGTCACATTCAAATAGACCGAGATGTGATTTTTGCATGTGCATCGGAGGCGAAAGATTCAGTTGCATCGCTGCTGCATCGTTGCCAATGCACAATAGGTTTGGTGGCACTTATGCAGAGATGCAGCCAGCTCCTCCTGCTGTTGCTGCGGCTCTACCCAATCGCGACTGTCCTATCGAAAACCGAATGTTGCTCTCTTTGACTGCACTCGAAGGACTCGCATCCTCAATGTTGCGTTCGGCTCGGATAAGATTGTTTGCACCTTCTTGAGCCGAAAATGCAGCTAGAGAGACAGAGTGAGAGCGGAGTAATCGACAGAGAAAGAGAGCGAGAGGTGGTCTGGGAAGAAAGAGAGAGAATGACAGTGCGCAGTCAGGTTCCCACCTCTGGCCTCTGACTCCGATAACAGGCTGTTGTTGTGTTGCCTGTTGGTTGCGGTCCCATTTGGTGGCATCTTCGAGCGGCGATGCACATGGAACAAAAAAAAAAGAAGAAAAATTTAAAAAAAAAAAAAGGAAAGGATAAACTTGGCATCAGTCAGTAGTCAGGCGGGGTCAGTCAGGGTTTCGGGTTTTGGGGTGTAGGGTCAGACAAGGGCCTGGCATAAACATAGCGCCAGCTGCTTTGTGGCTCATTCAGTGGTAACGGGGAGGAGAGAAGAGCTCTGTCCTCTGTTGGGCTTTGCTCGTCGCTGTCAGTTTAGCACAAAGCCATATCAGTTAGGAGAGCACGGAAGGAAAGCAGAAGAAGGGAGCAACAAAGCAACCAAGCGCTCATCTCGGATTTGCGCATCGGGTCAGAGGGCAAGTGGTGGCAAGTGGCAAGTGGCTGCTGCAGGATATGAGTAAGTGCGAGTGTGTGTGATAGTGTATGCGTGAGTGTGTTATTGACAAGAGGGTAACAGGGCGGGGAAAAGGGTAGACAGCGGTCAGTGGGCAGTGGGCAGGTTATGGCTCGTAACTAATAACCAAGTAAATTGATACGTGACCCTGCATTTAAATGCCATTATTGCCTGCGTTGGTCACTCGAGTATTGCTCCAGCGACTCCCCTACCCCTATTCCTGCTATGACGTCAGTGGTTACGACGATAAGGTGGTTAACGTAGAAGGATTCAGCCGATGGAGCTGCTCTCTGCCAATTTGTGATTGGAATTTTTGATGAGGCTCGACTCTGACATATTGATTGACTCTGCACCCACACAAACACACACACACACACACACACACACACACGCATACCTGCATCTACTCCTTCTACTCACTTTTATGACGTCTGTCAGCATCAGAGACTGCACAAAAGTTTTTTTTTTTGACCTGAACTTGCCCAAAAAATTGAGTGAGGTGCAACAGCCAAGTGGCAAACGCAGTGGCCAAAGTGGGTGGCTTACCTCGCTTCTTGTTGCCCCCCTCTTTTCACCAACCTTCTCTTTGTTTGCTTTTGGTTTTCGGCTTTCCACGCTCGGCACTTCCGCAGAATATGAGCGAGATGGCAACAAGCCCGAGCCTGTGCATGTGTCTGGGCCTCACTATGCATCATGTATCCGTTTCTATATATGTATATGTAGTTGTATCTATAACTGTAGTTATGCTCCCTCGATATGCTGACCCTTAGATCCTCAACTTGCGGCAGCTTTTGTGCTTCCCAAAAGAAGGAGAAGATGCAGAAGAACAACAAAAATGGTCGTCTGGGGTTGCTCCTTCTCCCGCTTCAGCTCAAGGAAAGTTCCTTTTGTGTGGCAATGTGGAAATGGTTGCGGAAATGAGCACGGAAAATAGTACACACAACCGGAAACTTGCCACAAGTTTCGTTGTATTTCAGACAGTTGCAAACAGAGTCAGAACCGTTTCCAGTTTCAGTGCTCACATCACAGTCTGCATTCCCAACTAGCCTTACTTTCCCGGCGTTCCCCGCTTGCCTCTTTCCGCTTTCCGTTCTCTGTCCTGCCTCCTATATCCTTTATCCTGACCCGTTTTCTACATCGTCCCCGCGGCTATGATTAAAGTTTTCCTTTTAATTTCTAACAATTGTGTTTCGGTTTAGATTTGGTTTTTGCGGTACCTTGAGTTTGTTTAATTTTCTCTAACCGTTCAGTAGCTAAGGTGGGGCATATTAGCTAAAGTAATAACTTGGTACTGAAGATATTACTTTTAGTCTCCTAGCAAAGCCTTTCTTAAATAAGTGTGCTCAGTTCTTGTTTCTGTGACAAAATCCTTTGACCCAATTCCATATTATACTCCCATTGTCATATTCTCTCATCCATCTTAGCATTTTTCTAACGTTTCTATAAAGTTGAACAGATCTGTAAATACGCTGTGGCCAATTGGCTTGCGGAATGCAAGAGCGTTGAGAGGGGAGTAAAGAAGATGAAAGAGGGGGAAAGATGGTAGTAGGTATCTCCATGCTGTGGCCCTGTGGCCGCAGCCAGAATGTCAGGCATTTAACACGAGCAGGGTATTTAGACATTTGCCGTCTACTTACCTACACTTTGTCTTTCCCCTGCTCTGAGGTCCTTTCTTTAGCTGCCCTCTTCAGTCGGCACATTCCACGCACATCCGGCCGAGCTTCGCGCCAGTTTGTGGACTTGGCCGTTCGTTGTTATCCTTCCATCATCCAGTTCCCGTCTCCGGCTTCTTCTCTGGCAACGAATCCGACTCCGACTGCTGCACAAACTTGTCGCTACGTGGTGTGAAAAATATTTAAGCGTGAAGTTTTAGCAGCGGTTTTCGCTTGAAGGCCCATTGTCGTTGTCATCGTCATCGTCTTCGTCGTACTCTTCCTTTATCCTTCTCGTCCTCCCACTTCCTTACGTCCTTGTCCCCTTCTAGGACTTCATCGTCGTCGACGTCGACTCATCGTAGCTGACGAACATCGTGTTTCCGCATCATTTTTAACGCCACTTTTGTGTAAGCTTTGTTTGTATCTCTCTCTCTCTCCCTTTCATTCTCTCTCTCTCTCTCTCTCTCTCTCTCTCTCTCCAAGTGTCAGCCTGGTTGGTATCCGTGTCGGTATTTTTGTAGATTTGTTTTGTGTCTGAGGGTGTTTTTCTAAATGGCTTTTAAAATCTCATCGCCAACGTTTTGTCCTCGCCGTTGCAAGTCGCCAGGTCTTCGTGTGTGTGTGGAGGAAGGACTTTCGTGGTTATGTCTCGCCCATTGTGATGGCTCGTTACGTAGTGAGGCGGGTAACTGAGAGGGGTGTGGTGGATGGGGGCGGTCTACTGCAATGAACAGTTTATTGTATTATTGGTTTTGGCAACGACATTTTCTTCCTCGACTTTGGTTTGACTTGCTTTCCGTTTTGATTGTCTCGCGTTTGCCAAATTAAGTTGTTTATTGTTGCTGTAGCTGTTGTTTATCGTTTGCGTTTTCAGTTTAGTTTTGCACGCATTTTGAATCAAAATCTTGCCTTTTGCGGTTTGCACCGCATCTCGATGCACATGGGAAGCTTAAGAAATTTCAAGGACATTATTTGGATGCAGGGATTTAACACCCGGAAATTTGAGCTCGAACAAAACTCTGTTTTGATAATTATTATTTCGGCAACAAATCAGATATCAACTCAACACTCCTGCTTTTGCTCCATCCCCTGCCCCATTACAATGATCATACCCACACTTTTGGCCAAAGTGAACCCTCTACTAATCGAACGTTTAGTGTCCGTGCCCACCCAAATGGAAAACTCAATACATGCAACCCAACTCCGACGCTTATCGCCCGACTCAAGCGCACAGGGAGAGATATATAGATAGACAGAGAGAGAGTGAGAGCGAGAGAATGAGAGGCAGAAAGTACTGGGGAACAGCACTCATCCGATTTGGCTTGGTTCACACTGAACAAGGCAATAATTTCAGCTCCTAAGCCCTATTAACCATTGCTAACCGAATGGTGGAAGCACCCAACCGAAAGCCAGTTGAAGGTATAAGGGAGATGGGGGAGTGGTTGAGAGGGCAGGGAGAACTTGCAGTCAGGAGTGTGTTGACTGAGCGAGCAATTGAATAAGCGGCAGGCACAAAGAATTTGTGTACACGGCAAACGACGGCGACGACGAAGAAGAGGAAGAAGAAGAGAAGAGGAAGAGCAGCAACAGAAGCACGCACGAATGGCCATCGTAGCGATCTGAGGGGTGGGGCATATAGGAGGTACGATTACGGATAAGGCTACGGGTACTGGGATGCAGATGATGATGATGATGATGATGATGATGATGATGATGACGTTGATGATGGTTGAACTGGCAACTAGCAACTGGCGAGGCCGTGCAAATCCGGAACGAACGAACATATTGACAAATTATCCTTTTTACACGCATCGCCTGCTGAGTTGGTCTCGCCTCGCTGAGCGTTGGTCCTGTCACATACACACTCACACATAGACAGATGTTGCCATTGTTAAATGTGCCAATGTGCATACATAGTTGCTTCGTATGCGTCCTTTTCGTCGTCCTCATTGCCGTGGGCTCTAAGCGCGTTTTGTGTACATAAACAGAACATATATGTAACTACAATAGCAACTACAACAGCAGTTGTAGATGATGTAGAAGAAGAAGCATTTGCTCATGCTCTAACAACATTCGAGAATATCATGAAAGTTCGCTTTATACAGTTATAGTTATACATCCCTGCACGTCTGTGTGTGTGTGTGTGTATTCCGTTATTCTAGTCGCAGATTCCTTTCATGCCAAAGTAGTGGCAACTGTGGTGCTTCTTAAAAAAGAAAATGTTAAAAAAAGAAAAGAGCTTAAATTCAATCAAAAAGAACCCAATTGGTTTTGTTTGCTAAAAATATACAAATTAATATAATTCAAATGTTATTAGGCTTCAATAGTTTTCAGAGTAAAATTTCCGCAATGATGCGCTTTGATTATTTGATCTTCATAATTTTGCTGGCGGCTAACAAATTTGAGCTCTAAATTATAAACTTTTTCAAATGTTTTTTTCATTGTTAAAGTAAATTATAAAACAACAACAAAATTATAATACCCCTGCCCGGATATTACAAACCGATTCTTCTCTCTTAGATAAAAATATTGCGACCAAGAAAAGAGATAATGTCTTACCGGGAATATCGGCAAGAGAAAGATATGCGAAGATCTTGAAATCACATTCGTATAAGAAAATGCAAAAACCAAATATTTAAATTTTAAATTTATTTCATAAATTATTCATTAGTTTGCTGTGTGCCAATTTAGCAGTACTGTTATTTTGTGCAAATTTATTAAATATTCGTTGAACATCAAGTTGATAGCCCTCATTTCACTCCCATATAATATGAATATGAATCCTGCATTTGTTACGTTTCATTTTCGTTTACTGTGTTCCTGCCCCATTAATTGACTCAACTTAACCTCACTTCCCCACAATGTATGCAACAGCATTTAGAATTATTTAAAAAAATGAGATAAAACAGCAACCACAACGCTGTTGCTACCGCAGCCGCCGGCGGCTTCAGCTTCAACAGCTGCAAAGGTGTTGAGCACATGAACCGCAAATTTTGTTTACAGCGCTCGCTTGTTGTTGTTCATTTGACGAAGCCAGTCAGCAAGAAAAACAACAACAACAGTAAGAGTGTACTTCGTGTTAAATGCAAAAGGGGAACAACAACGACCTCAACTATGACGCTGTCGACATTGTTGTTATTGTTGGGGTATTGTTGGTGGTGGCCACCATTTTGAGTCTCGCTCTCTCACTGCCCCGTATTGCTGACAGTCCGACCGAACTAACTGACAAGCAGCCGTCTCGTGCTAGCTGCAAGAAAATCAACCCCCAGCGCCGAATGCATCGGGCGACATAGGAGGCTGGTGGTGTTGTTGTTGCCTATGTTGGAGCGGCGCAATCCACATCAAGGCTGCTTTGCACAGAATGCACATGAATTGCTCCACACATACACACCCACTTACAGAAATAAATACATATGCACAGAGAGCAATTGACACGTAGACTGTGCTCACTTGAAAATTACTCTCTCGCTCTCTCTGCCTGCCAGCGCTCGCACGCCGACGCTGCCTGCTGTGAGAGCACGGCCCACACACGCACAGAGTTTCTAAGCAGCGAATGCTCTCCCATGGCGCACTGAGCAAGTATGAGTATGAGTGCGACGTCTTACCCAACACTCTCGACTCTCACGTGCCTGCTGAGTAGCGAGGCGTTTTAGTCCTTTCGCAAACGTCGTCAGCGTCGTGTCTGTATCTTGTTCGTTGTGGCCGACCTGCTCTTAGACTCTAACGATTTACCGTTGCAATTGCGATTGAGATTGCGATTCTCAATTACCAGCGCGTGTGATAAGTGCTGTGTTTTGATTCCGCTGTAGTGTGCGCCCGTGCACGTGTGTAAGTCTATGTGGGTGACAATGTCGGTGTGAAGAGCAGTCAAGCGAATTCAATTACAATTACAATTAGTGTAATTATGGAGGCCACTTAAAGTGTGAAAAGCGACGGTTCCGTGCAAAGTGTAAGGGTACCCGCAGAATTTTGGAATTGAAATTGGATATAACGTATTATAATCAGCATCTATCCAATCCGTTAAACGCAATAGAACGTGTATCCAACCAAAGGCAAACATTTCAATAAGGAAATTGTATGCTCCAGACAAGCATCTGTCATCCCAACTACCTAAAGAATCGCTTGCCAGTTCAGTGCAGTTTTCAAGATTTTCCGTTAACCTCTTTCGCCATAAAGAAAGCGGCAAAGTTTTCGTTCTCTGTGGGTGTTTTTTGTGCGTACGTACGTGTGTGTGTCTGTGTGAATATAGTGTTTGGTGGGTTGTCGCGGTCTCACTCTCTCGACACCGCAGCGCCAGCAGCAACAGCCCAAAAAATCCACTTCCCCATCTCCTGTCGCAAGTGAAACCAGCGACGTCGTTGTATAGTCAGGGAAAAGTTTCTGGCGAGGAATTTAAATTGGAAAAGTAAAATGAAAAGAAAAGCGCTCGAGTAAAAGTTAAACAAAGTGCAAAGTAAATATTAAATTAAGAAAAAATAACGGAGGAAAGAAAGAAATAGAAAACGAAAAAAAAAAACGAACAAAATTTGTGCATCTAGGGAAAAGGAAATTACCACCTACCTCGTACCTAGCACTGCCAAGTGGAAGGAGCAGCAACAACAACAGCATCAGCAGACGCCCGGGCTTGCCACCTTCATTAATGCATTTGCCGAGCCACGCTGGAGGCCAAGTAAATCTCAACCTTTTGCACGCAGCTCGGCAGCATCATTTATAAAGCGCTTTATACTTGCGCTTCGTTTCACGTTCCACGCTTTTCCCCGTATAACAGTATCGCTCTATCGCTATCTCGTTCGTGCTTGCTGTTTTATTATTCCGTTTTCTTGGATTAACTCAATTTGTTGTGCCGCCATTGCCGCGCCACGCCGTGCTGCGTTGCGTTACGTTGCTCGTGAAAAATCGAAACACAAGTGGCAACCAACAACAAGAGCAGCATCAGCAGGAAAGCTGGAGGAGGAGCAACTCGTATAGTAGTGCAACCCGATACCAAACTGACACATACTTTCACACACACTCACGCACACACACACACACAAACAGCGGGAGCAGGACAGCTCCAACAGGCATCCACTGAATTCGCATTTATTTTGTGCCTGTGTCTGTGTGTGCTGTCCTGTGTGCTGTATGTGTGAGTAAGAGCTCGCGAGCTGTTTGCTTTGCCTTCACCTTGTTTGGATTATAACCCATAATAAATGATGGAATGGCTACCAAGAGGATTACCCAGCATTCATGCACCGATACCGATTTGTGGTGAGTCGTTGGTAAAGTTTGTCGTCTCGTTACACCTCTCCCCCAGTTGCCACCAATGGGTAAAAAAAATAAAAACAGGAAGGACATTAAATTTCCATGTCAAACTAAAGGGAATGGAAAGTAGGGAATAGGAATGTTTGAAATAAACATATTTAAATTTATAAAATATATCGATCAGAATTTAACCTACAAAATGAGCACTTCAAGAACTAAATCACTTAATATCCCCGACTGTGGATCATCGCGTGCTTCGCTCTTTTAAACAAACCTTCGAATGCTTTTGGTTAAACGTACCTCGAAGTTGATCCATTATTGATCCCCAACATGGCATGTCTGGGCACAACAACACCAAATGTTAGTGTTGACAACGAGCTGACAACACGTCCCATAGAGCATTCCATGAAACCATTTGCTCAATCGCCGCCCCTGCCTAAACAAGCAATAACATTTCCGACAGCCTCTATTAAAACACTCGACGCCAAATGCTTTTCACTAATTGTCTCTGAAAAGAACGTTTCCTAAAATATGCGTTGTTGTTTCCCCTCCGTCTCCTCCCTCCATCTTCACCAGCTTGAATTGCTCGTAAATCCCCTAATCCTCACTCCAGTTTCTCCCTGTCGCTCGAATTGATAGCAGTAGCAGTCCATAAAAGTGGGAAACGTTAGGGGGCTTTACCAAGGCTCTACAACGACCACAATGCCATCAATAAGTTATTTTAATTTTCATTTATTTATTTTGACATCAAGCCCAGCCGGCAATTAAATGTCAACACGCACAATTCTAGATCGAGCTTTGGAATATGCGATCTGTTATTTAGAATCTGGAGGTGGTGTTTCTAGTTTTTCATCGTTCTACACAATGAATTTCGTTGCGTGTTATGTTGTTCTCATTTCCTGTGGGATCAGGGGAGGAATTGAAATGGGAAGTGGAGAAATGGAGTGGGAATAAGATCGCATCACTGAATGCAAACAAACAAAAACGTAATGCACAGAGGCGGATCGTTAAACGATCGCCGCAAGCGTGATGCGAGAATTGATTAATTTGTTAGCTATTCTATGGAACAGCTGATGGTATATGTCAGACATGGAATGGAGATGAGGATAGTGAAGGGGATGGGGATGGAGATTGGCATGGGGGGTCAGCTACTGAGTTATTTGTCTTGCCTGTTGTGGCAGCTGTTTTTGTTTATTTTCTCTATGGATTTCCGCTCTAATATTCTATTCTCATGCCGTACATAGAAATACTCTAGAGAATATAGTTTGTCTAAGATGACCCGCTGCTTTTGTTGGGTATTTACTCAGTACCTGACTAAATACCCTATAAATTGTGGCTCCAATGACTTTTGAATGAACCCACTAAACTGTTGGAATGTCCAGCTTTGGGGCAAACTGTTTACATATTCAAATACAAATTGTGAATATGCCAAATAATTGTATTTGCATTTGCATGACTAACCATTTAATTATCGGCAAAAGTCATTTATAATTTAAACAACTCTCCGATTTTCCTACCTTCTCCACGCCTCTCTCTCTCTCTATATATATATATATATATACTATATATATACATATATGTAAACATATATATCTATCTCTATCTCTCACTTTCCTATTGCATTATGAAGGATGTCAAATAAACAATTGTAATTCATTTGCCTCGTCAACATAAACAGCAGCAATTCGTGCATAAATAAATACAAATGCTTTTGTTATTGTGTTTTCGCCAATTGAATTAAATGCTGTCCCGCTCACGGAATAAATAAGCAAATATTCCTGTGATTAGTAACAACATCACATAATTTTAAACTATAGAAGTATATTCAAGAAGTTAGGATATGCGGGGGACCGTCTTCTCATATCTGTATCTGGACTTCACACATTGCATTGTTCAAATGGATTAGCTCTCCAGATTCTGGTAGGTATGGAGTCAGTTTGCTTGTGTTCCATCACTTTGACTGCACGCTCAAAAGATTTTTCAACACTTTGGATCAATATTTGCTTAGACGCTTAGACGAAAAATCTCATGAAAAGGCTAATCATTTATGTTAACAATGTTAACATTTAAGAGTCTTTGGTCAATGTTCTGTCCCGAATAATTAGAGAACCAACATGCAACAATTACCAATGCAGGAAATATAACCATGTTATTTTCTGTATTTTTTACTTTTGTGATGAATATGGTAATAGATCGTATGGAAAATAAGAACCTGAGACTATTAATACACCCACATCGGGGTATTAAGTATCTAATACTATAAGCCTTTAAGCACAGTTTCAGTCACAAGTTTAACAAGTGTAATTAACAAGTTGTAAATTCGCATTAGACAAGTTGCAACAACTGAACAATGCGTTTCTTCTGAGAGGCGATTACAATAAACTGTTCGCACTCGACTACTTGCAACAGCAACTACCACTAATCCCAAAGTGTTGCAACAAACACAAAGACAATCACATATGTGTCTACAAACAAACATATGTATCGTCTCGCATCTTAAAGTATCTCTCAGTACGTATCTAAAAGGCCATTCAATTAAAATGTCAGCTCAAAATGTTCGCAATGGAAATGCAAATGATATTCAGAGGATGGGGCTGTTGTTTGTTTGCTTTCTTGTGATGCAACATGCTTTTGGATGGCAAATAAATGTTACAAACTCAAAGCCCATATTAACGAACTCATCAGCTACCTACGAAGGTTTTGGGTCAGAGGTCTGGGGTCGTTGTTATGGTCAGACATTTGCATGATTTTTACTCCTTTTGGCCGAAGTTGAGTAAGTAAATTTGTATGCCAATTACTTAGGCAGCAAACAGAACTGCCAATCGACCCAAACGACAGGACAAGTGACCGACCGAACGACCCGAAGTAAACGATGCTCCAGCTCTTTCTCCTTCTTTTCCTTCTCCTTTCTCACTTTGTTGTTGTTGTTAGTGTTTTTGGTGTTACTTTGGCAAAGGGTCAGAGTCATTAACATGCTGTTGTCGTCTCTCTGTTCGGAACAGCATTTAGGGGCAAAATCTGCACCTTTTTGTGTGACACTCTGATGCCGCAGGGCCAGGCCAGAATGAGTGAGCAGAGGGTGGCGGGTGGATGGTGGTTTGCGAACGGACAGAGGGCGAAGGGAAGAGGCGACAGCTTTGACACCAAAAGCCAGCCGCATTGTGCCACGCCCATCTCGATGGCAGAGGCTGGCAGAAAGTCGACAGCCGAGAGAGACAGCCGCAGAACATGTTTGTATGCTATCTGGCAGGACGACAGAGCCTAGGCAAGGACACACATGCCAATGGCATATGGGCACAGGGACACTGGGACGCATGGGCACTTGGAAGGACGGTGACAATGGCCAAAAGTCGGCAAAGCAACCAAATTTAATACAGCATAAAATAGAATTTTCAAAATCGCTGTTTGCTTATGAAAACTTCTGGGTGTTCGTTGTCGAATGCTGCCTTTTGTCTACTGCTCTCGGCAACAACAACAACAACAACAGCAACAATAATAACAACAACAGCAGACACTCTTCTAAAAGTTTTCATTTTGTGGCTTGGAGTTTTTGTCAGTTTTATGCACACGCGCACGCCCCCAGGCTATGCCCCCTGACCACGTCCTTTTTGCACTTGGAGTTCGTTTCACTTAACCTTTTTTTGTGTTTTTTGTTTGTGGTAGCTTCAATTGGAGCACCCTGTATGCCGTCAACGAATATGTCCTCGTCGATGGACGGCCAAAAGTTTCCACTGTTTGAACTTTGGTTACTTTCGTGTTGAAGTTTGCAGTTCCAAAGTTTTCAAGTATTATCTGTCTGTGTGTGTGTGTCTGTATGTGTCTGAGTGTGTGTGTGTGTGTTTGGGGCTTTACGGATTTTTGGTCAAGCAAACTAATTTGTGAGAAGTTGATCAGCTTACCAAGTTGGAAAGTTGATGAGAAAGATGAAGTATTTGCCTTGCACTCATTTGTCACTTGTCGGCTTCTCATTGAATCAATTATGATTCATAAGGGATTCATTAATTGCACTCACTTTGATGTGTAGTAAAATGAATCTTTTCAAATCGAGTTGAAGCTTTCGATCATAGTAACTGCTTATAGGAGCTAAAGAAACCAGAGTTTAGCGAATGTCCTTAACAGTTTGAATATCAACCTCGATTGAAATGAAATCAAGTTGCACAACAATGTGGACTCACATAAGAAAAAGTCTATTAATAATAATAAAAGAGTAATTAATTAATAAGAGGAGTGTAGGTAGCCTGTAGATTGGCATTATCAAAATAGAGTTGAGTATTAAAAATAAATTGGGAAATCATCGCCTAATATTTACAGGGGAACAAGGAGAAGAGCATAAGAAAACGAAACATCTGGGAATATGCTCAGAAAGGATAAGAGCGACGTCCTTTCGAGAGTAGCTGCAACACTGAGTTGTTGCAAGGCGTTATTTTACGCAACTGTACAAACAGTTGCACAAATAATAAAGAGCGCTCCCCACAGCTGAGAACAGGAGGTTCTTGGGAGCTAGTTGAAGGGAGAGGCATGGGGAAGGGGGGCTGTTTGCTAGAGTAGGGCACTTTTAAGAGCGAAATACTCATTTCTGCACTTTTATAGCACAACAACTTTTGTAAGCGCGACGTCCACTCGTCCTTTACTTCGCTTCCCATTCCCTCGATTCGCAGCCCAAACAAAGTCCCCACATCCACAGGACCAACACGCACACAAAGGCAGACAGTCGTCCTGCTGCTGTTGCTGCTGTAGCTGATGTTCCTGACGGTGCCAATGGCGGCTGCCTTTAATAAACCCACTTTATTGTTTAGAGCCCAAATAAAATAATCCCCTTAAAAGATGCCTTCGCATAATAGACGCCTGCTGCTTATTTTACTGCCGCTGCCACAGACGCTGCCTCTGCCTCTGCCATCTTCATCTCCTTGTTCGTGCTTGGGCGTCGTCCTTGCCAATTCGTGCCGAGTTTCTGCTTTGTTGCGTCCTCGAAACAGTGGGTCAAAAGTACATTTAAATTTGGTGAAAAGAAAACAATTCTATATCTTAATTAATTCTATATATACATCCTCCTTGTCTTAGTTGATTGATTGACTGATTGGTATCTCACTAACTAAACGACTGACTAATCGATTAAGTGGTTTATCACTTGACTAAAACTCCCGACAATATACAGTGAACAATAAAAACATTATTTCTAATAAATGTCGAAATGAAATGTAAGCTACAGCGATTTCAGGAAACATATCCTCTATGTGGAAAATGGTCACCAAAATAACAATAACCAACGAATCCGCATAGAAGTAGAAAGATTTTTTAATTGAGTTTTCATTAGATGCGAACCACTGTTGCTTAGATGCACAGACAAGGATTTGAGACTGAGACTGAGTCCGGGTCTGTCTCTATGTCCGGGCTGAGCTCAGGCGTTTGCGTTAGCGTCACTAATGATGATGATTTTGTGGTAAAACGTTGTGTTTGTGCTAATCGGGACAATATTATGCGGCAGTAAAAAGTAAATGACTCAAGACAAGACAAGCCACGGGACAACGAGGCACGACAGGAGAGGAAAGTGAGGTAAGGGCAGGGGAAGTCGGTGGGCTAAACTGGAACAAAGACGCAGACACAGGGACGAGTCACAGAGAAAGAGATGAACCCAAGCAGAACGAGGGAGAGATGGAGATGGTGGAAAACACACGGCAGCTGGCAGTGAATGGCGAAAGCGAAGGCGAAACAGAAATAGATACAGAGACGCCTTTCACTGGCAAAAGATAAAGAGCAGCGACAACAAAGGCGACTGCGCTAAGCCAAAGAAAAGGCAGCCAGAGTTAAAACCGTAGCCGGAGACAGAGCCCGCAGACGGAGACGGAGATGGAAACGGAGACTGAGCTGTGGCTATAGTCAAAGTCGGAGTCAGAGCAATAATGTGACGATGGCTGTCCCTGGTGAGCGTAAAGGATAAAATGTCAGGGCAGAAGAGGGTGCAGGCTCAAACGACGACGAGCCACGAGGGTCGCCTTGCCTTGCCTCGCATTCTGTTCCCGTTCCTATTCTCGAGTTGAGGCAACTCAACTCAACTCGTCCCGTCTCGCTGACTGCTTGGCTGACTAATGCGAAAAATACGTAATTGCGCATAAATACGGGATTAACAAAGTGCTCGTTGTTGTTGTTGTTGTCGTTGTTGTTGTTGTTGTCGTTATCGCCTACCCTTGGACAGGACTTGGCTTTGGGATTCGCAACAAAATTAGGCATTACAATGAGCATACAAAAGGCGGCATCAGCTTGTTTCTGTACTTGTGTGTATGTGTAAGTGAATGTGTGTGTGGTCATAAAAGAAAAACCAATTCGATGCCAAAAATCCTATGAAACATTTGCAGGGATTTGTGGACTTAGTTTGCCACAAATTCGGTCTTATAATGAGTGACGATCTCTCATCATCTCTCATTACTCAAACCCGACTTACTGATCGACCGATCGATCCCATTGTCCATTGATTAAAAGATCGAAGAAACCATCCTTAAGAGGTATTTGGTTGTCGACGATTCTAAGAATTCCTTATACTAATATTTAAGTTACATTTTATGAAAAGTGTGTGTTATCATTTACTAATTACTGTCGCAACCTTTCTTATCGTTTTAGGTGAGTTAAGGATAAATTTAAATACATGTGTGCTGAATGGTACGCAAACAAATTGCAGCTACTGTAAGTATTAGCCTTTAGAAGTTTACCGATGATAAAGAATATGAAAAGGAGGCATTAGGTAACTAAGAAGATTGCGATAAAACAACAAACAGCAGAACCATGTGCAGTAAACCACAAAGAACAAAACAATCCAAGAAATGCAAGAAAGCATAACTGAAGGCGTTTGCGGCCTTTCCAGATATTCAAACTTCAACTTTGCATATGCAAGCTACAAATGCGCTTGGCAGCTACAGATACAGACACAAATGCAGATACTAATGCAGATACAGATACAGATACTCAAAACATGGCAGCAGACAAGTCAGTCGCTTCGGGGACTCAAGTGTGTTCAAACATGAACGAGTCTCGACTCCCAACTGAGTTATTCATCTCTGAGGCTCTTGCCTGCAATGACATATGCCTCCCTTCTTGCCATATCCTGCTGCGGCATGCAACATCGTCAATATCCTCAGCATATGGTTTCAGCTTATGTATCTTTAATCCACACAACTTGACTACTTTCGGATTTATGATTTGTTTTTGGCCATTTAAGAGCAAGTGAGCTGTGTAGTCAATCAACCCCAAGGAAAGATAGTGTATACTACAACAAATAGTTCCATATTGGTCAGACTTTACACTCACGTTTATTCCTGCCGATTCCTCTAGGCGTCGCCAGAGTTACCTTCATTAAATAGAACTCGTCAACCTTGTGGTTGTTCACACCTCGAGAGTTCAGCTTCAATTTGGCTGGGCAACTTTTGGGTTTTGCTTTCACGCTGTAGTCAAGGACTCATTTGTTTGGACCTGGCTGGAATTTCATTTATGCTCGCCATGAATGCGTTTTGCACTTGGAATGCCATGGAAGTTGTGCATTTCTTAGCGCGCGTGCGGGGAATTTCAGTGTGGAATTCCTGCATTCTGGACATGCCGCAGACATTGTCGAGCAATGGCAAACGAACACCGAACTCCGAACAACGCACAACGCACAACAAGGACATGTGCCTGAGAGCTGCAGGAATTTTGTGCTTGTGCAAGATTATTTCTCGCAGTGTCAGGCAGGACCTTCTGAGTCCTTTGGTAGAATGCGACTGAAAGTATTTAAATTGTTTTGCAAACATTTTGCTGCTTTCCGCTTACCTCCTCCATGGGCAGGTTATTTGCTACCTTCAAGATGAAAATAACTGCAATACTCTTGATTTTCCAATTAATTCATGGCATTCTCCATCTGGATAGCATTTTGTTTTGACTGCAAACTAATTCTATGATATTAATTTAATTGTTAAACAAATTATTTTTCCCTTTTGTCATTTTGTTGTTTTGGGACACAGCACGCGACTTTTAATTACCGCCTTTGAGGTACCTTTTAAGTCCTTAGTGGACGGAATTTTTGTTCGCTTTTCATAGAAACCGCATTAATTACCACTTGCAACAGAAAAACATGGTGGTAGCTTGGCAAATTTTGAATTCTGTACCATTAATTATGCATTTATAGAAAGATTTACATTGTGTTTAAAAATTTATAGACTATATGCAAATGCATTCTGTAAATCTGATCATAACAATCAAACAATTTTGTATTTGTATTTCCTTTTCAACTACATGGTAAAACCTAATATTCAATCTATATATATTTACATATTTGGAACTATGTCCAGGTTTCAGATAGTATATCTGTATACGATCTATGAGCTAACGAGATTACTTGTCTAATTGTTTGTATATTAGTTTTGTATTACCCTATTAACTTTGTATATTCATTGTTATGTTGGCATAGGCAACTCGTCAAATGTAATAGAACTCGTTATCCTTCTTCTATTCTATGCACGTATATGCATACATATATCACTTCTGGCGATTGTGACTAGAGAATTGGGAATTTTATGAGGAAGGGATTGGAGGCAGGGGGAAAACGCGTTTGCTGACTTGCGTAATAATCAAATAAATGTTGTGAAAGTGCTGGTCACAATTTGCAGATTATCTGTAATTGCGATGATGGACTCCAGAATACCCAGCGAAAGTTACCGGTTCACTTGACTTGCTGACTAAGCAATATGCCTGCTTGTACTCTGTTGGCAGTTGGCAGTTGGCAGTTGCCAGTTGGCAGTGTGACCAGACACGCTGCATAATTAGTGAAATTTTAATTATAATTGCATTTATTTTCGATTATTTCATGTACTATTATTTAGACCGAAACTCTATGTAGATACTTGTGTGTGGCATGTGCCATGCGATATGCGATAAGCAATATGCAATGGTTGCCTTGTCTTGTGTTCCCCCTTCTGCCCCTTCCCATCGCATATGTCAGGTCACGGGGCTGGCACTGTGGTGCAATGGGAAGATTTAATGTATGAAATTATTATGCATATTTATTGTTGTTGTTTTGTTTGTTTAACAGTTTCGTTTGCCTGCATCGAGTCCACATAAGGGTGAGTGTGTAAATGTAATTGTGTGTGTGCGTGTGAGGGAGCGTGTTCGTGTGCGTGTGTATGGCTGGCAATCATATTACAATACCCACGCTTCTGCCATGTGAAATTTTGGCAATTTCAGTTAGTTAAATGAAGGCGTGACTGCACCCCATTCTCTCCCAACAATCACTGAGGGAGGGTAGCCAAAATTGATGGCAACATTTGTGCACCCCGTTGCGAGGCTTTAGACGGAATTCAGTTTATATGTACCCCTCCAACCACGCGACACATTGCCCCCTCCTCTCCGGGGACGGCATCTATTGGCCCTGGTCAGCGTTTGAGCGCCTTGCTTTGGCATTGTTGATGTCGGACCGTTCGATTGTAGTGCCATGTGTCCATGTGACCATGTTGACCGCAAGAGCCCAGCAATAATTAATGCATGAGCTGCAAACTAACCAGACTCTGGGCCTGGCCAAGTTGTTGGGCTACATAAAATTGGAGATGAGGCGGAGATTGAGATGCAGACGTGTCGGGAGGGCACTTGGTTAGCTTGCTGCTGCTTCTCACTGAACGGCCTGGGGACAATTGTGGTGACCTGGCCAAAACCATGACTCTGTACAGCACGGCAGCTGCTGTCGACGTTGCCGTCGCAGTGACGCCCTACTCGACGTCAACGGCGACGGACGTCATAACGGCAAATAATTTCATACGAAACCGCAGTCGCAGCCCGTTTGAAGCAGTTGATAGTTCTCTCGTTGGCTACGCTGCAGCCACTGCCGCTCGAATCGCACCGACTCCAGAATACACACAATTGCACACACACAGCAAATCAAACTCCATTTATAATTAATTTATATCCTCCCCTTAGGTTTCCCCTTTAAGTTTGCAGTTTCGCAAGTTTGCAAGCAATATCGCAGATTACGAGTACATAAATGTCTGAATATTTGATTAGACTCAGATTACATTATGGCAAAACCAAAGAGTTTTTTCTATCTCGATTTCAGTATTTTCCTTCTATGAAACACTTCGTTCTCTTTACTCAACAAGAGATCAAAGAGACAAGAGCAAGTGAATACTCTATTGATAATAATGACTGCCAATCCTGCACTAACATCCGTGTTTGTCCACTTGTCGCTTTGTCCTTCAGGTCTTCAGTTTGTCTTTAGTGAGCTACTTTGCCCCTGTCCAAATCTTCGTCATTGGAGGTCTTGACATCTTGGGGCCCCTTTCGATACGTTCCCATGTGCACCAAAAAGTGTGCTATTGCTTTACCAATCTACAAGGGGCTTGTCATTTTATTTCGCAAATATATTACGAAATTTGTTTAATATTTTTTGCCTTTGCTCATCCTGACAAACACTGATTATACAGTAACTAAATCTATGAGATTGTTATCCTTTAATTTCCTATAAATAATAATAATAATAACAATATTTATAAGATGGGTATAATATGTCGATGAGCATTACAGGGTATTTATAAATCAAGTACTTGTTATGTATTCATGTTTTGCTGCCAGGCTCTGAGCATCATTTGAATTTTAGATCATGGTGACCTGGCACTCGACAATGTCCTTTTACCCACTTGGCACTTGGCACTTGCAACATGCCGCATGCCGCATGCCACATGTTTCATGCCCATGCCACATACCACACATACCCTGATAGCACTTGGACAATGACAGAGCATGCCTGGCCTCACAATTTCGCAATTGATTTAATTGTGAATGTATTTATTAAATAAATTATTCATGCTCCGCTCGATTGCATTCCTTGTGAATGTGCTGTGGCTGACCTAAACATGCTCTGGCCACGCAACAGGATCGCGGGCTGTCGCAAGGCACGTGGGGCGCGAGGGGCAGCGTCACCGTTTGCCACTGTAATTAGTTGTGGTGGAATAATCACATGCAACCGGCGACTGCCACATCCTCATGCCACAAAGGAATTCGATGCTGGCAACTACTATTTAAATGTATGCGGGATGTCCAAAAGGGGGAATGGAGCGGTTGACTAAATGGGAGGAGCTGGATAGTGGATAGTAGATAGTGGATGGGAAGTCTGATGTGTGTGTGCTTGGACGTATCAGGATGGGTGAATATTCGTTGGTCTGTTAGTCTGCCGTTCTGTCGGTGGGCCAGTCTGTCAGTCCGGCGGTCAGACGATGGGTTGGTTAGTTGGTCGACTCATTGGTCGGTTGCCGCTTGCATTTTGGCCATTTCGAGTGGTGACATTTTAATTTACCCGAGCGAGAAAACCAATTTTGCAGCATTGAACCAAATGCAAAATGTGACAAATGCCACACAGCAACAACAACAGCAACAACAACATCAACAACAATATGAACTGGGCCTAATTTATTCAGCATTTATTTATTTGCAGTTATGATTTCAATTGTGTGGTATGGGCGGTTCGGAGTGGGGGCGGTACGGGGAGACGTCCATTTAATTGAGATTGCACAAAATTGCATTTGCATCGGAAAATTAACCAAATACAACGAAAACCATAAGCCAATAAATGCAAGTCATTCGGACGAAGAATTGTAGATTAAGTCAAGAGGATGTCAAAGAGGATGAAAGAGTCGAGTCCACTGTCCAGTTAATCGAGAGAATACAACATTAACACACAAATAAGTTCATTCGAGCAAATAATAATTATAATAATAAGCAAATAGAAATTAGCATAAGTTATAAGAATTAAAGTTTAGTTAGCCATCTGAACATCTACATTAAGTATATATACCCTGTTGTGCCGGTCGATGCTCTCCATATTCAAACTAGGAATTTATAGGAAATTGTGAGTTCCTTTCGCTATATCCTTATAATGGCTTTGGGCAGAAGAATATAATGAAACAGAAGAGAACTGATGCTATAACCTATGGTATCTAAGGGCCTTGATAATACTTTCCTTCACATTTTTGCGTTTTTACCAGCTCAGAGACAAACTTGAAATGTATGCAAAAAACTAAAACTGAAACCAACTGACAAAGGAGTTGGTAAAAAATTGATGAACTGAATGCATTGAATGTTGCCTTTAAGAGTCGAGTCAAATCGTATTGAATCGTGTTGAGTCATGTTGAATAATGTTGAATACATTCAAGTTGAATCGAGCCCAGTTGGGTTGGAGCACTCTCTCATTGGTGTTCTGATTAAATTCGGCAAATAACGCTGATGCCTGCAAATCGCCGCTCAATGCAAAAACAAAGCTGGTCTCCAAGGCAGCTGGCGATGAATCTGTTGGGGGTGGAGGGCAGAAAGGTGATGGTATTGGAGATGGGAGATTGGAGATTGGCGATTGGGGATTGGAGAGGATACGGGATGTGGCCATGGCTGCCATGTTGAAGTACACAAAACCCATGCAAACAAACAGGCATTTCATGGCAAACAAGAGCGACGAGTTGAGTGTAGAGTGTAGAGCAGCGGAGAAAACCAACAGTCCCCAGTTTCAGCCTCAGTCGCAGTCGCACTCGCACTCCCCCCTTCCTGTATCCATGTATCCCTCTCAATACCAATCCCAGTCCCCAGTCGCTGCATCAGATGGCAGGCAACTCCCATGTCGACCCACACGCAGTTAGGCAAACGGGGCAAATACGTTGGAATCGGAGGCGCTTTTGTTTGGTTTGTGAGCCCGGACACGGATCGGGACTCAGCTCGCTTTTGCACTCGTTGGCATTTTATGGTTGTTGTTGTTGTAGTTGCTGTAGTTGCTGCTGCAGTTTCGGGCATTATTTCGGTTTAGTTTGGTAAATACACATACCGAACATGCCCCGTGCAGCTTGTGCCTCCCCCTTCTGCCCCCATGCAGAATTTGCCTATGCCAACCAATCCTGAGAGAAGCTTAGGCAACGGCTGTTGTACTGCTTGTGTTGGGTGGCAACAACATCGGCAGCTGGCAACTGGCAACTGCATACGCAATAAAGGGGCAACAACAACTAGCAACTAGCTGCAGTTGCAGTTGCAGTTGAACGTGCATGAGGCACGCACATAAAAATTCTTGAATGCATTTCGTGCATTTAATGAAAACTTCAACCATTTTACGATTTGACTTTTGTCACTCGTGAAACGAGACTCCCAACGAATTGAATATACTCTGCACCTGCAGGAAAGATATGATTTAGATGAGCTTAAGCAGGGATGGATGAGATGCACAGTTAGGAGAGATCCTTAGGGTCACCTGTTACCTATAATTATGATGACAATTAGATCACAAATGACGATGGAGTTGTCCATGTCCATGTTGATGCCAGTGCTAAAACTCAGCAGCCATGTCGGACAAAGAACACAGCAAATGGTTTTAGTCGTTGTCGCCATCGTCGCAAATCCCATTCCCCCATTGAATGCGAGTTGAGGCTTCAGCGAGCACCTGCTCTGCTGCTGACCTGAAAGAGGCGGAGTAACTGGGCGTGGCTGTCATATCTGAAAGCAATTTGGCCGGAGTAAAACGAGAAACAAGAATCGATAAACTCGTTGGGCGTGCAATTTGTGCCGTGAGCAGAAGCCCTCAAAAGAACAAACCATATGGGTAGCAATGAACAGTGGGGAAAGGGGAGTGGGCTGGGTAGGTGGCTAGTTCGTTGGTTGGGTGGCCCTCTCCGAAATGCAAGTTTCAGGCCGTCGCATTTACATTTTGGTATATCTCGATGGTCAAAGTCGTTGCGTTGCTGTCGCTCCCGAGCCTGAGAGCGGGACCGTGACCAGAAACAGAACCAGGACCAGTTGCAAATGCATCAAGGCGGAAGCGCAAATTTTGTATATGTTCGCCGTTCTGCTCGCGAGAAGAGTGACATCAATAAGTTAGAAGCACAGCACATTCCTTTTTTCCCCACTTCTTCTCTCCTCTTGCACTACGCTTGTTAGGCCCATTTAAAAGGTTTAAATCTTCTACCTCTTCTAGAAAGAGAGATAGCTATATAGATGCATGGCATGTGAGCATGCGAGAGTAGTGCGAGCAGTCTAATACTAACTGCCGGCTGCATATAACTCCTCTTCTCTTGGGACGACCTCATTTCGGCAAAGTCCCCTGACGATCAAATACACGCACATGCATTAACAATGTTGATATTCTTAAACGATCGATGAAACTATATTAGGATAATGAAGTAAACTTTTCCGTGTTCTTATTTCAGTGCCCCCCCAAGGCTGGTCAGAAGCGACCGGCAACCAGTCCAGCTCCGCATATACCTGTGCCGCACCACCTGCAGACGCCGCCGAACTCTGGCAGTGTTCCAGGTGCCTCCGTTGCAAATAATCCAGCGCAGCCGAATTCAAGCAACGCGCTGCTTAACCACGCCCTGCCCACCAACCACATTGGCGCCCCGTCGCCGCAGCAGCAGCAACAGCAACAGCAGCAACATCAGGCCCATCAGCAAGCAGTTGCCGCGGCTGTACAACAACAGCTGGCGGGCGTTGGAGTGGGCGTGCCACCAGGCGCTATCAATGCTGCCTCAGCAGCTAGTGCACGCGGCTCATTTGCGGCCGCTCTTCGCACGCTGGCTAAGCAGGCGGATATCAAAGAGGAGGATGATGCGGGCACAGTAAACAGAGATCGCAACGTGCCCACGTCAGCTGTAGGAGCACCACCCAATGCTGGACCCGTACCTGTACCGCTCAACTCTGTGGCTGGACGTGGAATCATGTCGTCCGGTGGCATGGCTGTCGAGGATCGTGCCGCTGCAGCCAACAAAAAACGTTCGCCACCTTCACCACAGCCCCCCAGAGAAGATGGCACGCCTGAGTCATACACCACAGACGGTGGCACTGCAGCCGGAGTTGCTCGCACGCAGCGGCTTTCAACCCTATAGATCCGATGAGCGACTCATGCATCCGGCTGGTGCATTCCCTTTGGAGGCTTATTCTCATTTTGCCGGACTGCCCGGCATTCCTCCAGCAGGTGAGCATCCGAATAAATGTGAGAGGATTTATTGAGTTCATTAGCTAATGGATTTCTCTCTTCTACAGCATTTCTGAATCCGGCGGCTGGACTGCCCTACTCGGATCCGTTGTACTTGGAGCATCGATATCAGCTGTTTCGTGCCGCCGGCGGACATCATTCGCATCCGCACGCGGCAGCTCTGTATCCGCAGATGGCATCACCCTATTCACATCTGTATTCGATGATGCCGGGTGCAGCATTGGGCATCTCGCCGGCAATGCATGATCGAATCAAGTTGGAGGAGGAGCACAGGGCGCGTCTGGCACGTGAGGAGGAACGCGAGAGGGAGATGCAGCGCGAGAAGGAGCGTGAACTGCGGGAACAGCGAGAGAAGGAGCAGCGAGAGCGGGAACGCGAACAGCGCGAACGTGAGCGGGAGCGGGAGCAGCGAGAGAAAGAACAGCGTGAAAAGGAACAGAAGGAGAAGGAGGCCCGCGAGCGTAAGATGCGCGAAGAGGAGCGTGAGGCCAGAGAGCGTGAGCGTCAGCAGCTGCTCAATGCCACGCATCATTACTCCAATCAGCTGTACGCACCGTTAAATCGCAACCTGCTCGGCTCTATGATGCCACACATCAATCTGGGCCTGCGTGGTCCACCTGCCGGTCTCCATGGACTCGCAGGTATGTCGCACTACCACGCGGCGGCAGCCAATGCGCAACGTCAGAGCCCAATGGGATTAAACTTGGGCATGCCCGGCATGCCGACACTGCCAGGACATGGACCCAGCAATCTTCAGCATCATCTGCAGCAGGCCGCGATGGGCTTGGCGGCCCATCCGGCTGCCGCTGGGCTTACCCATCCCGGATTCTCGGCCGCAGCGGCACTGGGATTAGGCCCGCATCCCCACAGCCTCAATCTGAGCCATGCGCACCTCTCGCCGCACCATGCCGTGCATCAGCTGCCACCACATACCGTGGCCAGCTCCTCGGCCGGTCCCACTCCTGGCGTGGCCAACAGCACTGCAGCCACATCATCGTCGCCGCACAGTAGCCTTAATCTGACGGTAGCCACCAGCAGCATGGCTCAGACCACGTCCACGCCTACGCCCAGCTCGCACATTCCGACCATGAGCCACTACTACCATCACAACCACCTGGCGGCCATGCATGCGGCAGCAGCCGTCGCCAGTGGCCTGAATCCCGTTGCTGCCCACCAGCAGCCCATCACTGCGGCTACGCATCCAACTTCACCCAAGATTACGCCTCCTCTCAGCTCGACACCGAATGGAGGATCACGTGCAGCCAGCAGTCCGCATGCTATGCGCCATCACATTGCGGCAGCCGTTGCAGCTGCCGCTCAACAACAGACGGCGATGCTAGAGAAAAGCGGAGGTCCCGCAACGACGATAGTTACGCATGAGCCGACTACCCTCGATCTGACCGGGTCCAACTCGAACTCGAGCAACCAGGCACAGTCTATTGTGAGCAACAGCACGTCTGCTGCCCATGAGTTGAATGGCATCGAGTCTAATGGAACTGCGGATGGCAAGGAGGCGACACCGCAGGCGGCCGTCAAGGATGATGCACTGCAGAGAGGTACTCCGCCTGTAGCTCTCGAGAAAAAACCGCCGACGCCAAGCGCAAGTGGTAACCAGGAAAAGACAGTGCTGCCGGACAGCTCGCCGGAGAACTCGTCACGTCGGAGCACAAGTCCCCCCCAATTCGGACAACAACAACAGCAGCAGCAACGTCAACACCAACACCAACAATTCGAACAGCGCAGCCACCGTTGGAACCGCAACCGGAGCTGGAACAGGTGCAACACAAGGTAATAGCACTGTAGGAGAAACAGAGCTCTGTCCAAAGATTCTAGCAGCATTTACACCACCTGCTAGCAAGGGAGAAGTCGGAGATAAGTCAGAAATGCCAGATGAGAAGGAGCAGTCGCAGTCAGCAGGAGGAGTCAAGCTATCGCCAGATACGGCATGCATTATCTCTGGTGGCAGCGCCGTCACATCTACCACAAGTGGCAGCAACTCTCCTCCTGTGGTTAGTAGCAGCACCAACAACAACAACAAGAGCAGCAACAGCAACAGCTCGACAATTGTGACGTCTCCTGCGACTGGTGCTTCAGTCGATGAAGTGACCACAAGTGCCACCCCAATCCCCGAGACATCGAGATGATTCCACACTTGCTGGATGACAGGCCCCCGACCAACTTCATCCCCAACACGGATCGTATTTAGTAATGCGTAATCGGAACTAGTTAACATCTACCTTCAACTTAGCCGTTAATCCAAATGCCTATTTATAATTGATTAATTATTAAATATTAGTTATTAATTATAAATAATTAACGAGTATACAATAATTTGTAACGGTATTGCATCATCCTCATCGTCTAGTTAGACACAAATGCATAATATTATTACTATAATTATTACTATTACTATTATTATGATTATTACTATTATGCTTTCTCCCTTTATTTAATTGTGAAGAGGTAATTCTAGCGTTGCCTAAATAAATCATATTGTTTACAATTCAGTTTCTTTTTATTTCCTTCTTTTTCGTTGTGCAACATCAGATACTGTGTACCCAATGAACAAAGAGATGAATGCATGTGTGCATATATCTGCCCAAATCAATACATATTCTTGGATTTTAGTATTCGAATATCTTAAATGACTTTCGTTATAATCTTGAAAATGGAAAACAAGCGAATAATAGACACAGGAAACATGCCACAGGGCCATCTTTTTATAATCCGTATTCCTTTTGTTCTCATTATTAAAAGTATAATCATATAATCATATTATAAATATTATATTGTGAAATATCTTTGTTATTTTCAGAAGACAATAAGACTTCAGTTGGGGCACTTGGTCGCAGTAATAGCGTCGAGGAGGCCACCGCCTTATGACATCAACTATTCAACAACTCGAACAACTAACTAATGAAAAACTTCGGCGACATTGGGATGTATCTGCTGTCGGAGAGGGCATTGCATCAGCAGCGCAAGCGGATGCTCGACGAATTCCTAAAGCTTTAGGGATCCGACCCCATGAGAAGCCCGACACTATAAGAGGAGTGGCACCTAAAGGGTGGATGGCAAAAGCAATCGTCGTTTACAAATAAACATAATAAATAAATACTATGTAAATCCCCTTAGTAGATATCAAAAACACAGATATCAGATACACATAATTGTTTGTTCTCGGTGTTATAATCCAAAGTTGAATACAATTCCAAATAATAGGAATAATCGTACAATTAAACTAAAACTAAAAATGCATAAAATGTAAAATGAATATTGTAAAAATACTTATAAATATTGTGAGATACTCAAATTGATTCGAAAGTACTCGTACTTTGACTCAACTATGTATTCAATTCAAAGGCAAGCAAACAACGTCTCAAATGTCGCACTCTAAACACAAACAATGCGATTTAATGTTACTAATATTTAGTTGTAAACATTTAGATTAAAAGGTTCTTAAGTAAATTTATATATAAATATATGAATATACAAAGAAATGGCAAAATTAAACTGAATAGTTATATTTTATTCTTGAATTGCTAATAATTGTGATTTGGAGAGTACGAACAAAATCGAAAATGAGAAAAGATGAGATGATAATGGATGTATTATGTAAATGTAACTGGGTAACATGGAACTGACTTTTAGGTAAAGCAAAAATAAAACCAAAAATATATAAAAATGAGAAAATCAAAAAGGCAGAATCTGGAATAGATTAGCGTAATCGAAATGGAAAGGCAAAAAAGGCTTAAATTATTTTTCGAAATTGTCGAATTTTTTACTTACAGAAGTGAGCAACTTTTTGGCCCTTACAAACGAGTTTCTATTAGTATTTTCTGTTTTTATACAAAGATTTAAATACTTAGTACTAACACTTTCTATTGCATGAACTAAAAATAAGTAAAAGTACTATGCATTAATCGTTTAGGAAACCCTAATATTATATTGTGACAATGCTCATTGTCATTACAATTGATGTTCACAATTGATACAATATAATGCATACGATTTGTACATATGGATAAATAGCTAATACCACATAGCTCTACCGTTTTAATTTTCTCTTTAATTTCACATTTTCCTAATCTCTCTTCCTCCAATTTGTACCCAAACGTATTTGTGTTTGAGATTGCCTAAATTAAAAATTCTTTTTATAGCTTTTAATTCTTAAAAATCTCGAGCAATCTGTGATATTATAAAAAGACAAACAAAATGAAAGATGAATGAAAACGATATATAATGAATATCTACAAATAAAATGGAACTCATTGTCGTATCATACTTGATTGGATTTAACGAGTACATTACTTGCTTTGAATACATTCAGACATTCATTATTCTTTTTTCTTACAATATGAATATGAATGATGCGAAAGTGAATATATTTTTACTAATAATCATAATAGTTTCTTGGATAATCCATAAATACGGATACTACGGATATTAATTGGTGCGCGTATAAACTTAATTCACAATATGCGATGACATAAATAAGTAATGAATAATAGTTTCAAAATACAAACAAAACCTTAACAAAATACATAAACTAAACGTATTTCTCCCTCAATCTTCGTTGTGTGTGTAAAACAGAATACAAAGTGTAATTTTTAAGCTAACAGCAAACAAGCAACAAATCCAAATACAGATCTCATTTGAGCAACAGTAAGCACAACAGTAAATACAACAAGAAAAGATAACAATAAAACATGCAACATCACATCCCAATTAAATAACATTTATACATGTATGTCAAATACACGAGCACGTTATGTATTTGTGACAAGCAACATGATCGTGACCCGTGACACAAAACATTGAATCAATCTTGTGCAACTTTACTTAAGGCATTTATGATTTAATTAAATAAACTGTACGTAAGAGATTTAAATGATTTTTCGTAATTTTTATGGGTTTTCTGCTGTGATAAGAGTTTCAACCGTTATACCACAAGCAGAACCAGTTCCTGTTAAGTGAATCGGAACTACGCAAAAGGAATGGAATTTGCTTGCTCCAACGAATATTATAGATTCCAGTCGCAGAGTAATCGATTGTAAATGTCTCCCAGATTGGACTTGTAGATCTCCACAACTTTATTTTGGGAACCGATAGATATCAGTTCAGACATTTGGAAAATTGATAGTCCGCATTACCCGAGTTCCGACGGTTACATGGGTATAAAAACATATATTCGATCTATTTATTTACAAACATAAACAGCCAGAAGAATAAAAGTGAACCATTGCAGTAATTGTACTGACTATGCCTGTAAAACTTCCGACTTCTTGACGTGCTTTAATATACGCAAGATCGTCGATGGTGTCACGCCCTGAATGCGACTGGCAGCGGCTATTGTTTGTGGCTGTATTAAGATAAGTTTTTGACGCTCCTCATTGGACAAGCTCAAAGATTTCGAAAAGTAGTCGATGTCAGCTGGTATGCAAAGTCGCTCCTCCCGTCGCACATCCTCCACGTCACGATGCTGCTCATCAATGAAGAATTCATAAATAGCCTCTATTTTCAGTCTATCAGCTATGTCGCAATCGGCTCGCAACCAGCCCAGCTCGCCAGGACACAGGTTTATCAGCTGATCAACTGTAATGTTGTCCCCCGGGACGCCAAGCATATCGAAAGCAGATTTTTGAATAGAAGTTTTGGATTGTGGAAGGTTCAATGCTTGACGCCAGAAGTTGCTGTGCTCCTGCAGTGCTTTCAGCGCCTCGATGCCAGTCTTCAGTTTGGCCTCCGTTTGCTGAAAATGCTGGTAGCGCTGCTTACTGACCAGCCCGAAATCATAGCCCTTCTGAGTGAGACGCATGTCGGCATTGTCTGGCCGCAGGGACAGGCGGAACTCAGCTCGGCTGGTGAACATGCGATAAGGTTCGTTTGTGCCCAGCGAAGTGAGGTCATCGATTAACACTCCAATGTATCCCTCAGTGCGACTTATTTGCAGTTGACGTCCATCTGAATGCAGAGTCTTGCCCGCCGCATTTGCACCTGCTATAATTCCCTGGGATGCAGCCTCCTCGTAGCCAGTGGTACCATTTAGTTGTCCGGCAAAAAATAAGCCGGTCACACGTTTCGTTTCCAGCGTGGGAAAAAGCTCGCGGGGATCTATGAAATCGTACTCCACGCCATAACCGGGTTGCACAACTTCGGCCCGCTCCAGACCCTCGATCGCGCGTACCAGTTCAACTTGCTGTGCGTGTGGCAGTGTACACGAGATCCCTTGTGGATAACATAGCGGGCTATCAAACCCCCTCAGGCTCAAGCCAAACTTGGTGAACCTTGTCGCCAAATCGCAACACCTTTGATTCAATAGAAGGGCAATAGCGTGGCCCCGTCACCTCCTCAGTTACGTGGCGATTCATGTGCATATTGTCTCGTACAATTTTATTAACCCGTGGTGTCGTGTAAGTGAGATAACAAGGCATCTGTTCCGAGGCTGGCAGCCACACATCGCTATTCAGAAAGGAAAACGGGGTGGGTGGATCGTCACCCATATGTTTTTGTAGACGTGCAAAATCTACGCTACTCCTGGCAATGCGTGGCGGTGTTCCAGTCTTTAGGCGTCCCATCCGAAAGCCGAGTGTGTTCAATGCCTCTCCCAGCGCTTTGGCAGGTGCATCTCCAATCCGACCCGCTGGCCTTACCTCTAAGCCAATGTTAATGTGAGCGCGCAGAAACGTGCCTGTTGTTAGTACCACCGAACGACTGCGCACTAGCTCTCCATTTTCTAGCAGAACTCCGCTACAGCGTGCGCCGTTTTGTGTGGTCTCATCCGTCTCGATTAATAGGTTGTCCACGGCCGCCGCTCTTATTTCTAGATTCGCTGTGTTAAATAACTCTCGCTGTACTGCCTGCTTGTACAACTGACGGTCAATCTGTGCTCTGGGTCCCCAAACCGCTGGGCCTCGGCGCTTATTTAGCACTTTGTAGTGCACACCAGAGACGTCGCAGCAACGGGCACACACGCCGTCTAGCGCATCCACTTCACGCATTAGATGTCCCTTGCCAATTCCACCAAAAGACGGATTACATGACATCTCACCAATTGTCTCTAGTTTATGGGTTAACAGCAATGTCCGGGCGCCCATTCGAGCTGCAGCCGCACAAGCCTCTGTCCCGGCATGACCGCCACCAATGACAACAACATCGAATAGCTCTCCGTGTGTTTTCGTGGAATTTAATCGACTTTTGGCCAGGCCGCGGATCACACAGTTTCGCAGATGCTGCATGGCTCGTTGTTCGTAACAACCAGTGTTGAATAATGGATGAAACTAGTGGTCGCACTAGTTGATCTCTAAAAAATGTAAGTAACTTGACAACGGCTTCATATTGGTAGTCGATTAAAATATAACTCCTTTCCATTAAGGTTAATTAAGTTTCGGTATTTTTCGAGGCTTTGAGAATTGTAATTTTAATATAGAATTGGAATGTTCTTAAAACTTCAATTGTAGTATACGTTGATGTACTATTCAGCCTGTGGCAGCTTTAATGAGCTATTTTACAATATTACATCGAAAATAGTACTCGTACTCGATACCACACCGGTTAAATTAACAGCTGTTGTTTTTGTTTTCTTTTTACTTTCGTGGCAATGTGGATTGTTTACGCTTTGCTGGTGCATGTGCTGCTATTGGGTTCCATATTTGTGATTTACTTTCGGTCACCTGTTATTGAGGGACTGCTGCCTCAGCGAGCTCTAACTGCTGATCCACCAGCTGACCGCTTGGTGCTAATAGTCACTGATGGATTGCGCGCTGAGTCATTTTTCGCGGACAACTGCAACCATGTGCCACACTTGCGGGAAATATTCTTACGCGAAGGAGTTGTTGGCGTTTCCCGCACCCATGTACCTACGGAATCGAGGCCAGGACACATAGCGCTGATAGCTGGACTCTACGAGGATCCCTCAGCGGTTACAAGAGGCTGGAAGGAGAATCCTATTGAATTCGATACTGTGTTTAATAGAAGTGGCCACACTTACGCATGGGGTGCCCACGATGTGTTGCATATATTCGAGAAGCTTGCCGATGGTGGACGACCAATGTATTTTGATGCCTACAACCATGACCTAGACTTCTCTGGCCAACATAAGACTTTTAAGCTGGACGAGTGGGTGTTCGACAGGGTGAGATCGCTGTTGAATCGCAAGCAGGCAGAACTGCGGAATGCCAAGAAGGTTGTGTTCTTCCTACACCTGCTGGGACTAGACACTGCTGGTCATGTGCATAAGCCGGGTACTCCACTTTTCCTAGAAAACCTTAAATATACACAGCACGGAATTTGGCAGATTTATCAAAGATTTGAAGAAGTTTTTCCAGATAAGCGTACCTCTTATTTGCTAACATCGGATCACGGAATGACGGACTCAGGCAAGGAATTGATCCAAGCTATACCGAAACCCCATGATAAGTTCCATATTATTTTGCAGGTTCCCATGGAGCTGGTGCAGCACATGAAACGGACACACCCTTCATGCTGTGGGGCGCAGGCGTCAAACAGAGTGCTTCTCCAAAAAACAACAATTTTGTTGCCAACGATGAGGGCCAGGAATTGCCCCTACACGAGCTAGAACAAGCTCAGCTGACACCATTGATGTCAGCTCTAATTGGTTTGCCCCCGCCGATGAATAACTTTGGCGTTTTGCCCTTGGGCTATATAAATGCTGGTGATAAGTACGAGGACATCGCAGCTCACAGCAACGCGCTACAACTGCTCGCCCAATATATGCGCCTGCAAGAACAACACCAGCTTGGTCTGTTTACACCCTATCTGAACAGTTTCCTGAAGCTGACTTCGGAGGAGATTAATACCTTTAGAGCCCAGGAATATGAAATATCATCGAACAGCAGTATCGCCATGATGCGACTGGCTCTAGAAGGCATCGATTACTATCATGGATACTATCGCAATGTCGTGCTGTTTTGCACGACGGCCACTTTTGTAGGCTGGATATTCTATTTATATCGTATGCTGATCCAAAATGCAACTCCAAGAATGCTGCCGGGGGATTCAAATGATTTTCAGGATATTCATATCACTCTCAGCATATCTATTGCTGCTGTTCTCTTGACAGGCTTTATTGTGGCACAAATTGTACCGTTCTCCGTAGGTTTTTATATGCTGCTCCCGCTACCAGTTTGGTTGCTAGCCCTATGTCAAACTTCAGACAGCAACACTGTCCACGTCGGAGTTTACCGGCTACCAGCAACTACGAGACGGACACAGGTCTCCAAGGTACAAGTGATATTACTCATTGCTTGCGCGGAGCTGCTGGTATTTACATTCTTCGAACGGCGCCTGATTTCCCTGTGCTTCGTTGCCTTTGCTTGTGGCAGCAATTGGGGTAATTTCAAGCGCAAGACTGCACAATTCTACACATGGTTAGTTTTGGTTCTGACACTGGGCTGCTTTCCGCTGCTGCCGCCTTCGGTGGGATACCAGAATCGATATCTACTACTCGTTGGAATCCTGCTCGTCTTGGTTCGAGCAGTGATAAGTAATGGGAGCCGAAGCTACAGCTGGCACACCAAGTGGTGCAATCCATTGATTCTACTGAACACCGCTGTGTGTGTCCATCTCCATAACCAGCAGATAGCTCTGCCCCTGCCGCTGAAGCTAGCTAGTTGGATGTATCTAATCTACGCCATTGTTTCCATACAGTTCAACAAGGAGACTGCGTTGGAAGTGCGCCTGTCGCAGATATTCTACAATCTAGGCGCTCTCTACACGATGCTGTGCACGTCGTACGAGTCTCTGTTCGTGCAGCTGCTTGCCATGGAGCTCACCATGTCATTGACAGCACAGCGCACAAAAATGGAGCCTCTTCAACATCAACAGAAGTCTATCCAGTCGTCCCTGCGATCGGCCTTCACAGTCCTACTTTACACATTCTTCTCGCTCTTTGGCAGCGGTAACATTGCATCAATCAGCTCATTCGATCCTAACATCGCACGCTGCTTTCTCAGCCACTTTGCACCATTTGTTATCATGTCGCTCGTGGTGATAAAGCTGATCTTACCTGTGGTGCTCAATCTGTCCATTGTGTATACCTTCTGTGACTACGCCCGACAGCAGGAGCGACAAATCTTTATTTGCCTACTGATCATCTGTGACATCATGGGCCTGAATTTCTTGTTCTTAGTGCGTAATACTGGTTCATGGCTGGAAATTGGCTCGTCTATATCACATTTCGTTATCATGGAGGTCACTACACTAATTCTATTGTTACTCAGCTATGCAGCCAAGCTTCTACTGCACCTTACTAACTGCGATCGCGTTATAGTTAAGCGTCACTGATTCCAAACCAAAGTTAACTCAAATTGTATTAAACTAGTGACAAAGAGATTGTAATGCAAGAGGATACTCTATGAAAAATATGTACCAATATGTTGTGCTCATGTTGTCCTTACAAACAAGACATTTCACATAGTTAATCTGATAATTCAGAATGAAGTTCCATAAGTATAATATTCTAAGTATTAAAGAAATTTAAAATGATAAATCTATATTTTTTGGAAACAATTGTTCATTTTTTAATTGAAAAGATATCTTTGGATATCTGCCTCATACCGTTTTTAGAAAAATGCTCTTCATTTCAAATATTAAGTTCATTTTATTCAAATATTAATTCTGATTCACTTAATGAGTCATAAAATCTTTGCTTGTCTTCTGTTGTGGATTAGAATAATATTTAATGACTATACAAATAGGGACAATGCCGACTAACATAAGCCGTTAATATACAAAACAATAACTAATTAGAAGCCGTCCATTTCGGCCTTGCGTTTGCGTTTTTTGAGCTTCTGTTTCAAGTCAGGTGCCTTGCCACGGACTACAGCTGTCTTCAGACGTTTCGCTGCTTTCTTGCGCTCCTGCACTCCAGCCTTCCGCTTTGCCGCACGCACTGGATCGTGAATCTTCTCCTGGGCAACTGCCTTACGGCGCTCGGCTCGTCGTACCATTAGTTTGGTTTGAACAGCGTTACGCACTTTGTCGTAGGTCTCGGAGCCAATGCGCTTGCGGAGGCGACTTCCTACTCGCAATGCGAGTTGTCGAAGCTCGGAATCAACGTTCTGATCTTCCTCAGACATTTCGCGCACAATGGCTTGAAGCAAAGTTGGAGCCAAACGCGTGAGGGCATCAACGCTAAGCAATGTGCTCAAACCTTCAATAAGCGTGAACAGGGCTGTGCGCTGGAAGAGAAGACAATAATGAACGCAATTCAAAATAGCAATAGGTGGAGGATACTTACAATGCTAGTGTCATGTGGCGCCTTTGATACTTCTTTGTTAATCAGAATGCGAATATTGCGCACAAGCCAGTTGAGATTGATCTTACCAGCTGGCGATGGCTCGGGTTTATCTACATCCGGCTCCAGTTTTATGTTGAAAGGCACATCCCTTAGCATGTGCGCCACGTAGAGCAATATTTTCACCAGCTCATCAATCATTTCTTGGGCTGTCTCACCAGGGATCACCTGGGCACATAGATCTAAAACCAAGCTCTTTAGATCCTGCGCTGGCTGTGCGTATATAAACTCCATTGTTTTTGTTACGCATTCCTCTTCCCGCTTGACGCCAATCAACTGCTGACCCACATACTCGAAATCATACTGTGTTAAGATTTGCGTCAAAAACTTGGCTGCATTGCATCGCACCCAGTTATGCTCGTGGGCAAGCAACCGCTGACTGGCATACGCTAGCTCATCCACTGTTGGCGCCAACTCTTGGTCAACAAGCAACTTCTCGCCGCAGTGCTCAAAGATCTTGAGCAAGCAATACTGCAGCTGTATCAGTTGATGGTCAACGCTTCGCTGCTGCTCCTCCAGCAAGGCTTCCTCATCCAAGCCCGCCAATAGAAGCTCCTCATCGGGAAGCTGTAATTACGAAGATATATAAGTTACCATCAAATCCAATCGTGTTATTTACATACCCTGCGACGACGCTTGCGCGGCACACTTTCCTTCGTCAGGGGCAATACATCGCAACCAGGAGCACGCACAAACTTTCCGCCTGCTTCTGTGTCTCCCAGTGTGAGGACAGCTACCAGTGCAGGGAGCACAAGGGGCAAGCGTTCCGCGAAGCCACCCCGTTCCGCTTGGACAAATCGAGATAGCATTGCAGCCGCCATCTCACGGACCCCTGGCTTTTGGCTGGACTGGGATGAGGTAAAGAAGAGCATGGTTACTTCCAGGAGAGGCTGTCGCTGCTGCTTGTTAAGTCGGCCAAGTAAAGACTCCAGTGCACCAGCCACAGCGCGTCGACAAGCGGTGTCCTCGTCGTTGACTAGGCGCGTGCCCAGCGAGAGATAAAGGAACTCGGAATGCTTGGCCAGCAGTTGAAGAGGGAACTTGTTGATGATTCCATGCATAAACCGAATCGCAGACTGCCGGCCAGCGGGCTGTGAATAAGCCAACTGGACGGACATGAACTTCAGCAGTTGATCGATACGCTTTTCCAGAGTGTACTCCATGATGTAGGTGGTAAGAATGCTCCTGGTCTCGTCCCGCACGTGATCTGACTGAGAAATAATGGACAGATCGGCCAGCCTCTTCATCAGATCGTGCAACGAGCGGGTATCCACCTTGCGTCCTACCAATGCCTTGAGGAGATTAAAGCACATTGTTTGGCTGCTGCACTCGCCTTCCTGCAGTTCCTGCTCAATGTGAAGCAGCAGCTGCTCGATCTGCTCCTCACTTAGGCCATAATCCTGGCACTTAAGGAGCAGGGCAACCACTGCCTTGAAGCTGGCTCGCACTAACTGTGCATTTTCTTCCTGCCGTGTGGCGCCAAACGTGGAGAAATTTTTCAGAATCTCAAACATTCGACTGACGACTGGACCCAGTTGTACAGTGTCCAGCTCGGCCAGCTCGTATTTACCCAACCAGATGGCCGTATAGCACTTGAGTGCGTAAGTGGTAGTTCTTGCATGATTACTTTTTAACGCATCACGCAGCAGGGGCAGTAGCGGATGCAGAAAGGGCTGATAGTCCAGGTCCGCCAGCTTCTTTCGCTTGAGCACAAAGTGCAGAAGCTCCAGTCCGAACTCGACCAGGATGTGGGCATTGGTCTGGGCATTGGATTTCACCTGCTTGTTGCCAGTCGTCACGCTGCGTCGTCCTGGCGCAGGTTGCAGGAGGAGGCAGTCGGGACGAGCACGACGCATCAGAGCCTGCTGTTTCTCACTTAGCTGGCGCTTCTGGGTGCCAGGCAAGAGGTCTGTGATACTTTCCGACATGGTGCCGTAGATGAAGATCAAAAGGCTCTCTCGTGCTATGTGCGTGTTCTCCACCAGCCCAGCGACAATCTTGGCGAAACACTCTTGGATTTTCTGAGTCACCTTGCGAGAATGTGTGCGAGTTAACTGTTCCTTGAAGGGCAGCAGCAAATCCAGCAGACAGTTGTCTCTTATATGCCTGGCTGCAATGTTCAGTGTCAAATAGCTCTTGGCGCTGGGCTTCGCCTCGGGCGTGTGAGCTACAATCTTATCGACTTCCTTCTCGGCGCTGACATCTCCGAAGATATCGTTAAGGGCAACTTCCAGCAGATTCTGCAGACAAAGCTCGATGTGCGCCGGCTGCAATTGGCCTCGCAGTGCGTCTAGCACACCGTGCAGTGTCACGGACAGAACGTGCACCTGGAAGCCACGAGTCAATAGGGATTGTAGCTGTTCCAGGAGCAAGCTCAACCAACTACCACCCAGAGTCAGCATGATCTTCTTCAAAATATCACGGGTGAGCATACGCACAGACTTTAACGGGGATCGTAGGAAGGTGCACACCTTCATGAAGATGCCTATCCAAAGATAACATGCAAAAGATAAGATTCAGTTGGATGGCATAACCCAAGTCTACTCACCTGGCAGGCTGTTATCCAAGAGCGCCTGGGGCAGCTTCTGCAACAACTTCACCATGGCCAGGGCAATGGGAACACGCTGTATCTCCTCCTCTTCTCGCTCGTAGCTCAGGCGACGCCGGTTCACCTTGTGCTTAGCGTCGTAGTTCGTCTTCTCGGTGATGGCCCGGTTGAGGGTGGGCAGAAGAACATTGGTAATGGTGGCCATCACTCGCTTGGCAGCATTGGGTGCCAGTGCCAAGTGCTGATTAACTTGTCGTTCCTTTGGTTGTTCCTCCTCCAAGGCATCCTTTGATCTGTCTTTATCGATTTCGAAGTCAATGTCCGTGCCATCTGCAGCAAGTTCTTCATTGATGGGTTTCTCCTCGGTTTCCTCCTCCTTCTGCTCCGATGACTGAAGGTCAGCTTCCGCTTCCGAGAGCTTTGGCTTGAGCTGAGCCAGCGCGGAGCCACCGGCATGCGCATTGGTGAGATCAAAGTGGAAGGCATCGAGGACACGCACCACCAATCGGACGCATTGCTTCTGCTGGGAATGCGCTTGGCGCAGACGCTGCAGGTAATGGCGCAGTACGGTATGGTATTGTTGCCAAGGGAGGAGCTCACACATCACGCCTACCGCCTCGATGGCTGCGTCCACCAGCGTATGTTTGCCCGAATGCTTTTCACTCAGCAGATATCGCGTAGCCAAGGGCATCAAAAACTGTGTTAAGGTCCGGGCACAAGGTGGAGATGAACGCCAGGTGGAGCCTCCAGCGATATTCACGAGTCGCTGCAGCCCACGTCCATGTCGCTGTGTCTGCAAATGTAGCATGTTTTCAAAGAAGTCTACCTCTACGTCGTGGCGATCCGCCAGGGGCGCCAGATCCCGCAGCACATCATGTGCCTGGGGACATTGTCGAGCCAGTTCCCCCAGCAATCCAATGGCTTCACTGCGTGCATGCTCATATCGCTCCTCACGCAAGGATCGCTGCAGCAAAGGCAGCAGACATTCGTCTAGCCAAAAATGCAGCTGCTCCTGACTGGGGCAGAGCTGTAGCTGTCGCGTAAGATGGGGTAACAATAGCTTCAGGAGCTCGTCAATGTTAACGCGCATGCCTAGATCAGAAACGTGGCGCAGCATGTAGAAACAGTTGTATGTCACCAGCAGTCCCAATTCCAAATCAAAGGCAGCCTGCTTGCCCTCTTTGGGCTCCTGCAGCTGCTGCTTCAGCTCGATGAGTGCCTGCAGACGCTTATCAAAGTCGGGCTGCTCTAACCATCGCTTGTCCCAGGCATTCAGCAGGAGAACAATCCGTGCCCATTCCCGCATTTTCACCGAAATGGACTGGAGTTCCAGCTGCTGCTTTGCTTGCTTATGCAGTCGCTTAGCCATCTCGGCGAGCATCTCACATAGCAGTTTGCGAGCCGGCAAGGCGTGTACCTGCTCAAAGAGGGGCGATAGCTGACATACATAGTTATGTGGAGCCGGTACACGTTGGCTGAGATTCGACAGCGTCGTTATCAACTGCAACACAGTCTCAGCACTCGCACTAGCCGCCTGTTTGGTGAAGATCGGCAGCAGCAGGTGCAACAATGTCTCACAGGTGTCGGGCTGTTGCACGTGCATCGTCAGCAGGCTGAGAATGTTGAGCTCGCGTTTGTCCAGAGTATGTTTGCCAGCCTTCTTCTGCCGCCAACTGACTTGCATGATCTGGAGTATGTCAGGTATATGCGGTTGCAAAATGGCCAGAGCCTCTTCTCCGTGCTCCTGCGTGTTTGCGCATTCTAGCAGCTGCTCCACCAGTTGCAGCAGGCCGCGTCGCACGACCTGCTTCGCCTTGTCGTTCAACAGCAGCATCATCAGATGATGCATGATAGTTGGTGAATCTGAGGAGGGACGCTTCTGCAGCCAGGATTGGAAACGTGGCTCGCCACCCCATAGAAGAAGCAGTTTCAGCAGAGGCGTCGGTGCATGTATTGAATCCTGGGGCATGCGGGTCAGACCAGGCCAGACAAAGACCTCACAGATGGCTTGCAGCTGTCCTCTCTGCCATAGATCCGACATGTCTACCAGCTGGTCAAAGTAGTTTACAAGTGTCTGAAGTGCTCCATGTCGCACATTTTTGTAGGCATTCATCAGTCTTCCAGCATCAACATGGCCATCGATCACTTGCTGTGAAACGGCACCCGCCAGAAGCAACAACTTCAGAACATAGACTTGAAAGTCGACACTCAAGCGACCTGCAAACTCCTTACGTATCAGCTCTAGCAGATTGACGATCCTCTGCAGCTGGCGTGCGGCAATCACGGCTGTCGGCACAAACTGCTTTCGCACATGAGATACCAGGAGCTCGATGGGCTGACTCGTGTACTCAGCAAATCGACTGAAAGCCATTCTTAAGAAATTCTGAATCTCCGCCTCCTCCAGCTGGCCAAGGAAGCGCAGTATGAGTGTCTTACGCTGCTGACCGCTCAACTGACGCTGACCGCCTCTAGTCAGGTGCCCATAAAGCACACGCAATATAAAAGGCATCAAGTCGGAGCGCTGTTGAGAGGTCAGATTAGCCAACTCGAACTCACTTAGCGACGCCTTAAACTTAGCATCGTCGATAAGGCCCGACAAGTGAGTCTTGTGCTGTACAAGTGCCGAGGGTTGCTTATAGGCAGAAAGACAATCCAACGCAAGCTGCTGCAGCTGTGCATTGGGCCCAGCTAGAAGCTCCAGATAAAACTCGTGCATCTCTGGCTCCCGATGTAATGCCTTCGGATTCGGTTGCGAAACGAAGCAGGCCAGCTTCAATTGAAGCGTTTGCAGAATGAACTTCGAGAGCAAATTGGAGGACTTCCTTTTATTTCGCCCCTTGGTAGGCGTCATCTGTGGTGCACTCTCAGTATTTTCGTTATCTGCATCCTCCGTTTCGATATCATCGCCTGTAAATTGTAAATAAATAAATAATAAAGACTTAAAGGAAAACATTTAAGAAACCTGCCTGTTGTTTCTATAAGATTCCAAGTGTGCTCTGTGCGTTCCATCTGTGCCCGATACTCGCGCTCCACGAACTGCAGGAAAAGACGTACTAGATCCGCATTCTTGAGCTCGGGAATGTTGCCCAGTTTTGGAATACACTGCCAGAGCAGTTGACGGTAGTTCAAGGCCTGTTGAAGCGTGATCTGCTGCTGGGACTCATCTAGTGGCAACAATAAGTTCAGTGCTCCAGAGTTATAATTACGTTGTTGAGGATGATCTAAAGTAGTCACCTCCTTATTGTAGTCAATGTACTCAATTGTCTGCAGCAACTTTGCTTTGAACAGGCTCCAGAGCTCGTCGGTGGTCATCACTTTTACATATTCCGCCAGGAGCTGCTGTACCGGCGCCCATACGAACTTGAAATTGTTGTACAGCAATCCGAGAAGAAGGCTTACCGTATGCTGCTTGAAGTGCGGCAGCTGAGCGTACTGCTTGAATTGGGCAGTCGCCGGCTCCAGTTGCTGCAATTGGAGCAGTAGATCACGATAATTGTGCACGGTAGGCTCAATGGAACAGGCGGCAGAAAAGTAAGCATAGGGATTGTGGTTGCTTCGAAGAGCGCCCAGCAACTCCAGGCAATGTGCAGCCATGCGACGGCACTGCGACGCCGGCTGGCTTAATAACTTTGATACCGTCTCTAATGTGGCTTCCATGGCGCTATCCTCCACATCACCTTTACTTGCTTTCAGCAGGATGAGCTGCAGGCAGGCCAATGCTCGCAGATCTTTGCAAACAGCCGGCAGCAGAGATTGCTGTAGCTGTGTGCTCAGCTCGTGGGGCAACTTGAGCTTGAGCAGAGTATGGGTCTGCAACAGAAGCAGAAGCAGGGAGCAATCAGGTGAAGGATTTGCTATCTGTTCTAGCTGCTCCCGTATAGCACAATGCAGACTGCTCTCTAGTCGATGCTTATTAAATCCCCGCAGATGGGGCAACAGTAGGAGCAACAAGAGTTTGGGTTCCTCGTTTACATCAATATGCTGCAATTCTTGTTCCACGTTCTCCACAGTTTTTGTCTGTTTCAGCTGTATGGGGTACGCCTGCCAGTGGGGGAGACTGTTGGCATCCACGGACAGTGGCCGTTTATGCTGTACAATCCGCGCCAGAAGTTCCAGTGTACTCGTGTCGAGATGCTCCTCATAATGAGCCACCACATGTGGCAGCACCAGCAGCTCAAACTGCTTGTAGTCCAGCATCTGGAGAATAAAATCCTCATAAACAACACGCGACACTTTGTTAACCTTAAGCTGCTGCTGCAGCAACCGGCTAGCATCAAGCTGGCTTAGCTGGGCTTGGCGAGCCTGCAATAAGCTGCTGACCAACGTGCTTAGCTGCTGCAGTGGCTCCGCAGCTACGGCCATGTGCCGATCGAGCAGCTTTAACACCGTAGGCACCAATAGTGGCAGTTCCGCAATGAATCGCCCTTCCTTGTGAGTGATTAGCGGTAGCATGAGTTCAAGTAGTTGCATTGTTGCCGTCACGCTTAGATCCGGCTTAGATACGGCACCACAAAATTGTTGCCAGAGGACGGCGCTTTGGTCTGCAGCCACAAAATTTAACAGAAGGCTAAAGCTATGCTGCATAATGTCCGCAAGCAGCGATGTCTGGGCATTCGTGTGGCTAGCGTCCGCATTGACGAGCACTTGCAAAACATGGGCCAGAAGATCGGAAGCGCATATATGCAGATGCCCTTTGACGCCGCGCAGGATCTCATACAGCAGCCGTCCACAGCCCTGGACGCTCTCCACTTGCTCGCGCAGCACAGTTTTTAGCACGTACGTGAGGAAACGTGGAAAATCGCGAACATCACGCGCTATGTAGGCGAAGCATTCGACGGCAAAGTTGGTTACATGGTCAGCGTAGTGCTGCTCGTCCAGTAGCGGTAAAATGGCATTGAAGACTACACCAATATTCCGTTTCAAATACGACTTGAGTGTTTTGAACAAATGCGCGAGGCAAATGAGTGTCCATTCAAGTTGCTCGGCATCCTGGGTATTTAAAAGACATATCAGGCGGTCCAGCACACGTTGGAAATAGGAATAGAAATCCTCACGCAGATCGCGCGCTAGCACATAGAGCAGCTCCAACAGCGGCTGCTGCGACAAAGTTGTGGCGGTTGCCAAACGTTCCAATAGCAGATCAATGACAAAGTCTTTCTGGTGCAATAGTTGAGGCAAAGTGACAATTTTGCGGCAACGCTTGCTGAAGTAATTGTACTCTTCGGTCAGATTGAGCATGTTCCATTTTTGCAGTGTCTGTTGGAAATATGTTTCATTCTCCACTTCTTCGAGCTGTTCATTTTTATGGCCTATGTGGTACAGCGCAAGGTGCCGTAAGTCAATCTCATTGACGCGATCGGTAAACGATTTAAACTATGAACAATATAAAACATTAGAAAATCATTTTTAATTAAACCTCGAACCACTTACGCGAAATGTATTAGTTTCCTTTGATTTTTCTGTAAATGCAGCCATTTTGTTACAAAATAATATTATTCTTTGTCAAATGATCTAAGCTCAAACTAATTAATTATTTTTTAGTAGTTCTACGCTGCAACACGTGCACATTGTTTACAAAAATTCGACTAACAGACATGAAATGTGTCGATATGTGGTTAACATTATCAGCTGAACTGTTAATAACAGCGATAATCAAGGCAAAACTATCGATAAGTCTTTCAAATGTTGCGGCAGCACTATATCTGCAACATTTGCAAGACCATTTGGGCCAAGCAAACACAACTGCGATTTTATACAATTCTTCGATTTTCAACGAATTCTTTTCGATTTTCCATATTGACAAATGTCATCGCTAGATTAGAAAGCCAAAACAAATTAGACTGCCTGCCCGCAAAAAGTCAAACAGCAAGGATTAATATTTGATAGAATAATTAGTCATTTTATTTTTTGAACCTTTAGTTACAGAATATATGTTAAATAAATTAGCGCTTATGACAAAAGACGATCAAAGTAAGATTGACCAAAAATGTCGTGTTTGTCATTTCAAATTGGAGCAAGGCAAACTTTAACTTCTTTTATTGAATTATGTTGGAAGAAGCTTAAAAGAACCGATTGTTGAACGCAACTGTATGAATACATAAAACCATATATCTATAAACAACCAACATATGTATGTATATTGTTCAGATTCATCACATGTTGTTATGAAACATTAGCTCTGACTTGCCGTTAACCTTTCTTAACCACCTCCTGAACATTGACGAAAATTTTAATAGAAAAGTGATGTCCTAAAGTGTGTTGAGTAATTATAGCTTTGTGAAAAACTGAATATTTAATATAATACATATTTACAATTAGACTTGGACTTATTATTTGTTTATAATTTACCTTTAATCCAATAGAATTAAATCCTTTTAACTTCTGTCAAGCAAATGTCGATTTTGAATTTTAGAGCTTCTGACGCAAGTGTCAACATTTGTGTTAACAATTTTTAAGCTCAGGAAAGTTTGGGGTGGCTCTGTAAAAGGCCAATGCGTTAAGATGGCGTTTTATATGTATGTATGTATGCACATGGCAGCTGAGCTTTCACTTGGAGCTTTTAACACTAAGCTCAAGCTTAGCTCTTTAGTTAGTTGATAAGAAATCTCAAAACTATACGCACGTACCAATAAACGTTAGTTAATCGAAACTCGAGTTTTCATTAATAACCTATTCTTCGACAAAGAAGTCGAAGAGCAAAACCGCTTACAGACGACGACGAAGTCGTGGCTGAAGGCATCAATTATTAATACATTGCCTGGACGCAGAAGTCAAGGTCCGAAAGGCAACAATCATCCTTTCATTTAACTGGCGACAAGGATTAAGAAATTAACAAAACAAAAACAAAGCAAAGAATTCATATGCAAAATGAGAGTTTCAGAAGGGTATTCTTTAAACACCTGTTATGTTTTTACTTTTATTTTAATCAAAGTATCTATTATCAAAATACTCTTAATATAGAAGCCTGTACAGGGTATTATACTGTCGAATGCGGTCGACTGTAGCCTTTTCGACTGGTTTTTGATGAAAAGCTTAGTGCTACGTCATTTCATATACGTCTGCACGTTCGCTGTCTCGCTCGCTCACATGTGCTGCTTGACGCAACCGCAACGATTCATTGGAAAAAATCTTAGTTTTTTCATGGGCCTCACTTGCTCTCCAATATTTAAAATGCAAATGATCATTAGAATAATCAATTCTTGAAAGGCAAACTCTATCTAATATTACAAATATCATATTAAATGATTATTTTTTACAAATCTCTGCATAAATTAAGTTTAGACTTGCAATATAATTGCCAGCAAGCAGTATGAAGCAGTATGACATTTGAACTAACACAACTCAGCTTATCGACGAGAATTTGCTCACTTGCAAAAGCTAGCAGCTATAAGCATGCAATGAATTCTAATTTCCATATGATTACGCCATATGTTTGTTTGCATGTGTATGCACACATGCATATTTATGTGTCTCACGCACATGCTGGCAAAGCAGTGCAATTCATTGCAAAATGTTCTAGTCTTTTCCATGTACTTTCTTTTCTGAATTTCTTCCTTATTCCTGGACCGATCTTTATGAAACTTTCACATATGTTTCAGAACAGTATTTTTATACCCTGTACAGGGATATATTAACTTTGTGAAAAAATGTCCGTCTGTCTGTCTGTCTGTCTGTCCGTCCCTATGAACGCGTCGATCTCAGCAACTATAAGAGCTAGAGACTCCAAATTTGGCATGAAGGTTCCTCTATACCGTCCGCAGATCAAGTTTCTTTCAAATTTTGGATACCTCACCGCCTTCCCCCGCAAATCGATCAAATCTCTTTATACCCTGTTAACAGCATGTATTTCTGAACGTACATATTTCTAACTTAACAGGTGTTTAAAAAATACTGTTCTGAAACAAATGTGAAAGTTTCATAAAGATCGGTCCAGGAATAAAGAAGACATTCAGAAAAGAAAATAGATGGAAAAGACTAGAACATTTTGCAACGAATCGCACTGCTTTGCCAACAATTAGAATTCATTGCATGCTTATAGCAGCTAGCTTTTGCAAGTGAGCACATTCTCGCCGTTAAGCTGAGTTGTGTTACTTCAAATGTCATACTGCTTGCTGACAATTATATTGCAAGTCTAAACGTAATGTATGTGTCGGAGAAGGAGAATTATAGTTGTTTTCCTTATCCATTCTAGTAGCGTCGAAGCGTAGCGAGTCGTAAGGTTATGGTGAAGTTGTCTTGCACCGCGACGTTCTCGTCACACGTCTAGTGTCTATGAGGGCCACGACCGGAAGAGAGCGACCTTTCATTTGTCATCCGACTTGTCAACTCCTCTTCCATAATCGTCCCTGTATTTTCGACCTGTCAGTAAAGTCTTCCAACACTGATCACTTAACAACACCCATAACCGTTACGCCACACTCAGTCCACTCGGACCTCGCCTCTTTGCACCGAATGTAAGAGAAACAGTCTTTGTCTCTTTCTACTATAACATTTCTCAACACTAACAGTGTTCTTAACCTGGTATTCTGAGAGGATGTCATTAATAACGTAAATCATAATTTGAATTTAACATTATTTGTTCTAAATCTACGACACGGCCTTCCTGACTATCACACGTCCTCGTGTGGGAATATTAGTCAAACTTGATCTCTATTAGCATTATTTCAAAAATTATTACTTTTCAATTTTTCATTTAAGCATTTTCTTCAAATGTCAGTTTCTATAGAAAGTCTCACATTTAGCACCTGAAGTGCCTTAATCCATTATCAGATCAACCATCCACTACGAACAATTTCATCCTTTGTTGGCATGACTATTGCTGTCTGGATCTAGTTCCCACGCAGGATCTTCCCTTCACCCTAGGTGACATAGATCGACTGATGATCTACGTCTTTTTCACCGTAATCATCCTCTTCATTTGGCATTTCTTATAAATTTGCATGCGCATACTTAGACGTTCTTCTATTCTTTAATGACTTTCAAGGTCTAACATCAGATTGGCATCATATCTTGCTTCAAACAAACGAATTAACCATTAAACTTAAATTCTTATATCTCATTACTACACTGGTTTTTAATCGTGTCTTCAAATGTCAGTTAAGCAGGATATCACTTTTCATTCTCATTTCAGTAGCTCGTACTCTTCTGCATTAACTCGCCCATTTGGCTATCAAAATTATCATACCACAGTTATTGGGCTCTTGCCGCCACAGTGCGACGCTATGTACATCAAGTACCTCGATCCTCCAGATCGACCGTTCGCCACGTACAATGTCATCCTTCGCTGGCATGACCATTGTCGCTTGAACCTAGCCCCTGTGTATGATGTTCACCGCACCTTTCCTAGATGCCAGGCATTGCCTCTTGACCGACGTCTCTTTCACCGTGGTCGTTCTCTTCACTCAGCTAAGATTCAACTTGCTTAACTGGTAATACAACCAATTTGGTCTGATGCAGTTCTTCACTTCTTAGCAAGACATGATCACCAATCTTTTGTTATAGTCTTGGCGTCTATACTTCTGTACAACTTATTTTATTGTCATCATTTAACATAACATGCCCAAGGGTCTGGCTTTCTCACCTATCAGCAGTTCAAACGGGCTAAACTTAGTCACCCGACTACTGGTACAATTCATAGCTAAATGCACATCAATTAGCAATTAAGTGCCATTAAATTTTATATTTCAAGCAAAACTCACGGAACGTACTTCTGGCAAAGCTTCTGCCTTTATCTGCTCCTCATCTCATAAACATTCGCCATATCTTCCTGCATCTCATCGCTTTTCAGTTGTGCTACAATCTTGACTGTGTCCTGATCTCTTCAAAACCAAATTGTGCCCCAACCGATTTATTTGTGAAATTAGGTTTTGTAGTACTTCACATCGAACTCAAACGATTGAAGGTAAGCCCACCAACGATGCACTCTTGCAGTTAGCTCTATTTTTTTTGACTCGGCTTCAATGAATTGCTCTGTTCACTACAAGTTTTGGGTCATGCAGGTAATGGCGGAACTGTTTCACAGCATTGCACGTAGTCAGAGTTTCCAACTCATAAGAGTGATATTTGGATTCTGCTGCACTAGTACATTTGCTGTAATATTCAACCACCCTGCATTTCCCATCAACTCTATGCACTAGCATTGCACCGTATCCACCTGCACTTGCGTCTGTGTGTAGTTCAACAGGGCGTTGTATATCAAAGATGATCAATGTCGGATCACTGGTCAGAGCTTCTATAATCTTTCGACGAATAAGCTCATGCTGTTCGTTCCAAGTAAAACCACTGCTTCTTGATGTTAATTTGTACAAAGGTTTCATTTGCTCGGAGAATCGCGGCACGAACTGCCTAAAATAAGATGCTAGTCCTATGAATTGCCGTATTTGAGTGACTGAAACTGGTTGAGTTAGAGCAGACAGTGCCTCTACCTTTCTAGGGTTCGGTTTGATTTCACCGCTTTTGATAAGGAATCCGAGATATTCTATTTCAGTTAGAAGAAAGTTACATTTTTTTTTTATATTAAAAGAGAATCCCGCACTTGATAAAGTTTTCAGCACAATGGCCAACCTTTCATAAGCTACCTCTTTTGATTTGGCTACAATTAACACATCATCAATACACTATTGCGTATGAGTATGCAAGTTCTCCCAAGGCTCGTACAATTGCTCGCTGAAAAACTGAAGAAGCATTTTTCAGTCCAAATGGCATGGCAAGGTATTCGTATTGCCCGTCTGGCGTTACAAAAGCTGTTCTTTCAATCGATTCAACCTCAATAGGGACCTGATAGAATCCACTGGCCATGTCTATACAAGAGAAATATTTTCCGTCCCTCAGTCTAGCAATTTGGTCAGAAATTAGTGGCAACGGATATTTGTCTGACACTGTATTTGCATTTAATTCTCTATAGTCTATGCACAACCTATCACTGCCATCCTTTTTTTTTTACTAGCAGCATTGGACTAGCAAATGGGGAGCTGCTTGGTCGAATTACTTTCGCTTCTATCATCTGTTGTATCTTGGTTCTTACAATTTTCTTTTCGCCCTCACTTAGTTTGTATGGACGCCGTTGAACTGTTTTATTATTATCTAATAAACGAATCTTTAAAGCACCAGTTGTGATACGCTTTTTTGGCATTCCATCTATGAAGCTACCTGAGTATTCATTTAAAATTTCTTTTAGCTTGTACTTTTCACATTCTTGTAGATCTTTATTATCATCGATAGATCGCATCATAAAGTTTGTTGTAGACTCTTCGTGTACCACATTAACTTTCTTAGTTTTAAATATGTCTAAATTATCAGAATCCATTGTGATGCCAAAACCAAGTTGCAGTATTTCGCGGCCAATCATTATGTCATGTTTTAGATGACTATCCATCACAACATGGAATAGAACCTCTAAATTAAATTGGGAAATTTGAATTCTGGCTAATATTTGTAAATTACTTTTTACCACATTTTCCCCTATTCCTCTTAGAACTACCATGTTGTAGTATCTTTTACCGGCTATTTTATTACATAACTTTTCCTTAATTAGAGAGCATTCTGCACCAGAGTCAAAGAAGAAATGATACGGCTCACCATTTTGATACATTGTTCCTTTGGGCTCCACTACTGCACACAAATCCACCCGCTTCTCGTTGTTGCCATACCCTGTAGTTGCACCCTTCGTGCAAGTAGACGCAATGTGGCCAACCTTGCCGCATCTGTAGCATTTCACATCTGCTCGTCCAGGTGTAGGTTTGCCATGAGATAAGTTTGCTTTCGAGTCGCACTTGCCATCTGCTTTTCGCTTGCGGCACTCCACCATTTTATGCCCGAGTTTGCCACAATAATGGCATTTGATTTGAATTGGCACCTTGGGCTTTTTTTCTCTCTGGGCCATGGTCTTCTCCAGAACAGTCGGTCCGCTTACCATATGCGAACGCCTTCAGCTGCTGCTGCATTTCACTGCGCGTCTTAATGGCTGTCGTATGTAGGAGTCGATGCAGCCGCGTGTCAAGTTGAGATGCGTGAGCCATGACAAACGAAACCGCTATCTCTTCAATGGTCATTGATTGCCATTTCGTTGTCAATGAGGTGACCAGACGGCTGCCATACACCGACAGGCATTCGTTGTGATTCGGTCGGCCATTTAAGATGTTGGACAAGATGGCGGCCGGCGTCTCTATGCCCTCATACCTGTGCATGAATAGTTCTCGAAATTGCGACCAGGTCATTCCGGGAAAGCAGATCTGTGACAACCATTGTGATGCGGTTCCAGAAAGTGCTTTACTGAGTGCCATCACGAGTGCACTCCCTTCGATTGGATGCTCGGCCAAAACCATATCCGCAGTCTTGTACCATGCAGCGGCATCGGCACCAGCGGCTTCCGGGTTGAATGTAGGCAGCGTCACCGAAATTTCCCGTCTCGCCATCGTTGCTTCTGGCATCTTCACTGCCTTCAGCAATTCAATGAAGTGTCTATTTTGGGATTCCAAAAGCGCCTGCAGCATCTTATCAGGATTCTCCTGTGGACGCGGCGATCCCACTTCTGATGTCGGAGAAGGAGAATTATAGTTGTTTTCCTTATCCATTCTAGTAGCGTCGAAGCGTAGCGAGTCGTAAGGTTATGGTGAAGTTGTCTTGCACCGCGACGTTCTCGTCACACGTCTAGTGTCTATGAGGGCCACGACCGGAAGAGAGCGACCTTTCATTTGTCATCCGACTTGTCAACTCCTCTTCCATAATCGTCCCTGTATTTTCGACCTGTCAGTAAAGTCTTCCAACACTGATCACTTAACAACACCCATAACCGTTACGCCACACTCAGTCCACTCGGACCTCGCCTCTTTGCACCGAATGTAAGAGAAACAGTCTTTGTCTCTTTCTACTATAACATTTCTCAACACTAACAGTGTTCTTAACCTGGTATTCTGAGAGGATGTCATTAATAACGTAAATCATAATTTGAATTTAACATTATTTGTTCTAAATCTACGACATATGCATGTAATATTATTTGTAAAAAATAATCATTTAATATGATATTTGTAATATTAGAGTTTGCTTTTCAAGAATTGATTATTCTAATGATAATTTGCATTTTAACTATTGGCGAGCAAGTGAGATCCATGAAAAAACTAAGATTTTTTTTCCATTGAATCGTTGCGGTTGCGTCAAGCAGCACATGTGTGCGAGCGAGACAGCGAACGTGCAGACGTATATGAAATGACGTAGCACTAAGCTTTTCATCAAAAACTTGCTGATATAAACATACAAAGAATTCCTATGCTAAATGACAGTTTCAAAAGAGTATTCTTTAAACACCTGTTATGTTCTTACTTTTATTTTAATCAACATACATATTATCAAAATACTTTTAATATAGAAGCCTGTACAGGGTATTATACTGTCGAATGCGGTCGACTGTAGCCTTTTCGACTGGTTTAAACACCTGTTAAGTTAGAAATATGTATGTTCAGAAATACATGCAGTTAACAGGGTATAAAGAGTTTTGATCGATTTGCGTGGGAAGGCGGGGAGGTATCCAAAATTTGAAAGAAACTTGATCTGCGGACGGTATAGAGGAACCTTCATGCCAAATTTGGAGTCTCTAGCTCTTATAGTTGCTGAGATCGACGCGTTCATACAGACGGACAGACAGACAGACGGACATTTTTTCACAAAGTTAATATATCCCTGTACAGGGTATAAAAAGAGAACACTATTGTTTATTATTGACACTGGAGCAGAGTTCAGTGTTATTAATGAGAATATGTGCCACCCAAAGTGGAAAACAGATATTGACCTAGAAGTTAAAGCAATGGGCAACAAAATTAAAATACATAAATTATGCAGGTTTCCATGTTTTCAAGAATTTAAATCTGAAGGTTATATTTGTGAATTTTTAGAATATAATTTCCACAACGCTTACGATGGGTCAATAGGTGGTAATATACTTAACGATATGTATGCAGTCATCGATTACGCAAACAAAAAGCTGAAAGTAAATAATGTCTATTTAGATCTTTTTACTCAGAGAAATCAAGTAGATCTAGATATAAACAGTTTGATTCCACTGAACAGTATTGACCTACAGGCAAAACTCTTAGTAGATAACCTTTTAGAAAAATTCGATAATATTTTTTACGAAGAAGGCCAAGACCTAAGTTTCACGAACGAAATTAAACACAAAATAATTACAAAAAATGAAATTCCAATTTATTCAAAAACATACAAATACCCCGAAATACATTAAGACGAAGTTAATAGGCAAATAGGAGAAATGCTACAGTAAGGCATTATAAGACATTCAAAAGGCCCATACAATAGCCCTTTATGGGTCGGCATTTTCAACTACTAGTGGCCATTATGAGTTTCTTCGCATGCCTTTTGGACTACGGAACGCTCCCTCGACGTTTCAAGGACTAATGAACAATATTTGTAGTCCCTATATAGGAAAATTTTGCATAGTTTACATGGATGACATCCTTATATTTTCAAAAAATATAGAAGAACACGTCAATCATCTAAACTGTATATTCAACTGCCTATCGAAAGCAAACTTAAAACTCCAACCAGACAAATGTGAGTTTGTCAAAAAGGAGATCGAATTTCTTGGCCATGTTATTAATTCAGAAGGTCGTAAGCCAATTCAAAAGAAAGTCGACGCAATCTTTAAGATAAAATTACCAACAAACCAAAAACAAATTAAAAGCTTTTTAGGAATAACAGGGTATCTAAGACGCTACATAAAAGATTACTCAAAAATTGCACAGCCCTTAATAAAGTAAAGAAAAATTCTAAAATAAACATACATGATCAAGACTACATAGAAGCTTTTCAAAAACTTAAGATCCTAATTACAAGTGATCCGATTGTCGTATACCCAGATTTTAGTAAGCAATTTACGATAGTCATAGATGCAAGTAACTATGCTTTAGGCGCCGTGCTCCTGCAAGGTAATAAAGTAATTTCGTATACTAGCCGTTCGCTTAAAAGTCATGAACTTAATTATAGCACAATAGAGAAGGAACTCCTTGCCATTTATTGGTCAACAAAATATTTTAAATATTATATATACGGGAGAAAATTGTTTATTAAAACCGACCGTAGGCCCCTAGTCTGGCTTAATAATCTAAAAGAACCGAACCTTAAGCTACAAAGATGGAAAGTTCAATTAAACGAGTTCGATTTTGATATAACATTTATAAAAGGCAAAGAAAACGCTTTGGCAGACGGACTTAGCAGAATTGTTGAAGCATCAACAGAAGAATTTGACCAAAATATCCCAACACAATTAGATATAGATAACTCAGATATATTTATGATAGAGATCATCAACAATTTACCAGACATGACACCGAACACAGAAATTGAAGATTTCTCGAAGGACTTAATTCAAATTTTTACTAACGAAACGGACGATTTGGCAACAGTTCATAGTGCGGATTCCGAGGATCGTATAATTAATTAAAGAGGCAGAAAGCGAATCAAGTACATTCATTTTTGTAGAGGAAAAAAATAAGACATATTTTTAAAACAAGCGGCGATGAGAGAAATATGCTAAAGTTCGTGCGAGAAAAATTACCTGAAAAAGGCCTAGTTGCAATATTTTGCGAAAATTTAACTTTATATGTAAAATTTATAGACAATTTTTTTCAAATAAAAGAAATTTAAGAATACTTAAGTCGTGTACATTATTAAACGAAATCCATGATAAAGAAGAACTTTTAAAGATAATCGAAAACGAACACATAAAAAATAATCATAGAGGCATTAAGGAAATTTTTGTATCGATAATAGGAAAATTCTATTACCCAAACATGCCAAAAGTTATACAAAGTTATATTAATAATTGTAAAGTATGTAACTTAGCTAAATACGATCGGCAACCTATAAAATTTAACTTAAATATCACAGAAACGCCAGACAAAATTAACGAAATAATTCACATAGACATTTGGTACCCTAAACGAAATATCATGTATCTCACGTCAATTGACAAACTGTCTAAATATGCAACAGCTCAATATATTAAAGATAGATCCTGGATCTCTCTGCTCAATGCAATAAAATTAAGAATCCAATACTTAGGAAAGCCAAAAAAGATCATAACTGATAACGAATTTAATATTGTTGTAATTAAACAATTTCTCCAAGAAAACAACATACAACAAAACAACTTTACAACTCCTTATAAGAAAACCGGAAACTCGGACGTGGAAAGATTACATTTAACACTAAATGAGCACATACGATTGTACAACGCTGATCCAAACAATACTGACACTGTTCAAGAAATTGCCTATAAAACAATTATTTGTTACAATAACACAATACATTCAAGTACGAAAACTAGACCAATAGATTTATTTAATAACATACTTTGCTATGAAGATATTGGAAAATTATCCGAAAAATTAGAGAGGAATAAGCTGATTCTAAACGCGAAACAAAATAACATAGATGAACCAAACTTCGCAAATGTATGTGTTAAGAATAATCAGGTAGGAAAATCATATCCAATATACAAAGAAATAAGTAACCACAATCAGGTTGGTAACTACATGATATCTGATAAAGACCCAACAAAAAATTTTTATAAGGATCGGGTGAAAAGAAGATATAAATACCAAAATAAAAATTGTAAAAATTAAGAATATTTTGTAAACACATTTTTTTTTGTATCTTTAATCTAATGGAAATTTAACCAAATTGTCGAAACTTACGCTGGGGAAGTCATGTACACTCACACATACCCTCACCCATTAGATTAAGATTAGTATGTACATTAGTATGCATACATATGCACATGGTAGCTAAGCTTTCACTTGGAGCTTTTAACACTAAGCTCAAGCTTAGCTCTTTAGTTAGTTGATAAGAAATCTCAAAACTATACGCACGTACCAATAAACGTTAGTTAATCGAAACTCGAGTTTTCTTTAATAACCTATTCTTCGACAAAGAAGTCGAACAGCAAAACCGCTTACAGACGACGACGAAGTCGTGGCTGAAGGCATCAATTATTAATACATTGCCTGGACGCAGAAGTCAAGGTCCGAAAGGCAACAATCATCCTTTCATTTAACTATATTCTTCAACAACGGTTGATTTCTGATTGTCATAACTTTCTTTTCTGAATATATCATATTCTGAAAAAAATATAAGACGTTTTCGAACTATGGTATATAATAAATAATAACCAACGTGTGTTTTTTTTATTATTGACGTATTCTTTAATGAAATGCAATTTGTTCGTGTTGCATTACGATATTACTTTTATCAAATCATTGTTTTTTTTTTTTTGTATAGTAATGTATTGTTTTCATGCAGACTCTTGAGCTTGGCTGTAATTGTAAACTGTGCCTCGCTCCACAAATCTGTTGCCGCTTTTACTTATGGGAGGAGAAAGATCAGCGTTGGAGGAATCATCGTTGTGTCCGTAACCACCACCACCAGGTGTTTTCATTGCAAACGTGTCCTGTTAGTTAATTAATACAAGATTAGGTAGTCTGGTCTAATTGCATATCATGCTGCACTTACCCCCGCTTCCACATCGATGCAGATCTTGCCAGCAAGGGCAATTACTCGACCATCGTGCTTAATGATTAGATTACGTCCTGATTTGCCTGGCTCACCACCAGCCAATCCGTAGGGCTGAAGTGTACGTCGTTCAGTTAGAACGGATAATGTTACCGGCTTGCGGAAGAGCAAATCACGCTCAACGCCTTCGCCACCTAAGAACCTTCCCCGACCGCCCGAGCCATCGTTGCGAAGACAAAAACGCTTTAGAATCATGGGATATCGCAACTCTAGAATCTCCGGATCGGTAATGCGAGTGTTGGTCATGTGCGTGTGCACACCACCTGCACCATGCCAATCAGGCCCAGCACCTGATCCACCGGCCACAGTTTCATAATAGCCCCACTGATCATCGCCAATTGTTATGTTGTTCATGCAGCCCTGCGATGCGGCGCAAGCACGGAATGCCTTCAGAACGGTGTCCACAATACGCTGAGATGTCTGTACATTACCGCCCACTACAGCTGCTCCCTCAGAAGGGTCCAATATAGAATTTTTGGGTATTACTACCTGAATGGGCGCCAGGCATCCCTGATTAAGCGGCACGTCATGACCCACCATACAACGGAGACAGTAGATAAGGGCCGATAGAGTTATAGCGCGTGGAGCATTGCAGTTTCCCCACACCTCTTGACCCGACCCGGTGAAGTCGCACAAAGCCGATCCATTCTCGGGGTCAATGGTGACACGCAGAGTGATGGGCGAGCCGTCATCCATAAACTCTTGAGCAGATAGCACTGTCGATCCCGTTCGATCCAAAGTATCCCGCCCAATCTGGCGCAGCATGTCGCGAACTGCATACTCCGCGTTTTTCTGAATGTGGGTCATGTAGGCTTGGACGACGCTCAGCCCATAGCTGTCGATGAGCTCTGACACAAGATGTATGCCCTTATGGTTGGCAGCGATCTGTGCCTTCAGGTCTGAGATATTGTCGCTTAGATTGCGAGTGCCCACAGCCCCCTTAGCGTTGGTTGGCGTTGTCAGGCGTTCAATAATTTGCTTCTCTTGAAACTGTCCGTTCTCCACAATGAGGAACGACTTAAAGGCCGCGCCCTCCTGGGCTAGCGTCGTTGAGTGTGGAGGCATGGAACCAGGAGTAATTCCTCCAATGTCCGCATGGTGTCCACGGGACGCAACAAAGAACACGGGCTTTAATTGACCCCTGGAAGTAAATAACATGAAGAAATTATTGTCTTAACTTAAACTTAAGAACATCTTTCAATTTACTCATAGAACACTGGCGTAATCACTGTCAGATCCGGCAAATGTGAGCCCCCAGCTTGTGGATGGTTAGCCAAAAGAACATCACCATTCTTTAGCGTCTCTCCGCGAACGCGGAGCTGGTACTGCACAGTCTCCTGCATGGCGCCCAGATGGACGGGAATATGTGGAGCATTGCTCACCAGACCACCGTCTGGACCAAACAATGCGCAGGAGAAGTCTAGGCGCTCCTTAATGTTGGTGGATATGGATGTCCGCTGGAGTACTCTGAAAACAAAGCGAAATGAATGTGTTCCATGCTGGCCAAATGATTAAAGTTAAGTGCTTACCTGCCCATCTGCTCGGCGATGCTCATAAAGCGGTGGCTAAAGATGCTTAAGTGCACTGGGTCCAGTTCCTCGTTGATGCCATGCTTACCACCCGTTTGCACATCTATGATAAGGTCACCATAGCTAGTCACTTCTGCTAGGCACTCGGGCTCTACGATGATGGTAGACAACTGGTCAATGAGCACAGCCGGCCCAGAAATCTTGTGCCCAGCCAGCAGGTTCTTAGTCAAAAAGATGGGCGCATTAAAAGCACCTTCATCGAAGTGTATGATGGTGTTGCCCTCAGCTGTGGGTGTAGTGTTTGGAGCGGCGTTTACCAACGCCTCAGGCGGAGTCCTGTTCTTACCCAGCCCCCGGATGCGAATATCATCCACAATGATACGTCGGTTCTGCAACACAAAGCCAAACTCTGTGCGGTAACGATCCAAAAATGTGGCATGGAAATCACCGTAAGCGGTTAGCAAGCATGATGAGGATTCAGTCAATAACCCTCCCCGTGGATCAGCTGCTGGTGCACACATCAGAGCACCATCGGTGGCCTCGTATCGCAGATGAAGGAATGGCTGCATTTCAATTTCACGAAAACCCTGCTCCGCTAGCTTCATATGGCACTGCTTCGACAATGCATCCAAACGTTCCTTCAGCACCTGACTGTTGGATTCATTAAACTCAACGCCACTTGGCTCCTGGACCTCCTGGACCACATCAGCCAGTGCCATGCCGTAGGCTGAAAGTATTCCCGCATACTTATGCACGACTACCTGCATGGATCGGTTACCAACAGTTCACATGAGAGTCAAGGGTGAAGATAGTTACCTTGGTAATGCCCAAATTGCGGGCTATTGAGCAAGCATGTTGTCCGCCGGCGCCGCCAAAGCATGAGAGCACATGGTTGGCTGTGTCCAAGCCTCGAGATTGGGTCAGGGCGCGTATCGGACGACACATGGTTTCATTGGCCACCCGAATAAAGCCCAGAGCCACTTGTTCGATGGTCAACACTCTGGAATCGCCGGAGGCTTTAAGGTGAGCATTGATGTCGGACTGCATCTCTAAAAACCCTCGCTTGGCAAGCTCAAAGTCTAGAGGCTCATTCTCAGTAGGCCCAAAGATCTTTGGAAAATATTGCGGCAGAATGCGACCAAGCATGAGATTAGCATCTGTAACAGTTAAAGGTCCACCCTTCTTATAACATGCCGGACCTGGATGGGACCCCGCCGACTCTGGGCCCACTACAAAAATGCCGGATCGGAAGAAGAGACGCGATCCGCCGCCTGCGGCGACAGTATTTATGTCTAATTGGGGCGCCTGAATTGTAACGCCTGCAGTGGTGCTCTCAATCACGTGTTCATAGTTGCCAGCATAGCGCGAAACATCTGTCGATGTACCACCCATGTCGAACCCAATCAGTGGCAGTTCCGTTTCGCGAGAACCCGTCAGTGCATAACCCACCACACCGCCTGCAGGTCCCGAAAGTATGGCACGAGCTCCTCGGAAGTTTTCCATGTTAGTTAGACCTCCATCCGATTGCATAAAGAGCACATCCACGCCGGCCAATTGCTTGTCGAAGCCGGACTTAAAACTATAAAAGCAACAAGCATTGCCATTAAAATAACTACGAAACATGTTAAAAGATTATTAATTATTATTAATTTCCATATTAGAATTATTATTAGAGAGTACAACAAAATTTCATCAGTCCTGTTCTCAAGCGTATTTATCTGTACGCGACTGTATTGTCCGCATGCAATGTTGTTAAGCAAAAGTCTTTTATTGTAGATGGCGAGAGAGCGAGAGAGTGGGACAGTGGGAGAGAGAGCTTTGTATACCATTTTGATATTTGTTTGCCTTCGTCTCGGCATATCTTTATTATTGTCGCAGTTTTTTGTATAATTATGAATTGTTTAAACCAAAAGAACACTTATTACAATAATTTACAATTAAGATTGGGAGATTGGAACGCGGGTAAGTAGATAGGTACACACTCACCTGGCTAGGTAGCGATCCACATGCGGCGTCAGATAGGCCTCCGCGCAGGCTGTGTAGCCTCGGGGCACAACACGGCACATGGGCATCGCCTGGTGCGACAAGGTGACATGAGTGAATCCCAGCTGCTTAGCAATGGCCCCGATGCGTAGTTCATGGTCCGGACAGGCGTAGCTGTGCGTCAGTACGACGGACACAGAGTTGATACCTTGCTCACGGGCAGCGGCCAACGACGCTCGAACAGACGACTCATGCACAGGCTGCATTTCCAGGTACTTGCTTCCGGCCACGCCCTCTAACAGCTTCCACTGGTTTTCTGGTAAACAATTGTCATATGGTGGGCAATTGAAACTGTGATAACTTACTCAGTTCACAACGATTCGCCTGCGCCGGCACAATACGGCAGTCAACCTCGACAACTGTTTGGTAGAGATTAGCAGGCTTGCGAATGTTTAGGTCGAATATCTTTGGTCTCGCTTGGTTTCCGATGTAGAGAAGATCACGGAATCCAGTGTTTACCACCAGAACAACGGGATCCCCCTTACGTTCAAGAAGTGCATTGGTTGCCACAGTTGTGCCCATGCGCACCCAGCCAATCTTTGACGTATCTACCAAACCAGAGAGGGCCAGATCTGTGCCAGTTTCCTATCATCCACACAACAATATATATTTATTTCATCTCTTGTCTATAAAAGTCAAAAACTTACCTCTTTGAGTATACGTCTTATACCTTCACGGGGAGCATCGCTATAGCGTTCTGGATCCTCAGAGAGCAACTTAAGTGTGCGCACCCGACCTCCGGGACATATGCAAAGCACGTCAGTGAAGGTACCGCCGCGATCAATAGCAAAGCAATATTTGTCGCCGCTCTCTGACAAGCCACCAGAAGATTCTAACTCAACCATTTTTAAATGCGTACGACTTTCTGAGCGATCGTCGAAGACTGAATGGGTCCCACATATCGAGAGCGTATTTATACCTTCCCAGAGAGCAAAGAGCTGTTGCTTTATTTTTTATTGCTGCAGCCTGCACTTCGATCCGACAGAGCTTTATGATCTGTGAAAGCTTTTATAACAATTAGCTCTCTCTTGCTTTTTTTCACATTTGCACATACATCTGAGCGTAGAAAGATTTACACACTTAGAACCACAAATACTCTATCTCTTAAGCAAATGCTTATATAAAAACTTATGTATCTAAGTAACAGATGAACATACGCAGAAAGCATGAATATTTATATATGTATATAGTTATTATTTTAAATCAAACAGTATGAAAGTTTCAGATTCAAAGAGCTAAAGAGACACAAGCAACTGATTATGTCAAAGAGAGTTGATAAATTGAGAACAGCGAATGATTTGTTTGTAGTGGTAAATCCTACATAGTTACCAACACATTTGAATACTTACTCTCATCGTATGACAGCATTGGCTACATACAATTCCGATTTATTGAATTGCTCTGATTCAAATAGTAACAACACTTGCTCTCGTTTAGATTGGGCAACCTTAACTTTAGACACCCTGTTTAGATTGCCGGCCTTCTCCAATCCCCTCTAATTGCCTTATCTGAAGCGACCTGTTATTGTTGACAAACAATTTCAATGGAAAATAACCAGTGAATTTAAAGCGAACTCAATTTGTGAGCTATTTGCGTAAGGCAAGCGATTGGACTTTGAATGGGACGTTTTCTTGGAAAAAAACACGTGTACAGCACTTTCAAGAAACATTTTTCAGTTATTTATATATTATCCATGTTATTTCAACCTATTCCGTTGACTGTCTAGCAGTATCTGACCAGCTTAAGACCCAAGTCATCCAAGTCAACCCAATTAGCGAATTTCTGTTTTAGTATTGGTAATTTGTATGGAACGCATCAATACATACACACAACTAGCTGCTCTCTTCTGTCATTCACGAGAAGCTCTCCATACCTCTGCTCACACCGACAGTCCATAGGAGAGCTAAGAGCGTAAGGCTATTGTATATGATTTTAAATGCATGGATGTCACTAACATAATCAAACATTGCTGTGCTCTCTTTGATTACTGTTTTCTAGATCTCTAGAAAATCCATACCTATTTGAAATCTGTCTTTTGATTATAGAATATAGAATAAAATAATATTCAAGCGTTTACTCTCAGCAGTTTCACACATATTGTCCAATCTTTCTCAAGAGAAGAGTATACTTTGTATTTGTGTTGGCTACATAATTAGAATTAAGTAAGGTTCGACACTAATGCTCTTGCATAATAATAATGTTAATTAATTAATACGATCAAGTAATAAATAGATAGCAGCTAGCAGAGTCTTTAGGTTGATTCCTTATTCAGTTCATTACCTATTGACATTCATATTGGATGCCCTGTAAAAAACTTGTTTTATAAACGTGGACTTATCTTAACTGCGCAAATTTGAGTATACATATGTATAAAAGCTATACAATCCCTACTTTATGATCATTCTTTATATATGCCTACTAAACTAACAAAAGTACAAAAATGCGTCTTAGGAACATATGTAAAATTGTGGACAAACAACTTTGTTAATATGCACGACTGTGGAAAATTATCTCCAAATTTAAAGTGAACTTTTTTGTAACATTAAGATTTACAATAGCCAGAGATTACGGTAAACTACTTTTATGAAACGAACACAAATCAAAAATTTTGAAATATAACACCTGATGGATTTTGCCTAAACCCAGTGTAAGGAAATTGTTCATTCATAATATGAATGCGATTCTTCAAATCAAAATTCAATAACCGATCTCTTGGCAAATTGGAAGTACTTATTACCACAACTGATACTTCATTTCTTCATTAGTACTTGGAAACTGTTATGAAAAAATCGCGATCCATATGGGCAAAACGTAAACAGAGAGCTACAAAACCGTAATCAAAGAGAGCACAGCAATGTTTGATTATGTTAGTGACATCCATGCATTTAAAATCATATACAATAGCCTTACGCTCTTAGCTCTCCTATTGACTGTCGGTGTGAGCAGAGGTTTGGAGAGCTTCTCGTGAATGAGAGAAGAGAGCAGCTAGTTGTGTGTATGTATTGATGCGTTCCATACAAATTACCAATACTAAAACAGAAATTCGCTCATTGGGCTGACTTGGATGACTTGGGTCTTAAGCTGGTCAGATACTGCTAGACAGCCAACTGAATAGGATGAAAAAACATAATACATCTTTGAAGCGTTTTATTTTTTTCAAAGAAACATTTCTATCAAAGTGTAATCGCATGCTTACTCACATAGCTTCAACCTAAAACCCATAAATTGAGTTCACTTTAAATTTGCTGGTTATTTTCCATTGTAATTATTTATCAACAACAACCGGTGGCTTCAGATAAGGCAAAAAGCTAGTGGCGATAAGAGATGCCAACAAAAAGGCAAGGCTGCCAGGGTGTCAAATTAATATATTGAACTGTTGGATTCACTTAGCCGTGTACAGAAAGTTAACCAAACTGAACAGTTTGATCTAGACGATTAGTATGACATAGAACCACAAATATATGTATGTATGTATGTATGTTTCGGTATACTATATTGAAGTAGAGAAATAAGACAAGTTTAATAAAAGCCTAACATCACTTAATACACGAAAATGTGTTTTGTAGTGGATCCCAGTTTTTGCATATAAAAGCTCTCTCCAATTCTGAAGCTCATATGTCTTACACTCACACTCAATTGAGAATAAAATGCGCAAGTGTACTGTAAATTGTGATTGCGCTCTATTTTCTACCCACTCTGCTTATGTTTTACTTACATATGTACATCACCTACATAAACGTATGAATAAGATTTAACAAATTCCTTTACAAATTATATTTTTATTATGTTGTCCATGTTGTTGCATATATTAAACATTGTCAATATTTCTCCATGCATATGTAAATACATTTTCACAAGAGCACAGCTTTAAAATGTAAGAAGCAAAGAAGCAAAAGTAAATGTGCACAGATTAGTATTTATTATATATACATACATATGCATGGATGTGTGTGTCGACTTGCGCCGCTCTTGATAAGCTGCGTCTCTGCTGGCACTGACAGTTGCTCGATCGCTCTTTCACTTTTAATTTGCGGCTCTGGATTCGGGTATAAAAGGGACGGCGCTTCAGTGTTTAGCAGCAGTGTGCAAAAATTGCTTTGAGCAGTTGAAAGTTTGTGTGCAAATTTGTGAATTTCTAAAAGTGTAAAATATTTAAAATGCGTCTGGGCCAGACTGTTCCTAATTTCAAGGCAGAGACCACAAAGGGTCCAATCAGCTTCCACGAATGGCAAGGCAACGAGTAAGTATCATTAACAATTTGTTGTAATTACGTATAAATTGGGTGCATTTATGCTAAGTATGTACATGCATGCAATTGTATGTGTAATGCAGGTTAGAATTACGAATTAGCTGTAAACGAAACACGCAAACCACTTAAAGCCTCTCCATTTCATTTATCAAAATATTAAATTGAATATTGCAGATGGGTTGTGCTGTTCTCACACCCTGCTGATTTTACGCCCGTGTGCACTACGGAACTGGGCCGTATTGCTGTACATCAGCCGGAGTTTGCAAAGCGCAATGCTAAGTGTCTGGCCCATTCGGTGGATGCTTTGAACTCGCATGTGGATTGGGTGAATGACATTAAATCCTATTGCCTGGACATTCCTGGTGACTTTCCGTATCCCATTATTGCTGATCCCACACGCGACTTGGCCGTATCCCTTGGCATGCTGGACGAGGACCAAAAGAAAGATCCCGAGATTGCCAAAACCATACGTGCACTGTTCATAATAAGTCCCGATCACAAGGTGCGCCTCTCCATGTTCTATCCAATGTCAACTGGTCGCAATGTTGAGTGAGTATTTATTGATACAACCTTCACGATTTCGATAATGACGTTCTTTGGGTTTGAAGCGAAATATTGCGAACCATTGATTCCCTCCAATTAACTGATCGCCTGAAAGTTGTTGCCACTCCTGCCAACTGGACTGTAAGTATCATTTGATATTGCACATCATCCAAGTTTGCTTATCAGTTCCTTCAATTCGAATCTAGCCTGGCACCAAGGTGATGATTGTGCCCTCCGTTACAGACGAGGAAGCAAACAAACTGTTCCCGAAGGGCTTCGATAAGGTATCCATGCCATCAGGTGTTAACTATGTGCGCACCACGGAAAACTATTAGGCCAATTTTTTTATTAAAATGTATATACATATATGATGCTGGCATTGGACTCTAAATTAATTATTTAATAAACCATTTCCTTATAAACTTTAAACTTTTGGAATTCAAGATTGAAATTTATTAACAAAGTCAAGAGAGAATCGCTAAGTCTATTTAATATTTAGGTACAGGTTCTTTATAAGCACTTATGCATATATATATATATATATCAGTCAGTTGAAACTAAACTTTAGAGAGCATACAAAATGATTAACTAATGAATAAGTAATTAACAAACATATGTTTAATTTGTATTTGGCTATGGATTAAGCGCTTCAAAGAGATACCCAAGCATTTCACTCAGATCCTTTGCAAAGGGAAAGGTCTTAAAGTGCTGTGGATTTTCAGACTCCATTATTGCCAGTTGGTCCCAAAGTAGTGACACTTGCTTAAACAATTTGGATCCGCGTAGGTAAGCCCTGCATTTGGCGCTGAAGCCGAAAAGCTTCCAGAGGCATAAGACCACCAGATTGTGTTCCTCAAATGAGCCCAAGCTGGTGTCACTTCCACTCGATAGGCCCCGCACTGGCTGGTTCAAGATGTCGCGCAGTAAGTCTATGAATTCGGTCATACCGACGAGCTGCATCCTGTTGCTATTGCAGAAGCACATGTTGCGAAGAATGCGAAGGCAGCATCTTCGCATCTTACTGAGGGGCGGCGAACGTCGCACCATGTTAAGGAGGGCCGGCATGTGGCAGATCTTGTAGCCGAGCTCGTATCTGGAGAAGATCTCCCAGAAAGCCAGCCAACTGAGCACCGCGTCTGGTTTTACTTTGTTCATATTGCCGTTGGTGGCTGGGAGAATTGAATCAAACATATCCAAGACTCGCATCTTGCCCAGGCTGAGGCGTCCCTCAGCGCAGGAGCAGCAATTGATCATGACACGAAGTGCAGCCTCAATGATTGATTCCGAGTTGCATTTGAGGTAAACGTTCTTAGAGCCAGGCAGTTCCTTTTTGGTTGTTTCGTGATCAGCCACTCGGACCATCAGCTGGAGGAGCGAGTGCGACTGACTGGACAGGACCTGAGAAGTCTGCTTACACATTTCAAAAGAGTGCTCCGTTAACAACGTGGTCAGTCGCACGGTCATGTGCTTAAGGATCGCCGAATGTGATAGCCAGGGCCACAAGCGTAAGAGCACACGCACAATTCGAGAGGCCATGACCGGATCCGTGATAACCGCTTGGGGAGAGTTATGCCAGTGCATCATCATGTTGAGCAAAACAAGCAAATTGTTAATGATGTCTCTCGACTTGTGGGCGCCTACGCGACGGACATAAACGGTTGCATTGCCTACACTGCTATCATCGAGGAATGTTTCCAGCAGCTGGATAACGTGCTCTAGCAGCTGATAGTTACGAGCGGTGTCCACGACCGTAGGTGACTGCTTCAGAAGATTACCCAGCACTTCGCAGATCTGCACATGGCTCTTGGTGGGCGGTTGCAGGAAGCTGAACGTCTTGACCGGATAATGCAGCTCGAACAAATGGTCCAGAGCGTGGTAGAGCAAGACTGCTCCGTTGGTGAATTCTACGCGGCTTTCCTTCTTTTTCGAGTTCTTTGGGAGCGATTTTTGTTTGGGCAATGGCTTCAAGCTTAAACCCATCTTGAGTTGTTTGTTCAAAGCATTTGTGTTATTTTCTTTGTCATTGTTGTCAGTGTCGCTGTCTTGATCTGCGTCCTTGCTATCAACAATGATGTGGGTTTCGTCCACATAACACTCGAAGACTTTCAACATATTGTGCCCTGTCTTCCCCGTCTGCGCTTTGATAAACAGCAGCGAGAGCGTTGCCAGTGTATAGCGCTGTATCTCTTGCTGCATATAAGCCTGGTTTAAGCCGAAGAAGAATAGATTGACCATCAGATCTGGATGATCCCCGAATTGGTCACATAGAAACTCATAAGCATTCTGGTCCTTACAGAATACCATTAGTAACTTTAGAATTTGAACCAGCTGGTGTTCTGGTATCCTCTCCTGGTAGAGCACATCGCATATCAGCGCGAAGAAACTCTTGAGTAGCGCAGTGTCCCGACAGATGCTGCGCTGCAAGAACTCGAAATTAAGTAGATAACAGAGCGCATACAGCTTACAGATTTGTCCGACGCATAGCTCCAGGTAGGCTCTTTGGTGCGGTTCAGCAGGCGTTCTCAATTTTAGGACATCGCTGAGCGCATTGATGAACGCGTGTTCGCAGAGTACGCTACACCAGCTCGGCTGCAGGAGGACTAGGTTGACACATATGCTCACATAGCAGCCAATGATTTCGCACGAGTTTTGTATGCCCGAGTCTTCTTTTTTCTCCTTCACATTGGGATACAGCTGAAGAGTGTCCAGAGCCTTGTGGGCTTCTTGTAGAAAGGAATGATACATCAGCAGGTCGCAACAGGCAGTTGCTCCAATGTGCGGCATTAACAGCTCAAAAACTCGAGCGGCCATTTCACGGACCAGCATCTGCTCGTGCCCGTCCATCATCGTGCCGAGACAACAAGCCGCCAAGCCACCAGGAAGGAAATCCAGAAACTCCAGCAAAATGCTTACCATGCTGTCCCCGCTGCTCTTAATCCAATTTGCCAATGATACCCATGCAAGAGCGCGAACCTCTCCATCGCTGTGGCCGCACAGACCGAGCAGATAGCGCAACACCTTTGTATCACCTCCACTCTTGCCACCAATTGCAAATGGGGATTGCGATTGGCCCTGCAGCTGGCATATGACCAGCAGGCAGTCGCGTTGCCACTGGGCGCCAGTCTGGGTCGATGTGCGGAGGTTGCTGGACAGCTGCACGAAGTGCTGATAATAGATCTGTAAGCAAGTATAAAAGTGATAACTGAAGTCCTAATAACATTACACATAATCCAATTTCACCTGAAGTTTATTGTCGTCGAGTTGGAGCGGACACTCGCTTAGCTTGCTTAGGACTCTTAGCAGGCAGCGGACATGCTGCAGATTACGCTCCTCGAAGTGGGAACGAGCCAGCGAGCTGAGCTCCATGAAAAGTTTGCCATACCAGGAGAAATCGCCTTGGTAGTTCTTCTCGCTCAGTAGCTGGACGAGGCATTCGGTGACCAAGTGTAGAAGATTTAAGGACACCTTCATATCGCGAAGTATAGCAAAAAAACTATGATGAGGGTCTGTTTCCAAAGCCGTGTAAAGACCCATAGGCACCCTCGGCAGGCCGTGTCGCAAGCAACTGAGACACAAATCCAATAATTCCGTGTACAACTGGCGATCCGCTTCGTTTCCGGGTGTGATTCGCAAGTACTTGTGCATCAGCTGCCATAAGTTATTGCATGCAGCTGGCTGCACTTTGTTGCGCAAGAACACTAGGAAGAGTTGAATGCTAGCAACGTACTTATGTAACATTTCGTGGTTGCTGCAATTACCGGTCTCCACAAGTTGATTTTGTAGTTGTACATCGACAAGTGAAGCTTGGACCAATGACAGATCCGCTGGTTTTAGCTTCAACGTACCAACAATGTCCAGACCGTGAAGTGCCGACAGTTTCATATCCTCCGGCGAGCCGCAAATTCTGTGTGCCGTATATAGTCGCCAATGCTGAGCAGCCAGTGCTTCATTACCTTCAAAGTGCTTAGCAAGCAAATGATCCTGCAGTGCAATGCCTTCTGTGGCGGCTGTAGGCGGCGAGTTATGGTCCTTCTTGTAACTAACTGGCACCATCATAGGCGAGAGATCAACGTCCATCCAGAGGTTTTCTTCAGTGGGCGTCATGTGCTCATGAAAGAGCAACTGGAATATACAAATGCTCAGCTCGCTGCGCACTTGCGCCTCCAGTGGATGCTCGTAAAGACAGCGCAGTAGACATACTAGAATCTCACCGTTATCCTTGAACTCTTGACGAAACAGTTCGCTCCGAAAAAGCACTTTCATCAGAATACTAACTGCCGGCTGTAGTGAGTCCGTGTCGATTAAGCTTATGCTATTATTGCGCAATAATGGTTCATGTAGTGCTTTTAGGCAGATCATATAGGATCCGTCACAGTTGGTGAATGCTTCCACGGCGTTCCAATTGTGCAGCAAGACATTCAGTTGGATAAGTGTTGATTTACGTATGGCTGACTTTAGATCGGGCGTCTCCAGCAAACGGAGCAGTGCCTGCAGGCTACGCATGAATGGCAGATTCATGCGATCGCTAAATAACTTTTGGTAATCAAGGGGTGGTTGAACAACACAGAGATCAGGGCCCATCAGTCCCAAGCACACCTGATCCGGGACAGGCCTGTATATGTTCTGATGGTCCTGCTTCATTAGAGCATATGCCACGCGTGTTTGAGCTTCCTTGCGGAACTTCGCATCTGGATGGAACAAGTAGCACACATTGCCGCGCATCACCTGAGGCAGGTCCAGATAATCGGCATCTGGATTGAGCAATTCCACGAGCAGTTGCTGAAGCTGTGGATAGTTGATGGCGCGGCAAATGATTAGCGGCAAAAGTGGCAGTACTATTTGGAATATCTGATGAAAATCCTTATTGTCGAGCAGCTTGGCGAGTCCCAGGAGCATGATAAGGTAATCAATGCACCATTGCTGCAGCTGCAACTGCGCATGTTGTGGCTGATGGGGCATCCAACCGTGGACTAGCAGCTTACGCAACAAATGGCTGGTCATGGGCAAGCCGAGAATGTGCTGTCGAGCTAAATCAATGTTGCTGCATCCAGTCAGGTAATTTGTGTTGTTCAAAAAGGCGTGGAAGTGATCAACAACTGGCTGCTTCAGCAGACGCAAGGCATTGACACGAAGGCGCTCGTCAGGCAAGTCGAATAATGTACTAAGTAGCGACTCTGCCTCCTGGCGAAGATCAGGTTGGACGCTATAGAAGGAGGTGCATTTGGCAATTGCTTGACAGAGTTGCTTTAATAATTTCTCGCTGCCAAGTTGGATGAGTACGAGGCACAGTTGCCGCTGTCCATGTAACACTTCCTTCGGTGGAAGTCTTGTTTTTGTTACCAATTGATTCAATGCCGAACTGTAAGCCTGCTTCAGACGGACCATCTGTTGTTTCTCGGGTTGCGTTCCATTTCTGAGCGAGTCACAGAGATCGCACAACTCCTGCATTCGCAACGGGACACAGGCCAAATATGCGCTATCCGTGATGATTGGCTGTAGCAATGACTGTGCTGCAACTTTGTCAATGTTCATGTTGTTGCGTACATTCAGAGATATGACATCCATCAGCAATCCGTTGAATATTAACGTCTGCAATCGCGGAATCATCAGCTGCTTAGTCAAGTTTGACATTTCGTTAGCAGAAATTGAATTAAAGCGTCTACAGTAGTCTATCAGATTTGGCACAATTTGGCCTAGTCGCTCCACTATATAATTCGGTATTGGTGCAGAGATTTGACCAAAGGTTTTGATCACCTCTATAATAAGTTCGATGATGTGCCAGTTATGCCGGCAAACCTCCAGCTGCGGCGGTGCAAGCAACTCTAAGCACCCATTTAATAGCAAAGCCAAAGCGCTGGGAATGCGCAGCTGCTGCGGCGACGTTTCTTGTGAGTCAATGTTAATTGAGTAGTAGAGTGTATTGCTGCGAATCTTCAGTCGACGCTGTAGCAGCTTCACAGTGGTTAGTAGCGTGCGGTTAATGTGTAGAAGCACTTTCTCATGGTGCATCCCCTGAATGTGCAACAATTGGAGAAATATGTGCGGCGTCTGCAGCAAATACTCGACTGGGTAATCACATAGTTTTATTTGTAGGTTGGTCAAATGATCCAACAATTCCAGATCAATGTCAATTGTGAGCGAATCTACAATGGTCTTCATTGTAGCCATGTCATCTAGGCTGGCTCGCGACCAAGCCGGCTCATAATCAGCCGGACCGAGCCTGAACTTCTCAATCGAGAACAATACCATTTCGCTATTGCTGTACTGAGATTCACCTGAAAGAGGAAGTATATATAAATTAAAGGACTTGGTCACTTCCTGTATAGTTGCCATACTGAATACCTGAGCTAATGTTACTGGCGACGGGACTTGCTTCATTATATATAACACCGACCACACTTTGTAAATCATCAAGCAGTTCCAACGCACGTTTCGACTGCAAGCATCCCAATATCTTACGTATCTTATCCAGCTCCGTTAATAATCTCTGACAAGGAATCTTATGCACAATCGAATCGGCGTAATCCGAACGCAGTAGTTCGAGCATCAATGACAGTACACGATCAGCAGCTGCTGGTGGTGTATTTCCAAACCAACGTATCAGCTGCTTTAGTAGTAGCACCGGCTTAAAGTTGATCGTTTCACCATTCTGGAGGCATCGTATAAAGCGCGTTTCAACTTGCTCTAGGGCCCGCATGCGAATTTCGAGTGTTTCGTTGGTTAATTTAGCGAGTTGCAGATCTCCAAGCGATAGTGTTAGCTTCGATGATGTTGACATTATGAAGGTTCATCTATAATTAAGTCAAATTAAATACATTGCAAAATTGTTTTATTCACTTACTTATTAAGGCTTATGTCAAAATTGTAGTAATTATTAATTGTATGTAATTTTGTAGCGATTTCAAAGCGGCGTCAACTTTCGCGCGTATAACGACGCCGACAGTTTTCACAACGCCGTTGGAAATACCATAATTATATGAAAGTTAACATTGCCTTTTGAGTTTAGCATTATTGTTACATTACAATGTGAAATTGATAGTTTTTTTTAAATGTATTCTGTATTTTCCAACCACAGCATAATAAAAACTGTAATAACATACTGGAAACAAATTTATCGATAAATCTTTAAGGGTTATATTGTAAAAATGTAGCTTAACAGTTAAATAACAGCACGGATATCCAGTGTATTGCAACGCCACCTAGCGAAATTTTTCTTCACATAAAGTTTAAATACCAGAGAAAACACAGAAGATGAATGACCAATAAACGCCATCTGTGGAAATAATATTCCTTTGACTATGCGTACGTAAAAGCAATGGATTACGATATTGTGGTAGGTTTTGGTAATCGAAGTATTGACCAGGTACAAAATAAGAAACTGTTGAGAACTCTGGTTTTCAATGCGCTTTAATATTGATACTTTAATGAGGGCAGTTGACTAACTCAGGCCAGTTGCAGGTAATAGATTGGATGTCGAAGTATAATCCGTCTCCGCATTGGTAGTCATAGCGAATACCGCCCGCACACTGATAGTAACGAGTGCAGTCGCTACTGTGCGTGAAGTATCCATCTGTGGAGCAATTTTCGTTGGAGCCTCCATTGCCACCGCCTGGCTTTGGTGTGGGATCTGGTGTGGGAGCATCAGTAACGCTGCCACCACCACCATTACCACCCCCTTCCACCTTCACACCCAAGGCTCTGTTCATTGTCTTGAGGAGGGGGAAGCTCTCCCCGCAGCGGCCGTGAAAGTCGTCGGTCTCAATAGACCATGTCATAGCACCACCCAAATTGCGTGACTCCACCAGTTTCATTTTGAGCTCAATACTTTGAACATTGTCGTAGCCAGGCGATCAGTGGGCCTTGAAAGTCGAACGGGGATTTGGTTTGGTCGTCAAAGACAGTCTGCCAATGGTTTTGACAAATTTCGTGGTAGCCTAAGAATCCTTTCTCTCCAGTATAGATGCCAGCATTTCCGGCCCCTTTACATGGTGCGCCTGGCGAGTGCTGGGAGATGTCTGCCAACTGGTAACTATGGCCATAGAATCCGATGCCGAGGATTAGTTTTTCGGGCGGTGCACCTATTAAACAAATGTTGCAATTGATTAGAATATTTTTCAAAATTATATGATTAGTCGATTAAGCGATTTAATGACTAGTCGCTCAGTCACAGACCTGCACGAATCCAGTAGTCTATGGACTGTTCTACCTCGGGTAAGGGGGCATTGAAGCCCAAGTAGCCATCGAATGCCATATGGAAGTCGTAGGTCATCACATTAATGAATGTCAAATGCTGGGAAATCGCGGGAATGTCATATGAAAGGGTCGCAGAGGCTTCAGAGGCGCCTACAGCGATGCCCAATTCCAAATTGTGGGGAGCAAATCTTAAACATAAGGAAAGTTGAAACATATATATATATATATAAATTAGCAACTTCAGTTTCCGATGCTTACGCTTCCTTTATCTCCCGTAGAAGCGTTATAAAATTTTGTTTGTCCTCAGGAGCACCACCGCGTTGTCCGGGATATTCCCAATCCAAGTCCAGTCCGTCGAAGCCGTGTCGCTGAATGAATGCCAATGTGGAGGATATAAATGTAGAGCGTTTGGCTGGATCAGCAGCCATTGCTGAGTATTTTTCCGAGCCCTCGTTCCATCCACCCACAACAGCCAATACCTTCAGCTTGGGATTCCTCTGCTTCAGTGCAATGGTTTTACTAATGAAGGCTGCATCGGGATTGTGATATTTGGTGATAATGATTCAGAGATTGGAGGTAATATTAAGCTTACCCAGGCCATCGTCCATGTCTAGCCATGTGTCCAAGGACTTAAACTGTCCCGACTCCTCAATGCCAAAGAAGGTGTAACTTATGTGCGTACAGAGATTGGGATCGATATTCGAGGGTTCGAACTTACCATCCCCAGGACGATAATTGGCCCATGTTCCCCAGTAACAGTTAAGGATCTCTGTAATGGGTTGCATTTTAGTCCACCTCGGCTTCAGATGTTTCAATCAGCCATACTTACTCTCACTGGAGACCAGAGAAAGCAGCGTCAATACCAAGCACGCCAATAGCTTCATGTTTATCTTCTGGATTCCGTTCCATTTTGTTGTCGCTTTTATAGGTCGGTATGACGGGTAGTACGATTGCAAAGGCTGAACTCTCTTATCAGGCATAAAGAGAAACAATAACAATAATACAAACTAGATATATTGCATCTGTTGCATAATCTTGATTATAATATTTCCCATCCTCAATAAAACATATACATAAATTGAAATGTCGACTCTTTTTTCAAGTGCATCTTGATACTTCTTGTACTTATACTGTTGTACTCATTCCCTAATATATTCATGCCAAAGTTGTAATTCATTCAATTTCGCATGCTACTTGAGTTTAATCTATATAAGTATTCTTAGGTTAGGAGTGATAATAGACTTTCAGCTTATTGAATCGTTTATAAATAGCACTTTCTGTAATTCCTTTTGATTTATTTTGCTAGAAATATTAACCAATCAATCTCTGATTGACGCTTTTATTGGATCCATATAAGAATACCGATGACTCTGTGTGTGGGCAAATGATTGGAAGTCAATTGGAATTCTAACTGTAGAATTGAATGATACTGATACAAAGTGACCGAGTTTTCCATACACTTTTACAATAACAAATTGTGCACATATATACCTACTACATTATGTATATATATTTATATATATTGTAACGCAAATAGGCTGGGCCTACCGTCACTGGTGGTTGGTCGAGCGGTTCCTTTGTTTTTAAGTGGCGAGGGAGTCACCACGAAAGCACGGGCCAGATTAGGCAATCCCGCTTCCAATAAGAAAACTGTGGTTGGTTTCTTTTTTTTTATTTTCTTTTATTTCCCGCGTGTTTGTTATTTAACACGCTAACAACTGCGGAGCTCGGACTGATCGCGGTGGCGTTTCGAAGAGGAGAGCGATATCAGAGGAAACGGAAGCTGCATGGCGGCCCAAACTCTCAGGGTTGCTCTTTGTTCCGACCGCCACAACAGCTGGCTGTGTGACCGTCTCATCGCCGCAACAGCTGACGAGCGGTCAGCTGTTGTCATAGCAACCGTGGATCGGGGGTGGCAACCTTGGGCTATTAGGGCAGCGTTGCCATTTTCGTTACATTGCCCCCCTCTAAGACTCAAGCCTCCTGGCCGAGTCCATCCTGTGTTGATCCACGGAAGCGAGCTAGGCGATTGACATGCACGGTCTTCGTCGTGCGTTTTCCGGGCAGCTGCACTTCATAGACCAAATCGGAGTGCCGTCGCACTACCATGGCCGGTCCCACCCAGTCGGACTGCAGTTTCGGACATCGTCCCACTTTGCGACTAGGGGCGTACACCCACGCGGTGTCGCCGGCCGAGAAGTCTACGGGATGGGCGCGGAGGTCGTACCGCGTTTTATTGACTGTGGCGGCCGCTGATAGTTGTTGTCTCGCTGTCTGATGAGTTTGGCGGATGCGCTCCTGAAGTTGTTCGACGAAGGCGGGGTAGCCTCTAGGATCCGACGAAGGTCGGCCATGCAAAAGCTCCACAGGCAAACGAAGTTCGCGGCCCAGCATGAGCAGCGATGGGGAAAATCCAGTGGCTTCATGGGGCGCAGAACGATAAGCCCAAAGCGCCAAGGGTAACAGCTCGTCCCAATCTCGTTGATCCGCGGCGACGAATTTGGCCAGATAGTCCAACAGCGTTCGATTGAAGCGTTCCACCATGCCGTCCGATTGTGGATGAAGAGGGGTAGTGCGTGTTTTCTCGACGTCGAGAAGGCGTAGGCATGCCTGAAATACCTCTGACTCGAAGTTTCGTCCCTGGTCCGAGTGTAGTACAAAAGGGGCTCCAAAGCGAGAGAAAACTTCACGTACAAGAGCTTGAGCCACGGTCTCGGCAGTTTGATTAGGAAGTGCCATGCATTCTGGCCACTTAGTAAAATAGCACATGGCGACGGCGATATAACGGTTGCCCCGCGCTGTAGTAGGAAGTGGGCCCAGAATGTCGATAGCCACCCGTTCGAAGGGAGCGCCGATTGCACTTGGAAGCATCTTACCAACGGTTCTTCGTTGCGGGCCTTTTCGGGCATTGCAAACACGACAACGCGAACACCACAGGGTTACGTCAGCAGTCTGTCCGATCCAGTAATAGCGTCTCTTGATCTTGCCCAGCGTTTTCTTGATGCCGAAGTGTCCACCAGTAGTGGAATTGTGTGCACCAAGGAGGGTCTCCTCCTGCAGTGCTCGAGGTACCACAACAACTGCGTCACCGGCCTTGTTCTTCGTCATCACCATCTCTGCGTCCAGATATAAGTTCGAGTACATATGCCAGTAAGCCTTGATATCTGGCCCTTCTCCCCAAATTGCTTCTTTGGCTGGTCTAACTCCCTTGGTTAGCCACGAGATAACTACTGCGAGAACCGAGTCTTCCTTCTGATATTGGGCATAGTCTTTTGGCTGGATTTGCAAGAACATGACGGCTTGTCCATCTTGCTGTTCAGCCCTTTCACACAGGCGGCATTCTCCACAAGGTCGGCGGGATAAGGCGTCCGCATTTCCATGCTGCTGCCCGTTGCGGTGTTGAATTTCAAGATTGTACTGCTGCAACCGCTCGATCCACCTAGCAAGCTGTCCTTCCGGCGCTTTAAAGTTGAATAACCAGCGCAAGGATGCATGATCAGTCCGCAGAAGGAATTTGCGGCCATAGAGGTAATGATGATAATGCTTGGTAGCCAATACGGCTGCCAACAGTTCCCTCCTAGTAACGCAATAGTTGCGTTCGGCGGCGCTGAATGTCTTGCTATAGTATTCCAGGACGCGCTCCTGCCCATCTTGCACTTGGCTGAGGACAGCCCCAGCGCCATGATTAGAAGCATCGGTATCCAGAATAAATAAGCCGTCCGGAGAAGGAAAACTTAGAATAGGCGAAGTGGTCAGTTGCTCCTTCAGCAATTCGAACGAAGCTTGGGCTGCCTCTGACCATGAAAATCTGCGCCGGGCTTCCGTCAGCTCGTGCAAAGGTCGGGCTATGGTGGCAAATCCTTGAATGAACTTTCGGTAGTAGGAACATAATCCCACGAACGATCGGACGTCCTTCTGACATTGCGGCTGCGGCCAGTCGACAACTTTGCTGATCTTCTCGGAGCATGCCTTCAGACCATGGTAGCTCACGATGTGACCCAAATACTTAACTTCCGAGCGGAAGAAGTGGCATTTGTGGGGGCTCAACTTTAGGCCAGCTCTCTGAAGTCTCTCGAAAACTTCTTGGAGGTGTACCAAGTGTTCCTCTTCCGTACGGGAGTGGACGATAATGTCGTCCAGGTAGACCAATGCCGACTTCCAGGTGACGCCCGAAAAGAGACCATCCATTAGGCGCTCAAAAGTGGCAGGAGCGTTAGTCAAACCGAAAGGCATCACATTGAACTCATACAGACCTGCGTCGCAAGCGAATGCTGTTTTGGGCCGTGACTGCTCGTCCATTTCGACCTGCCAGTACCCGCTTTGCAAGTCCATCGTCGAAAACCAACGCGACCCGTGTAGAGTCGTCAGTATGTCATCCATCTTCGGGAGGGGATACGAATCCTTCAAGGTGACGTCATTTAGCCGGCGGTAGTCGACACAAAAACGGGTACTACCATCTTTCTTTCGTACCAGGACCACCGGAGATGCCCAAGGGCTGCTAGACGGTCTAATCACGTCTCTTGCCTGCATACCCGCAACTAACTGCTCCACTTCCGCCTTTCGTGATAAGGCCAAACGTCGCGGGGCCTGCTTAATGGGTCGCGCCGATCCTGTATCAATGGTGTGTCGGGCTAGGTTGGTACGCCCGGTATCATCATCCCTTTGTGAGAACACAGTTCCATAGCGCCGCAGTAGGTGCACTAGCCGGGTGTGGACCTCTAGCTTAAGGTCCGCTGTGACTAGAGTCTGCCAGTCGATCAGCTCGGGTTTGACGCTCTCCGAACTACATGGGTCAATATCCACGGCTTCCAATTGTCCCAAGACGGTAAACGCTGGGAGACGGTATTCCTGTGCGCTCAGATTCAAGACTCGTAGGGTCGTCTTATCGTCCGCAGCATCCATGATACTACTACCCAAAATTACTTGGATGGGTAGCTGGGAATGCTTACCGCGTTCCAACACGGCTACAGGAGTTTGGGCTAGCGACGTACATCCGACTCGCAAGTGGGTATCGCTGTACGGCGGGATGCGTGTGGGCTCCGTGGAATATAATAGACCGGGCGACTCCGCACTCGATGCTTCCAGCGAGATTGCTCCCCAGTCGAGCTTTATAAGCAAAGCCTTCAAGTCCAGGGTAGCTTGGTGTCGCAGCAGAAAGTCGACTCCGAGGAGGCTGGGTATGCGGCCTTCTACAAGGAGGAATTCGTGCTCGATAGGGCGACCTGCCAACGTCATACTGACCTTGCTACGTGCTGTAGCCACGAACTGCTCCGCTGACGGACCCTGGAGCATTACTCTACATGGTGTACATGGTGGTGGCTTCGGTAACGCATTTCGATTTAGCAAGGAAACGGCAGCACCGGTGTCGACCAGCAATCGCACCGGGTGTTTCTGCAAGGGAATTACGCAGTGTAGATGCCGATCGCCGAGCGCGCCCACGGCATACGTTGCTTCAACTGGCGGACTCACGCGGGGATCAACGTCTATGGGCAGGGGCTGCGTCTCGCCTGACTTCTCGCCTTCCAGCGGCGGCTCCTCGAACAAACGGGCCAGGACGGGCTCAACTTCGGGTGAAGGAGCGCGGCATCTGGCTACCTCCTCACGTTCCAGCGGCGGTTCCTCGCACAAACGGGCCAGGACGGGCTCAACTTCGGGTGAAGGAGCGCTGCGTCTGGCTACTTCCTCGCGTTCCAGCGGCGGCTCCTCGAACAAACGGGCCAGGAAGGGCTCAACTTCGGGTGAAGGAGCGCTGCGTCTGGCTGCTGGCAACTCGAGCCGAGCATGGGTCGAGGTGAGGAACTCAGGCCGATCCCGCGCGCACAAGGGGGCGTGGACGGATGGCGAAGGTGGCGGGACCGTGTCCCTGACTAAGTCGGTTGTCGATTCTGGTATCCGGTTAGGCGTCAGCGGTGTTTTACTTACTTCAATGGGGCTGGGCGGGTGCGGCGTGCTGTGGCCGAACCCGCGGGCGTTCCTGGCCAACCTCCGCCCCGGGAGGTTGGCTGCTCCTAGTTTCCCGATGGGTACGACTGAGCGTGGTGTCGCTCGAAGTCGTTCGGTGCTCTTGGTCGGGAACGTCTCCATCTTCTCCTCGATGGCGAACCGGGCTGCGGCTCGTCGGTTACCATGGCGACATTCATCACGGTGCCGGTCGCATATCGGCGGCTGTGCGCTTCAACGCGCTGAACAAGTTCCAGTGCCCGTGCCAGATTAGGAGGGTCGACCATCACAAGCTGCGTCTGATACGTTGTCTCCCGAATACCGTCAATAAAACGCTGTACCACGATGCTATCGTATGTGGCGGCTGGCATGCCACTAAAAGCAGCTCGGCCCAAGCAATCCAGCTGCCACGCAAAGTCTGCCAGTGACTCCTTTGGACCTTGCCGGCGGCTTTGGAACAGCTGATAACTGGTGCGGGCGCTCAGCGTGAATTGCCGGCGCATCGCCTCAGCCAGAGCATCATACGAACATAGCGTGGTCTGCGGCAGCGTCCCGTAGAACAGCTGCGCCCGTCCGCGCAAGCTGGCGTACAAACGGTGGCACTTGCGGCGTTCGGACCATCCCTGCTCAGTGGCCATGCCGTCCAGGAGACGTTGAAACTCGTCCCATGGTCGGTTTCCATCATACTGGGGCAACGACTCCATCTCAATCGGCTCGAATCGCACTACGGGTACGGCTGGCGAGCCATGGCAACATCGGGGACTCACTGGCTGCTCACCAGCGGAAGTAACGGCACCTGCCGAGTACGTCTCCTGACGGGATTCCTTTCGTTCGCAACCGGTGGGAACTTGCGGCGTGCTGCAAGTCAAGTGGTCCGCCGAAGGCTGTTCACTGGTGGCTGCGACCGGGCGTTCATTACCTGCGCATGCCATAGTGCGCTCGAACGAGGTCCACAACCGTTCGAACTTTTCTTCGAAAGTCCGCGTCAGTTCGGTCACCTTCTCCTGCAGTTGTCGTTGCTGCGCCGCCAGCTTTAATACGGCATCCGCCGTGAACTGCCGGTCGGGCTCCGCAGCCCCATCATCTCCTTCCTCGTGGCGGGGCGTCTTCGCGCGTTGCCAAGCCAGGGATGCCTGTTGGCGCGAGCCGTGCTTACGTGGCATGGTGGGCTTGCACTTTTCCAAGCACAATTAGACCCCACACCTGACACCAATGTAACGCAAATAGGCTGGGCCTACCGTCACTGGTGGTTGGTCGAGCGGTTCCTTTGTTTTTAAGTGGCGAGGGAGTCACCACGAAAGCACGGGCCAGATTAGGCAATCCCGCTTCCAATAAGAAAACTGTGGTTGGTTTCTTTTTCTTTTCTTTTATTTCCCGCGTGTTTGTTATTTAACACGCTAACAACTGCGGAGCTCGGACTGATCGCGGTGGCGTTTCGAAGAGGAGAGAGATATCAGAGGAAACGGAAGCTGCATGGCGGCCCAAACTCTCAGGGTTGCTCTTTGTTCCGACCGCCACAACAGCTGGCTGTGTGACCGTCTCATCGCCGCAACAGCTGACGAGCGGTCAGCTGTTGTCATAGCAACCGTGGATCGGGGGTGGCAACCTTGGGCTATTAGGGCAGCGTTGCCATTTTCGTTACATGGGCACAAGGATGTAACGGGGTCTAATTGTGCTTGGAAAAGTGCAAGCCCACCATGCCACGTAAGCACGGCTCGCGCCAACAGGCATCCCTGGCTTGGCAACGCGCGAAGACGCCCCGCCACGAGGAAGGAGATGATGGGGCTGCGGAGCCCGACCAGCAGTTCACGGCGGATGCCGTATTAAAGCTGGCGGCGCAGCAACGACAACTGCAGGAGAAGGTGACCGAACTGACGCGGACTTTCGAAGAAAAGTTCGAACGGTTGTGGACCTCGTTCGAGCGCACTATGGCATGCGCAGGTAATGAACGCCCGGTCGCAGCCACCAGTGAACAGCCTTCGGCGGACCACTTGACTTGCAGCACGCCGCAAGTTCCCACCGGTTGCGAACGAAAGGAATCCCGTCAGGAGACGTACTCGGCAGGTGCCGTTACTTCCGCTGGTGAGCAGCCAGTGAGTCCCCGATGTTGCCATGGCTCGCCAGCCGTACCCGTAGTGCGATTCGAGCCGATTGAGATGGAGTCGTTGCCCCAGTATGATGGAAACCGACCATGGGACGAGTTTCAACGTCTCCTGGACGGCATGGCCACTGAGCAGGGATGGTCCGAACGCCGCAAGTGCCACCGTTTGTACGCCAGCTTGCGCGGACGGGCGCAGCTGTTCTACGGGACGCTGCCGCAGACCACGCTATGCTCGTATGATGCTCTGGCTGAGGCGATGCGCCGGCAATTCACGCTGAGCGCCCGCACCAGTTATCAGCTGTTCCAAAGCCGCCGGCAAGGTCCAAAGGAGTCACTGGCAGACTTTGCGTGGCAGCTGGATTGCTTGGGCCGAGCTGCTTTTAGTGGCATGCCAGCCGCCACATACGATAGCATCGTGGTACAGCGTTTTATAGACGGTATTCGGGAGACAACGTATCAGACGCAGCTTGTGATGGTCGACCCTCCTAATCTGGCACGGGCACTGGAACTTGTTCAGCGCGTTGAAGCGCACAGCCGCCGATATGCGACCGGCACCGTGATGAATGTCGCCATGGTAACCGACGAGCCGCAGCCCGGTTCGCCATCGAGGAGAAGATGGAGACGTTCCCGACCAAGAGCACCGAACGACTTCGAGCGACACCACGCTCAGTCGTACCCATCGGGAAACTAGGAGCAGCCAACCTCCCGGGGCGGAGGTTGGCCAGGAACGCCCGCGGGTTCGGCCACAGCACGCCGCACCCGCCCAGCCCCATTGAAGTAAGTAAAACACCGCTGACGCCTAACCGGATACCAGAATCGACAACCGACTTAGTCAGGGACACGGTCCCGCCACCTTCGCCATCCGTCCACGCCCCCTTGTGCGCGCGGGATCGGCCTGAGTTCCTCACCTCGACCCATGCTCGGCTCGAGTTGCCAGCAGCCAGACGCAGCGCTCCTTCACCCGAAGTTGAGCCCTTCCTGGCCCGTTTGTTCGAGGAGCCGCCGCTGGAACGCGAGGAAGTAGCCAGACGCAGCGCTCCTTCACCCGAAGTTGAGCCCGTCCTGGCCCGTTTGTGCGAGGAACCGCCGCTGGAACGTGAGGAGTTAGCCAGATGCCGCGCTCCTTCACCCGAAGTTGAGCCCGTCCTGGCCCGTTTGTTCGAGGAGCCGCCGCTGGAAGGCGAGAAGTCAGGCGAGACGCAGCCCCTGCCCATAGACGTTGATCCCCGCGTGAGTCCGCGAGTTGAAGCAACGTATGCCGTGGGCGCGCTCGGCGATCGGCATCTACACTGCGTAATTCCCTTGCAGAAACACCCGGTGCGATTGCTGGTCGACACCGGTGCTGCCGTTTCCTTGCTAAATCGAAATGCGTTACCGAAGCCACCACCATGTACACCATGTAGAGTAATGCTCCAGGGTCCGTCAGCGGAGCAGTTCGTGGCTACAGCACGTAGCAAGGTCAGTATGACGTTGGCACGTCGCCCTATCGAGCACGAATTCCTCCTTGTAGAAGGCCGCATACCCAGCCTCCTCGGAGTCGACTTTCTGCTGCGACACCAAGCTACCCTGGACTTGAAGGCTTTGCTTATAAAGCTCGACTGGGGAGCAATCTCGCTGGAAGCATCGAGTGCGGAGTCGCCCGGTCTATTATATTCCACGGAGCCCACACGCATCCCGCCGTACAGCGATACCCACTTGCGAGTCGGATGTACGTCGCTAGCCCAAACTCCTGTAGCCGTGTTGGAACGCGGTAAGCATTCCCAGCTACCCATCCAAGTAATTTTGGGTAGTAGTATCATGGATGCTGCGGACGATAAGACGACCCTACGAGTCTTGAATCTGAGCGCACAGGAATACCGTGTCCCAGCGTTTACCGTCTTGGGACAATTGGAAGCCGTGGATATTGACCCATGTAGTTCGGAGAGCGTCAAACCCGAGCTGATCGACTGGCAGACTCTAGTCACAGCGGACCTTAAGCTAGAGGTCCACACCCGGTTAGTGTACCTACTGCGGCGCTATGGAACTGTGTTCTCACAAAGGGATGATGATACCGGGCGTACCAACCTAGCCCGGAAAACGCACGACGAAGACCGTGCATGTCAATCGCCTAGCTCGCTTCCGTGGATCAACACAGGATGGACTCGGCCAGGAGGCTTGAGTCTTAGAGGGGGGCAATGTAACGAAAATGGCAACGCTGCCCTAATAGCCCAAGGTTGCCACCCCCGATCCACGGTTGCTATGACAACAGCTGACCGCTCGTCAGCTGTTGCGGCGATGAGACGGTCACACAGCCAGCTGTTGTGGCGGTCGGAACAAAGAGCAACCCTGAGAGTTTGGGCCGCCATGCAGCTTCCGTTTCCTCTGATATCGCTCTCCTCTTCGAAACGCCACCGCGATCAGTCCGAGCTCCGCAGTTGTTAGCGTGTTAAATAACAAACACGCGGGAAATAAAAGAAAAGAAAAAGAAACCAACCACAGTTTTCTTATTGGAAGCGGGATTGCCTAATCTGGCCCGTGCTTTCGTGGTGACTCCCTCGCCACTTAAAAACAAAGGAACCGCTCGACCAACCACCAGTGACGGTAGGCCCAGCCTATTTGCGTTACATTGGTAATTGACGAGCGGTCAGCTGTTGTCATAGCAACCGTGGATCGGGGGTGGCAACCTTGGGCTATTAGGGCAGCGTTGCCATTTTCGTTACAATATATATATATATAAATATATATATATAATATATATATATATATATATATATATATATACCAGTCGAAAAGGCTACAGTCGACCGCATTCGACAGTATAATACCCTGTACAGGCTTCTATATTAAGAGTATTTTGATAATAGATACTTTGATTAAAATAAAAGTAAGAACATAACAGGTGTTTAAAGAAAACCCCTTTGAAACTCTCATTTTGCATATGAATTCTTTGCTTGCTTATAGCAGCTCACTTTCACATATTTATACATATTCAATCAAAAGCTGAGTGTTACGACACTTAATTTACTTATGCCTGTGTCGCAGTAGTTCCCTATCTCGCTCGCACAAATATGCACACATGGTAAGCAGACGCATGTGTCACAGTCGTTCGCTGTCTCGCTCGCACACATGTGCTGCCTGCTGCTCTAAGATTCCGTGGAAAAATAACTTTTATTGCTGATTATCTGTCTTATTTACAAACCGATCTTGATGAAACTTTCAGCGTTCCTTCTACATATCATTCTTAACGCACCTGTTAAGTTAGAAGTGTCTACGTTGAAAAATGTGGCTATTATTCGTTTTTTTCGATTTGCGGGGGAAGGGGGGGAGGTATCCAAAATTTAAAATAAACTTGATCTGCGTATGGTATACAGGAACCTTGATGCCAAATTTGGTGTCTCTAGCTCTTATAGTTGCTGAGATCGACGCGTTCATACAGACGGACAGACGGACAGACGGACAGACGGACGGACAGACAGACGGACATGGCTCAATCGACTCGGCTGTTGATGCTGATCAAGAATATATATACTTTATAGGGTCGGAGATGACTCCTTCTGCCTGTTACAAAAATTTTTTTCACAAAGTTAATATATCCCTGTACAGGGTATAATAAATATATATATATATATATATATATACGTACATAATGTATTAGGAATATATATGGCTATACAAATAAACTAGAACAAAGTATGCCCAGTATGATTTGGTATAAGGAGGAGATTGCATTCAAGTAACTTTTATTATTGATTAAGATACAGTTAAGGGGGTTTACCCATGGGGTCTTGACAGAATTGTAATACCCTCTGTAAGGGTCTATGAGTTAATAACTGCCTTAGCTTCGCAGCGATGACTTATGCTTACATAGTATATCTATCTATCTATCTGTATAGTTTGTTCAAGAAGGTTCAGGCATGACTTGCCAAGAGGTTGTTCTCCATTAAAACTAAGGAGTCTCTTGCCGAGAGAATCTTTGCTGCCAGCTCTGGGATTCCCCAAATATATAAATTCAGTTTTGATTTTATTTTTTGTATTCAAATGCTTTATTCTTAATTCAAGTCAAATTTACCAACGCAACTTTCGGTTAATCGTCTTGAGGAGAGGGTAAGTCTCGCCGCAGAGACCGCGATAGTCGTCGGTTTCCAAGGACCATACCATGGCTCCCGCTAGGTTCTTGGAGAGGGCAAAGTCCATTTTCCACTGCACACTGAGAACATTGTCAAAGCTGACCCATTGGTCTCCAGAATAGGCATAGGGAGCAGCATTGTTATAGTCGAAGATAGTCTGCCAGTTGTTCTGGCAAATCTCGTTATATCCTAGGTAGCCACCTTCGCCAGTATAGGCGCCGGCTCCACCTACACCACGGCACGGAGCTCCTGGCCAGTTTTGGGAGGGATCGGACAGTTGGAAAGAGCGTCCATAAGTTCCGACACCAAGCACAAGCTTATTAGCGGGTGCACCTATAAATTGGAGTAAAATCAATCTGAAGAGGCTCCCAACTGATTCCTGAACTCACCCTGATTGAGCCAATAGTTGATGGCGCTCTCGACTGCACCTTGTGGGGCATTGAATCCTGTGCGGCCATCAGAAGCCATTGCGAAGTCATATGTCATCACGTTGATGAAGTTCACCTGCTGGGCGATGTTATAGATTTCATAGGAGCTGCTGGCAATAGATTCTCCAGCACCGACAGCAATTCCCAGTTCATAACTGTAGGGGGCAAAGCTGTAAATATGAAAATATGTCAAACTATTTAATAATAGACGTGCTTTACTCAATACATACGATTCCTTCAGCTCGCGCAGAAGGGTGACAAAGTTGGAGCGATCTTCCCATTTGCCACCACGTTGGTTGGGGTATTCCCAGTCAAGATCCAAGCCATCGAAGCCATGGTTACGCAGCAAGTTCAGAGCAGAGTTGATGAAGTTCCTACGCTTGTTCCAGTCTCCGGCCATGGACGAGTACCTCACTGAACCTTCGTTCCAACCACCAACGACAGCAAGAACCTTCAGATTAGGATTGCGGTTCTTCAAGCCAACTGCCTGGTTTATGAAGCCCAAGTCATAGTCTAACCAAGTGTCCAGTGATCCAATGTCACCATTGTCGTTGATTCCAAAGAATGAATAGCTCAGATGTGTGCACAAGTTCGGATCGATGTTGGACACATCAAACTTTCCATTGCCACTTCGGTAATTGGCCCAAGTTCCCCAATAACAGTTGACAATGCCTGGTAACACAACAGGGTAAGTGATATTTCTTAATTAGTTGCCTTTTCCTTCAATTCTACTCTGTTCTGGCTTTACTTACGTTCGCCAACAGTTGCCTGTCCAAGAGAGAGGACCGCGAGAAGTGCTAATAGTTTGCGCATTTTAACAACTCAACTCAACAAGTTAACAATTTCTTATTAATGCCTTCTACCTGGCTGCTGCTCCTTTTATACAATTTCTCTTATCGCCCGTGCAGTGATAGACTGACATATTTATACGATCTCTCCAAGAAGTTTTTTTATGAATCCAATTAAAAGCTTGCTATCTCAATTTAGATTAGCCTAGGTACTACTCATTCTACCATTCTGTTATACTCGTGCTACCCTGTACCAGAAGGAGGATGCAGATTTCCATTGATAAATTGTGTGTCGTAAATGTTATTTCATTGATAACTTTGATAATACTGTGCATTGCGCATACCATTTTATTAGAGCACAATCTAGGCAAATAGCTTTGTTTTTAATATATTGCATTCTATATTTAATTCCATATATCTTTGGAATGTCGATTTTTCAATCTAAAGTCTGGTGATTCTTTCTATTTTTGCCATACAAAAAAAAAAAAAAAGAAAGAAAGAAATGTAAATTATATTATAATTTAGCGTGAAATTGATAACGCATTCAAAGGGGCATTTTTGATAAAGTAAACATGCCTGCTTAAGTGTGTTATTTCTGAATTTATGGCCAGAGATTCTTAGACACTTTGTCTATGTGAAATAAACGGTATCCGGTGTTTGTGCAAACACCTGTTTATCTACAGGGAGGCATCTCCTCCCATCCTCGCATCTCTCTCCCATCCATCTGTCCGTCCATCCCTCTATGAAGTATAAAGTAATTCCCGAAACGATAAACCCATTACGTAGATCAACTTTATTTAAAATTTTAAACGCACACTATTCCAACTCTGCAGATATTTAAATAGTACTAAACGGAAAAAACTGTAAAGGAAAATCTATTATTTTATAATTAAAGCGGATAGGAAAATATTTCATTAACCAACTAATGTTAAATTTCAATTTGAGTTTGAGTTCAAGTTCAATTGAACCAATATTTGTTGCAAGGATTGGGGAAAACCCTGAAGAGCTAAAGAGTTTAGAATGCAAAATTTGATAGTTCGAAGAGACGACTCAAAGTTGAATGCACGAAAAAGACTGTTATAACCAGCATGGAGTACTCGACAGGAAGAGGAGTAAAGTTGCGAGTAGGCCTAGGAAGAACAGAGAAATTCATTTGATTTAATAATATCAGCATTAATTAATTTATCTACAAACAAAACGCCTATCATAATTCGCCGATTAGTTAGAAACGGAAGGTTAATTAACAAAAAATTTACTAGAGTAAGAGGGCAAGTCAATGTCAGCAACTCAGTTAAAGCCACGAACCGCAAAAAGTCTTGGTGAACCAGATATTGGGGAGACCACACACTAGATCCGTATTCCAGAATTAGCCAAACAAGTGAAATATTAAGTAATTTTGTCGTATAAGAGTCGTGAAATTCCTTTGGACCATCGTCTGATAACCCAAGTACATATGTACATATACACATACATATGTATGTGTATGTCTCACATACATAGCTATTATTTAGTATGAAAATACTTTTCTTAATTTCGTTTTTTATACGTATATGTATACATATGTGTGCATAAAAAAGTTTATAATATATGTGGGGTTTATTTATTTATTAAAGACATTAATTATTAGAATTGTGTATTTGAACTTAATTTGTCGTCGAGCTGCAGTTCTCGCAACCTATTCCCGTCAAAGGCCGAACTCCAACTCCCGTTCGGCCTCTCTCACGGAGAACTGCTTCGCTCTCTTCATTCTGCTGGCGAATTCGTCTGTCTCTTGGCTAGGGTTGCCAGTTGGCACTCGTTGGAATATACCAACCCACATTCGGCCATCCTGCTTATGCATTCGCCTCGAATGCATCGTCTTCTTCTTCGTCTCTAAACGTGGACCATGGCTTTAGGTACTCTGCACACGAAGATGAATGCTTTGGCCCATCGGAATCGCCAACTTTTTCGACATCGTAAGCATTGTTATGCTTCACTTTGATGATTTGGTAGGGGCCCAAAAATTTCGGCTTGAGTTTGAGTCCACTCCCAAATTGCGTCCGTTTTATGGCAACAAGGTCGCCCACTTCGTACTGCCTGGTTATTTTACGTCTTAAATTGTAAGTCCTCTTGTTCTCGGCTTGCATGTTCAAGATTTGCGTCTTCGCTTTTGCCCGTAACTTATTGCGGTCGTCTTCAAATGCAATGATGGACTCTTTTTGGATCAAATCTCGAAGCTGCTGGTCATCTTTAATGCGCATCTTGATTCCCGTCAGAAGTTCGAAAGTTGTGGTATCAATACTCCTGGTGTACGTTGAATTAATCGCTCGCTGAACTCGTTCTACATGCTTGTACCACTTCGAAGGATCATCTATGCTGAGCTTGGCCAGCACGGAGATGATTACAGCGTTCAGCCTTTCCACCTGTCCATTTACCCGTGGGAGTCCTGTAGTTGTTTTTATCAATTTGATCTTTTCGTCGTCGCAATACTGCAGGAAATCTTGAGCGGTAATCGCTGAGCCTCGATCTGAAATTATACAAGAAGGGTTGCCAAAAGTTACGCTCTGACTGCGTAGCTTCATTATGACTTCATTGGATGTTGTCGACTTCGTAGGGTATAGCCAGCAAAACTTCGTGAAGGCGTCTACCACAGCTAGTATGTACTTGTAGTTCTTGCTGGTTGACTCCAGCGGACCCAAAAAGTCGATGTGATACGTCTGTAGCGGCACGTCTTTTTGCAGGGGGTGCAACAGACCTTCTTGTTTACCTTGCTTACGATTGATCAGTACACAAGGTACGCAGCAACTAATGTACTTCTTGATTTTGTCGTCCAAATTCAGTATATAGTATTCCTTACAGATCAGGTCCTTTGTCTTCTTTACACCGAAATGTCCTCTATCATGAGCTTTTCCGATAATAGCCTTCTGTATATCCTTTGGGACCACTATGAGTTCTGTGTCTTTGACTAATTTGTAAAGGATGCCTGACTTAACTAAGTAGTCTTCATACTGTTGGTCGTCGTCAATGATAAGCTTCATGATTGCCTTCAAGTGTTCGTCTTGTTTTTGCGCCTGTTCTATCTCCAATTCGTAGCTCGTGAACTTTCTCTGTGCTTCCATCGTTTTCTCTGGTTTATACATCGATACTTTTTCGCGAACTTCGTCTTGTGTAGATTCGCTTACCGCCTTGTTTATATCGAGCATTGTGTGATCGACCACCGCGTCGATTTTCATTCCCTATTCTCGATTGGCATCTTGCTCACCTTCACGCCTTTGTGATTAAACGATATTTCTACCTGCAAGCACAGCTCTTCTCCGATTATCAGTTTAATATCCATGAAGCTCTCAGCAACAACGTAAAAGTTTAGCACATATTCTTCATCGTCAATACGTACGTTACGCTCTAACTGACCTATCGGCTTTATATTGTCAGCACTCTTTTCACTTCCAAAACCGGTCAAACACACTCTACTGGCTTTGAGTTTTGGCATTCGCAGTTCGTCATACAAATCTTGGCGCAATATGTTAAATTTACTGCCTGTGCCATACACTTCGTATTCTTAATCAAAACTTCTTTAGATGTTATTCCAGCATTCGTTTTAACTACATGTAAATTTTGCTTTTCTTAATTTTTCTTTTCGTTCTTTTGCTCGCAATTTCTAGAAATATGGCCAAACTGACTACATTTGAAGCACTTTCTCCCTTTCTCTTTGCTTGTGCAACTGCTAGACAAATGTCCCTTCTTATTTTGCATTGTTTGCTTCTTTTTCTCTTTTTCAGCTTTATCACTCTTTTCCATTTCCTCACTTATTTTATCGTAATCTCTCAGCTTGTCCTTAAAGTGACTTATAATCTTTGCACCATATAAAACTGATTTATTTAACACAAGTTCATCTACACCATCAATCACGTATTGCATAAGTGCATCTTCTTCCACATTGCCTCGCGCTGCAATATCCCTCATGCGATAAAAGTACTCGAGAACACTCTCGTTAGATCGGCGATTGCTCTCACTGAACTGCGTGTGAATCTGTTTGCTGCTAACTCTCGACTTAAACTCACTCAATAACGCACTCTTCAACGCTTTCCATGAGTTTATATGCTTCTCACTCAAAACAAAAATTCTAGCAATGCCCTTCAACGACTTTTTCGCAAATATGTAAATCACTCCAACACATTAGTTCAGCTTGTTCTTCAAATTCTGCTACCCATACTTCTACAGCAATTTCATCAGATCCATCGAATGTTCGGATAGACTCCTCTATGTCACGAAAATTTAAAGAAAACCGTGGCACTTCGTCTTCCATTCTCTGCACGCCTTGGTGTTCGACTTTCGGTTGTGTGTATACTGCGTACGTCATTATAGTTGTCTCGCTCTATCGCGCGTCTGTCAACCATATCTTCCGCGTCGCTCGCTTTGTCATTAATTTCATCATTTGTAGCTTCTTCGTCGTCGTCATCAGTGTCATCTTCTTCATCATTTATCCTCATCATCGCCGTTGTTTTGCAGAAGCTTGCCTTCTCGCATATTTCATAAAATATGAAGCACCATATTCTCAGCATTGTGGCCTATGTTCAACATAATGCATATTGAAACAAGGTCACGTTCCGTTAGCTTTTCGTGTATGTATACACGCTTCGCTACAAATCTGGCGTCGTTTTCGTCATAGTTGAAACCACTGATCTCGCGTAAGCGACTTCTGTTTCTTCTATCTCCTTCATCTTCAAACACAAATTTGTGCAATGCACAAATGCTTGACTTCATTGCCCCTCGTAGGCTTTTTTGGAATTAACTCGTTTAAGCACGTCATTTCGTATGAAATTAAAATCGTCTATTTTTATTTCACACACTTAAAATTTGTTAACTTCCACGTCGTTTTTCGAACTGAGTTTTAATACACCGTCGTCACTAATAATTGTTCTTTAATCAAATCCCAGTCGAGCTTCCAAAATGTGGGGTTTATTTATTTATTAAAGACATTAATTATTAGAATTGTGTATTTGAACGTAATTTGTCGTCGAGCTGCTGTTGTCGCAACCTATTCCCGTCAAAGGCCGAACTCCAACTCCCGTTCGGCCTCTCTCACGGAGATCTGCTTCGCTCTCTTCATTCTGCTGGCGAATTCGTCTGTGTGCGAATTCGCCCTTTCATAATCGTCTTCGCTCTTGTCTAGGGTTGCCAGTTGGCACTCGTTGGAATATACCAATGTGTCGATCTCAGCAACCATAAGAGCTAGAGCCACGAAATTTGTCATGAAGGCTCCCTTTCCAGATCGATCTCCCGTAAATCGAAAAAAAACTAATTATTAATAAAAAAAAAAACTAATTACTAATAACTAAAAAGTAGTGGAGCGAGTCTCGACAGTTCTCTATTCTGCAACAGCCTGCAGTATTCTCATTGCTGTCTCTTTCAATCAACCTAACACTAAGCCACACTGACGACAACAGTTCTTTCAGTTCTGTACAATACCAAAAGGATCTTCTAGTTCTGTATAATACCAAAAGGATACTGCCTTTTACCACATTAATCAATTCGCCTCAAAAGTCACACGCGCAATTCAAATAATCAAGCTATATATATACATATATGGGTATAAAAATAAACTAGAACAAAGTATGCCCAGAATGATTTGGTATAAGGAGGAGATTGCATTCAAGTAACTTTTATTATTGATTAAGATACAGTTAAGGGGTTTACCCATGGGGTCTCGGCAGAATTGTAATACCACCTGTAAGGGTCAATTGCCTTCGCTGCCTTCGCAGCGATGACTTATGCTTACATAGTATATCTATCTGTATAGTTTTTTCAAGAAGGTTCAGGCATGACTTGCCAAGAGGTTGTTCTCCATTAAAACTAAGGAGTCTCTTGCCGAGAGAATCTTTGCTGCCAGCTCTGGGATTCCCCAAATATATAAATTCAGTTTTGATTTTATTTTTTGTATTCAAATGCTTTATTCTTAATTCAAGTCAAATTTACCAACGCAATTTTCGGTTAATCGTCTTGAGGAGAGGGTAAGTCTCGCCGCAGAGACCGCGATAATCGTCGGTTTCCAAGGACCATACCATGGCTCCCGCTAGGTTCTTGGAGAGGGCAAAGTCCATTTTCCACTGCACACTGAGAACATTGTCAAAGCTGACCCATTGGTCTCCAGAATAGGCATAGGGAGCAGCATTGTTATAGTCGAAGATAGTCTGCCAGTTGTTCTGGCAAATCTCGTTATATCCTAGGTAGCCACCTTCGCCAGTATAGGCGCCGGCTCCACCTACACCACGGCACGGAGCTCCTGGCCAGTTTTGGGAGGGATCGGACAGTTGGAAAGAGCGTCCATAAGTTCCGACACCAAGCACAAGCTTATTAGCGGGTGCACCTATAAATTGGAGTCAAATCAATCTGAAGAGGCTCCCAACTGATTCCTGAACTCACCCTGATTGAGCCAATAGTTGATAGCGCTCTCGACTGCACCTTGTGGGGCATTGAATCCTGTGCGGCCATCAGAAGCCATTGCGAAGTCATATGTCATCACGTTGATGAAGTTCACCTGCTGGGCGATGTTATAGATTTCATAGGAGCTGCTGGCAATAGATTCTCCAGCACCGACAGCAATTCCCAGTTCATAACCGTAGGGGGCAAAGCTGTAAATATGAAAATATGTCAAACTATTTAAGAATAGACGTGCTTTACTCAATACATACGATTCCTTCAGCTCGCGCAGAAGGGTGACAAAGTTGGAGCGATCTTCCCATTTGCCACCACGTTGGTTGGGGTATTCCCAGTCAAGATCCAAGCCATCGAAGCCATGGTTACGCAGCAAGTTCAGAGCAGAGTTGATGAAGTTCCTACGCTTGTTCCAGTCTCCGGCCATGGACGAGTACCTCACTGAACCTTCGTTCCAACCACCAACGACAGCAAGAACCTTCAGATTAGGATTGCGGTTCTTCAAGCCAACTGCCTGGTTTATGAAGCCCAAGTCATAGTCTAACCAAGTGTCCAGTGATCCAATGTCACCATTGTCGTTGATTCCAAAGAATGAATAGCTCAGATGTGTGCACAAGTTCGGATCGATGTTGGACACATCAAACTTTCCATTGCCACTTCGGTAATTGGCCCAAGTTCCCCAATAACAGTTGACAATGCCTGGTAACACAACAGGGTAAGTGATATTTCTTAATTAGTTGCCTTTTCCTTCAATTCTACTCTGTTCTGGCTTTACTTACGTTCGCCAACAATTGCCTGTCCAAGAGAGGACCGCGAGAAGTGCTAATAGTTTGCGCATTTTAACAACTCAACTCAACAAGTTAACAATTTCTTATTAATGCCTTCTACCTGGCTGCTGCTCCTTTTATACAATTTCTCTTATCGCCCGTGCAGTGATAGACTGACATATTTATACGATCTCTCCAAGAAGTTTTTTTATGAATCCAATTAAAAGCTTGCTATCTCAATTTAGATTAGCCTAGGTACTACTCATTCTACCATTCTGTTATACTCGTGCTACCCTGTACCAGAAGGAGGATGCAGATTTCCATTGATAAATTGTGTGTCGTAAATGTTATTTCATTGATAACTTTGATAATACTGTGCATTGCGCATACCATTTTATTAGAGCACAATCTAGGCAAATAGCTTTGTTTTTAATATATTGCATTCTATATTTAATTCCATATATCTTTGGAATGTCGATTTTTCAATCTAAAGTCTGGTGATTCTTTCTATTTTTGCCATACAAAAAAAAAAAAAGAAAGAAAAGAAATGTAAATTATATTATAATTTAGCGTGAAATTGATAACGCATTCAAAGGGGCATTTTTGATAAAGTAAACATGCCTGCTTAAGTGTGTTATTTCTGAATTTATGGCCAGAGATTCTTAGACACTTTGTCTATGTGAAATAAACGGTGTTTGTGCAAACACCTGTTTATTTACAAGGAGGCATCTCCTCCCATCCTCCCATCTCTCTCCCATCCATCTGTCCGTCCATCCCTCTATGAAGTATAAAGTAATTCCCGAAACGATAAACCCATTACGTAGATCAACTTTATTTAAAATTTTAAACGCACACTATTCCAACTCTGCAGATATTTAAATAGTACTAAACGGAAAAAACTGTAAAGGAAAATCTATTATTTTATAATTAAAGCGGATAGGAAAATATTTCATTAACCAACTAATGTTAAATTTCAATTTGAGTTTGAGTTCAAGTTCAATTGAACCAACACTTGTTGCAAGGATTGGGGAAAACCCTGAAGAGCTAAAGAGTTTAGAATGCAAAATTTGATAGTTCGAAGAGACGACTCAAAGTTGAATGCACGAAAAAGACTGTTATAACCAGCATGGAGTACTCGACAGGAAGAGGAGTAAAGTTGCGAGTAGGCCTAGGAAGAACAGAGAAATTCATTTGATTTAATAATATCAGCATTAATTAATTTATCTACAAATAAAACGCCTATCATAATTCGCCGATTAGTTAGAAACGGAAGGTTAATTAACAAAAAATTTACTAGAGTAAGAGGGCAAGTCAATGTCAGCAACTCAGTTAAAGCCACGAACCGCAAAAAGTCTTGGTGAACCAGATATTGGGGAGACCACACACTAGATCCGTATTCCAGAATTAGCCAAACAAGTGAAATATTAAGTAATTTTGTCGTATAAGAGTCGTGAAATTCCTTTGGACCATCGTCTGATAACCCAAGTACATATGTACATATACACATACATATGTATGTGTATGTCTCACATACATAGCTATTATTTAGTATGAAAATACTTTTCTTAATTTCGTTTTTTATACGTATATGTATACATATGTGTGCATAAAAAAGTTTATAATATATGTGGGGTTTATTTATTTATTAAAGACATTAATTATTAGAATTGTGTATTTGAACTTAATTTGTCGTCGAGCTGCAGTTCTCGCAACCTATTCCCGTCAAAGGCCGAACTCCAACTCCCGTTCGGCCTCTCTCACGGAGAACTGCTTCGCTCTCTTCATTCTGCTGGCGAATTCGTCTGTCTCTTGGCTAGGGTTGCCAGTTGGCACTCGTTGGAATATACCAACCCACATTCGGCCATCCTGCTTATGCATTCGCCTCGAATGCATCGTCTTCTTCTTCGTCTCTAAACGTGGACCATGGCTTTAGGTACTCTGCACACGAAGATGAATGCTTTGGCCCATCGGAATCGCCAACTTTTTCGACATCGTAAGCATTGTTATGCTTCACTTTGATGATTTGGTAGGGGCCCAAAAATTTCGGCTTGAGTTTGAGTCCACTCCCAAATTGCGTCCGTTTTATGGCAACAAGGTCGCCCACTTCGTACTGCCTGGTTATTTTACGTCTTAAATTGTAAGTCCTCTTGTTCTCGGCTTGCATGTTCAAGATTTGCGTCTTCGCTTTTGCCCGTAACTTATTGCGGTCGTCTTCAAATGCAATGATGGACTCTTTTTGGATCAAATCTCGAAGCTGCTGGTCATCTTTAATGCGCATCTTGATTCCCGTCAGAAGTTCGAAAGTTGTGGTATCAATACTCCTGGTGTACGTTGAATTAATCGCTCGCTGAACTCGTTCTACATGCTTGTACCACTTCGAAGGATCATCTATGCTGAGCTTGGCCAGCACGGAGATGATTACAGCGTTCAGCCTTTCCACCTGTCCATTTACCCGTGGGAGTCCTGTAGTTGTTTTTATCAATTTGATCTTTTCGTCGTCGCAATACTGCAGGAAATCTTGAGCGGTAATCGCTGAGCCTCGATCTGAAATTATACAAGAAGGGTTGCCAAAAGTTACGCTCTGACTGCGTAGCTTCATTATGACTTCATTGGATGTTGTCGACTTCGTAGGGTATAGCCAGCAAAACTTCGTGAAGGCGTCTACCACAGCTAGTATGTACTTGTAGTTCTTGCTGGTTGACTCCAGCGGACCCAAAAAGTCGATGTGATACGTCTGTAGCGGCACGTCTTTTTGCAGGGGGTGCAACAGACCTTCTTGTTTACCTTGCTTACGATTGATCAGTACACAAGGTACGCAGCAACTAATGTACTTCTTGATTTTGTCGTCCAAATTCAGTATATAGTATTCCTTACAGATCAGGTCCTTTGTCTTCTTTACACCGAAATGTCCTCTATCATGAGCTTTTCCGATAATAGCCTTCTGTATATCCTTTGGGACCACTATGAGTTCTGTGTCTTTGACTAATTTGTAAAGGATGCCTGACTTAACTAAGTAGTCTTCATACTGTTGGTCGTCGTCAATGATAAGCTTCATGATTGCCTTCAAGTGTTCGTCTTGTTTTTGCGCCTGTTCTATCTCCAATTCGTAGCTCGTGAACTTTCTCTGTGCTTCCATCGTTTTCTCTGGTTTATACATCGATACTTTTTCGCGAACTTCGTCTTGTGTAGATTCGCTTACCGCCTTGTTTATATCGAGCATTGTGTGATCGACCACCGCGTCGATTTTCATTCCCTATTCTCGATTGGCATCTTGCTCACCTTCACGCCTTTGTGATTAAACGATATTTCTACCTGCAAGCACAGCTCTTCTCCGATTATCAGTTTAATATCCATGAAGCTCTCAGCAACAACGTAAAAGTTTAGCACATATTCTTCATCGTCAATACGTACGTTACGCTCTAACTGACCTATCGGCTTTATATTGTCAGCACTCTTTTCACTTCCAAAACCGGTCAAACACACTCTACTGGCTTTGAGTTTTGGCATTCGCAGTTCGTCATACAAATCTTGGCGCAATATGTTAAATTTACTGCCTGTGCCATACACTTCGTATTCTTAATCAAAACTTCTTTAGATGTTATTCCAGCATTCGTTTTAACTACATGTAAATTTTGCTTTTCTTAATTTTTCTTTTCGTTCTTTTGCTCGCAATTTCTAGAAATATGGCCAAACTGACTACATTTGAAGCACTTTCTCCCTTTCTCTTTGCTTGTGCAACTGCTAGACAAATGTCCCTTCTTATTTTGCATTGTTTGCTTCTTTTTCTCTTTTTCAGCTTTATCACTCTTTTCCATTTCCTCACTTATTTTATCGTAATCTCTCAGCTTGTCCTTAAAGTGACTTATAATCTTTGCACCATATAAAACTGATTTATTTAACACAAGTTCATCTACACCATCAATCACGTATTGCATAAGTGCATCTTCTTCCACATTGCCTCGCGCTGCAATATCCCTCATGCGATAAAAGTACTCGAGAACACTCTCGTTAGATCGGCGATTGCTCTCACTGAACTGCGTGTGAATCTGTTTGCTGCTAACTCTCGACTTAAACTCACTCAATAACGCACTCTTCAACGCTTTCCATGAGTTTATATGCTTCTCACTCAAAACAAAAATTCTAGCAATGCCCTTCAACGACTTTTTCGCAAATATGTAAATCACTCCAACACATTAGTTCAGCTTGTTCTTCAAATTCTGCTACCCATACTTCTACAGCAATTTCATCAGATCCATCGAATGTTCGGATAGACTCCTCTATGTCACGAAAATTTAAAAAAAACCGTGGCACTTCGTACTCGTCGTAATTGCGTCGTTGCATGTTGCTTCGTCTTCCATTCTCTGCACGCCTTGGTGTTCGACTTTCGGTTGTGTGTATACTGCGAACGTCATTATAGTTGTCTCGCTCTATCGCGCGTCTGTCAACCATATCTTCCGCGTCGCTCGCTTTGTCATTAATTTCATCATTTGTAGCTTCTTCGTCGTCGTCATCAGTGTCATCTTCTTCATCATTTATCCTCATCATCGCCGTTGTTTTGCAGAAGCTTGCCTTCTCGCATATTTCATAAAATATGAAGCACCATATTCTCAGCATTGTGGCCTATGTTCAACATAATGCATATTGAAACAAGGTCACGTTCCGTTAGCTTTTCGTGTATGTATACACGCTTCGCTACAAATCTGGCGTCGTTTTCGTCATAGTTGAAACCACTGATCTCGCGTAAGCGACTTCTGTTTCTTCTATCTCCTTCATCTTCAAACACAAATTTGTGCAATGCACAAATGCTTGACTTCATTGCCCCTCGTAGGCTTTTTGGAATTAACTCGTTTAAGCACGTCATTTCGTATGAAATTAAAATCGTCTATTTTTATTTCACACACTTAAAATTTGTTAACTTCCACGTCGTTTTTCGAACTGAGTTTTAATACACCGTCGTCACTAATAATTGTTCTTTAATCAAATCCCAGTCGAGCTTCCAAAATGTGGGGTTTATTTATTTATTAAAGACATTAATTATTAGAATTGTGTATTTGAACGTAATTTGTCGTCGAGCTGCTGTTGTCGCAACCTATTCCCGTCAAAGGCCGAACTCCAACTCCCGTTCGGCCTCTCTCACGGAGATCTGCTTCGCTCTCTTCATTCTGCTGGCGAATTCGTCTGTGTGCGATCGTCTTCGCTCTTGTCTAGGGTTGCCAGTTGGCACTCGTTGGAATATACCAATGTGTCGATCTCAGCAACCATAAGAGCTAGAGCCACGAAATTGGTCATGAAGGCTCCCTTTCCAGATCGATCTCCCGTAAATCGAAAAAAAACTAATTATTAATAAAAAAAAACTAATTACTAATAACTAACAAGCGGATCAGTCGAGCGCGCGCGACAGTATAAAACCCTGTGCAGTTTTATAAATTAAGTATTTTGATTATAATAGAAATAGGAACGTAGCAGGTGTTTATTGAAGAATACTCTTTTGAAACTCTCATTAAGCATATGATTTCTGCTTATTTCTTGCTTATATCGGCAAGCTTTCACATATGTATACATATTCAATCAAAGCTGAGTGTTACGACACGTAATTTACTTATGCTTGTGTCGTAGTAGTTCGCTATCTCGCTCGCACACATGTGCAAATGTGATAAGCAGACGCATGTATCACAGTCGTTCGCTGTCTCGCTCACTCACATGTGCTGCCTGCTGCTCAACGATTCCGTGGAAAAAAAATAACTTTAATTTCTTTGCTGATTTTCTGTCTTATTTATAAACCGATCTTGATGAAACTTTCAGCGTTCCTTCTATATATCATTCTTAACGCACTTGTTAAGTTAGAAGTGCCTACGTTGAGAAATGTGGCCATAATACGTTTTTTTTTGAATTGCGGGGGTGGGGGGGAAAGGTATCGAAAATCTAACATAAACTCGATCTGGAGAGGGTATACAGGAACCTTCATGCCAAATTTGGTGTCTCTAGCTCTTATAGTTGCTGAGATCGACGCGTTCATACAGACAGACGGACAGACAGACGGACATGGCTCAATCGACTCGGCTATTGATACTGATTAAGAATATATATACTTTATAGGGTCGGAGATGCCTCCTTCTGCCTGTTACATACATTTGCACAAAATTATTATACCCTTTTTTGCCCATTTTTAATGGGCACAGGGTATAAAAAGTAGTGGAGCGAGTCTCGACAGTTCTCTATTCTGCAACAGCCTGCAGTATTCTCATTGCTGTCTCTTTCAATCAACCTAACACTAAGCCACACTGACGACAACAGTTCTTTCAGTTCTGTACAATACCAAAAGGATCTTCTAGTTCTGTATAATACCAAAAGGATACTGCCTTTTACCACATTAATCAATTCGCCTCAAAAGTCACACGCGCAATTCAAATAATCAAGCTATATATATACATATATGGGTATAAAAATAAACTAGAACAAAGTATGCCCAGAATGATTTGGTATAAGGAGGAGATTGCATTCAAGTAACTTTTATTATTGATTAAGATACAGTTAAGGGGTTTACCCATGGGGTCTCGGCAGAATTGTAATACCACCTGTAAGGGTCAATTGCCTTCGCTGCCTTCGCAGCGATGACTTATGCTTACATAGTATATCTATCTGTATAGTTTTTTCAAGAAGGTTCAGGCATGACTTGCCAAGAGGTTGTTCTCCATTAAAACTAAGGAGTCTCTTGCCGAGAGAATCTTTGCTGCCAGCTCTGGGATTCCCCAAATATATAAATTCAGTTTTGATTTTATTTTTTGTATTCAAATGCTTTATTCTTAATTCAAGTCAAATTTACCAACGCAACTTTCGGTTAATCGTCTTGAGGAGAGGGTAAGTCTCGCCGCAGAGACCGCGATAGTCGTCGGTTTCCAAGGACCATACCATGGCTCCCGCTAGGTTCTTGGAGAGGGCAAAGTCCATTTTCCACTGCACACTGAGAACATTGTCAAAGCTGACCCATTGGTCTCCAGAATAGGCATAGGGAGCAGCATTGTTATAGTCGAAGATAGTCTGCCAGTTGTTCTGGCAAATCTCGTTATATCCTAGGTAGCCACCTTCGCCAGTATAGGCGCCGGCTCCACCTACACCACGGCACGGAGCTCCTGGCCAGTTTTGGGAGGGATCGGACAGTTGGAAAGAGCGTCCATAAGTTCCGACACCAAGCACAAGCTTATTAGCGGGTGCACCTATAAATTGGAGTAAAATCAATCTGAAGAGGCTCCCAACTGATTCCTGAACTCACCCTGATTGAGCCAATAGTTGATGGCGCTCTCGACTGCACCTTGTGGGGCATTGAATCCTGTGCGGCCATCAGAAGCCATTGCGAAGTCATATGTCATCACGTTGATGAAGTTCACCTGCTGGGCGATGTTATAGATTTCATAGGAGCTGCTGGCAATGGATTCTCCAGCACCGACAGCAATTCCCAGTTCATAACCGTAGGGGGCAAAGCTGTAAATATGAAAATATGTCAAACTATTTAATAATAGACGTGCTTTACTCAATACATACGATTCCTTCAGCTCGCGCAGAAGGGTGACAAAGTTGGAGCGATCTTCCCATTTGCCACCACGTTGGTTGGGGTATTCCCAGTCAAGATCCAAGCCATCGAAGCCATGGTTACGCAGCAAGTTCAGAGCAGAGTTGATGAAGTTCCTACGCTTGTTCCAGTCTCCGGCCATGGACGAGTACCTCACTGAACCTTCGTTCCAACCACCAACGACAGCAAGAACCTTCAGATTAGGATTGCGGTTCTTCAAGCCAACTGCCTGGTTTATGAAGCCCAAGTCATAGTCTAACCAAGTGTCCAGTGATCCAATGTCACCATTGTCGTTGATTCCAAAGAATGAATAGCTCAGATGTGTGCACAAGTTCGGATCGATGTTGGACACATCAAACTTTCCATTGCCACTTCGGTAATTGGCCCAAGTTCCCCAATAACAGTTGACAATGCCTGGTAACACAACAGGGTAAGTGATATTTCTTAATTAGTTGCCTTTTCCTTCAATTCTACTCTGTTCTGGCTTTACTTACGTTCGCCAACAATTGCCTGTCCAAGAGAGGACCGCGAGAAGTGCTAATAGTTTGCGCATTTTAACAACTCAACTCAACAAGTTAACAATTTCTTATTAATGCCTTCTACCTGGCTGCTGCTCCTTTTATACAATTTCTCTTATCGCCCGTGCAGTGATAGACTGACATATTTATACGATCTCTCCAAGAAGTTTTTTTATGAATCCAATTAAAAGCTTGCTATCTCAATTTAGATTAGCCTAGGTACTACTCATTCTACCATTCTGTTATACTCGTGCTACCGTGTACCAGAAGGAGGATGCAGATTTCCATTGATAAATTGTGTGTCGTAAATGTTATTTCATTGATAACTTTGATAATACTGTTCATTGCGCATACCATTTTATTAGAGCACAATCTAGGCAAATAGCTTTGTTTTTAATATATTGCATTCTATATTTAATTCCATATATCTTTGGAATGTCGATTTTTCAATCTAAAGTCTGGTGATTCTTTCTATTTTTGCCATACAAAAAAAAAAAATAAAGAAAGAAATGTAAATTATATTATAATTTAGCGTGAAATTGATAACGCATTCAAAGGGGCATTTTTGATAAAGTGGAGACTGGCTGTAAACCTGCCTGCTTAAGTGTGTCATTTCTATATTTTTGGCCAGAGATTCTTAGAAATTCTTTGCCTATGTATAATTATCGGTATCCGGTGTTTGTGCAAACATACATAACCTGTTTATGTACAAGGAGGCATCTCCTATGAAGTATATTATACATAGTCCGTCTCCCATCCATCTGTCCGACCATCCCTCGTTCGAGTCCATCTCAGAGAGTATTAGAGTAAGGGACTCTAAATTTGATGTGAAGGTTTCTGCATACACCAGAGCTACTAAGCTTTGTCTTGAGTTTCGGTATGTATGATATATACCGGGAAAGCAACTCGGAAGTTATCCCGGAAACAATTTTCAAAAGACCAGCAAAAGGAATAAGCATTTAATTTCGCTAATATGTGTATTAATTGTGTGCAAATACGTGTTTGGGGTACCCCGTTAGTTGTTACTTCCTAGACCCGGTACCCAAAGCGTTCGAGGAGCTATTAACTTTGTTGCAATGTATGTAACAAGCAAAATGACTCTATGAAGTATAAAGTAATTCCCGAAACGATAACCCCATTACGTAGATCAACGTTATTTAAAATTTTAAACACACACTATTCCAACTCTGTAGATATATAACTACTAATTACTAAGTATTAAATGGAAACCAGAATAAGCCAAAGCCGCTTGTGGCCACATTTCTCAACGTAGACACTTCTAACTTAACAAGTGTGTTAACAATAATATATAGAAGGAACGCTGAAAGTTTCATCAAGATCGGTTTATAAATAAGACAGATAATCAGCAATAAAAGTTGTTTTTCCATTGAATCGTTGAGCAGCAGGCAGCACATGTGTGCGAGCGAGACAGCGAACGACTGTTATACATGCGTCTGCTTACCGTGTGTGCACATGTGTGCGAGCGAGATAGCGAACTACTACGGCACAAGCATAGGTAAATTAAGTGTTGTAACACTTAGCTTTTGATTGAACCTTCATGCCAAATTTGGTGTCTCTAGCTCTTATAGTTGCTGAGATCGACGCGTTCATACAGACAGACTGACAGACGGACAGACAGACGGACATGGCTCAATCGACTCGGCTATTGATACTGATTAAGAATATATATACTTTATAGGGCCGGAGATGCCTCCTTCTGCCTGTTACATACATTTGCACAAAATTATTATACCCTTTTTTGCCCATTTTTAATGGGCACAGGGTATAAAAATGCGACTCAATTATGCTTAAATGTAAAATTTATTAACAACACTTTTGTTTAATTTTGCAAGTTACAAAATGTATAAAAAAAAAGAGTTAGAACTGCTATTCAATTTTGAGGTTCATTAACAATAGAAAGAAATGAATTCAATAAACAGAAAAATAACATAAATAAGAATATGCTCATAGTATAAGAAGCTGTTAGTGAGGCGTGGAAATAGCAGGTGTTCCATATTCGAATTGCAGTGCGTGAGTCTCAAGATGCATCTAAGATGCAGAGTTTAACTAGGTTAATACTCGTAGATTTGGGCTGCTTGGGGCTGTTAAGGAGCTGCGGGATCCTCGGGATGCTCGGGATGGCCTTAGTTTGAGACATAGATCTCGAACTCCTTGTATGCCAGTTCCTCGCCTCCATAGGGTATGTAGCAGCAGCCGTGGGAGGGTTGCACCTTGCCAACTGTGACGGTGCCATCGTGGGTGGCGCGTCCGATGAAGAGGGGCTCGCCTTCAGATGTCTCGCCGGCAGGTACGGCGTTTGGAGGAATGTTACCAGCTTCGACCGGCACCCACTGGCCGCCGGCGGCGCAAAGGACTTCGTACTCGTTGTGGCCATGCTCACCACCTCCCCAGGCAATGTAGGTTACGCCATGGGATGGATGCAATTTGCCGGGAATGAGGTCGCCCTCGTGACGGGCGCGTGCAATATACAACTGCTCGCTGCTATCGAAGCCGCCCTGGAGAGCGTTTGGCGGTACCTCGCCGTTGGCTGCGGCTACCCAGCAACCGGGTCCGCTTCCAGATGGCGCAGAGAAGCCCATAATTGGCGCCGACGGTGCAGCATCTGTAAGAATCGATGTTAATTAAAAAATCGTTGAGGTCATGATTCAAAACAGTGATGATCCTACCGTCAATCAACCAGGTGCCGCTGGCACCCCAACCTGTACAGATGCCCACAAAGTTCACCGGGAACAATGAGCCGGCATCATAAGATAAGAAAGCAGCGGCATCGCCCTCATGGCCAACGGTGATAACGTTGTCATACCAACGCACCCAAAAGCCACGGAACTCGCTAGCATTCAGAATTCCTGGTGTTGGCACTTCGGCAACCTCCGGCTTTTCGCCATCCTTGCGAATAACGGACTTACTATTCTCCCATCCGCCGATGAAGATCTCGTAAATTGGTGGACCTTGCTGGGGGCCAGTGGTGAGCGCAATGTGGGCATCCTTGGGTGAGCGCACCTTGAAGGTGAACACTCCTCCGCTGGCCGGGAAGAATTGGTATTCCAATTTGTCGGGTGTATTGATTTCTGAAATTGAGAATTAAACAGGGTTAGGATAAAACATTATAATGACTCAATCAAGATAGTTTAATCCTAAATGAAACTGAACTAATCGAGCAAGATGATAGCTTTAAGGGCCTAAACAAAGGCGTACATTAAGCTCAGTACTCAGCTCTTCAAACTATGACAAACTACAATGTATCTATGTATCTACTGTACAGAAATAAGCAAACAACTTCTCTATTATAACTCTACTGCTACGTAAACAAACACAAATATATGTATCTACTAAGAGTATTGTTATTTGCCAAGAGACTAGAGAGAATCCAGTATTTGTCTTACATTTAGATGATGGAAGCCAGGGAAAATGTAGGAAAGCAGATGTTTGATATATAGATATTGTTGTTTTCGGGTTTGTTGTTTAGCAACTTAGCAATTTAGCAATGACGCATTTGATGTCATTCCGCATGATGTCATTCCGGTCGTGCCGGCTCTCACTCCCATGGCATTCTCTAGTCTAGGCGAGTCTAGACTCTGGAATCTACCCGCAGAGCCAAGCTCTCAATTGAGCTAAGCTTGAAAATTTCACATAACATATATATGCTACAAAGAGACCAGTTAATGTGCAAGTATTTGACTTGCAAAGTTTATATTATGTGCGAGAATGTGTTTTTGTATCTCTCAGATACTTATAAGCGATAAGCTGGGCATATATATATTTATATGTATGTCAGGTTCATTTGTATCTGTTTGTCGGTTGAAAAACAGACAACAAAAAACGAAAGACGAGAAACGAAAAACGTTTGCTCAAATATCACATCACAGCAGCTATTGTGGCAAATGACATCATGTTGATGCACCTCGAGGTCAACCTACATTCAAGTCGGAGCATTTGCCTCATATTGATTATTGTCAAAGTTCAAAGGGGAGATAAGAAAGTACTTGCTGTTTTTTTTTATTTTTTATTTTTATGTTTTTATTTATTTATATTTTGACTTTTGGTGAGTCAGCGGCTAAAGAAAAGCATTCATACAAATATCTATGTGAATATGTATGTTTGTCTATAAATAATAACGGATTCAGCTAGCATTATAATCGAAGTTGGATGACCACGGTGGCACCATGGTGAAAGTTGCAACTGGCGTTACTCATTATGTAATTCAATTCCATGATCTGGTTACAAGAATCTATTGGCACAACTGTACTAACTTCACATGACTTTATAAACAGGTAATTCAAAATATAGAAATTCGAGGGAACTTTCACGTCCATATGTTTTAAAATTTTATTTGCTAAACAGTTTTCTTGGCTGCAGGCCAAAGAAATAAACAATGCGAAGTGCAGCCGGCATTAGTGGAAAGTCCGACACTTGCAAGTAGCACGGATATTACTTTAACCATAACATAGCATACCATACCATATAGAATATAATATAAGTTGTGAAGTCAACTAATCTATTATTCTTTTAATCCGTTATATCCACCAAAGACACTCAAATAACAGTATAAAACATACACACAAACGCACAGTTGAGACTCACCAATTGGCATGGTTGCTGATTTGGACACAAAGTTGTTCACTGACTGAGATTCTGATTCAAACTGGCATTGTGAGAAATTTTGAACTGCGAAGTAAGCACCTGCTTGGTTGCAGAGAGTGAGAGAGAGACACGCAAAGAGAGAGGGAGTGGAAGAGACACAGAGAAAAGCTGTGAGAGTGGTTGTGAAAGCTTTAAGCTTCAAGCTTGCTAAAAATACGAGTGTTTTGGATCGGTCGGTGGGCAAGGGGGAGGGTGGATCGTTGTCGAATGAGTGTCAGACTGTACCTATTTAAATAGTAGCAGACCGTTAACAGTTAAAGCTTTCCATCTATTTTACTTAACACAATCACGTTATACACTCACTATGTCATTGTGTTTGCAACACATCCAATTTAAACAATTTTCGAATTGTTTATTGTTTACAAATGTATACAAAATTTTACCAAATCATTACTCTCATTACACAAATAATAGTACAGTATAAGTAATTACAAAGGTAGTTGCTGCATTATTGTATTATTATTATTATATATTTTATTTTCTATTATGTCAAACTATTTTATTTTATTTTCCTTATTATTTTTTTTTTTATAATTTATTTTCTTTTCTATTATTTTATTTTCTATTATTGTAGGGAACTTACTATAATTATACCCTGTACAGGGATATATTAACTTTGTGAAAAAAATTTTTGTAACAGGCAGAAGGAGACATCTCCGACCCTATAAAGTATATATATTCTTGATCAGCATCAACAGCCGAGTCGATTGAGCCATGTCCGTCTGTCTGTCTGTCCGTCTGTATGAACGCGTCGATCTCAGCAACTATAAGAGCTAGAGGCACCAAATTTGGCATCAAGGTTCCTGTATACCATACGCAGATCAAGTTTATTTTAAATTTTGGATACCTCCCCCTTCCCCCGCAAATCGAAAAAAAACTAATAATAGCCACATTTTTCAACGTAGACACTTCTAACTTAACATGTGCGTTAAGAATGATATGTAGAAGGAACGCTGAAAGTTTCATCAAGATCGGTTTGTAAATAAGACAGATAATCAGCAATAAAAGTTATTTTTCCACGGAATCGTAGAGCAGCAGGCAGCACATGTGTGCGAGCGAGACAGCGAACGACTGTGACACATGCGTCTGCTTACCATGTGTGCATATTTGTGCGAGCGAGATAGGGAACTATTGCGACACAGGCATAAGTAAATTAAGTGTCGTAACACTCAGCTTTTGATTGAATATGTATAAATAAGTGACAGTTAGCTGCTATAAGCAAGCAAAGAATTCATATGCAAAATGAGAGTTTCAAAGGGGTTTTCTTTAAACACCTGTTATGTTCTTACTTTTACTTTAATCAAAGTACCTATTATCAACATCATTTTAATATAGAAGCCTGTACAGGGTATTATACTGTCGAATGCGGTCGACTGTAGCCTTTTCGACTGGTTTAGTTTTGTATTTTCTCTTTTATTTTCTATCTTAGTCCAGTTCTTAAGCATAATAAACAGTACAGAACACTTTTTAGAGGCTACGAATGCAATCAGTAATCTCCTGAACATTTTCTCAGTAAGGGAATGAAAGCTTTCATGGCGCCATAATGAAATGCAAAACAAAAGCTTTTATATGTTCCGCTTATTCCATAATAAGTTGCTCATTTGTTATTCCGTCATTTGCCGGTTATATTATATTAGTCATTAGGTATAAATGACGCTACATCGCAACGTCGACTTTTAGCTGTTCTCTGAAGATAACGTCATCAATTTGGCATGCATTCTATGACGAAATTTAACTTAACACAGCTTCTGTTATACCAAATAGTAGCGATTTATTGCACAATTATACAAATGGAACGTTAATGCAGAATATATTTTATGGAACATAAAGAATAATCGTGGTGAATCTGTTTTTCACACGCATCACTTACTCAATTTACAGAATTTCCTCGTTATGTAATTTAATATTTCATGGAATACCTTCTTTATACCCTGTACAGGGATATATTAACTTTGTGAAAAAAATTTTTGTAACAGGCAGAAGGAGACATCTCCGACCCTATAAAGTATATATATTCTTGATCAGCATCAACAGCCGAGTCGATTGAGCCATGTCCGTCTGTCTGTCTGTCCGTCTGTCCGTCTGTATGAACGCGTCGATCTCAGCAACTATAAGAGCTAGAGACACCAAATTTGGCATCAAGGTTCCTGTATACCATACGCAGATCAAGTTTATTTTAAATTTTGGATACCTCCCCCCCTTCCCCCCGCAAATCGAAAAAAACGAATAATAGCCACATTTTTCAACGTAGACACTTCTAACTTAACAGGTGCGTTAAGAATGATATGTAGAAGGAACGCTGAAAGTTTCATCAAGATCGGTTTGTAAATAAGACATCTGCAATAAAAGTTATTTTTCCACGGAATCGTAGAACAGCAGGCAGCACATGTGTGCGAGCGAGACAGCGAACGACTGTGATACATGCGTCTGCTTACCATGTGTGCATATTTGTGCGAGCGAGATAGGGAACTACTGCGACACAGGCATAAGTAAATTAAGTGTCGTAACACTCAGCTTTTGATTGAATATGTATAAATATGTGAACGTTAGCTGCTATAAGCAAGCAAAGAATTCATATGCAAAATGAGAGTTTCAAAGGGGTTTTCTTTCTATTATCAAAATACTCTTAATATAGAAACCTGTACAGGGTATTATACTGTCGAATGCGGTCGACTGTAGCCTTTTCGACTGGTTTTTTTTTTTTTTTTTAAATAGATTCCAATTTATTTCAGATTTGTACTGTTGGCTTAAAATTAGTACATTACTACCTTCATGGCAGCTTAACCTAATTATACATTAATATAAAAACAATGACTATCTTATAATATAGTTATATGTTGAGTTTGAATTATCTTGGTTTCCAGACATATTGTTTGTTGAATTAATTAAACAATTGTAGATGGCGAAGAATCTTGAGTGCCCCGCTGCGTGTCCAAAATTGAAGTGCCTCGTTGCAATCTCTTCAACTCCCTTTATTTTGTCGAGAGACCTCTAGTCATCTCTGTCCCACGCAGGGACTCAAGAGTACACGCACGACAATCATTTACTGTGTAACACTCCTGTCAAACATAATTTTGGCACGTACACCATGTCAAACCTTACGCAACATTTCTACACATTTGGCTCGAACTATTTTGACCATCTGGCGAATAAGCAGGAAAAAGCGTACTCGTTGATAAACACGAGACGAAACCTCATACACTGACTCCTATAATTTTTAGACCCGACACGGCCATTCTGACAATTACACGTCCTCGTGTACTATAGTATTGTTAAATAGTAATTCCATTGTTTCAAATGCGCTACAATGCATTAATATTTTATTAATTATTAATTTCAAATGTCTTTTATTGTTTCAACATGCTCTGTTAAGTTGTTCTTTTTCGATTATAATTTGTTATAATTTTCGATTACTTTACATTAATATTTTACATTATAACTCTTTTTTTTTTTTTAATAAATTGCAATTCTTTCCCTCATTACACAATTTCTTAACATTTCATGCAGTGACATTAACATCGACTCTAGTTTTTATCTCTATGGTTTCCTTTTGATTATGAGCATAGTCTCGTCAAGAGCGCCACACGCCATGTTCCAACTTTCGTTTTTCACTTGTGCTTGCCCAATGACGCAGATATCTCAAATCTCAAAACCATATTTTCAAACTATTTCAAATTCGATCAAATATTGCCATTTGAGACCAATGCGTAAACTTTACACCCGCCAGGTTATTTCCAATCGAATTCTCAAACACCATCTCTATGGTCTTTCGCCATTCACAATCGTTGCAACTTTATTGCAACCAACCACATCCTCTCTCACGGATATGTTACAACAATCTTAACAACTCTCAGGCGAGCACTCTAATTCACTCAGAACATAACCATCTGGCATCTTTCTCAAATCTTCATGGCAATATTTATATGTCCTTTTATTGTGCAATGAGTTCAAGACATATTTATCTCCTCCTAGAACTTCACTTAACAAAAATAGTCCTCTAACTTTGCATACAATTTACTTTGATGCCGTTCTTAATCTTTCAATAAAACAGAATCTCCAACTTTATGTCTCTCAACTAATGATTTGTTTTTGTCAAATCTGCTTTTGTAGTAACTAGCCTAGTCATTTATGTTTTCCATTGCCCTATCTTTAGCATTAACTTTATCTATCTCTATCTCTGTGTCATATGGTGGAATCAAACCCACAGGACGAGCCTACTACTAACTGTGCAATTCAAAGCAAGTTGTATCTCACCGGCAGCATCCTGACAAGAGCTGTGACTTGATTCAACTACAGGCAACAGATTTTTAAGCGTGCTCATCACGCGCTCAACTTGTCCGTTTACACGGCTTCCTCCTGTGGCTATAAGTTGAAGTTTGACATGTTGCGATGCACAAAATTCTGCAAATTTCTCACTCGTAAGACATCTACCCTGGTCAGTTAAGATTCGGTTTGGTACACCAAACAAAGAAATAGATGATTTCATTTAGTTTTTCAGTAATATCAATATGTGGATTGGATATAACTCGGATTGAATTATTTTAAAGAATCCTGGCGCTATTCAGCAGCAAGCCAATCACTTGAAATTTAGCTAAGTTTACACGCTTTGTTTGTCTCTTGAACAGGATTTCGGGATAAAAAATCCACATGTGCCATGCGTTTTCCCTCTCTGTACTCGATTTTGAAGTCAAACGACTGCAAATACGCCCACCAACGATGCACCCTTGGTGTTAGATCAATCTTTGTTCGCAATTACAATCCGTATACACTACAAACTCGCGACCAAGCAAGTAATGCCGTATATGTTTAACGGCTTCTACGACTGCTAAGGTTTCCAATTCATAGGAATCGTAACTAGATTCAGCAGGGGAAGTAGTTTTACTAAAATACTCCACCACGTGAGGACTACCATGAATTCGATGCATTAACATTGCGCCATAACCGTAAGAGCTTGCATCCGTGTGTAATTCGATCGGATGCTGTGGATCAAATATGATAAGTACCGGTTCATTTGTAAGGACAGCAATAATTTTCTTTCTAATTTCTTCGAAATTATCATCCCAGGTAAAAACGTTTTTGCTCGACGTTAGTGAATATATTGGTTTCATGATCTGTGAGAATCGAGGCACAAAGTTTCGAAAATAAGACGCCAATCCAATAAATTGTCTTACGCTACTAATTGTTTTCGGAGATCACAAATAGTTTAACGCAAGAATTTTTCTCGGATTAGGTCTTAGCTCTTCAGTTCGTATCTCGTACTCTAGTTACTGTACGATTGTTTTGAGATTGTAAATGAGAAACTAGCTGTAGTTATCACATCCAAAACAACATTCAGTCTTGAAAAACCCAACTCCATAGTTGGCGACACTAACATGATATCGTCCATGTAGACTTAATTAATAATTAAATAAATAATAATTTAATAATTTTGAATTTCGTACCATTGATTAAGAATTACCGATTATAATGTCATTTGTGATATAGTCACGTATCTGTGATACAATATTTCTACAATAATAATTAATAGTACATTTGAATAGCCAATACAAATGCGTTTGTCACTAAACAGTGTTTCGCATCGGAGAACATTGCGCTCCAGATTCAAAATAATTTGAAAAGATCTCACCTTGGTGTGTCATAATTCCCATTGGTTCCGAAACAAAACACTGATTACATTTCTTCTCAGTAACTGCTCCACATTTAGCTGCACTGCTTGGGCACCAATTTGCCAGGTGCTCAAGTTGTCCACATCGGTAACAGGTAAAATTTTGCAAGTCTCGCTGCTGTTTATTTTGCGATCCAGACTGCTTGATTCTACAATCCGTCATTTTATGTCCTGATTTCTTGCATGAGTGACACGCCATTTTAGCTCGCTTGCTGTTGTCGTTTAAACAATCAGTATTTTCAGAACTCCGCTTTTTTTTTCGTTATTATGTTAGAAGAAAACACGATTCGCTGCAGACGGTTGTCGAAGTTGACCATGTGAGCAAGCACAGTTGATTCGGCTATATCCTCTGCACTCATGTCACGCCATTTTGTGGTTAATGACGTTACCATGCGACTTGCGTACACTGCATGACACTCGTTGGGTGCTGGACGGCTGTTCAGTAGATTTAAAAACGTAGCTGCTGGCGATTCGTTGATCTCGAAACGCTGCACAAATAGGTCTTTGAACTGTATCCAATTGATGCCAGGATAACAGATCTGCGAAAGCCACGTTGAAGCGCTACCCTGCATGCAACTGCTCAGCAACATGACGAGTGCACTTCCATCAATCGGCTGTTCGTCCATGATAATGCTTGCCGTTGCGCACCACTGAGTCGCATCCGCACCAGTCACATCTGGATTGAATTTTAGCAAAACCACGTGATTTTGAAGACGTGTTGAATATTGCATTGCTTTGCACATTTCCAAAAAATTGCGATTTTGTAATTCCAAAATAGCACGCCACTGGTCTTCAGAAAATGCAGGAGTTGGCACTGATCCCACTTCTGATGTTGAGTTTGAATTATCTTGGTTTCCAGACATATTGTTTGTTGAATTAATTAAACAATTGTAGATGGCGAAGAATCTTGAGTGCCCCGCTGCGTGTCCAAAATTGAAGTGCCTCGTTGCAATCTCGTTGCAATCTCTTCAACTCCCTTTATTTTGTCGAGAGACTTCTAGTCATCTCTGTCCCACGCAGGGACTCAAGAGTACACGCACGACAATCATTTACTGTGTAACTCTCCTGTCAAACATAATTTTGGCACGTACACCATGTCAAACCTTACGCAACATTTCTACACATTTGGCTCGAACTATTTTGACCATCTGGCGAATAAGCAGGAAAAAGCGTACTCGTTGATAAACACGAGACGAAACCTCATACACTGACTCCTATAATTTTTAGACCCGACATATACATATAATACATAGAATTATTTTGGTATTTACATATTGACATATTTAAATTAAGAAATTAAGAAATTCTTCGGGCAGGAAGATCATGTGGGTGCAGCCTTTTCAGGCGTCTTCTGCCTGCATACCTCAGTAAGCGTTGGGCAAGCGCGTTTGGATGGGAGGCCAATTTTTGACAGTAATTTTCCACCTGTCGCTGCAGTACGTCACCAACCATAGGCACGCCTAAGTCACGCTCAATGTCCCTATTCCGCATATACAAAGGCGCATTGCACATCCTCCTGAGGATTTTGCTTTGAGCCACTCGAATTTTGCTAATCTTAGTCTTGGCGGCTACTCCGTAAACTTGAAGCCCGTACTTCCAAATTGGGCTTAATATCGCCTTGTATATGGTAACCTTGTTCTGCAGAGAAACCTTATTTCTTGGCGACAACAGCCACGACATCCTCGCCGCCTTTGCCAGGATGGTTTTTTGCAACATTGTTGTATGCAGAGCGAAGTTTAAGGATCTGTCAAGGATGACTCCGAGATACTTGTAGTGCGATTCATGACTGAGGATTGATCCCAACATCCTTATTCCAGGACAGAATCCAATTCTTGTAGAGAATGTCATGTTCGCACACTTACTAGCATTGATGCCAATGTTCCAATTACGGGCCCATATCTCGAAGCTCCTGACATATTGCTGCAAGGCCTCAGCAGCAGTGCCAAGAGACTGGCTCCTGGTGAGAACAGCGGTGTCGTCGGCATATGTTGCGATAAGTACGTCCTGAGGGTCAACTGCTCGTACTGCACACGGCTTCGGCATGTCGACTGTGTATATAGAGTACAAAGTTGGTCCAAGTACACTACCTTGCGGAAGTCCTGCGCATATCAGTCTTTCTGAGGATTTGGCACCATCGACAACTACGCTGAACGACCTGTCAGCCAAAAAGCTGCTTACTAGCTGGAATAGTTGTGGAGTCAATAGCTGCTTCAGCTTACAACGAAGACCATTGTGCCAGACACGGTCAAAAGCCTGCTGTATGTCCATGAACACAGCCACAGCATACTCTTTGTGCTCCATAGCCTCCAGTGCAAAATTCACAACTCTATGCAATTGTTCTGGTGTACCATGTCCCTTACGAAAACCGAACTGCCACTTTGGTATCGCTTGAGATACGCTCTACAGACTTAGGATACGAGTTAAGATGACTCTCTCCATTATTTTACCCAACGCGGGAAGGAGACTGATTGGTCTGTATGAGTTGACCTCCGTTGGTTGCTTCCCAGGCTTGGGGATCCTGGTAATCAGTGCAGACAGACGACTTCCCCACTTCCCCCACTTAAATCGTATTCATATTAATATTACTTCAGCGTGAAAGTATGCAATATTAAATGTGAATATTTCGAACTATGCGTTGTTTTCCAAGTTTTCCAACAAATTTTGGGACGTTTTCTGCGATTCAGCACTTTATGAGGCTCCCTGAATAACCCCCCCAGGTTGAGTGTATGTTAGATTTGCGATACCTCACTCCCCTGCCTCGCAAATTGCGCTTGAAGACAAAACTTGTACCGCCCACGCCAACGCAGACACTTCTAACTTGGCACGTACATAGAGAGCACCACATGGAAGCTATGCCGAAAGTTTCATCAAGATCGGTCCACAAATAAGAAAGAAATCAGAAAAATAAAATTGAAAAAAACTTCCGTTACTCGATTTTTTGCCCCGCCCCTTTTCAAAAATTCCGAGTTTTTTTGGTGCATTTTGTTCGGTTGGAAGGGCTGATTCGAACGGTACAAAAAAAATGTTCTAGGGGGGGCTGATTTTTGAAAAAAACGCGAAAAAAAAAAAAAATTACGAATTTGAAAAGCGCGCGCTTTTCTATAATTAAAACGCAGCATACTTTTAGGGGCAGTCAGATGTACGCTGAGCGGTGGCGGCAGCTTATTACGGTACTTGCCATCGTTAAGCCAGTCTTAAGCGCAGCTTCGTTTGCCCCTCGCCCTGCAAAGCTTGAGGAGATGAGGAAAATAGCTGGTGCTGACTATACGCTCCCAAATTATAGCCAGCGGTGCGTCAACGTCTAACCAAGCTGCGAGTTTATTGGCGAACTCTAGTTCAATTACCCCATCGGTAACGACTAGCAGTGATACCAGCTTTACCTGCACTGTCACTACGTCTCAAGCAAGCTGTGCATCTACATCAACGTACACTGTGGCGGCAGCTGTGGGGCTCAACTACGCCGGTTGGAAACAATTCGGTGAGTGATACAATGGCTCAAATGGCTGGAAAGGGAAGTGCTCGTTTCAAGCACCTGGTCTATCTAGTAGCAATCTCATGCTGTTCTTTTAAAAGCCTACTCATGAAAGGAATACTAGTATGATTTTGAAGCATACCTTTTTTGCACAATACACTAACACTAAAAGTTATATATATATATATATATATAATATGTATATATATATCTGATATATGTTATATATAAACCAGTTTTAATACACCTTTTAGTAGACTAAACTCTGTTCGGGTCGACTGACTACGATTCAAATTCGAATAAACAGTGTTCGCATATTCATGTGACAAGGCCCCTTAATGTCAACTGCATTCATATCAGAGTCGGCCCCACATATTCATATAAGCCAATTAAGCGGAGTCCAATCAGTAAACAAGTTGATTAACTTTTATTGCACTTTCCATTGTTTTCATCAGAGTGTTTACTGTATTTAACCTTTTTTGCATCTGCTAAATTTACATGTTATTCATTTCCTAGAGCATTTTAGACTCGAGTATGCAAAGTATTGTGTTTGTATATATGTTTTTACTCTATAAGCTGCCCTACTTATTTGTTGTACGTGTCCGTAGAGTACATAGTTCGAGGCGGAACGACTATTGTTCTAACTAAATATTTAGTTCTAATTTACACGATTCAATTAAGATTTCCGCCACGAATTCGCAGTTTCGAGTAAATCTGGATGACAGACTCAATTTACGTTAATTTAGTTCTTTGCTCGCATACAAGGCCAGCAGCTTTATTATCGGTCTATATATGTAATTCACATACATATGATGAGGTGCTATTATGATCACTCAAGTTATATATTGAGAATTACATTCCAGTTGAACAAGAGGTTAACTGGAACTTGCCTTAAGTTTTATCCAGACTCCAGTCTCCACTCTCCAGATTTTACTACAACTTCGTATTAAGTTAGTTGAGCAATTCTCCACAATGTGTGGGCTTGACGAGCCCCCAAATATGGGTTTTACACCCGTCTATTATATCAGCTGTCGAGTTGCTGCCAAATCATGATTACAGTCAACAATCGGACAATCCAGATATGGCTCAATTTCACTCTTGATATTTGATAGTATTTTTAGCATTTTCTTCCATTCAATCGAAACCGGGAAATCTTGTTGGACTTTAAAATTATTGTTATTTCAAAGATTTGACCAATTTTCATTGATTCAGTTGGTAAACAAATGTCAAATCTGAAGGTCATTGGCTTTTTACTTTGGTATTTAAATGGAATGGACTAGAGCGTGTTTATTTTTGTACGAGTACAGTTTGCAATTTTCACTCATTGTTGAAAAAGCACGAGTTTTGGAACCGGTTCGGTTTCAGTGGCCGTGTTTATAGACCCATCGCCAGCAGCAACAGTTGGCAAGGGCACCTTGAAATCGAGCCAATCCAAATGTGTGTACCACTAGTAAATACTAAGATATATGAATGTATGTGTAAACAAATTGTCGTACAGCTAAACATTTTGTTTGGAAAAAAGCAGTCGGCACTTGTCGTCAACATGCCAAATTTCAAGAGCTGCCGCAAATTGCATCAGTCGCAAAATCACTTATGGCTGCTGCAAGCGGGGCAAGAGCGGAATAACAAGAGAGAGTGCATCAAGATGTCTGCTGACTGCCGGTTACGAGTGAAGTTGGTCGAGTGTGACGCATCATGTAAGGAACTCTATTGCTCTCAGCTCTCGCGGGTTAACTGGGGACCTGAATGGCAAAGCGGGTATATAAAGTTTGTAAACAACATAAACATACACATGTTGAATTAATCTACATACTATTTTTGCTGGAGCATAGCATTTCTTCAAACAACCTTCATAATTTATTTATTATTATTTTAATTTAAATTTAACATACAAAAACACAAGCATACTAATACAACAGTGCTGGAAAACATTAGGTAAGGTATATGAGAGTCGAACCAATATTTAACTAATAAGTTCTCGCGTGCTATTTATCACACAGCAACTCAACGTCAACATATGTTTCGCTCTCTGCTTTTCGCCAGCTCTTGCTCTCTTTGCCTCTCACAGACTCGATAACAGCTGGCCTTCCGCCAGCACATGCAAGCTTAGATATGAGCACGTATAAGTATATGTGTGTACGCAAGAGCAGCCAAGACACGAGAGCGGCAAAAACTATTTATTTACAAGGGGGAACTTTGCGATCGCCGTTACAGTCTGTTTTGCAGCGTTTTGCCTGCAGGTCAATCGCGCTCAAAATTCGCCAAAACGATTGAAATTTGAACTGAAAAATTTTGTTGTTAGGGATAAAATCAAACAACGCGTGTTAAGTGATAAAAACAAAGTTTTTTTTAGACACTCCGCCAACAACTCAAGCGGAATCCTAGCTACTCCAACAATAATTTTTCAGTTTTTGCCAACAAGGAGACCCGCGATAAAAGAGAAAAAATCAATACTAATTCAACTCCTTTCATTTTACTCGCCAAATAAATAAATAAATACGCCGCGTGGCGTAGTGTGGAGTGGAGTTCTCATAATTTCAGATAAATAGAGTACGAAAAAGAAGCCCAAGCAGTTGCAACTCAAAATGAACGCCAACGCGTAAGTTTGAAATATATTTATACCATTTACATTTGCGCACTGGTGCAAATTGCATAATTGTCGGTTTAGAAAAAATAGCAGACAGACCGTCTGCTAGGAGGTGCTTTCACTTTTCAACCCCTAAAAGCTTTACGTATCTACACACAGACAGAGAGCCATTCATTCGTATATGTATGTAAGTCTTATGCACATACATAAATGTGTTTTCACAATTGTGTTATAAATGCCTCTCTCTTCGGCATTTCACGCATTTGCGTCACAATATATGATGGCATTTATACCCTGTATACCACGTGTACGATGCGCAGATCACGTTTGTTTTAAACTGTTTCTCTTCATCTTCATCAACATAAACATTCGCATCGATCGATTGGTAAAGACAAATTTAATCAAGCAATTCATTCAAAAGCTGTCCACCAGCGTACTGGTGCCACCTAGCTTGCGTTGGCAGCAACGTATTTGATTGCATATCTACTTATCATTACATAGTAAAACGTGGTGCAGTAATGACAACTTTGTGTAGGGTATCTCGCCTAGCAGCAGCGTTTTCTTTCTTGCCTTTGCTTTGCTATCATATCGAAAGTTGTTTATCGCAATTCTGCTTTGCGTCCACAAGTGTCAGGCGAAGACTTAGTTGAGAAGAAGTCTGTAAATATTCAGTCTATAAATAATCGGTATATTTCGAAAGTGTGGGAGTTAATCAGACAATTAGAGGAATACAACTCATTGCATGAATATTCCACCGGTTGTGACTAAATATTAATATTGCGAAGTGTTATATAGAAATGCCATCGTAATTGTATGCAATGACAAATTATTAAGCAGTTTAACACGTGTTGCAATCCTCAAACCTATACATAGTCTCTATATAGTCTATACATGACGACCTTGTAGCTGTGCTATTCGTTGTATTTTTTTGTTTGTAAATTGCATTGGACAACTTAACCTTTGGAACATTAATGTGCAATTGTCCAAGGTAACTGAAACACACTCAACAGGTGATTCCAAAATATTCTTCGACAGCCTCAACAATCGCGTTAATTCAACCCTATTCGTCTGGAATGTGTGAATACCAAACGCATATTAAATTCAAGTGCAATGTTCATTATTTGCCCCTGTTATCTTTCAAATTAATAGAATATAAGCCAATTGCAGGCACGTTTTCATTGACGAAGATAAAGATAACATGCCATAAAGTCTCATAGCAGGTTAATAGACCCAAAAGGCTTAAATGAGTGTACGTATTGCCAGTAGTGAATGAGTAATGACAAAGTGCATTAAGTTTTGTATTGATTAACAAATCAATTCGCATCTTTCTTTTTTTTTTTGAGTAATTTTTAGAATATATTATAATTGGTCAAGCCAATGAACTTTTTCGTTGTAATTGAGCCAAGAGAAATGCACTTTATTTTGATCATTTAAAATCATCGTTAAGTAATGCTATTGGCCAGGTGTGCATTTATACTTGGCCAGCTTGGCCAACAGCTGTCCCGTTTTTGTTTTCTCTGTATTTAGTTAGTTATTTTTGTAAATGCAAAACAGAATCGTTGAGAATTTGCTGAGCGCACAAGGTGACATTTTCTCAGAATTCTTGTGCAGTAAGAATTTATCACACGTTGATATCTTGCAAATCGATGTGGTTAAATTAAGAATGTGCAATTAATTAGCAACAATCAGCCGATCGCATCAACAATAAACATGTTGTGAACCAAAGCTAATAATATTTTTGAAAATTCTCTTTTTGCGGACAGTAACGCTTCCGTCTTTATTTCCGATCAGGATGTATTTAAATACATAAACTGATTTTCTTTTATAGTGACTTATATATCTAATCATACTGAATCCAATTCGATTAGGCTTTGAAATTCTGTTGCTTCCATCATGCCAGTTCTTTATCAATATTGTGTGGTGGTTGTCATATTGATGTTGTGTTATCCCAATCATCTCTAAGTTTTGATCCCTTACTGAAATTATAATATTCTCGTAATACTGCGAAACTCACTGTATACACTTTAAATCGTACCACTGTAATTGTAGGCAGTGCCCGAATTTCCTACCTCCGCCCATATATTTTGTACACAAAAGCTTTTATTTTTCCATTGCATACGCTCAATTGCACAAAAATTGAAGCATACTTTGCGGCAGTTTTGAAATGTTATCAGCTTAACGGTCAACGGTCGAAAAGCTGATTGCTATGATATCTCTCTCACATAGTAATGTTATAATTATACGCAAAACTAGTTTGGTTTAGTTAAAAAATAATATATAATATATACATTTTAATTATCATTTATAAATAAATATTTTATGCCGGTTATATACCCGGGATTGGTCATATGAGCAATATTATTTTAGATCAGGCACTTGTATCGGGTAAAACTATTCCCACTTGATCTTATGTCGACTTTCAGCTATTAATCATGCAAACAACCATCTTGAACAGTTCAACTTCATTTGCTCATTGTTCAAACATTTAATAGAATGCTATTTAAATGAATGAATACATATGTAGAAATTTATAAACCTAGCTCAAGCATTCTCGATATACTCGATACTGATACTCAACAGGTGCACCCTGAAACAGTTGTCGGTAGTTGATTGTCGATTGTTTCGAACTGCTTTTATTTTCCAGTTAAAGATTTTCCCAGTGCACCGCTGCACTGTGATTGGCTGACGCTTTGACGGTGTGTCCGCTACGAATACGTAATAAAAATGCAACAGGTTGTTCTGTTTGATTAACCTATCGATCATTTAGCTGCATGCTTACTCTCTGCTCTTTATACCTTGTGTATACTTTACATTACATTAGACAACTTTGAATGTGGAGGACTGTTAGCTGGCTTTATTTATAACTCCGATTTATCTAATATCGGGTTGATTCACAACGGACAAGTGCTCATAAATGCGGTGTCTGTACATCGAATTTATTTAAATCGACTTTAGCTGTCGTATTAACGATTCGTCGTCACGATTACACTATCAGTCAACACTTTTCTTATCAGCATTTGCCGACTTGGACCAACCACATATAGAGCTGTCTACTTTCAGTCTCATCCCAAGTCCGGTCCGATCTGAGCTTCATACATGAGTTTAGCCCAAGCTCTGCTCTCTCTCCAATTGAAGCAGCTTCGGCTCGAGTTTGGCCCTTTGTTAAGGCGAAATAAGAATTGTGTTGTGCTAATTGACAGAAGATTGAGTCGCAAGAGCTCTATATCCAGGTTAGTGTTAGATACAACAATCTAATCTCTGTCAATGTAGATAGACAGCTACAAAGTTGTTGCTCACTGATAAAAATCGCCAATTAAATGTTAAGTGACCTTGACGTATGTTTAAACAAGAATCACGAATATGAGAACTCTATAAATGTTTTGCAAATGTGTCAGGCTTCTGAACAGTTCATTAAACCATGACCAATCTTAAATACTATAAAGATAAGTGAGGCCCTATTTCATATACAGATCCTAGATAGCTAAACTATCTCCCTCTTCACGAAAAGCAATCTCGACTGGAATTTTCCCAAAGTTTCTGAGATTTGACTTCAAATCAAAACTCAATTTATTGTCAGCGATAATATTGAAATATGTTAAGCTAACGTTGATGAAGTATTCAGTTTATATGTACACATGTACAAGTTTATTAGCCCATAAATGCTTCGAGTATATGAGAGGAGCAATAATTCAATTGTATATTTAGAAAAAATGAAACAATATTTTTATTAGGTGAAGCACAACTGAAATCTAATTTCATACTCCAAGCAGGCAAATGGCTAATTATTCATTGCGAAATGAAAGGCGCTTAAGTGGCAGCTGTAACATCGTAACACCCCAAATTGCAATAATAATTGTGTAATAGACAATTGGCACAAGTCTGGGAAGAACGAGAAGCTCAAGGGTGGGCGGCAGGCAGATTGTAAATCTTATTCAAATGTAGCCTCTCCATGCACGAGCTGAGACAGTCCGATGAGTGGCATCAAACGTGCAACATCACAACGTGTCGTCGCGAGTAGAAGATTAAGGGCCAAGTGATAAGTGACAAATGACAAGCGCCAAGGGTCAATAGTCAACAGTCAACGGTCAGCTGTGTCAATCAGAAAAGACCCAAAGGCACGCGACAGTGGCTAAGATAAGAGTTCATCTACTTATACATTAATCCGAATTTAGTTGAAAACCAAATGTGAATATGAATACGAGTACGAATACGAATACGAATACGAATACCAATATCTACATGTTAATTCAAGAACATAACAATAAGAGCAACCGCATTACCGCAATTCACTAAATAAAACAAATATCTATATACAACAAACAGTCGCAGGTCGAAAACAACAAATAATATTTAGTAATTGTGATTAACATAAACCGCAGATAAACAAAAGCTTTACACACAATATGCAGCAATTAAGTTGCAATTTTTCAAGCTTCACTGTTTTCACTGTTATTTCCACAGCATTCGCACAACAATTTCAATGTCTTGCAAACAACTTATGAATCGCGAATACAGGGTGCTCGCTCGTTTGCTCGTACCTCATGTAAAATACACACAATACTCGGTTGCAGTAGCGCGAAGTCTCGTGCCAAACAAGTATAATTGCTGTAGACGTCAGGGTTTGACTGGCAGATACCCTCTACACAGGGTATCCCTCTACGCTGCTTGCACGGCTTACATTGAGGCACATGCTTTAACTTCAAGTTCTTGGGAAAGGATGTTGAAGACTTGATTTCCGGCTTAAATTTATGGGAAATGATCTTAAATTCAATATTATGACTAAAGACATTAGGACTTTGATTCGATAGATCAAGAGTATGCCTCTTTTCCACTTTGACTGACTACAGGGTATACAAATACTTTTAACACATGCACGGCATGCATGTTCGTATACACATACATATGTATGCTATAATCTGATCGCTCTGATTTGGCTAGCGGTTTATTGATCTTACCGTTAGTAATATGCATTGACGGACAGTCAACCAAACTCTCAACACTTGCGTGTACACGAACTACATCCATAAATTCAGCTGAATATAATGACAATGATAATGATAATGTTAATGATAATGATTTTCGCTTATCAGTTGTTGTTCTGCCCTGAACTTGTGACTTAGTCGTAAATGAGAAAAGTTGGCAATGTGGTGTCCGTTTGAAGTGGTTTGATGTTTATTTGCAATACTCTTGGAAATGGCGTTGACTGGGGCCTGGAATTTAACTGAAGTAGATTCCACTTCGATCAGTTCATTGATAAATGCCAAAGAGCTTGTGCATGCGACCACCAAACTTATGGTGTCTTACATAATCCAATATTCAGTTCAATGTCAAGAACAGGATTAAATCTCTTCATATCGAACTACTGTCATTAAACGATTTGAGATTACAGACAACAACAAGAGGACAAGCAAGTTCTCTTACCATTTCCATGGTTAGTTAGTCATTTTGGCCAATTTTGATTGCCAGTTGAAACTAACTAATTTCCTACTATAACACTATGTGTTCCCAATTGCCTTGTACTTCTCCCAATTCCATCTTTTCTATCTTTCAGAATCTATCTATTACATTCATTACGTGTCTAAACTTTATATGTCACATTACTTATAAAGTCATCTGATCATATTTGTAATTCATGACTGCAAAATGTTCATAATTAGATTTGAAATGAAACGAAATGAAATGAAATGAGGAAAAGTCATTGGAAATGTTACCCGTATATTTTTGAGCACGAGCAGCATGAAAATTGGTATACAAGCTTTTGCAGTTATATCTATGCTAATTAAGGCATTCGACCATTATAATACTATTCACATTATTATAAATGTCGTCCTTGAATCTTAATCTTGAGCACGACCGTTTCGCATTATTTGCATAGGCTGCTATTAATTAAAACGCGATTGTTGGACCATTTTTAGAACGGGTTTTCTTGTCGATTTTCTGTCAGATTTCTATGTGTTTTTGTGAGATTCGATTCTTGTTTACACTTTTAAGCCAGTTGAGCGTACAAAGACGTCACTCGGCCACGTTAATAAATCCAACAAGCGAAACAATAACTTATACTAAAATAATTATACCCAATATTAAAATTGATTGATTGATTAATTGACGCTAAATCATTCTAAATAAGAAATGGAATCGTGTAGAAATAGAAAGAGTATCTACTATTAGGTATTGCCAGTTGACCAACAATTATTGAATTCTTAAGTCTGTTTTTGATTGATTTTATTGTTACCTTAGAATTGAGATTTAAAATCTCTAAACAATTATATAATCTGGGGGAAGTCGTAACCTAACCCAAAACCATAAATCTTTGTATATTCCTTAAAGCGAACATTGATATGCATATTTATACTTATTCATATCTCTATCTCTGGCTTGACATTGGAGTTAGTTTAATGGCTTTAGTGAATTTTGTTTAAATTATCCAGAACGTGAACCGGAATTAATTGTGTGTTGTATATTTCGTTTTCTCTACTTCATTTAAGCGGAATCGGAAATATTATTGAAGTATTGCTTCACATACCTAAGTACATCTGTGATATCTATTCAAAAATTCCTATCACGTACCAACTGCCATCTATTTGTCATAATATTAACACATTAATTATTGAAAAGTCCATTACACCCGTTTAAATATTTGTTCAGCAAGTTCTACAGTAATAACAATCGAATGGCCTTAGTTTTTTTTGGAATGTATTTTTATTTTATACTTAACAATAAGTCATACAAGCTGTATGGCTTTCTGTTCAAGCCCTTCCCTATTCGCCCCCATGTCGTAGCACCGAGGAATTTCCATCGATATTAATTATGAGAATGAGATTTCGATGTAAAAAGTATGATGATTATAAATAATAGGGCTAACAATATTAATCATAATAACAATGAGAATTATAACGATAATGTGAGTCTGTAAATGTCATCGGCAGTCAACTTATGAACTATATAAGTCAATCATCAAGTCATCTGAGTACTGGCTAGAGTTATGTGTAATACTGAGTAGACAATTGCGGAATTATTAAAAGTCAAAGCATGCACAAATTGTACAACTTCAGCTGAGATTGTGACGTATTTAAGCTTCAGGCTCGAGTTGAATGCATTAAACTTGCATGAAATGGTCTTAGTGTCGTCACAAATGGAATGGAATGACGAGATTGGTCAGAGACAATGATCAAGTCTCTCCCACAGGTGCAATTAAATTGCTCAGCGATTCCGTTTTTTATTTTTTTCTTTAAAGCCAATTTGCGAATTAACAAAGTGGCTTTTGTTTCGAGAATCTAGATGGCACAACAATAGATAGTTCAAGTGCTACCGATACTCGTGCTCGGTTATATCATCGTATCGCTTGACTGTGGGGTACGTACTTATATTTCAGTGTGAATGCGAGTACATATATAGTAAATACAGTCAAGTGAATATTAACTAACTAAATGCGATAAATCACTAAAAGTGCCACATGCGACAAGTGACTCGCGACAAGCGACATGCGACAAGCGACATGCGACAATTCGTAATGAATTTTCCGGTCAATGATCAGGTCCAGGTTCTCAGATCTTAATATATGCGTCGCAGTTTGGCGCTGTGATCATTGACATACGCCCATCTTTGACAATCTCGCTGCAGATCTTCTCAGTCCCGACAAATCCCTATTCAACTCAAATCAGCTCAATTTAGTTTTTGTTGTAGGTGTACCTGGATAACATTACGACGCAGTTATTGTATTGTATTGTTCCTGTTATATATAACAGTATTTCTATATATAGAGTATATCTTTTTAATGTGTGCGGAAATTTTGCACACAATTTAATAAACAAATAAATGCATATTTTATTTATATTGTAGACTTTTCCCACTCGTATGGGTATTGTAATTCTATAACTAACCTGATCAAAAGTATCTTATGCTTACGTACGAGTCAAAGTGGGTCTATCATAGAAGTTAATGCGATTGTTAAGGGACATTCCACATTAGGCAAATTAAACTAACATTAATTGTAAATAGAACAGTCGCTTGTTATGCTCGTAATTTGCATATGTATTTATATGATAAAATCCCTAAATCGTTGCCTTTTATTCGACCCAAACAGTCTTAATATTATACCAACATGTTCTACATATCTGAATGTTTCCTAAACTCTGATTCTGGTGTACAGTAAAAGCTGGCAACAGTGACAAATCAACCACAAAACGCAGTTGCGGTTGAAACGCTTATTTTAAAATATGTGGGGGTCATAAAAATACATATATTAACATTCCCATATACATATGTATAGTATCTATAGAATATAAATATATACAGATAGCTGTACAACAGATCAAACGATTTCAAATGACCTAAAGTGATCAAATGAGAAATATCAATCATTTAAAGAGAAATTGCAATACTTGGATGCATCTGTGCATAGCTTTCTGTATTTCCATACGGGTTAAATGCGTTTATCAGTTGATGAAACGCCCATAATAGTACTCGTATGACTGTATGCAAATGTGATCGTTTCCCTCACTTATTTAAATATGCATTTGGATTAAGTCGTTTCACAAAATAACCCAATTTATTTAACAAGCTGTAGATTTGTATTTAAGGAGCATGCGTTGTCTGTTAAATGAATCTGTTATACGCGTATAATAATATAAAGAATCACAGGCAAAACCAGAATTAAAACGACAGAGACTGATAGCTACAACAACAATATCGGCTAACGGGTAAATTAAAATACCGTATACTTGTACGTGTATACTTAGGCTTCGGATTCGGCATCGGCATCGGCTCAGACACAATTACTGCTCAGTTGATTTAAAAAATAGAACACACGATCTACGCCCACTTCGTTTATTTTCAAGTTCGTTTTTGTGCTCGTGTCAGTGCGTTGTCGTTGTAGTTGTCGTGTGCCGATCACTTGCTCTTGTTCGGCAATGATAATAGTGACGCTGCCTCTGCCGCTGTCACTGCCACAGTCGCCGTAATTGTAGTTGTTGTTGTCGTCGTTCGGGCATTTATTTTATAAACGAATTCGGGGGAAACAGTTAGAAGTATTCTTGCATTGACAGGGCGCAGGTTGTCTGTGGCGCAAGTGCAAAGTGCAGCTGAGAGGGACACACACTGATTATCCTGTATACATCTGTATATACAAATGCATATACATTAACTTAAATAGGAACACTCAATCTAAGCCAAAGTGCGGTCATCGTCACAAAACCACAATTTTATATTTTGTGCTTAAAATTAAAAAAAAAAAGAAACGAGTATAAAATAATTTTCAAAATAGCCAAAGCCCACTCATTGTGATAATTTCGGTACTTAATTACAAACATACATACTAGCGTATGTAGACTCGCGTACCCGCAAGTTATCAAGTGAGCGGAAGAGCGTAACACAATACAATAGAAGCAATACAGTTCCTTAGTCTCACTACACTTAAAATGATAAAGCTGAGGACTTTCGATCTGGTACTCCTCTGCAGCTGTCTAGCATCGTTGCCCCAACTGTGGGCAAGGAGTTTGATCGAATACAGCACGGATAGCCCTAATGCGATTGTTAAGAATGTCGAGACTTACAATTTTACCTCGTGGTAAGTTTTCCATTTTCACCACCATTCAAATTGCTCAGTGTGTGGTATACGAGTAAACAGTACATACAATGAATGTATGTACGCGAATGTGTTTTTAAACGCTAACACTTAACTAATTAGTAACATATATATAAATACACATTTATATATTTAAACTCTGTATCCATTTCTCAACTGGTTCCCTTTCTTCGACAAACTGACAAACCGACTAACCGGTCCTCAATTCATTAATCGCACAATATAAATTCATGTGCACTGAAATGAGAATTTTGCGCACTCTTAAATTAAGTTGGTCCTTCTTAATTATCAAATTGTGTATCACAAATAAATCTAATTGGCTAAGTATTTCCCCAAAACGTGATCAATAGCAAATAAACGTGATGTTAGTTACCAATAGGGTTCGGTTCGTGAGCTGTCTATATTATTTATTACCATTATTGTGGCAGATCCAATTGGACAGGTGTTTTTACCCATATAATTATTTGCACTAATTAATGACGTCAGCTTGAAGTGTTGTTAAGTAAATATATTGCCCTCTTTCTCTTTCTTTATAACTACGTAATTTTATTACTAAATAGTACAAAGTATTGCATAGAGATTAGACTTGATAAGTACTACTTAACGTGATTTACTTTTTACCTAACAAATTAAGTCGTGACATACTTATAAACTGCATTCATTTATAGAAGCAGTTGAACAAATAAATGATACGTACATATTCTTGATCTCTTTCTACAGATTAATTTAATTTCTACAGTTGGCGCCATCTAGCATTTGTAATATGCAACATTGCCCTTTCTCACCACATAGTTGAAGAGTTGAGCAAAATTATTATTGCTAAATAAAAACTATTCATATAATTCTGAAGATTATATTGTATTCGAGTAGTCGAAAGTTGAGTTCATTGAAAGTAGATTCCATATCTAAGAGACGGGTACTAACTGGTTTTCGTACCTGTTTAAGCCAAATACAAAATGAGATTTCATTAAACTCTAATTAAAAATTCAATACACTCGTAATTCGTATATGCGTAATAATAATATAAATATTAAAACATCACTTGACACATTTGCACGTTTTATATTGACAAGTATTCTAAGAATACATTGAAGAAGTCTAATCGGAAAGAAATAGTGAATTATTTAGACTTAAATTATTCTATCTGAAAGGATCTGGATGATCAATCGAATTACGTTTTTTTTCATTACAGCCAAATTTACTGCTATGGACCCTTATTGCACACTGTACAAATGGCAAAGCTATTTCCGGATTCAAAGACTTTTGTGGACATGAAACTAAAAGTTTCGCCGGAAAAAACTATGGAGGACTTTGAGGCTTTTATGGCAGCGAAGAATAATACCCCCAACAGAGATGATACTTTTGAGTTTGTCAATGTGCGAGAGAATTGAGTTGCCTAGATTACAAATCATTGTAATCACAAATTATAAATTTCTTTATAGGCTCACTTTGGAGAGAAGGGAACTGAGTTGGATGTGTGGACACCAACAGATTGGAATGATCGTCCGGGATTCTTGGATATCATCCATGACCCCGATCTCAGGCAATGGGGTGTGGACCTAAATAACATCTGGAAGGAGCTGGGCCGCAAAATGAAGGATGATGTTCACAAGAATCCGAATTACTACTCTATCATACCCGTACCCAATCCTGTTATCATCCCAGGAGGTCGTTTCATTGAGTTCTACTACTGGGACTCCTATTGGATCATTCGTGGTCTACTTTACAGTGAAATGAGGGAAACCGCACGGGGCATGATCGAGAACTTTATGTCAATTGTCCAGCGCATTGGATTCATTCCAAACGGTGGTCGTGTCTACTACTGGGGTCGTTCCCAGCCTCCGCTTTTAACAGCAATGGTGAAAAGCTACGTTGATTTCACGAAGGACGATCTGTTTGCCATCAATGCTTTGGAGGTGCTAGAGCATGAGTTTGAGTATTTCATTAACAATCACACCGTGCAGGCTAAGGGTCATAACCTGGTCGCTTACCGAGACTCGTCAACCGGGCCACGCCCCGAATCCTATAGTGAGGATGTGGAAACATCACAGATCTTTGACACAAAGGAGGCTAAGGAGGATCACTACAGTGAACTGAAGTCAGCTGCTGAGTCCGGTATGGACTTCAGCTCTCGCTGGTTCATCAACGAGAATGGTACAAACGTTGGAAACCTGACGGACGCCAAGACACGCTCCATTGTGCCAGTCGAGTTGAATGCCATCCTATACATGAACGCAAAGATTATTGCGGAATTTCACTCCAAGGCCGGCAACATCGAGAAAATGATGGAGTACGAGACCAAGGCACAAAAACTACAAGAGGTACTGGAATAGTGGAATTACTTCCACTGCACCCCAATTTAATAACATATTCATATGATTCCCATTGCCCTTTCAACTTTGCAGGCAATTCAGGATGTGTTGTGGAACGAGGAAGCCGGTTGCTGGCTGGACTATGATTTGATCAACGATAAACCACGTAACTACTTCGTGCCCACCAATCTGTCACCATTGTGGGTTAAGGCCTACAATATTTCCGATTCGGAGAAGATCTCTGAAAAAGTTCTCAGCTATATTGAGGAGAACAAACTAGACACATTCCCAGGCGGTGTACCGAACACTCTGTATCACACCGGTGAGCAGTGGGACTTCCCTAATGTATGGGCGCCCATGCAGTACATTCTTGTCGAGGGCTTGGACAATCTGGGCACACCAGAGGCAAAGGAGCTCTCCAAGCGCTGGGGTCAACGCTGGGTCAAGTCGAACTTTGAAGCATATCGCGAGACTCGCGCGATGTTTGAAAAGGTAGGAAATATTTAACTATACAAACCCATATACTTAATCCTGCAAATCTTCAATTTTCAGTACGATGCGGAAAAGTTTGGAGGACATGGCGGCGGTGGAGAGTACGGAGTGCAGAAGGGCTTTGGTTGGAGCAATGGTGTGATTATTGAATGGCTGTCGAAATACGGACGCCAGATCTCTCTGAGCAACACGGGCGCAGCAGGTGATGAGCAGCAATAGAATGGCCTAGCTAAGCTAGCTAGCCATGCCCCGTCGACGCTATCTTCATTCGATATACATTAAATCCGAGCATCAGTCCAGTTTGGCATGGGCTGATCTTTCAAAAATCCATTCATACATACTTAGATTTAAATCGAAGCTCGCGGAGATGCTCAAATACTTGGATGATAAACGTATTATTTATAAGAACTATTCAGAGTACCAAAACCATCACTCTCTGTATCTCTCCCTGTCGCGCTCTCTGACTCCCTTTATATCTTCCTTACTATCTTTAACCTACGTCTCCTTTCGTCCATCAACAACAACCAACGATGTCTCTGACTCAGAACTAAGAACTAAAAATGTCAATTACCTAAGTCTAACATCCAGCATCTACTCTCAACCTCAACAAGCATTGAAGCTTAACACTTATTAATTGATGTTTCGGAAGAAGATCTAATTACAAATTCGATCGCACACACATTATTCTTTATATATTGCTTATCATTTGTCTTCGACTTTGCCTTCGCCTCGCCTCGCCTTGCCTCGTCTCGTCTCTTGAAACGCATCTGTGTCTGTTCTATCAAGTTTCTAAGAGTGTCACATCTAAATATGCCGCCAAATTCTTTACGTAAGTGTCTTAATGATCATTTGTCCTTAAAATTCTTAATTGATTTAATTTTGCTTATACGATAATTAACTTGACAAATTAATTCCATTTACAAACTGTTTTCGTTTTGTTATAACATTTCAATGCTTCATTTAAATATTTAATATTTGGCCTAATCTATTGAATATACTTCTGGGATAACTATCCTCCGCTGCACCCAAGAGTTGACCAACTATTTCCTTGGCTCTAATCATAACTCCTTTTCCATTCGTACAGCTCGGAGCAGTCGACTTATCACTGTGCTGGGAGCATCAGTTGTGGCATTAGTCGGAGCACTGGCCGGACGATTCATATGGTGAGGTAAGCTACGACAAACTATAATTGATTTGATAAAAAAAAAAAAAAAAATTATTGTGATCATTTCATTTGTGTAATTTTCTCACTTTTTCATTTCAGAAATAAACTGCGTGCCAATTGTTCTGGAAAATGTGATCCCCCTTCCATTCTAAGTGTGTGTCTGCATGTGCATACGAGTGTGTGCGTGTGTGAATGTTTGTGTTTCTAGCACCAATTACATGATAAACCTTTCCAATTTTTTGTTTAATTGCATGCGCGGACATTGCAGTATTAGTTATCAACTTACAGTTGATTTATTGTTAGTTGAAGTGAACAGAATTTAATTTGTTATTGTAATTAATTAATTAAACAAATATTTAGTTAAATGTGTGCATGCAAATATACAATTATAATAATAATAATAATAAAAATATCCTCGCAACACCCATGAAGACACAATAATGTTAACAACAATTTGATATATTTTTGCTATTGTTTTTTGTTAACAAAAATTGCCAAATTGTTTACTCTGATTTTGAAATAAAAACACAAAACATATATTTGAATGAACTAATGTTTGTTATCTTGTCATAATTATTTCCAATTTGCAGGAGAAATTGGTTCAAATAATCAAATGAGAAAGAAGACGCACCACATCGAGTGTACATAACTTTTTATTCATTTTAATATATATAAATATTTTAATTTTTGCTTTGCTTGCGCTAAATTCAATAATGGAATCTTACCTAAAAAAAAAGAGCTAACACGACACGAAAAAGGTATTGTAAAACTAGAGAACTGAGTAACAACGTTACATTGTTACATCTTTACATTAATTGCAATCTTAACGCACTTTTGCGACTGGATATGACTCGGTTGAGTGTGACAAGGGTAAACAAATAATCAAAATAAAAGATTAATTATAGTACACAACAGTACACAGTACATATACGAAAATATTCAAATAAATAATGACGCACCGCATCAGGGAGAGCGGGGAACCGACTAGTTTGACTGCGGCGGCTCGTGACTAAAGTAGGGAGCGGTGTTTGGCGTGAGCAACGTGTGACATATATCACAAACCCGGGCGACACGTTTCCGCGGTCCCGATGGCACCGTTTTCGTTAGACATTTATCGCAGTAGATGTGTCCACAATGGCGGCAATGGATTTTCCGCACCATTACCGTAAAGTATGCATTACATGTGGGGCAATTGTTCACATCATCGTCATCCTGCCAGCGCACCTCGGTATCGGCGTGGCGCAACTCCTCCAAAGACATCTACAACAAACAAAATTATTATGCAAATCAATCCTGTACTTAGTTTGATAAGATATTTGTGCGATTACTTATAAAAAAAGAATAAAGTATAATCTAATATTTTTGTAATCAAAATAGTAAATTACCTGTAGAGTTTGCGACAATTTAACGAAATCCTTTTGCACCGTTTCCATTGTAGACAACTCCTCCTGAAGTGTCTTGATTTTTGACTTGTAGTCCGCATTGGTTTTTCCTAGTTTTTCCTACAAATGCAACAGTTCATGAATTCAACCGATGCGGATAATTATACTGTTTACTTACGTTGGCATCCTGTAATTCTATAATCTCAACACGGCATTCGGAGAGCTGCTTGTTTAGCTCAGCCTCCTTGCGCTCTAGCATAGATTTTGATGATTCATGCGATTGCACGGCAACCAGGTGTTCCGTAACACGATCTCTGCAGGGGATTAAAAAGGAATTAAGATAAGTTTTGTTTATAACTGCGACCGACTTACTGCAGCGACTTAATATCTAATTGCACTTTGCGCTTGTAGGCTCGTCTCTCGTTGTTGCTTTCGTCAAGCTGGGAGCGCAGTATTTGAATCTCATCCAATGAGGTCACACACTTTTGCTTTTCGTATTCGCTGCTGACGCGAGCCTGTATTAACTCGCTCTGCTGCCGCAGTATTAGCTCCTGCAGCTCAACAACAGTATTTGGGAGATTTATGTACTGATTCTCAATTTCCTCAGAAGTTGCCAAATAGCGACCGGAAAGAAAATCGTTATCAGCTTGCAGTGTCTCAAGTTGCTGGTTTACCCGTTCTCGCTCATCTGTGACATGCTGCAACTGTCGCATGACTTCCTCCTTGGTCTCAAGGAACTTTTGTTGCATATTCAAAAGTTGTTGCTCGTTATCTTTCACATGCTCGCGCAGGTTTTGTACTTCACTTTTGTGGGCCTCACGTTTCGCTTGCCACTGATTCTCCAAATCATTTCGCAATGCTGCCTCTTTGCTCAGCTGCTCTCGCGATTCAACAAGTTGCTTCTGTACGACATCCAACTGCTTTTGCTGCTGTTTGACTTTTGCACTCAGCTCTTCCGCATGCTGTTCCCTTGAGCTACAGGAAGTGCAAGTGGATACTATCAAATCAGTAGAAGTCGACTTGTGTATGGCATCTCCATCATCATTTATTGTTGAGGTAGCCTCCTCTTTGAGCTCTGTTATGACAGATTTGGCCTGCAATTGGTCGTCCGTTTCGCGCAACTTTTCTTTTAGGGCCTTCATTTCTTCCTGCAATTGCTCTACTATTGAGTGCATCATTTCGGCGTCATCCGCAGCCTGTTGGTTACCAATAACACACATTTACATTTACAATTACTATTGCCCACTATAAGAAATGTACTCACATATTGTTTGCCATTGTTCTTGGTTATACCGCGCGTATTTCCATCAGGAGTCTCATGTTGAATGCTATTGTTTAAAGAATCGCTTCCCAGCTTTCGTACGGAGCCCAAGGTCTTTTTCACTTGATTTAAGACATGTGGCGCCAAGCCGCCTGATGGCTCTGCCGATTGTTGCATCTGCTGAAGCTGCTGCTGTTGCTGGCGTAGCTGCTCCACTTTGATGCGCTCTAATTCAGCTTTGTACGTAGCCGATTCCTCGATTGTATCCTGCACCAGTTGCTGCAACGAAGATATTTCCTCCTGAGCTCTTATATCCTTCAACTGCATTTCATTCTCGGATTTTAGGTCAGCCACCATTACGTGGGTCTTTAGCTCATCCAATTCATCTTGCAACTGCTTCCGCTCCGCCTCCTTCTGCATATATAGCTCCTTCATTTTTGCTCGCTGCGTATTAAACTCGTTCTGCATTTTGCGCATATCAGTTTGGAGCAGCTCCAATTTATGCTGATATGTCGCGTCATCATCGCCTGAAAAAGTAATTTTTATCATATGGATACAACTCCCATTGCTCATCATGTAAATACCATTCGAGACGTCATTCTTCGCATCCGAGTTGCTCTCGTTTTCTTCCATCTCACAATAGTTTTTGTAAGGCAAACGCAAAAACAATTATGTTTAGTTTACACCAGGGATACAAAACATTCCTATTAGAGGTGTACGCTTGACGGTTCGAATGAATTTTTTTAAACTTTCTAACTTGTCTGATTGAGAATTAAGGACATTGCTCTATTTGCATTTAAAAAGCATTATTTATTTATATTAATACAGAATTAATCTTGAACTGATTACTTGAAAAACAATTACAGTGAAGAAATATCGATAGAGTCTGCGAATGGCAAATCGATATTACCGTATAACGATATCGAATGGTTTTCAACTTATTGCACATCTCTAATGCACATGTGTTTTGGTAGTGAGTTTCATATAAATCAGAAAATTTCAGATTTAAATAACAAATTACATTAAAAGCAGTTTAAAAATGGTAATATATTTTAGGTTTAACAAATCATACACAACTATTAAATTAATTTAAATTTTAGGTGAAAGGGAAGAAGCCATATATTGACCGCAAAAAAGCCGTCACATTTCACTTGGTACATCGCAGTCAACACGATCCGCTGGTTACTGATGAAACGGCTCCACAGCGTGTGCTTCTGGAAGCGGGTGCTCGACAGTCGCAAGGTAAAGCACAAAGTGAAACAACTACCGATCCAGCGAAACGCCAAGAGGAACTAAAGAAGTTTGGAATTCACTTCGATGATGACTACGATTATATGCAGCATCTGAAGAAACGTGAGAATGATGTAGTCTGGGAGTATATGGAAAATCCGAACCAAGCTAAGAAGTCAATCGTGGAGGAATCCAAGAATCGCAACCTACTTTCGCTTCCCAGTTCGGTATTTGCAAGTGAATTTGAAGAGCCAGAGGGCATGTTAAACAAAGCGGCTCCCCAGCCCGGACCCCGACCTGATTGGGATCCAGATGTAGTGGCAGCTCTTGATAGCGATTTTGAGGACAACGAGGACTTGGAAGATGATTTCGTCATGCAAGCAATGGGCGGGGATGAAGACGAAGATGATGATGATTGGGAAGACGAAGACTCTGAAAATGATATGGATTTTGATTCGGATAACTTGAGTGATGATGATGAAAACGCTGACGAAATTATGGATCGTCTTGCTCCGCTGATGCGGGAAAGTCGTTTTGACGACGAAGAAACCAGGTCGCGCTTCACGGAATACTCAATGTCATCAAGTGTTATCCGACGTAATGAACAGCTGTCTTTGCTCGATGATCGTTTTGAGCGCTTTTACGCAAGCTACGATGATCCTGAGCTTGGTGATCTTGCCTTAGAAGACATTGAAGGTAACTGGCACCAAAAGCATCCGGTTGTTATGCAATGTTTCAAGGAATTCAAAAAGAAAAACGATGATATAAGCTATAATAAAGAATGGGATCGTGAACGCATCAAAAAGTACGCTAATGTTGTGGATGGTGAACAGGACCCAACAGAGGAGCTTGTTGACTACGAGGTGGAAGATGTCAAGGAGAAGAAGTGGGACTGCGAGTCTATACTTTCCACCTACTCAAATATTTACAATCATCCCAAACTAATCGACGAGCCGCGTCCCAGTCGCAGTCCGGCACCAATACAAATCGATCCAAAAACTGGTCTCCCAGCAAACGTTTTGCGTGGCGGCGCCGATGCCCAGCTAACAGCGAAAGCACTAGCCAACTTGGCCGACGATTCACCAAATGCAACTGGTCCCAAATCATTGTGCGCCAAATCTGTGCTATCCACGCTTAGCGTTCTATCCATTCGTCCCAAATCCGAGACTCCCGAAGAGAAACGCGAGCGAAAACGTCTACTCAAGGATTACCGCAGCGAACGTCGCATCGAAAGGAAGGCCAACTCAGAGGCGTTTAAGGAGGAGAAGAAGCGTCAGACAAATGTGAAGATTAACCAGCGTACCAATCAACAGGGCTCTACAATTGTTTGAACTACGTTGTGTCCTTCGCTTACATTTAGTTTTAAAATGAAGATGCTAGTTGTAAATTCTGTTTTAATATATATACATACTATATATGAATATGTATTTGTTAACATAATTATGTTTAACTCAAATTTTAAAGATTTGTAATAATTAATCCAGACCGTTGCTATTGCTCGTGCAGCAAAAAGAGGCATCTACACCATTTGAGTCAAGATTATGAAGAGTTTTTGGAAATGAATCTTTGTTTTAATAATATATACTTTTTTGTATACTTTCTGACTTTCGGTCTTACAAATGATGTGATCATTTTGGATAATAAAAATGAAACATGATAATAATATTAAAGAAAATCTTTTCCTATCTATTTCCTCTATACAAACAGAACATTTTGGAATAGCTGAGATGGTATAATGATTTATTTTCCACAATACATTGTGACTATGACGGGTATTTCAAAGTCGAGCAGCGTTCTTATTTCTATATTCGCTGTGACTAACAGCAACAAATTGTCATAACAAATGCCTTTCGCCTGCTCCCTTGATAGATGCGACTTTAAATTTGATGTCTATAGTATATATTAAGTTAATATATATGTATATATGCATGTAAATTATACTATGAATATTTTAGTCCTGAAAACACCATATAGGCCTTCCCATGAGACATAGGAAAGGCAGGCACGATTTCCAGATAGATTACTAAATACCTCGGAGTACTTAAATATGCAAGGTGGGTGTTGTACTGGAAAGTCCTTACATTACATTTGCACCTACGCTTATTTAGTCTAATACACACCTACATTTACAATTATATACAATATAGGCCTTAGTATATGTTTTGTTCTGGATTTTTATTGGTTTATGGAAATTTTAGCTTGGAAATCCCAAAGTCAATCATTTTGCAAGCCCCATAATAGACCATCCTGCTCATTGAGACTCGTATTAGCATTTTTCGAAATGGAAATACAAATATTTACTGAGAATAGAACATAATAATTATCTGTGAATTATCATTGCAATCATTATAATAATTATTTAGATTAAATACCCTAATTACTGGCTTTGATTTGCACTACGATTGTGAATTGTTTCTACTATTGTGAATGATTAAAAGTCCACAATCCACATGGCCATATTTCCATGGCGCCTAACGGAACCTAACACCAATTTGGAACCAAGCTCGAGCTCAAACGCTTTCCCAGCACGATACTCGACAACTCCTTGTAAATGGAAACCGTCACAGTGCCCATACCTCTAACTCTATCTCTTTCTCCGCCTCTGCCTCTGTCTCTGCTTCTGCCGCTGCCTGCGTTTCCAGCTCCGTCTCGCTGTCTCCATTGAGCTGGCAGCCAGCGCCGGCGTTGCCTTTCGCCGTTCGCGTTTTGTTAAAGTGGCAAGAAAGCAGCAAAGAAATTCGCGCATTTTCAGTTGGGTTCAGTTTCTGAACGAAGCCGAAGGGATTCAAACGCGCGTCGGCCAACAAACGCGGTAATTTCCACTTGATTATTATTGTTATTGTCCATTCAAGAATTGGTTAATAAGTGTCAGTGAAAAAGTTGAAAACTCAATTGAGTTAACCTATAGCTGCAAAGCAAATATTTAATAATAAAATTCAAAAAGCAGCTTAATTATTGTTGTCTCTGTGTTTGTGCTAAAATCTAAAACAATTACTCATCGAAAGCCCATTCCCTTTACCATGTCAATGCCGAATCGCATTTCCATTTCTTGTAAAAACTCGTGAAAACTCGTGAGAGTTCGTGTAGCCGTTACAAAATAACTTTGCTTTATGACTTGCAATAAATTCTATTATTAAGAATAGAAGATTAGAACATAAAAACATAAAAGAATACGAAGAAACAAAACAATTATTTCTTTTGATATAATTTAAAATAAATTTATTATAATTAAAAAGTATGAATTAGTAAAGTGTGAATGCATTTCAAGCTGACCGCAACAAACATAATTAATATAAATGGATTTCCAGATTTCATTAGTGACATTTGTACATATATGTACATGTATAACAAGTATTAAGTCTTCTATCACGGCATATATAAGAAAATATTTAAACCATTAAAACTATAATCACAATACCCATAAAAAAATTTATCTTTATTCAAATATGCAAGCTTATATAGAGAAACAGAGAGTGAAAGAGAGAAATCTAGAGATATAAAGATCCACAGATCTATATACATATATATATATATATATATAGTGTGTGCCTCCTCTACTTGAGCTTAGCCGGATATGCTTCATCTTGCTGTCCACTCATTGAAGTGGAATTTTTAATTTGGATAGCGAGAACTGTCATTCCCATTTCCATTTCTATTCCCATTGCCAGTGCCAATGTCAATGTCGGTGTCGTTGTCAGTGTCAGTTCCTATACTCTAAATGCTCCATGTATGTGCAAGTTACATAAATTATAACTACTTATAACCGATATTTTTCGGCGACTCTCGACTCTTTCAAACTTAATTGATGCCAATTGGATTGTAATCAAATGTAATTTTTATAGATTTTATGATACTACGACACTGTTACCTAAGTGTTGTAGGAGTGCTCATTGTGATCAAATCAAACGATCCAGTTATAAGCAAAGCTTATTATCGACAAGTTTCTTTTGTTGGCGCTAAGGTGTGTTTCCATTAGAGTACTTAACAATTAGCTCGCTTTGCGTATTGTCCGAAATTCCGTTGATAACGACAGCGATAACGATAACGAGAACGATAACACTTAAGGCGTGCGCGCATTTAAGTGAAATCGGCACGCGATTCAATTGTCTCGCTCGTCCATTGACTGTTGGCGCGAAGTGTGCCACAATTACAGCTACGGTTACTGTTATACATGCCTGCCCCTCCGTCTGTCGAGCTTCAACATCGTCTCAGTGGCAACTACCTACATATGTATGTACATATATCATCTTACGAGCACGCCTCCCACACAGATGGCCCGATAATCGCACAATCTATGAACATATGTGCATATCCGACAGCAGAAATCAGGAGATAAATATTGTACACATGCTTAGTGTGTACACATACAAACACACAGTATATATATTTATGCATTTGCTTACGTGCGTGTGTGTGTGTGTGTGTGTGTGTGCTCACACAGTTGACACACATGTGCGCGTTGCGAACACTCGTAGCTTGTAGCCGATGTGTGGACATCGGATTCTTTATTCAATATTAGAACACAAGTTGAGCTGGTATCAAGTCGAGGTGGATCCACCGTACCGCACAGCCCAACAGCCCAAGAACCCAACAACCTAACAACCCTATAACAACCTGAGCAAGCAATATATAAACTATCAATTAAATATTTAATTAATTCGTGAAGAAGACTAATTCACCTTTGAATAAAAAAAAAAAAATTAAATAATAACATAGAAAACTCATCGCTATTGCTATATCGTGTTGCAGATTTTCTAAAACGAATTATGAAATTCCCACGTCGATGTAAAGTGAGATGATTTGAGGCTTGGTTTCATTTTCTGTTCCGTCGTCAACATCATGCTGGGCAAATACAACTCAAAAGCATTCATATCGCTTGGATTGACATTCATACTGATGTGGTGAGTTCCTGTTACAACTGCCCCTATCTAACCGAGGCAATAATAATCCTTACTGCATATGGTAGATTAGCTCAACTCTTTAAATCAGCTCCCATTGTAAATTGGCTTATTTTTTTATAAACAGTTGACTCTGCCAAAGGAGTTGTAAGAGTATTTGTTATTAAACACTTAACAATGGTTTAGTTTCACTTTATACAATAATGTTATAATGTTAACTGAAACACAATATTCTTAACCCGTTGCTAATATCCATACATCCATTTACATATCTGAAATCAGATCTGAAACACCGAAACTTCGGTTTGCACACATTCAGATGAGAATGGAAATGATTCTAGGTTTCGGGGAGAAAAATAATTGTTATGCAAGATTAGATATCAACTTACATATATCTTTAGGGGTATTCTGGAATATGATTATGATTGAAGTCTTGACGAAACGGAAGTACATTTTAGCAAAAACGAATGACTTAATTGATTTTTGATGGGATAGGATTGAAAATGCTGCTCAGTCTCATTCGATGTTTGGTGGCATTCTCTCTCCCAGTTCTAAAGCAAATCATTTAACGTCACCGTTTCTATATTGCAAATGCGCCATTTTGTTTCGACTTCATGGAGAAAAACCCGTATAACCTTTACATGATAGCGAGCAAATGAGAGTATTGGCAAACCATTTGACAATCCTAGGCAAGGTCGAATCGAATCAAAGCAAATGAGGTACCAGCACGAATATTAGCCAACTTTAAGGTTGTCCCGGGGCTGTCAGGTGCAAACTGAGTTTTGAATGTATGAAATATACTTATATATAAGCAGACAGGCCCAGACACGAAGTAAGTTAATTTCCAGTTCAGACTTAAATTGACAAAGTTTTTACAACAAACAACAACAAATAGTTGCATGTGCCCCTGATGACTAAACTGGGTCTCTGCCATCAACCATCAACCATCAAATATCAACCATCGACCTGCCTAACTCTTGTCCACCCTGCAAATATGAGATGTATTTGCTATTATATAGTATTATATCCGATTGACTTGTTTTTTGGCCATTTTCAGGATTAGTGAGGCCACGGACACCCACGTGAACTACAACTACACAACGAAGCCCCGAGTGGTTCTTCCGCCTAATTATGTCAAGGGTAAGTGTGCAGTATTTGTGTACATGGCCAAGTCTCTAGGACTGCATTTCGACTGCGTTCATTCTATTTAATATTCGCTTTGTACTTTTTGTTTTTCGTTTCTTTCTTTGGTATCTCAATCACGTTTCATTACCTTTTTTCCACCCGTTTTTCCACAGTTGTAAGTTAATAGTATGGACTTTTTAGGATTTGCTTTATTGCCATTGTCGGAGTTGGAACGTTGCGTGTGGCGTTTATCGTGACGCAGCCAATTTCAGGGTCTTTCACCATAGAGCCTCGCATTTAGCTTTAGCTGGAATATTTCGCTTAATTTCTATAATTACTGGTTATGTATGTACGTATATGTCCCTGTATATGCATATATATATTTATAAATATAACTGTCCCCGACCAGAACAGAAGTGAGAACGATCGATTACCCCGATGATGAGATGACAATTGTCCACATACATTATAATTCCATAATAATTCTAAAGTTGTGTGTATAAAATGCATATTTAACAACATATTAAATCTATTTATGAGCTATCACTCTTATTAAAGTGCATCGATGGGTTTCCATTTAAGAAAAGAAGAATACGAGAATTATTAAACTCTCCCAAAAACTATACTTCTAAGAAAAGAAGATTATAATGGTTAGAGTAATTCAAATACTTCTATCACATATTTGATATTTCTTTATAATTCCCCTAGTTAGAGCTATGCATAGTATTGCTTATAGTGTCCAGGCTAATTAGCTGAAAGCAACGCCTCTATTTTCATCGATTTTCACTGTTGTCAATAAGGGGAACTCAGCCTGTCCATGAACTTGAAGAATGGTTGATGCCCAAATTGTTAGACCATTCCAAACCACATTTAGACCCAGTCATATTATTTGCGCACGAACTTTATTCTCATTCATTGTTATTCAAATTTACTTAAGTAAACTTCGTGTTAACTGTTGACAGCTCCTTTATAGTATAATAATATAATGACGCGATTGATAATTACGTAATAAAAGACTTGACTAAAATATTTATTTGATTTTTGAATTAATGGAATCTAATACTTTGTCCATCATCTGTTTATTTTCAGAAATGCGCCCGCCCTCCAAGAAGGGATCCCCAGTGATAGTAGACTTTAGCATATTTGTTGTAGATATTAACTCAATTAATGTAGAGGATATGGACTTTAGGTAAGTGACAATCAGCAAACAGCACCTATTCCAATGCCCTCAGAGAACAATGTTAATGTAGCCAGTCATTCAGTCATTATATATTCATTTACAGAGTTGACATGTTTATACATCAACGTTGGATGGAATCCCGACTGGAAATATCTGATGACATCTTCGAGGAAGGGGATGATTATGTCACATTACTTCCTGAATTTTTCGACAACCTCTGGCAGCCGGATCCGTATTTCCTAAATTCAAAAATAGCCGGTAAGTCTTAGTACTTGAACTTATCTGAATCTGAGATTGTAACGAACCCGTGTGCTGTCCCTATTATAATTTATATAATTAGTGAAGTGAGTGCATATGGGCTGGGAAATGATAGGTGCATTGCTGAAACTCTGAATATATAGATACTAGATAGATATCACTAATTTGTACTTTCTGTAATGCACTCTTCACTTATCTACGCATTTAATTTGTGTATAATAATATGGTGTTTTTTTTTTCATTTTGATTTCATTGTTTTAAATATTTCCAAATACAACAAAAAATCAAATAAACAATGCAAACTTCTACTAGGATTTGGAAGTCCATATGTTGCCTCAACTTCTATGCTACGCTATAAGGATGAAAGAGAATCTAAAAACTTTCATCTAAACAAAACTTTAAGTATACCTACTACCAAACCTAGAATGTGTTTTTGTGTTCTACAAATCAAATCAAACCTAAAAGAGATCACAAATTATCTCATACACAATCAGATTGATATCTACATAACCGAAGATATTTACTTCGGCAAGCCGAATATTAAATACCCTTGCAGACCAAACTGTTTCCCTGGCTGATATTATATTTTAATATAATAAAAATATACCTGCAAGGTTATATTAATATTTCCACATGCTTCTGTATAACAAAGAGATTATATGTATTCGTATTTAAGCAAATACTCATAATTGCTGTCAAGTCATTCATTATAAGATCATTTACCACTTTAATATAAGCGACATTAAATTTGATTTGAAAACAAAACGATCTACTTTTATTTTTCGGGCGATTTACATTGCTTCAACAATTGAAGTTACATTTATTTTATTTGATTTTTAATATATTTTGCAGTAGCTTGAGTTAAGTTTATCCTCGCACAAATGCATTGGTATCTCGATCACACCCGGGATCCCAGTTAACTATCCTAAGATGTATAAATAATTGTAAACTTTCAATCTGCTTGTCGTTGCACAGTTTGATCACTTTAGCTCAGATTACTTTAAATTTTGATATCCTGTAGAAATGTTGTTGTACTATCATCATAACTAATATATCACTAGACTTCTTTGATACTATTGGACTCAATATTTAATCGGCTACTAGCTCAATTACTCCCCTTTCGGTTTGAAGTAATACGAGTGGGAACTTTTGACTTTAAAGTTGTTTATTTTGGAAGTACTCGGTGTGTTTTATAAGAAACCCATTAAGAAAGGCTACAGTATGTGTGCACAAGCGCTGTTACGCGCTTGCATCGATCGCTTTGTCTCTTTCGCACTCATGTGATGGCCAAGATTCATCTGGATTCAAAGAAACTTTGTATTTTATGCATAACTTTTGTATTTATGGACCGATCTTCATGAAACTTCAATGATACATCTGCCGAAAGTATTTAAAGTGCTTCGATTTCTGTCTTCACTCGGTTGTTGATTATGATCCAGAATATAAATCGTTTATAGGCTACATACATTGCAAAAATTTAACATTCCCTGGTACAGAGTATTTACAATATAAAATATATAATATATATATATATAATAAATAATATATATATAATAAATATCGCAAATAAATTAATGATAGTGATCTTTTCTGTGAATATCGGTTTATTGGCTAAGATAATGCATAAATCTCCTAGTTTCAACAAAGCGAAATTTCACTATAATTATCTTAACTCCTTTGGAATTAAAATTAAAATCGATAAAACAGAATGATTGTAGGGGCGGGGGAGTGTTGGTCTTTAATCGCACGCGGACCAAATTGTTTCGCTCGATTTCAATGCCATGGCCAACAAGAGCTGTTTCCATGTGTTTTCGCCCTGCATTAGTCCAATACTTAGTTATACTTGCCACCCAATTGCCCAGCTAGAGTCCATAGTACTCTTGGAAATTTGCAGTCGCATGAAGAGCGATAAGATCTCGACTCGTTTTCATGTTTTGTTTTTATTTATGTTATAGTTGTTTGTCGGTTGTTGGTTGTTCTACAAATGTTAGCACTCATGACAATTGATTTATACGTCTACCAAAAAATGAGAATTTAACATTTAACTGACAATATTTGGAAAATAATAACACATTGTGAATCTAGAAGATCGGATTGACGATGAGATTATAAGGGAAGAGTTTAATTATTATCCAATTCACTTTATAAAATATACTTTTGCAGAAAAAACAAGCCAGAACGTTCTACTTTGTTATACCCTGAGCACAGGTGCTGTGAAATTGTTTCCCGAATACCTTCCGAGATATTCATATTCGTAATATTATCGCCTGTGCCATAACTCAAGGCTGGGGCATCCAAATTTTTAAATAAAGTTCATTTGCGTATACCTTAGAGAAATCTAACTATTAAATTCGGAATCTCTAACTTATACTTTATAGGGTCACATAGGCTTCTTTATTTGTGTTACTTAAATTTGCACAAAGAATTATTCGTAGGGAAAGGAAAGGAAATACTAGATGATTAGACGGGTTTATTGATGCCATATATAATTGGAGTTCATTTCAGCGCGTTGCACATTAAAACAATGCAACACCCGATCCGTGTCCTTCATCACATACTTACATACACATATGCATATACATTTACATATTTACATACACATAGACGTACACACACATATATTCTTACTTATTAAAGAAGAAGGCACTTGCAAACAATGAAGGCACAACGCATACTCGTACTTCTCAGTAGACACAATCAAAAATCAGCTAAGATCAGATCAGATCAGTTCAGATTAGATCAGATCAGATCAGACAATGAGTGCCTACCAATGCCATAGTTCTAATCGAAAACCCCTTTGTTCCGCATCTCTGCAACGTCTTTTCGATGTCTTCTCGTTGTAGAAATAGCTACACTGACGCACAAGTTCACATCGGTAACGCTCTATAAGAATAAGACCGTGCGATATGCGGCTCGAATGCATGCGATAATTGCCTGCCAGATGGAGTTCCAGCTCTATCCCATGGATATCCAAGTGTGTCCCATATATATTGAGAGTTGTAAGTAGCAATAATTGAAACGATCCTTATACTTATTGTCTTATACTACTTGTCTTGATCGCATCTCAATTAAATACGTATTTGATTCAAGTTTCGTCCAATAACCAGAAGGTGAAGCTGCGATGGTCTGATTCGGGGGTAACGCTCAATCCAGAATTGAAACTGCTGCAGTACAATCTTGGCCAGCCGCTGGAGCTGGAGGAAAGCGACGGTTATATGCCTGAGAAGGTGGGAAACTTCTCCCGTCTCACTGTGTACTTTCGCTTCGAGCGACAAATTGGCCATCATCTGATACAGACATTTGCTCCATCAACGCTTGTGGTCATGTTGTCCTGGTTCAGCTTTTGGCTCGGCCTAGACGCCATCCCAGGACGAGTTACACTCCTGGTCACCTGCATGCTAACTCTGGTGACAATGTTCACGGGTCTACGGGCGGACATACCTCCCGTTGCGTATGTTAAGGCAAATACCTCCATCCCAAACTGAAATCGTGCAACGATAATCCAACTAATCGTCTTCCATCTTTCACCCTTGCATGCGACAGGCGCTTGACCTATGGATGGCCGGATGTATGGTGTCTGTCTTCGCTGCCTTGGCCGAATTTGTCGTCGTCAAAGTGTTGGATGTGCAGTACCAGTACCAGGTAAACCGAATACCAAAGGTACTGCCCATGGTAAGCACACGTCTGTGATCCGCTTTAATAAATAAAGACATTTCTTTATCATTGCAAACCCCAAACCCAACCCCAACCCCAACCCCTAACCCACACCCAACCCCAATCCGAACATGAAACCCATCCTTGTGTATGATGTGCAGCGCATAAGCAATATGGAGAAAGGTCAATGTGCAACTGTGGCGAGCTGGGAGGGCGGAGCCGTTCGGTCACGAAAGGCCACACAAACTCCAACAACGCCGGGCCAGGTGAGTTGCCTTGGCACACATCGCAACCACAACTATCGATGTGGATACTTGGCTATTATTTCATGTTGCCAAATCGATGCCTATTAGCGAATTGCCAAGAGATTGACTCACTCGACATTCCATTCCAATCATTATACAGACATCGCTGCAAGGCAACGGAGGACCGCCAAAGCCCGCTCGTCGCCAGAGTCTTCTGTCCGTAGCTTGGACTGATACAGATACGGGCGTTGAGAAGATAATGTGGCGCGAGATTGACAAAGTATCGCGAGCCGTCTTTCCCATATTGTTCTTCGTCTTTGTGCTCCTCTATTGGCCCATATTGTTGATGAAGTCATCCTAGGATTTGGGGAGTTCCAGAAATAACATTTCTGGACTCCGTTAAAAAAAATGGAATAGATCGCAATCCCAATGACTAAACGACTCAATGACACAACGACGCACACTGCAATACATTTAATTCTTCAACTATCCAACTAATATCATATATCTAAGTATTACGTTATGTGGTAACTATAGTTTCTTACGCTAATGCTTTTGCTATGCTAATCTTATGAATCGAAAGCGAAATGGGAATGGAAATTGAAACGAAAAAGGTATCGGTATCGGAATCGGAATGGGAATCGGACACAGAAGCGGAAGTATTTCAAAATTTGGCATTGCTCACTGATTATTTAATAGGAGTTGTTCTTTAGTTAAGTCTGCCAATAGTACCTACATGTATTGGCCATGATCGATATCAGGTACCTCAGAATACGAATCTTATAAAAAGATGACTATATGGTTGCTATACATGTAAATGAAAAGATATGATAACTTTGTATGCCCTGTACCCGTTGGTGATCAGGTTTGTTCAAATGTATGTAACAAACAAAGTTGACATATTCATTTCCTTATGCTCTATTCATTTTTTGATGAAGCACTTTGTAAATAACCCCTCAACGATGTAAATTTTATTAACGAGTTAGGATATTTAAAATCCGGGTACAGGGTATATCATAGTCGTAAGTACTATATACTTTGTTAGATATCTGAATCGTTTGGTTCTAGTTTCGATTCAAGCAATTAAACATCGAGGCGATTATAAATAATTCGAGAAGTTGGCTATTTATACCGAGCTAATTTAACAAATAATCACATTCAATAATTAAATTCACTTTAAAGTTTTCAAATTATCATATGAGCTAAAAGCTAAATTCGATAAGCGTTTAATTTCAATAATTTCGCCTAAAAGAGGAATTGATTTAAATTGATGTCTAAATTCGTATAATATGGATTCAGTAGGACTATTTATTTTTTTACTGCATTTTAGAGAATCTTTTTTTTCATATACTTAAGCTTAAGCAAATCAGCCAGAAATTGAATTGGTGCTTTAAAGAGATAATAAAAAGTTTACAAACCTCTAAGGATCAATACATAAGTACATACATATTATTGATGAAATGTAAATAAGTAGTAAAGCTGTTAAATAGGAACTTTTTACACACAATTGAGACAAATAACACTTTAGAGCTGTGGCTTTATACTATACCTATATATATTTGATATATTTACCTATAGTTCAAATGGCACACACTCAAGAGAAGCTAGAAATATGACCGTACGAACTTTAAATATACTTAATAAGTAAATCGAATATTATATTTTGTATGACAAGAAATTGTATATATATATATATATATTATAAAAAAGATACAATTCAGATATAAGATTATAATACACAGACATTTATTTCTATTACGAATAGCTACAATATGTGTGTACATAAATTTCCATCGGTTAAGTTCTTCTATACTTTATTACACACGGCTTTCACAACTAACAACTTTCAACTCTTATAACGTGATTGCGAAAGCTTCTAAACTAAATAAAGCCCTTCACAATTATGCATGTAAAGTACATATAGAAAATAGTTTTATTCGAAGCAAAACCTTTACTGATGCACGGTTAATGGACCCACGTTCGTGTCGATCCGTTTGGACACAAGAACAAACACGAGAGTTCTTAATTACATTTAATTATTATTATGCGGGAGTCAACAACGACTATTTAATGTACACTATGAGTCGTCGCTTTCCTCGGCATCTTCTGTATCGCCCTCGCTTTCATCATCGAACTGTCGTTCCAATAGTTCGTCATTCTGACTCCTGATCAACAACATATCATCATCGCTGTCTTCATTTGATGCAGCGACATTGTCGCCATTGGATTCCCTCAACTTTTTCTGTTTCTCTGACCTATCCAGTAACACACGCATTGTGTACTTGTTGTAGTCACAGCTGGGGAATCGAATAAAAAATCAATGGATTACAATTTCGCTTGATATAAACATGTTTAAGAGGCAGGACTTACATTTTGTTGAGCATCTCATATTTACGCGATATACTTTCATGTAATCCAAGCAAAGCCGTCTGCTGAAAGACGCCGTCACGATAGCCATGACTGGTTAACAAGCAGCAGCACCACTGCAGATAGAACTCAATGTGGGGCGAGGACTGCAACATGTGGGAACTGTGTTGCAGCAAACGCTGGGCAAAATCGGGAGTAAGATCCTCACAAAGCAGCTCGACTGTAAATACATTCAAGACATTAACTTTAATACATGCAGGCGACACGTGCTGCCGCTAAACGGAGGGCATGTTTCGCGGAAGCGATGTGGCAGAATGCAATGGCAGAAGGGGGTTATTAACCGTAAGCCGGTGCACCCCGCACATCCCGAACACTTTGCCAACTGCTAACCAGGCACGTGAATACGTCAATGCAGAAAGAACCTTGAAACTGTTTATTAACACAGCAAGAAATTTGCACATTCGATCCAAACGTTTGTTAGGTAATAAGCGGGCTGCCTTGAATGTTTCCCCTAACATCAACTCAATTCAACTCAACTCAACTCAACTCCCATCTATTTTTAAACACACGTGAAACAGCGAAAGGGCTATTGATTGCAAGAGCAAAAAGAATGACTGAGGTTGTAAACCAACTCCATTTGCAAGGTTGTGTTACATGCGAAGACCTTTCTTTCTTTCTGCATTCCAATATTTATATAATTTAGAGGCACTTACTGTCCCTATAAGGTACTCGCTCCAGCACTAGGGTCACCAAATTGGGCTCGTTTAGTTTCAGGGACATGACGAGAGCCTTTGTATACTCCAGTTTCTTTAGCGCCTCATGTGTCGCTTTAGGTGTAACTTCCAGCGACAAATCGAACGGATCGAAGACAACACCTAAAATAATGAAAATCAAATAAAATGTTACATCATGTTACATAACTTGGACTATTTGAACTTACCCTTGTCCAGTGCATAGATGCAAAGTCCTTCGGTGCCTGCGGCAGCAAAAGCCTGTCCTGTGGGTGAGAAGCGCACGGAGAAGACTCGCACTTCGGGCTGGAAGCGGCGAGAGGACATGTCACCCTTGCGAACTCCAGGCAAGCGTATAGCCACATTTCCCCCTTCTAGTTCCTCACGCTGTTCCACCAAAGACATGTTACCAAACTCACTTAGATGCTTACGGCTGATGAACTCCTACAAAATCAAGATGATCAAAATGTTTTTCTATTACAAATCTCTTTTGAAGCGAATTAGTTCACTCACATTTAGACCGTCCAAGCTGTGGTTTTGTGTTATCTGGAACTTCTTCAGCAAGATTGCTTCACGCACATGATATATGCAAATATTTGCGGATTTACCCGCTGCCAGTACACATTCGCCATCTGCCGAATACTCTATTGTAGAGAAATAGCTAAATGACGAAATAAGATTAATCCAAGCCAGCAGATGATATTTATATTTCACTAAAATGTTTACTTACTTAGACTGTGCATTCTTTTTAGCAGTTACAACGTCAGTCTCCAAGCGACCGCTTCCCAGATCATCGCGACCTTCAATCGTCGTCACTTGTGTAGCGGTCTTAACATCAAATATTGTAATGTTACCAGCAAGTGTAGCTACGGCGACCTGTAAAGGACATTTCATATGCATTCTGGATTTGATAAACACCCTAGATAAATAAATGCGTTACCTCTTCGCCACTGGGACTGAATGCAACACAAGTGACATCAGAAAGGGTATCAATGGTTTCATGTTCACTGTTACTTTCGAGGCAGTTCCAAATCTTGACCGTTTTGTCCCAGGAGCCCGAAATCAGCGTTGACGAGGTGGAGACCGGGGAGAAAGCCACAGATGTTACAGGACCCTCGTGCCCACTAATAACTTCTAGGAGTTTTCCCGTCTTAATAGACCACAGGAATATCTCGAAAATATCATGGCCTCCAGCCACAACCAGCTCGCCGGAGTAGTCCACTGCAACACAGGCAAACTGAGCTGGAGTGGGCGATGTAAATGTCCTGAAATTACGATACCTGCACAACCACAAGAGGTTAAATACGAATTCCAAGCAAAAAAAAGCAAAACTATACCTACCTTATAATATCAAAGGCTCGGACTGTACCGTCCAGTGAGCTGCTTACAAGGAACCTTTTATTGCGACTGAATTGGACAGCGGTCACTCCACTAGTGTGTTCACTGAACGTGACAAAGCAGAAGCTACTTTGAGTGTTCCACAGTTTCACTTTTGAGTCCTCTCCGCCCGTGGCAATGTACTGACCATCTGGCGAGTAAGCAATACAAGTCATTTCACTGCTGTGACCCTGCTGCTTCATAATGTATTGCTCGCTCTGCCACTCCCACACTAGCAGTTGTCCAATTTCACGCGAAGCCAACGCTACCCAATCCCCAGTGCAGTTGAAGAGAGCCGTGGATATGGGATAGTCGGAGATGCTCAGAGAGTGTATCATATTGACGTCAGGCAATTCGTATAGATAAAAGGCACCAGTGCTGAAGGCCACAACCAAAACCTTGGTTTGACGACTGTAGTTAGCCGCCGTTAAGAGTGCATCCCGCTTCTCCTTGCGTGGCTCATTTGCCAAGTAATGTCGTCCCAGCTTTTTGTAAAAGAATGGGTGACTCCGTTTCACACTCTCGTCTTTGACTTCGTTCTGGTCTTCGATCACATCGGGCTCCAGTGTTGGCTTTTCCACGTCATTTTCGACATCATCTTCGGATTCGTTATCCGCATGCGATTCGTTTTGCGTGGAAAATGGATTTCTTTTACGTTGAGGTGGAATAGCATCAGTTCCATCCTCTTCCAACAAGTCAGATGGTTCCATACTGCACTCCCACAAACATAGTTGACCATTCCGACTAACAGTATTTATATGTAAGCTATTCGACTCGAAAAAACATGAGACTATGGCATCCGTGTGTCCGCTCAGATTGTAGGTTCGAAAGTTTCGTGTATACTTGACGGCACATATCTTGGTGGAGCTATCGCGGCAACCGATGGCAAGGAGCTTTGAATCTGCGGACCAATCCAACCACGTGACATCGTCATAGCCACCAGTAAAACTTCGTCTCAGCACAAATGGATTGTACTCGCCAGTAATTTCTCCCGGTGCACTGAATATAAGCACAAGATTCTCCCTTGCCACCGCAAAGTAGTTGCCATCTGGACTAAAGTTAACACACTGCACACCAGTTTGAAATTTATGCCTATGTATCACCGTACAGGAGACCATACTTATTAGCTGTGCATTTCCCTTCTCATTGATAGCAATTAATAAGCTGCCATCTGGAGAAAGAGCTATATTTGTATAGTTGTATCGAGACTCCAAAGACAATGTGCGGGATTTGTTGCTAACAAATAAAATATAAGAGAAGAGTTGAAGGTTTGAAATGACAAGAAACAATTAATTGTCATACTTCTTAAGATCGTATAAGGTTATCCGATTGCCCACAGGACTGATAACGGAATTTCCATCTGGTGTAAAAACCAAGTTTCCATTGCGATAAATTGTGCCCAACAAATTCGAAAACTAAAAGTATAAGACTGTGTTAATCATGTTTACTTATATGTATATATGTATACATATGTGTATATTTACTTACTTTGTAACCAAACTTCATACCGCTACTTGCTTGTATAGCTTTAATACAATTTAGAGAAACGTTATTGCGGCAATAATAAACAAAAACCAATGCACGTGTTAGCCAGACTCAAAAATGTCCTAAATTCAAAAGAAACGCGCTAAAAATACTTATAAATTAAAATTTGACTTACAAAATACCATATTAAATACCGCAACATTTAGTTTTTAATTACGTTAAATTTTATGTTTATTAATAACAGGAAAAAACGTCAAAATATTGAGTATTTAATATTGAAATAAATTGTTTAAAGTCTTCAATTTACTAAAAACATACTCAACTCAGTCCAAAAGACTGTTTGAATATTTCACACAAAAATACTGCTTCTGTATAAAGCCAGAGAGAGCTGTCCACTTGTTGTCTTAACTGCGAATTACATTTTAAGAAGAAGCATACATCACAACGAAAGTGATAAATACATACATTAATCACTTGATATCGACAATGGACAAGGTAAAATCTGCTTCAGAGAAGTTGGCGGAGCGCAAGGCTCGATTGCTTGACCTTCACAAGCAACGGCAAGAGGCGCGCACACAAAACCATCAAGAAGTCGTTGCAGAAGATGCACGCAAAAAATTGCCCAGCAACTGGGAAGCTCGTAAACGGCAAGCAGAATGGTTGTTAGCAGATGATAAGGCACGCGCGGAAGCGGAATCTGCTGGTAAGGACTACGAACGCATGAAACTGCTAGATGTATCTGCCGTGGATGCCGAACGCATCGAGAAAAAGAAAAAACGCAAAGATAATCCCGATCAGGGGTTTTCCACTTACGAAGCGCAGACAGCAAGACAGTACAACAGACTCGTCAAAAGTATGCCAGCACGCGATATGTCCAAATATGAAAAACAAAAGGCCCAACTAGGGGAAGCGTTTTATGGCGGTCCAAATACCACACTTCATTTGCTTACTAAGGACACACCGGGTGCGATTAACAACATGGTAAAAGATTTGGATCAGCAAATAGAACGAAGAAAGAAGTATTCTAGAAGACGCATCTACAATGACGACGCCGATGTGGATTTCATAAACGAGCGCAACTCAAAATTCAACAAGAAATTGGATCGCTTCTACGGAGAGCATACGGCGGAGATCAAGCAAAACCTCGAGCGCGGCACGGCCATTTAAACTGGCTTTTAAGCATAGCAAATTATTAATAATTAAATTTTAATTATAAGCAGATACTTAAGCGCATTATCTCTATAAAAAATGCATAATTTATGTATGTCATTGTAAATATTTACATAACAAAGAATTATTGTAATATGATTCTTCGAATCTTTCTATTTCTATCTATTTTGGGTTTCATTTAAATAGTTAATATTAACATTTGAGGAATGGATGTGACTGTCACTTATTTACATTTTTTGCTTTTGTTAGTGGTTTGACTTACGATACGTCGCGCTTATGGTTCGTTATGTCGTGATCGAACTTATACGTGCTCACCTCTATCTCGAACTATTTCGATAAGTTTTCATAATGGGCAAAATACCATTGGTACTTTAATACCAAACTGCACATCTACACGGATGGGTCAACATATATAGACTTTTGTCCTGTAGAGTGTACATCTCGAATTGGTGTATATCATCTAGAAAATAGAATTTATGCATTCAACATAATGCAAGTGTTCAGTTCTCGGGAAAAGTACCTAATTTCGAACACATTAAACTGCTTGCCGGTATTACTACAGGGACGATCTGTGCTCATAGATCTACGCAATGAGACTTCGGTGGCGGGAATAATAAGTATCGCTGATGGTCATATGACATGTGAGCTGACTCAGGTGGTGTTCATTGATAGAAATGGCGAACATCATGCATTCGATAATTTCATAGTGCGTAATCGCATGATCCGAATGATACATCTTCCGGCTGATCTAGATGTTGGAACTGCGTTATTGCAGCAACAGAAACAACGCAAGCATATGGGAAGGATTAACCCGAATGCAAAGCTCACCTTCAAGCAAAAACGAGCACAAGAGCGACACAAACAAACTTTAGATCATATAGAAAAACAGAAAAATGAGAAATAAAGATACATTATTTAAATCCTGTCTTGCACATTTTTTTCAATATACTATTCATAAGATATACTTAAAACCCCGATTACAAATTTATTTAAAATCATAGGTTTGGTGTGCTAAAATGTCTAGCAACATATTATTTCCATACCATACTTATTTCTTTTATTGTGCAAATTACAAAAGTTGAAAATATTACTTAGCTTCCTTTTCTTCTTTGTATTTGTAGTGGAGTTCCATGCAATCTGTTTCTGAAATTTTTATCCAGCCATTGGGGGTCATGTGATACACGCGGACTATACCACCCGAGTAAGCATCTCTGAAGGTGGCATGGTAGATAGCACGACGACCCAACTCCTGGGCTTCATCGTCTTTCAAGTCCCAATGATAGCCAGAGTCAAGCACACCAAAGGCAAAAATAGAACCACTTCCAACAGAGAACACGTTGCCAGGAGTACGAGAGCCTTCCGAATCTACGTAATACAGCCCTGGACCACGTTTGTCGTAACCGGCTAACATCATACCCATGCTCAAACCCATTCCCTTGTATTCGTGGGCAATATTGGCCATAATCTTGCTGGCGGCAGCCACAGAAATGCGTTCCTTGTTGCGCAGTTCATGCAGACGACATTCCTTTGCCAGGACGCGATCCCAATAGACACAATCGGCGGCACCGCCGGCCAGTGTGCCAAGCAAAAATTGATTAATTTCGACAATTTTTTTCATTGTTTGCGATCCAATGTATTGACCTCCGGTGGCACGCGAGTCCACGGCCAATATAACACCACCTTGGTATTTGAAGCCCAACGTTGTTGTACCGTGATCAAAGTTAATTTTAATGCCAGTTTTTTCAGCATTTCCTTGGATTTTGTTTAAATTATCAAGAGGCTGCAGGTGCATAACAAAATATTAAAGACTGCAATTGCGCTCTAGACATAAAAATATTCATTTAATTTCAACTTACATTTTCGAATGGAGGCGCTGCCAATGTGTACGGATTTGCAATATTACTTGTGAAAGCGCTTATCTCGTTTTCGACTTCATTTGAAGTCCAGGCAGCGGGCTTCATATATGAAGCCTTAGAAATTTTACAAATCTCTGCTAATGCCATTTTATAAATTCTCTTTAAAAATGCCGAAGTCAGGAATCAATGTAGAATTAATTTTTGTGATGAGATGACAAACAAAAATTGTCTAGCGATGTGACCGCTTTTATCGATAACACATGCTATCAATTTTCGTTGACCATTCGATTAATCAAATAGTTGACAGCCCTACACAAAACCTGTTGCCAATTTTACAATTCGCCTCAATTTTCTCTTCTATTTTCATTAAGGCCTGGCTTAAAGCCAAGTTAACTCTGGGCGTTCACAAAATGTAAGAAAAAATAAAGATAAACAACTTCTTGATAACTTGAAATAAATAACCAAATTACATTGTTAAAAATTCTTCAACTAATACTAATGTAACGGACTAAAATTAAACAGCGCCTTAAGTTGTAAGTTGTGAAAACGTCTCAGTCCGCCGTCTGCCATTGATCATTTATAGTGAATATTTCTGTGGCCAAATTGGTAAAAAATATTTAAAATTTAAAAAAAATATATGAATGATTGAAATTGTGATAAGATATAAAACCTTCGTATATTCAATATTGTATATTCTTAAAGTATATGACAATGTAAGTCCATAGAAATAATTTTCACTTCAAACGGAATGCTTGTACACACACATGTACATATATTGCCAACTATTCGTGAGGAATATGTATATTTGTAATATAGGCAATTCATTAAAAGTGATATAAAGTTAATACAGTTTCAATTTACTGACAGAAAATGCAGTATGGATCGCAATCTAAAGCAGGAAGCCTTGCCGAACGCCATTTCCGGGGTATGTCGAAGGAATAAATATTTTAGGGGAGTGAAATTTAAGTGAAATCTTTATTTCAGCATGAATCAAGAAACTGGACGGCATTGCATGACGCGGTTGCTGCTGGCGATGATCGCCGAGTGCAAATTTTGCTGACCAGCAGAGCTGATCGCTTGGCCAAGGAATCCAGTCAAGGGAACACACCATTGCATGAGGCAGCTAGTCGTGGTTTCAGTCGCTGCGTAAAACTGATCTGTACGCCGCCGTCTTCGAAGACGCAAATCAAGGATAAAAACAGGCTGAAGGCAAGAGTGGCGAACACGATTGAAACCCTACACAACGGCACGTTGAGTATCATTAACAACGAAGGGCTCTCCCCACTCCATTTGGCTGCACAGAATGGGCACAATCAAAGTTCTAGGGAACTGTTGATGGCTGGGGCGGATCCAGATGTTCAAAATAAGGTCGGTAATAGGATTCCTGTGTGTATAGCAATAATTAGTCTGTTTTTTTATACAGTATGGTGATACTGCGCTGCATACTGCCTGTCGTTATGGCCATGCGGGAGTTACTCGCATTCTTCTTTCGGCCTTGTGTGATCCCAATAAGACGAATCTTAACGGAGACACCGCCTTGCACATCACTTGCGCCATGGGTCGACGCAAGCTGACGCGCATTCTGCTCGAGGCTGATGCACGTATGAATTTGAAGAATGCACAGGGCGAGACGCCACAAAGCATTGCGATCAGAAAGAATTATCGGGAAATAAATGAGATTCTGAACACTCCGAAGCGGATACGTAATCGCAGAGAAAAGCCAAAGGAAACTGATAAGTCGGCGCCACCGCAGGAGAAAGATAGAGATTGTGTGGATAAGGCAATCAATTGGTCGCCTTATGGATGTCATTATTTTCCCGATCCTCGATCATTTCCATCTCCCAAGCTGGAGACCCTACCCAAAGAGCCCTTGAAGCAAGGTGAACAATACTTTCTCGACCTCGCAGGTCACATACACAAGGGACCTGTCAGTGTTGGAAACACCTGTTACTGTGGCCCCTTTTTCCGGCACATAGAGAACAAATTGAATTGTAACCGGAAGAGCTTGAAGAAGTATGTGCACAAGACAAAGGAGCGTCTGGGCCACAAGGTGCAAGCATTGGCAATAAAGACAAATGACCAAATCGAGCAGCTGACTCGTACTATGATCGAGGATCGGATACGTTGCGAGAGTAAGCGGCAGTATCTCAACGAGTATCTGCGGCGTGGGGAGCCTATGCGTTCCACATTCGACAATCAAACCAAGTGTCAAAGGATACAGCGCACATTGTCTCGATGTCGAAGCTTGGACCTGTTGGAGAGCAGTCACGATGGTAACAAGATGTCCAACGCCAAGAGCGTTGAGATTCTCGAACAGAAAAATCAAGCCATAGTTACCGCAGTTTACCATTCGCATGCTAACGAAGTGGTAGAAGAAAGTGATACAAATGAGGATACCCAATCCAATTCGAGTGCGGAAGTGCCAGGAAACTGCAGTGATGCCATGGCTCAAACACTACCGTTGGCTCAGGAGGAATTAAAGAAATCGAAATTGAATGAACTTAAGCTGGATTTTCTCAAAGTTTCGGAGCGACTGGGAGATTTGTTAGAGAAAACTTCGCTGATCATGGAGAGAGAGAATGAACAAGAGAACAAGCTGCAGTTGTGCTCGCTTTCACCAGAACAAAGTGATCCATCAACGTACAGCCCGGGGAACCAATGCAATTTAATAGAGAATAAAGAGAGTGCCAATAGTCCAAACTACGATGAGTACACACATGTGCAACGACGTTATCCGAATTCAAGTGAAACTTCGAATCCCTCCCAGAACTCAAACAGCTGGGAGTTTGAAATGTCGCCTCCAGAGACTCAAAAGTATTACCATTGTATGCGTAGAGATGACAATATGTTGAATACAATGATTAAAGCACTTCGGAAGGATGCCTCGTTCGCGGATCTGAATAAAGACGAAGTGGCTCTCAATGAAAACGCGGACAGAATCTGTGGCGATAAGTTACTCTATAAAGCCCAAGCTCATGAGACGCCATCTCCATCTCCATCTTGCAACACAGATGTTGTGTATCATGCGCAGCAATCTATGCCAAATCTTTTAAAGCGTCAGCCTCTCTGTTTGGATGATAATTTCGCAGAGAATTCAACTCTTTATTATAGCAATCCTATTGGTATTTCACCTGGTGAAGTGGCACGACTGTCAACGGGGGTGCAGATGAGTAGACAAAGCCCAAATGATGCTCCTTCGAAGGTTGAAATTAGAAATAGTGAGATCAAATACCTTAAGAAGCCCATTTCTGGGCAGGTTAAGGACATGGTAGCCCAGTTGCAGGGCAGAATAGATTCCAATTTGCAATCCCAACAAGATATCTCTCTGAGCCCTGCTTTGCAACATCCAAATGGGATAAGTCCTCGATTGAATAACATTGAACACCCGCACAGTTCTTCGGCAAATGAAAACGCTGCTCTTCCTTTACATAATCCTTCATCGCTGTATGCAGCCCATACGAGAAACCCTCATCAATTTGGCGTAGCAGAACGCCAAGTTCCGAAAGATGCCTATTTTCACGATCTTCCCAATCGATCGAGGAACATGCAAAGAAGTCAGCAAATTTACGCAGGAGATTTGCAAAATGCACGCCTACTCAGGGGCTTCACAGGACAACAGGTGCTGCACGGTATCAAGGTTCCGCCTACTCTCCATCTTCATCAACCGCATGATCATGTACATGTAACGAACGAATACATTATCCAATCTAGAAATCGGGAAAATAGCAATCAACCACAACATTTGCATGCAAACATTCCGGGCCAAAGTGGACCCGCTTTAAGACCACATCCGATGATGTTTCGCAATCAGATGACTGCTGCTGTCCTGAACAATGATGTAGATACAGATGTTGATGAAATCGCTGCTGTGGGATTATACAATAATGTGTCAAGCTTAGTTTGAAATGAATAAAACAAGGTTTATGATAAAAACGTGGAGTCTTGGAAGCCACAAAAATTTGTAAATAGTTCTCACAATGTATTTATCATAATTAAACGGTATACTAGATAATTGCCAAATATTTAACTGGACGTTTAGGCGGATTGCAGAAAATATTGAAAATCATAAAGAAAAATCATCGCCAATTGGCGGCGTCAGTTTGGCACCATTTGACCATTTTGTCTGAAAAGATACTTAGAAAAGCTACTTAGATTTAAAGTAGTTTTGTATACCTTAAACTATAAAATAACTACATATAGAATAATTATTGAATTAAAATATATATTTTCTTTAAAAAATTTTAAATTTAATAGTATTTAATGTATGTGTAAATATCAGAATGTCAAGTACATATTTATTTGATAACAGATCGTTTTGGTGTTTTGATAGACATGCGGCTTCGACATTGTAAAAATATGAATTTACAAAAAGAAAATTATAAAATCAAAAATGATTACAAATCAAATGACAATGATGAAAACTTTTGATATTCTTAGCTTTAATATGCTTGCTTGTTTGCTTGTTAATACATTTTAGCAATTTCCTATAAAATAATTCTCGATGTGTTCACTATTTAATTAAAAATTCAAAATGTTATAAATGATTCAGCTGAAAGTGTAGAGCTCTACAGCTCCCTATGCGCACACACTTACACTTATCGGCACTTAATATTATCTTAGTTCTGAATAGTCAAATTACAATAGCCAATAATTTAGTCACTTTAATTGTAGCCTATTATAAACCTATTAACATTATTTTGCATTCTATTGAGGGAGTTTTTTCTTGGCTTCAATGAAATGAGTGTCGATTACCCGGCTTTACTCTCTTTAACTTAACAATATTGTTGTTGGTCTTCAGACAGCAGGGATGAGTTGCGCTCGCTTGGGACTTTGCAAATATCATAGATCAGGTAATGTCTCAAAGGGGACTGTTGTCCGAGTCTTCGCGCTCTTGGATTGTGGTTATGCTTTGCTGCAAGGCATTCGGTGTGAGCCACTCTCTGAAATGATTAGGATTGCCTATTTATAGGGATATGAATACATTCGACTCGAATCAACTTACTTTGGTAAGCATCTCTGTAAAAATGGCACACAGGAGCTGAAATGCGCGAGACGATTCACCCAGCTGGGTATTTCTTGGCCGCAAAGTATCTATTGATTCATATTGAGACGAAATGTAATTGGATGCATTAAAGGTATGTATTCATAGATGTATTACCTGTGTTAATGAACCCGAAAAGTGGTTGCAATTATTGTTCATAAGATGATAACGATCCCCACGAAATTGATTTCCCAGTTCCTCAACAATGCGACGCACTTCTTCATATGTAAAATCGGTACAGCCAATTTGTATGCTCTGTCGGAATTGAAACTGTTCACCCAGCTCGTCGTGGTCACGTGGAGTTATTTCGAATACGCCAGTAAAGGGAAATGGATGGCCGCCGTACGCAAATTCAGTGCCAAACGCTTCAACGCCGGAATGGAACACGCCAAGACCAATTGAAGTTGTGTATTCATTAATCCAATACTGCCAATCAGATAAAATCAAATCAATTAGCATTAATCAGACGGTAGAATTGCACAATTCACTCACCATGTCATAAACATTGAGAATAACTGGTTCCCTTGTCCCCATGTTGGAAGGCAAGAGCTCCTCGTTACCATCTTTTGGGACACTTAGGCAGCTCGGAAACGACAGGTTGCACGGCAGCCCGTTGGAGAACATTGATTAAATGCGTTGTTGGTTTTTTGTTCTTTACTAATCAAAAGATACAAACAGAACAAACGATACACACACTTGTTGTGAATACATATGTTAAACAAAATTGATTAATTAATTCTATATTCTCAATGTTTTCTTTAGTTTCGAGCTCAGACTTGAACTTCAAGTGTTCACAGAGCTCACACACACACATGCACACACAATCACTTACTACATACGCATATGCACATATGTTTGTGCATTTGTGTACTTGCATATGTGTACAAGTTACTTATGTATATCTCCATCTTTATACTTACATACATACATATGTATTACAAATGTGTCATACCAAACAACTTACACGAATATCTGATTCCTAATATCCCATAATCCAGTAGAACATAACAATTTCAATTCTTTAAATATTCAGACTTCCGCATTTAGTAGTATTTACTTCGGCGTCTGCTTTCAGTTTATGTACACAAATTTTTTTGTTTATGGATTGATTGTAGAGTTGTGTCGGCCCAGTTCTGTGGAATTCATTGAACCATATATCGAACTACAAGAATCGGTTCGCCGATTGATTAATCGAACCTGTTGTGATCCACTAATAAAAAAGTCCTTTCCCTGATTCCAAAATAATAATAATACATTTTTTTTAATTTATCAAAAGTTATTTATTATTTGCCTTGATGTTAAGCTCTCATGGTTCTGTTATTTTTTAGACAAAGTTACCTACCATGTTCTAGCAAAAAAATGCAAGTACCGACCCGTATTACTAACTGACTCTACAAAATTGTATCTTTCAGAACTTGAATGGCATTTTAAATTAACGATATCGAAAATTCCATTGCAGAATTATCGACCATTTTTTACTGAAAATCAGCTGACTTTGGTTAGTGAAGTTAATTAGTAACGAACATCGATTTTAGCAGCAGTTGCAAAAATTCCTGCTTTAACATCACTAATTCAAGTGTATTAAAGATTTAAACTTAAACAGTGAACGTATGTTTATGAATTAGTCAAAATTAAATTATTATCAAATTAAATCTATTTTGTGAACTTTATTAATAATGTTTGTTCACCCTTTCAAAAAATTTGTGCGAAATTTTAAACAATGAGGACGTGAGGAATGATTGATGAGGTCATACTTTTAGTATCTGAACTGACTTGTGTCAGTGTAAATTCTGAATGCATTCAGTGCATTTAAACTTTATGTAATGTTGAAGACTCTTTTTATATTATATAAATATTGCAAACGGTACTATACAAACATTCTTAAGAACAAGCTTATATCCAAAAGAAGAAGATGAATCAATGAATCCTTTATATAAGGTCAAAAGATGTAAAGTAAGTTATTGGACAAATTATTAAGATAGGTGGAAATATAACAAAATCATGGAAATAAAATTAAGAATGAAACTTGTTTTTGTACAAGAGGTAATGGCTTTCAATAAAATATACTTATTAAATATAATTTTATATTGCATTTTTATATACATATAATAATATTGTAATTTAGAGTCTGTTGTAAATTTAAATTTAGCTTTTTAAAGAATTTAAAATTTTCTAGTTTACTAAGTAAAGTACATAGTTTCACCACAGTGAATTGCTGTAAGGAATATGAACAGCTGTTTTTGCTAAATGTATGTTTGAATCTGCATCTATTAACGTACAAATGTTTATTAACCTGTAAGTAATTCAATACTGCGCATGTCATGGATTTGAATTTACAAACAACACGTGCTGACAAAAGCTTCGCCGCCATCAAAGGAAAGAAGAGCGATTCAAATTGCCGGCTCTCTCAGTTATTTAGTTGTTCAGTCGTTGTGGCGTCATGGTGGCGCTCTCATACGCAATCTTATAAGTGGCAGTACCTTCCGTGCGCTCAGTCAATCTTTTGCAGTGGCAACAGCAACCTCCACTTTGCTCTCAGTCCTTGCTGAGTGTCGCGGAAGGTCGGTTAAGGTTGAGTCATCTCAAAGGCAACAAGAGAATGTGCCACTTGAAGCAAGCAGCCCAGGAAAGGCAGCAAAAATAGTATAGAGATAAAATGAAGTTAATTTTGTGTTGTGCATCCTTAAAACGTAGTACAGATAATTAAAATTTAAAGCCAAACAAAAGTTAAGAATATGTATAATATTAATTAGTGTGTATCGCCGTGAAAATGTATATCAATAAAAATATGTATTAGTGTAACCAAGGTCTTTCACAGAACTCGTGTCTAAAATATATATAAATACATTATTAAGTGTTTACAAAATGAGCGATTAAAAATGGAAAGCTCTCCGTCCAGTTCCATAGAAAAACAAATTGATCACTTTTTGGAGCATTTCAAGCGCAGTGCTTCCAAGGCCATCGATGCCGAGTGGGGCAGCGGTGCTGATATCAACAATGGTCAATCCGGCAGCCCACAACGACAGCAGCCCTTGCAACGCTTATTACAAAGGACCAAAAGTCGATCAAGTTGCCTAGACGTGTCGGAGTTATCAGGTATTGTATTACATGTGTGTATATCAAGGACCCCAATGACCGTGTACTCTTGCATTGTTTCATCGCTGTTCGCTTTTCCAAAAACTCGTATATTGATTTTTCATACTCCTTTGGTGTCACGGTTAAACTCATTTGTTGCGACATTCATGCAATGAATATGAGCATTTGAACTTTCAATGGTATAAGGGCGGCGAAATGAGTAAATCTTGAATTCAGTATGATACGAAAAAGGTGAAGCTGCAATAATATTTTAATGTTAACGATTCAAGATTCTGGACTGTTGTAGGAAACCCTTAATACTCCTAATACTGTTTAACAAATTTGATTGCTCACGGGAACTGTTCATCTCGGCAAGCTGTCATTAAATTTATCTTTAACTTCGAATTATATATGTCCATAGGCTTGTAAACAAACTAATAAAAAACTAAATAATCACATGCCGATAACCAATGTGTACTGCAAATGACACTTCTCAATTAGCTGCACTTTATTGGCCGCTCTTATGAAATACATGTATATGTATATATGTGTTGTATATGTGTGTTGTATAGCTGTCACAAAGTGTTACCCCCTTTGTAATTAACGTACCACTGCAAGTGGGCTTCAAATCTATTTAGGGTAGACGATACTTATTGCCAATCACCGTCCGAACAATTGTCATTTGCTGCTGCTTCATGCCATGTTCTAAGCCCACGCTCTTACGATGGGTGTGGCCTTGTTTTTTAAGTATAGTATATAGTAAAACCCTAAGAATATATTTCTTAACTTCAAGATGACCATTGATTTCACGAAAAGCTTTATGCTGCATAAGTTTGAAATTAAAGAGTTTTATTTAAAACTAAATTGTACTTTTTGAACTCTAATTAGTTCAGAATTAGAATTTTCAAATGAATTCTTGACAGTTAGGCTCTGTTGTTGATCTGTTGAAGCAGTTCCGATGTGGAACTACATTTCGATATTGAACTAATGTTCATTGACACACTGTTAATAGCAGTTCTACAAATGTTAATGTTAATATCACTGCCATGTTATAACAATTAGTCGTCTTCTTCTTATTCTCCTGAGATAATATAACCGGTGCGTGCGTACATATATATTTGTTTGCTTAAAGAAATGATGCATATTTAAGTATATATATAATTATTTATAACAATGATATTGAATCATAATTAAAATATATATTCTTACACAAATCAATCAATAAACTAAAGAATTGTGAGCCAATTGTGTTCTCAATTGTGTCCGTTTGTGTTTGTACATTCAAGTTGCGGGTTCACAAAGATTTAAAAATATATTGTTTCGCTGCTGTTGATTGTAATTGTAAAAATTATAATAAAATAATAATTTCCGCCCCTTTTTTGGGATAAGAAAATCGAACTGTTTTTATGATGTGTAAGTTCTACAGATGTGTCTATATGAGTGTGTATGCGGGCGTTGCAACTTCTCCGCGTCGTCATTGCCAAACGGATGCTAATTATCAGTACTTTAACAGCTGATGAATGAGCTCTGTTTGGCACACATAAAATTCGCCCAACGATTGAGATGCTGAAATCAATATTAATACTCGCATTACCTACACTGAGGAAACTCGTTAAAATTAAATCTCATCTGTTATATTTATTGTTGCCATTTATAATTTTGTCAGCTTATTTTTCACCAGTAAAGGCAAGTTCGCTATTGACAAGCCAGCAAATTCTCTTCGAACATTTGTATTCATGTATTTATGCATGTGTGTATGTACATTCGCTTTTCACTCTCAACACATCTTATTACTTATGAAAAAACTATACATATGTAGGGTCACATATTTGTACACCCACTGACTTACAAACATACATACATATATGTGAACATTGTTTGTTTTTTCAGTTTACGGGTAATTTGCAAGCACCCAACTTGATTGACGGCGATTAAAATTATTGTTGTGTATAATAATCATGAGTTACCATACAACAAATAAAATAAATATATTTTCAGAATAGTATTGTCATAATATCAAATGGTATCAGTGGCGAATATTATTATTATAGAGTAGAGACAAAATTACTCGGAAATCACGTACACAGCTCTTAAAGAGGTGACTGAGCTTTAAATAATTTTTTAATAAACAATGAATGAATTTAGTTTATTATAAACTACACGTGTGCTTTTCTGTTTGAAGTCAGCCAGTTTTTGTCTTCTCTTCATTTAAAATTTGAGCATAGGGTATGCCGTAGTCGGTATAAAGTAAATAACTCTCATATTTATTTACAAATAATTTCCGAATGTGTAAACTATCTGAAGTCACCGAATTCCAAATACTCTGTTCTCTGACATGAAGTTCTCCATGCTGCAAATTAAATGTTAGGGATCCAAAATTACAATGATCAATATTTATATTTTGATATTCGTATCAGTTGTTACAGAATAATTAATTTCTAAATACAATAGAAAAGTTTGTAATAACAAATAAAACTGTTTTATATCAATTGTAAAGTTCAAATCTTCAATCATGAACTTTTCCGTAGTGTGTTTACATACGTATGTGTATACATTTATATAAATATTTATAGCTCTCATTTGGTATGTCAAGAATAAAAGATTTGAAATATTGCGAATGTGGTTGTGGTTGTGTGCACTTAATTGCAGGAGAAGTCGTAAAAAGTGCCAGCCCTCGGCGACAAAAGTAAAAGTTCACTAAACTGATTAAAATTGTATATTCATTTGTAAAGCCACCTGTTACACATTAAATACTACCTATTATTAGTTAACTTTGTTTTCATTTCCAAGACTATCACATAGTTAACTACTTGAAATACAGATCTGTACAATAATTTCTTATTAATTAATTTTTAAAGTGAATTGAAGACTATTTGTCAAAAGCGTATTCGATATAGTCGGTTTCATCTGTTTTTATTAGTATTTTACGCCTCTCTATAGAACATTTTATTAAACTGTTTATCTAATCTGAAAATTTGTCTACAACACAAAAGAAACTACTTAGCATATTGCAAAACAGGGAAAAATTAACTAGCGCCATCTAGCGTGTGTATATGCTCTGTTGACCGAGTAGCTCCGAACAATTTGCAGGGTATCTTTCACTCTCTTCTGTATCATTCTATTAACTTGACTGCAATCCAAGCACAAGTCTGAGGAAATGTCATACAGAATATTCATATTGTTGTCATAAAGCATTATGACACCAACTTCGTTTGATTCGCTGCAGCGAGACAGAACCAACACGGCGGAACTAAATCTCAGTAACTCCATTGAGAGACAAGAGAGCTTTTTCAGTTAACTCATCTAAGCATCGGTATATTCTGTGTGTTTAGTGTGATCATTGA